>OW121846.1:9347586-9947586 GCA_933228895.1 Platycnemis pennipes | reverse complement strand
ACAATATTAACATGTTATTCAATCAATTAATGAGAAAGACGTACACGTAATTTAGGCAAAGCATTTCTATTAAAGAATGCACATTCAAGTTAAGACAAAATGATGCAGACTCAAGGGAAAAAAATTTTTTGATAGAAATAATTTTTTTCTTCACAAGCCTGCCCGAAAATAGGGGTGCATGGGATACACGAGGGCACGGCTTACACGAGTAAATACAGTAGTACAGGTGAAACAGAAAAGTCTCATTAACTCCGTTGACCACAAAATTAACCGAGTTAAAACGATTATTTTCTTTGGTGAAACTGGCTCTATATATCAATTTTTAAAATTCTATTCCTTTGTTTTAGATTAGAAAAACAGACAATTACAGAAAATCATGCTTAATTTTTTAATTTAAAAATCTTAAAATGCTGATTCACATATCATCTTTTCTTTTTTATAAACCAAGATTTTTCAAAAGCTCAAATTAAAATTTTTTACATGAAATACAAATAATCTAATTTTTAGATAGATAAGTACCTAACTAGATTATGCACTATGCAATTAGAACTTATTACTTATACCACTGTTTTATGTTAGTTTTCTAAAAATCTTCATTGTGTGATAATTCTTTGGATTGGATTATAAAAATTGGATTTGACCATCTCTATCAAAAACATTAATACTTTCAAATCAGAATTGAAAAGGTATTTACAAAATTCTTTTTTGCAAAGAATTTTGTAATTTCTTTTGTAAAGAATTTTTGTAAATTTGTTCTATTCCATTGAGGAATACCTCCATGATGCTGCGAGTAAAAACATTTGATTGTGTATAATATTTGTAAATATGTATGCATGAATATATATATTGCCCTATAGCAATTCATCCAGACCATGACACCAACTGGCTCATATTTCAATGGAACTTGGCATAATTTATCTTTTCATGTAGATACAAAGGAATCCAAAGTTTTTCTTCTCTATCTCAACTCATTTTGTTTTTACAGCCATTTAAAGTGTAGGTCAAACTGCAGTTTTTTCATTCCCGAGGACTCCATAAGCACTTGTGCCACCAGAGGATAAAAAATGTAACCGTCTTATTTATCGCTCAATTGTTATAAATAAGAGGTTTTACTGTATTTAGTAGTCAAACTGGACCTGTGTTTCCAGAAATTCTACAGTACAAGTCTTCTCACTAATTTATCATGAAAATATGATAAAAATATTTAAGACAACTATTGCTTTTTTCTTTTAACTAATTGAAGGCAGGCCTGATGTTGATTATCAGAAAAGTGAAATGATCATTTTTTATATTTAACATTTTTTATCTCAGAAAGCACACAAAAAGCTCAGTTTTATTGTCATAGGTGCAGGGAAATACCTTTAGGATCATGAGAAAAAATAGTACTGCTTTATAAACACACTGCCTTTGGTAGATATTCAATTTTTTGTACAACCATGTTTTGGGTAAGAAATTTTCTTAAATCTCATGAAACTAGAGTGTTTTGGGAATTTATGATACCTTTGAGAATATAACTCAATTTATTTCCACAATCTTCATGGTTTCTTTGATAAAACTGCAAATTTTTATAACAATTGAGAGGTAAATAAGACGGTTACATTTTTTATCCTCTGGTGGCAAAAGTGCTTATGGAGTCCTCGGGAATGGAAATACTGCACTTTCACCTCCACTTTAAATGGCTATAAAAACAAAACGAGTTGAGACAGAGAAAAAACACTTTGGATTCCTTCATATCTACATGAAAAGATAAATCATGCCAAGTTTCATTGAAATATGGGTGGGTGTCAAAAAATTTATTTTTCTGGATCAATTGACATGGAATGACCCTGTTTCTTTTTCATATTTATAATGTATCAGATCCCTAGGCAAAAAGAAAACATTATTCCCACAGATAAAGGATTCCTCAACTGTGTGAACTCAAGCAGTTGCAGTATGTAACTCCTACCGTCAGCATTCACAATATTAAGGTTTTACTTAAAATCACAGTTGATATAAGCTGAAGTTTTTTTGCACAGGCTACAACTTATACTGACTCATTTGATGAGCAGCAACAGATTGTATTACATTTCCAGGAGCAAAGAACTACAGTAACATCAGATGACAATCATAATCAGTCCATTGAGTGAATTTCTGCAGTTTCAGTTCTTAGCTCACAAAAGACCTCTTCTGGCATGATTCATATGAAGAAAGTGAAAAATTATGAGACCAATATACAAAAACGCAGAGTGGGAGAAAAGTAAAGGAAATCAAAACCCACTCACAGCAAAGTCATCATCACTCTCTCCCTCACTGATCACTCCTGGGTCTGCTTCGCCGCGCACTTGACCCAACCTTTCGCTCCCCAACTCCTGTGGATTCCAGTCCTTGCTCTCCTCCAGATCCACACTGCCGCCTTTGCCAGACAGCTTCTTCTTCCCCTTCACCACCTTATGCCCTGTAAGATTTCACTAGGGGTCAACATATTGAGAGCTTCCGTACAATCAAAAAGAAAAAATAAACTCTTATTTGACACTTCACGTAATACAGAAATTTAAAGAATAAGTTTTACAGTGAGATTTCACTTCATAATTATGGAGTGCCCTGAAGACTAAACCATCAATTAACCTTAACCTAGATGATACTAATAATCTTTCTCCATCAAAGACTTAAGACAGAAAGGCCCTCATTTCCAAGACTCAAGGACAAATATGAGGGATACGTGGCATTACCAATTGCATTAGAAATGCACAAAAGAAAGTGCTTACAAAAATTGTAAATTCATTCATATCTAGGAGCACTTGTAATTACCAATGAGGGTTTTAATTAGACTTGTACGGATACCACTTTTTCCAATACCAAACCAATATCTCGACACCGGTGGCCGATACGGATAGTATTATTTACTGATACCTTACTTATTTCTCTAAAAAAAATTTGATAAATTTGATAAGTGCTTTCTTCTTGAGAAGTCAACTCAGTATTCAAAAGTGTTATAAAATAACACCTAATTAATGAGAGAAATGACATTGTGACAACTCTTTTATTTTGCCACTCTTACAATTATCACTGGAATTAGATTTCAGACTCTAAGCCCTCTTGTATTTGTAAATACTGAAAATTCTTTTATAGAAATAAGAGCTGCTGAACATGCTCAGCAGAGAGGGTTAAGAGGGTTCCTCGTATCAGGATCATAGCACTAGTTTCTGAAAACATTTGCTCAGGAAACTCTAAATCTGCAGGTACACCTAAATACTGTGGATTATCATTAGCACGTTTTTGTAGGGACCCGATATCCTAAACATGGTAGCGAGGAAAACTTGCTGAACAGGTTAGGTCTTCTGGGGTTATTGAATATGTGTGTGTGCGTTGCATAACTCCACGGGGACCATTCGCGTGTCATCAACTTAGATCATTGCTGGCATTAATTTATTGCAACAAAGTTTCATTTTCAATTATTATGCCTCCAAAAAGATATGCACGATATCTTGCGTACTCAATAATTACTGATGAATACATGACCAAATAGTATATTTTGTCTAGACTACTCACACAAAAAGTAGGTACATAATAAGACTCGACTCTGAGGCTTGATATCCCAAAAAAGGAAGAAGTGAAATTCATAGAGAGTATATCAGCGTGTAGATAATTTAGCCTTTCGTTTAATGCAGGTGCCAGACTTTTTTTAATTTTTACTTTTGAGGCATGTATTTGCTGTGAGGATGAAAAATGGCACATTTCTTTGAGTTGCAGGGGCCAGCGACACATTGTAGATTGTTGTAACAATATAAAAAGCACAAATGAAAGGAAATTTTGATGGAATATGAATCATACTTTTGCCGTGACGTCCAATAAGTTTAAAATATTTACTTATATTCGTTTAAGTTTTTCTAATCAATTTATGAAACCGGGTTTTCTCTGTAAGTATGGAACTTTGGAGGCACCCGACAAACACCTTAGATTTTAAATTTTCTAATGCGAATCCATTGATGTCACAACACTTGACCAAGCCACGACATTTGAATTTTATATTTCAGGAAAACAAGCTTGGAATGTAGGCAGAAACGCGGAACAATGTATGTGTTGAGCAGGACGAATTTGAGAATATGGCAGAACTTTAAGTTTTGCCTCTATTTCAGCAGACTTTCTTCAAATGTGGATTTTTGTCTACTTTTCGAAGGAGGTTCAGCTTTTCGCCTCAGGCTTTCCCACAGCCAATTCTAAGCACTTGTCTCACTTTTACTGCCATGAAGATCGCAGCTAAGTAAACAAATACGCGACACGTTGGTAAGTTAGCCGAAGAAGACGGGATTTCAAAATTATATGTTTTTAGGAGATTTTCACCGAATTAATACTTTTGAATAAAAGTATCCAAAGAAAATGAATACTCGAAAGTATCGAAATACCGGGAAAACGGCCAATACCCGATACTCCCTATTGGTATTGGCCCAAGTCTAAGTTTTAATGCAGCTCAATTGCCATATATGTGGCAAAAAAGTATAAAAAATATATATACAGGGCATAGATGAACTATTTGATAACTGAAACAATCTATCCATAAATATATTGAATATTTCATGCACAAATAATAAAATTTTGTCAAAATAAAATGGACTCGACAGTAGAGAAGCAAGAATTAAGAAATGAGTGAGATAAGGTTCTGCACTGTCTCCCATACTATTCAATGTGTACACTGAGGAAGTCCTCCAAGAAATAAAAGAAAAGTCTTCAGGAGTAAATATCCATGGGTAGAAAATCAGCATACATACTACATAGAGAAGGTGAAGGGAGATGGATCAGTGTCATTCACCTCAGCCTCAGATTTAGTCCATTCATGGGGGTACCAGTTATTTTAAGCCCCTCAGTTTTTAAAATGGTTACATTAATCATTTAATGCAAAAATTGAGTTTCCCAATCTATGAACCTTAATTAAAACATTTTAATCAATTTAAAAAAATCTGCAATCCACCAAAGACATGGCAGAGACAGAGAGGTAATGAAAGAAGACTCTATGAAACATGGAAAGGACAATTGCCAGATACCACCTCAAGATCAATAAAAACAAAACTACGGTAGCAGTATGCTGTAGGAGAAAAGAAGCTAAGATTAACGTTAAACTAAAATAACAAAAACTTGAGGAGGTGAAAGAGTATTGCTAACGGGGAAGCCGAGTAACCAGCAATGTACAAAGCAAAAAAGAAATACAGTAGACTCACATTATTACAAACAATGTTATGTTCTTGCAAACTTTCCTTATTACAAAGCAAAATTGTTGGCCCCGATCAAATGGGTATCCCCAACGTGTGGTAAAAGAAACAATATTATGAAATTTCTGATACCATGAATTTATGGAATGAAACGCGGCATGCAGCGAACTAAATAATATTAGTGGTGGGTCCACGTTCCGCCAGGTGGGATTCACGTCAGTTTGCGCATACTGGTATCCCACCGAGAGATCTTATCCTGCACGAATTTCTCTCCTGTGTCCCGCGCCAGTTCACGCACACCTTAACACTGGCCTAACTGAACATCCGCACAACTCCGGATCCGTGTAACTCGGATCCGCATAAGTCGAAAACTTACTGTATCAGATACGTAGAGTAGAACCTCACTTATGAAACTTTAGGCAGACAACCAAAAAAAGTTTCATAAGTGAGGATGTTTCATAACAGAGGTTTCATAGCAAGGGAACATGAAACCCTATTCAAATGTCCAATTTAGTCTCTTTTGTTTCATGGTTGCAGTTGCATGTTTAGATGCAGGCAAATGAAGCCTAAAAATTTATTGCATTACAAGCAACTATACAAATAAATGTACGTTCATGACATCTAGACAGAAACAGTGTGCATTGGCAATCCTGAAATATGTTAAGACCTGTTCCCAAAGTTGAATTTCTTGGTCTAATAGTTAGCATTCCTGGCACTTGACCAGCAGGGCCTAGTTTTAATTAATGCTTGACACATTTCGTAATGGTGTTTATTGTCAGTTCATCTTCTACATACCGGCACCAGCTTACACAGGAGTATTGATTGCTAAAAACTCTGTTGTGAATAATAGATAATGTTTTTCCTTTACCAACTATTTTTCTTCTAAAACAGTATATCACTAGGTATGAAAAGAGATGTAACTGAAAATAGTTTTAAGTTTCTTTTTAAGAATACATTCGCAAATCTAATTTAAATCATAGAAATATAAAAATGTGAGTATTCAGATGTAAGGGTTTGAAATTGAAGATGATAAAATTTTGATGCAATGACTGAAAGAAAAATTTAAACATCGACAGGGATCGATGAATGCCCATGTGACATTCTACATATTTTTTTTCTCGCGATACCAGAGCAATGGGGAAGAAAGTCATATTTCTTACAAGTTATTGAAATGGTGCATAAATGAAAATACCAGACTTATTACAGTCATTGACAAAAACTCAAATTCGTCGTCTTTCCATAGGTCAGTCACTGAAACGTCATATAAGTGAAGACTTTCCTACCAAAGGACTGGAAAAATATGGTTCACAATTGAGTTCGTCGCATAAATGAAAAGTTTCATAAGGGAGGTTGGATATACATGGGGTCTTATGGGATTATTTACCGGACCAAAAATAAAAGCGTATAAATGAGGTCGTCGTATGAAAGAGGTTCATATATCCGAGGTTCTACTGTATGTAATAATGTTGACTCTCAATTCAATTATCATTCAATAAAAATTAACCCATCCAGGACTCATCACCATCTACTCATCAAGGTGTTCATGTACTCATTCGAGTATTCATCTACTCATCCAGGTACTCAGAAATATACATTTGATACCCATGTATTCATTCAAATACTCAAATACCTATGATTGAATACATTTGCCACACTCCTTCTTTCAACCAATTTCTTTTTATATGCATGTGCATAGATTATATATGAACATTATGACATTTCAGTATAGATGAATGTTATCTGAATGGTAATAATGTAGCTAAGATGAATCTTACCAATTGACTTGGCAAACGTCTTCAATGTTTTCCTTTTCTCCAAGCTCCCAATGCTTAATAAACTACCACCTGCAATTTAAAGATCAGATTTTATAAGAGCTTATGCTTAACGCAACATAATCAAATATACATCAATTATTACTATGCCATTTGTACTTCAAAACCAACATCTCTGGAAAATAATGTAACATAATTAATCAAAACATTACTATATCCTCAATAGGTACCACATATATCATAAACTGTAATGAAATTTCAATTCTACAATTCAGGAAATTTATTTAGTTTATTTATTTTTTCATGGTTCTCCTTCACAATTTATGAAAATAATTTTAACATATTTCCTGATAAGATAGTCATAAATTTAGAGATTCGTTACTGGATCTAAGGTATAATAGTCATGGATATTTTTGTCACCAAAAGAATCCTTGGTTACTCTTCAAATTGCCCAAAATGCTTCCACATAAATGCCAATACTTGCCGGTAGTGTTTTCAACAAGACAAGAAATCTATGCATATGTATTTCACAAAAATTCCTACCAAACTCAAGTGGATTCACAAGAACTACAGATTGAAATGAACAGTGACAAGATTAACTCCACACCGAGTTTCCTTTCTTTACTTCTATTTTCATTATATCATTACAGCTATTATATGCGGGCATTTTCAAATGTCCTCAATACCTGTAACAGCGGCAAATTCCTTACACGTTTCCATCAGTCCCAGGGAATTCACTATTTGCTATCACAACCTAACCTACCCAGTTTTCTGAGGCTGCTTTTCACATTAAGTCACTGTAAATACTTAAATCTTGAAAAGTTATAGTTTTGTCTTTTACCCACTTAAAGAAAATACACATTTATTAGAGTCTCATTCCATTAGGTGAGAATTTTGAAAAAGCATGACTGCATGAGCATCAATTTAGAAGACAAATGAACAGATATAAGCATTGTTTGCTCATATGTGCTTAATAAAATTAAAAAGCTCATATATGTCTTAAATGTTAATGTTCTCTGTATTTTCTTGGTTTTTCCCACTTAAGTTGGGAGTTCCCAAAAACAGATTAGCTGGCTGCCCAGCCAGAATCAGACACTGGAAGGAAAGCAGGCAAAGTTGTCATCAGGAACGACAACTTACACAGAATAAATCTGGATAATGCATACATCAGGCAATAACATTCATTATTTGATAACACAGAATCTAATAACTGTAATATTTAAAGTGCAAGATACTTCGAAATAAAAAAGTGACGCAAGATTGGCTAAACTCAAAATTGATATTACACAGTAGTAGTCTTTCAGAGACTTAATACACCTTACCGCAGGCAATAACTGTGTTACTCAAGGAATCTGAGATCTGTCTGAACTCAATGCACCCTGAAATTCAGCAGAGAGCTGAGCGTCATTGTCTTCACCTGTTAAACCTTTCACTTTCAGGGCATTTACATTTTTTATGGTCAGAAATCTAACGACTCACTCTTGAAATATAAAATTAATCTTTGTGTAGAAAAACGTTTTACAAGTCTAAAATTTGACCTAGAAGTTTGAAATTTTACCACTAGAAGTGCCAGAGCCCTAATTCCGTTCATTTTTGAACTTTAAAGTCAGTTTTTTGCAATGGATAAAAATTGTCAACACTTTGTGGCATTTAATGAATTATAGTCTAAATTTCATATGCTAAAAGTAATTATTTTTCACCTGTAAATTAATGAAATATTAGTTGATATTATGACAGTTATTAGTTGATATACTGACAGTGGTCGTTACAGAGACACTCATTTCCAAGATGCATTGCCATAAGAGACAAGAATGGAGAAATTTTGATTGAAAATGAAGACAAAGTGAAGAGATGGAAAGAATACCTGGAAGAGTTATACAACGGAAACAAGACAGCACAAGAGTGATTGAAGAGGAAAGCAAAGTCGAAAAGGCTGACATGGGAGTACCAATATTAAGATCGGAATTCGACGATACAGTAAAGGATCTTCGGATGAATAAGGCTTCTGGTATTGATGACATTCCTGCATAACTAATTAAAAATGCAGGAGAGAAGACACTAACTCATCTTTACAAAACCATCTGCGACACATATTCAACAGGAGAAATTCCAAGGGACTTCGAGAAAAACATCATCATTCCTATTCCCAAGAAGAAGAGAGTGGAGAAATGCAAAAATTTTAGGACTATAAGCCTGATGGCACATGCATCAAAGATATTGACCAGGATCATCTACAGAAGAATAGAATGAAAAGCAGAGGAGTTCCTGGATGAAGATCAATTCCGATTCAGGAAAAGCAAGGGCACCAGAGAAGCATTATTGGCCCTTAGGTTGCTCATAGATAAGAGAATGGAGAAAGAAAAACTGACCTTCATTGCATTTGCGGATTTAGACAAGGCTTTTGACAACATTTGATTGGAATTTAATGCTTGGAATTCTGAATGGAATTGGGAGTGTCGTACAGTGACCAAAGAATTATCCACCGTTTGTATAAAAACCAAGTTGCTGTGATAAAATCTGGACACAGCTCTGAAGAAGCAAGAATAAGGAAAGGAGTGAGACAAGGCTGTGCACTGTCTCCCATAATTTTTAATGTTTACATTGAGAGAGCCATCAATAAAATCAAGGAGAAGTGTTCTGGAGTGAACGTCACGGAGAAACAATCCGCATGCTACGATTCTCTGATGACATACCTCTCATAGCAGAGAGACAGAAGGATCTCAATAAGATTCTAACAACCATGGAAAGGACTATGACCAGTTATCATCTGAAGATCATTAAGAAGAAGACTAAGATATTGGTGTGCAGCAAGAGAGAAGAGGCCAAAACCAACGTTATAATAGGAAAACAGAAACTGGAAGAGGTGAAAGAGCTCTGTTGCCTGGGAAGCAGAGTAACCAATGATGGAGAAAGCAAGAAAGACACGGTCAGTAGAATAGCCCAGGCAAAGAGGGCATTTTATCAAAAGAAGAATCTACTTACAGCTGGAAATACAAGCTTGGAAGTAAGGAAGCAATTCATTAAAACGTATATCTGGAGCATGTTCCTTTACGGCAGTGAGGCATCGACGATGACAGCAGCGGAGAAGTAAAGGGTGGAAGCATTCGAAATATGTTGCTACCGAAGAATGATGAAGATAAAATGGATTGACCAAGTGACAAATGAAGAAGTCCTAAGAAGAGTGGGAGAAAAGTGAAGTCTGCTGAAAACTATAAGAAGAAGACGGGACAACTTAATCGGCCACATCTTAAGACACGATGGCCTGATGAAGACAATCGTCAAAGGGAAAGTGAACGGGAAGAATGGAAAAGGCAGGCCACTTATTAGTTACATAGAACAGATTGTAAAGGACGTGAAAGAGAGGAGCTACGTTGATATGAAGAGGTTGGCCGATAGAAAAATCGAGTGGAGGGCTGCATCAAACCAATCCTAGGATTGTTCACCCATGCTGACCATATCTACCTAAAAGTGCTGGAGCAGTCATTTTGACCGGTTTCATAAATTTTCATGTCATAATTTTTTCCTTTCACATAAGATTTTTTTCTGGTATGATAGGTAGCAGTGACATGACTGCATTGAATTTATATGTATCTGTTTTCTTGCATGATTCCTGAGCTTTTTATTTATTTATTTATTATTATGCAATTTCTTACAGGAATATTCATAGACTTTCTCAGAATTGTCTCAAGAGATAAATCAAAAACCTTTAAGATACACGTACACAGTTCCGCTTTATCCCACAGGATGAGAGTTGAGTTGTTTTCCACCACCCTCATCATCCCTTTCTTATCTCTACATGGTCAGTCAACAAGCTCTGAGTGCTTTGGGTAGGAGCAGTACGCGTCTAAGCTGAGAGACATGTCCTGGTGATACGGTCTTACTTCGGAACAACTTCAAAATATTTTGAAAGAAAATCTGAGACCATTACCAAAAGCCAAATGCAGCATTTCTAAAGATTACTTCCCTGGTGCATGGCAATTATTTACCACTGAACGTATGCTCCGGCATATCAAAATGTGCACACAAGCAGAAGCAGTGCGCTTGGGTGAGGGAAATTGGACCACTGTTGGAAACTGTTGAAGAATTTGAAGCTATTATAGCACTCAAGTATGCACAAGGAGCATACGGTTGTGGTTCGTTAGATTGTGATGTGCTCTGGCCTAGTGATTGGGGGCCAGAGTTCTTCACTCAGACGATGCCACGAAACAGATTTCGCATGCTTACTTATTACTATTACTTATCAGTTTCTCGAACAGTAACACAAAAACACCATTATGGGTCATTCTATGCGCTAAGAACACACCCATTTCACTCTATTCCTCTGTTTTTTTACTTTGTAAATGTATTAGGTACAAGTACAGTACCTTATCTACTTTCTTCATGGTTAAACTCCTACTAGAGATTGAAATACCACACACTCGAAATTGGCCGTGCCATGACATTCGCAGCTGTTTTTGAGGAATGCCCGGCGGACGGGTTTGTGCCATCCAGTGTGAAAGGAGCCTCAAGTTGTATGAAATGATCTCCGTCTCCTAGAGGCCTGCACCCGGGCACAAAATATGGGTGAGGGTCGCCCGCCCGTGTGTGAGAGATAAAGAGAGGGGCACAACCCGAAGATGTTTGACGGACTTTTCCAAAGTGTCACAAATGTGACCTAACAGAGAACTTGCTGAGGAGAGGCCGTCACCACTGCGTACCTTTCTCAAGGGCCTTTGCCGTTTTCAATATTTTTTGCTCACTTTTTACCACCCCTGTCCTCAGTTTGGGAAAGCAACCTGAGCACTCGCCTAGGACCCATGCACCCATCTAGGATGCGGGATTTAGTTCTTGCGTTGATTAATTGCTATCACACCATACACCATTGGGTGCACCACTTATGCATTTTGATGAACTACATCTTACGCGCCACAAGAGGACAGGAAATGCGAGTCTCTTGATGGGTTTCCCTGCGTAATTTGTGGTAGACAAGTGGTGTGGTAGTAATGACAACTGTTTCAACGAATGAAATTCCAGCCAAACTGTTGTCTTTCACCATAAATGACACACCTAAACTAACTGCTAGTAACAATTCAAAATCGAAGGAAGTTCATAAACATCGTCAATGGTTGCTGCTTGATGCAAGCTTCACTTTAACTCTATTACTTATTCATCATTAAGTTATAAGAGATCACATAATGCATCTCTTCTTCCAAATCATACTTTTTTAAATAGCTAATGAATTATTTAAGAGGTACTGAGTACTCTGCTATCACCATGGACTACTGCCAATATTTTCCATCGAGACAATGATGATAATATGCCAAGACCCCTGAGTTTGAGAATACATCTACCAAAAGAGGAAACCTATTTCAATGCAACCAAATGTATCTTATAGAATGTTCATTTATCCATGTATTCAAGTAAATAAAACATTTTTTGTCACCTTATATAGGTAAACTTTTACTAAATTTTATTAGGAAAAAAGCATTATCGGGACTTCAAATCTGTAGAACAAGAATCGTGTACTTGGTATTCTCTTACCTGTCATCATATTAAATTGACATTTCGACAACAAACAGTCAAAGTCATTTTTGACAACTTGAAGAATACAATTTTAAATATCTCGAAATTTAAAGTTTTTTAATGAAATTTGTTAATTTTCAATTTAATTGAACTTTGACTCTAGTTTGTGGTTAGATTCAAAACCTTCACAGAACTTGAATGTGCATTAATATTTTCTCCTCCCTCTTTAATGCTTAAGTTTTCACAGTCCATATTTGGCATAAATATTACGTTGTCATATATTTCAAAATTTGAACACCAAAATTAAATTTTTTAATTTAATCAAGTTGTAGCTTTTTACTTCAGCAAGTAACAAATAAATTTTAAATACTATTTAATATATTAATGGCAATTCTAGAATTCGAGACATTGAACATTCAATGTATTCAAATATTTGAGCTATGATTAATATTAAAATTCAAACCTGCTATTCATCCCATTGTGGTGGCAAGAATAAAGTTCTTTGTCTTAAATTTTCATTTTTTGTCTTAAAATTTTCAGGGTCTTAAAAGTTTCAGGCCTCGTAAGAAGTGCGGTGGTTTGTGAACCAGCATGATAGTCAAAAATCCAATAGTTTCAAGTACCCAAGAAGTCATCCAACTTCTTAGCACCCTTTCTGAACGCTCACCCATGGACTGAGCCATGTGACTCAGTTGTCCAAGAGACGCCTTATGCTTCTCCTTCTTGCCACTCTCTTCGAGCATGCCCGACTTCACAACAAAAGCCACTTTCACCTCCAGCTCTCCCCTGGACTTAGTGCTGTCCTTGCCTGGCTTGCTCTCCAATTTGTACCACCTGCAACAGAGAAACAGCGTCATTGTGCCACCACCAACAACATCACTCTCATGTCTACACAAAGAAACTTGGCCTCTGGCTCCATGCCCACCTTGTGTCAAGAAAACTTTGGCAGTTAGTCACCTTGAAAAAGACCACTAGGCAAAAGTCACTCTTGATTCAAGGCCCGGGTTTCAGCAACTCACTGCCATTTTCAAGGCACAGATTCATGGGTGTTCACATAGTTCGAAAGTGCTAACATCCAAAATATGTTACATGATGACCGTGTTCTCCACCCATTCTCCTCTCCTTCACACCAGTTTCTCCCACAACTTCCAGCCCTCCCACTCACCCACAGGGGTCTTCTTCACCCCGTTGCTTTCAATCCTCCACTTAAAGCAACTCCAGAATGCCTCAAATTTCCCACTTCCTTCATTTCAAATTTCACCCTTATTACTCAACCCCCCTTGCTTTCTCCCACCCTATTGCCTCATCATTATTTGCCAGCAATCAGTTAATTTCTCTATTTTGAATTACATAATAAAGCACATGATCAGTAACCTTTATTTTTCAAGATTTCTATCTTCAGCCTGATTATATAAAAGGAAGAACACTTATTTGTGAATAAAATGGATTGTTACCAGTGAAAAGAATTAGTAAATCATCAAATTGCCCAGAGAAAACTTGTTCATTGAGGTTTATAACAGATTGTTGAGGGTTGGATTCTATTAGAAAATTTCTTTGCCCCCACCTTTCCTCCAAGTCTAAGATCAAAACGTGCAATGGTTGTCCCTAGACATCAACCATTGAGCCACTCGACTATTTTACCTCAATGACACACAAAAGCAGATCCAAGATAAGGTCCGAGGGGATTTTTTTTAGTATGAGATCATGAGAGAGAAGAAATACCTCACGTCTTTGGAGTTTCCCCTGGGAATTTTTCCATTTGTCAGTAGGGAGCAACCTACTCATATTTAGCTCAATTTGAACTCATCAGAGAAAATACAAATTCTTCCTTGTTAGAGTTGGTATCCTCATTTATGACTATCACAGAAGAAATACACGAATGTGCTTCTCTCTCGTGCTTCTTTGCCAAAGCCTTGGTCTTCACTCATGGATGTGCTGATGCATCCTTTCAGCACATCTGCTGATGATAGTGATGCTGAGCAGCCGCAGTAGTCATGGCATTTTTCTGTTGGTGCAAGAATACGGCTCAATTTGGTGAAAGCTAGAAGAGGGAAGAGCAGTTATTCTTCTTGAGTGGGACCTCTTCTCCTTATGCTGAGCACCTGAGATTTTATCTTTCACACTGTTTTGTGAAGAGGCTCTTAAGACATAATTTAAACTTATTTTTCCAATTGGAGGCAACAACAGTATCCGTTTTCATCTCCTTAAGAGGACGCAGTAACCCCCTATTTTGCAGCATCTTCTGCGATCCGTTCTCACTCAGTCAATTTTACTTATTTCAAATTGAAAGTTTTGGTTAATTCAAGAAAATGAGTGAAACTAGGATGCTATAATTTTATAAATTTCTGAATCCAATGTTAATTGGAGGGATTTGCAACAAAGATTTTTCGGGAAATGTTGCAAAATGCCGATTCAATAAACTGCCTTTTTGGTAAAGTCGTACCCCAGTGTTATAAGTCTGTCCCTGACATATCAACTGCCACTGAGGAATTTTCTCAAATAAATGTATAATTTAGGAAGAACAAACACAATAGTTTTGAGAGATTTTAGTGTAGTAATCGGCATCTACAACAGCCCCCGCTGTTGTATTAGTTCTCTTTTTTCCTGCACAAGCACTCTCTCAGAAATGGAACTGAGCATCTGATACATCTTTTACCTCGCTGGAAAAACCAGGAGGGGGAGGGAGAGGAAAGGGAGAGAAAGAGTGCCAAGAGGGGGGTGAAGTCTGACTTCCCTGGTAAGAGGGATATAATCTTTGGAAAAAAGGTAGTTGTTGATGGGCGATCCTAGTGAGCTGCTTGAGCCACCAGTCATCTATCCCTAATGCACACATTAGTCGCAATTGGTGAAGTTTTTCCACCCTGAGGAATTCAGTACTTCCGACAGTATTATTGGGGTACCATACTTGTACCTAATATCCTTCAAATGCCTTCTGCAAGACAGCATCAAAAAAGGGAGTAAGCAGTAGAAAAATTAACAAATATTGTCCTGATAATTAGACACCACAGCTGAAGCCTTATTTATGATGTGGATAATAATCCTGTTGAAAATTATAATGCCATTATAGCAAAGTTAATTGGTGGAAAACAGGTAAATTTTGCTCTTTCCTAATCATATAAGGGAAGATGGACCAAGGGAATGGTCACCTTTAATTCGGGAAACCTTTTGTAAACTCTTTATAAAAATGATTGTAATGTGAGTCCAGAGTATCAATGCAAAAAGCCTCTCCAAAGTAGACTGAAGAAGGCAATTTCCACTTCCATCTGCAAGAAAGTTGCACCAAAATCGAGAAGGAATATATTTATCTGGCTGGGAAAAAAACCACATCCCGACTATGGCTCCTATTTTGAAAGGCCTGATGTGCCTCTTGAGGACTTTAAGAATGATTACTGGCTATTTCTGGACACTCTAAAAAGGACAAGGATGATGAAAAGGAAATAGAGAGGAAAATGATAAGGCAGTGTGAAAGTGTGGAATGGGTAACAATGCGCCAAAAAATGCTCACTACCTCGAATTTTGGGTGTTTGTAAAATGCTTCCTCACACTGGCTGTGAGAATGTGATAAAATCAATTATGAACAGCAATTTTGATTCTCCTCACTTGGGAGCATGGAAGGGTGAATGAGGACAAAGCCCTTGTCGCATTGCAAATGATGGAAAACATTTGCATTGAGCCCTGTGGGCTATTTATCGACAGAGAATATCCTTCTTGGGAGCAACTCCTAACAGAATTGTTGAGATCGAGGTATTGTTGAAGTTAAAAGCCCATCATCGACTGTGGAAGAAACAATTACAAAAGGAAAAGTTAATTTTTGATGAAGAACAATGGGATGAAATTTAACCGCAAGAACAACTATTACTTTCAAATCTAAGGCCAGCTTCGCATAATGCTAAGAGATTTCTGCATATTCGCAGTTTGGACGAAACGATGACGAAGGAAACAATTCATGGTAGAAAAATTAAAAACATTTACTTGGAATGTATGCTTCCTGAGTTCGTCGATCCGAGATTTTCCTGATCAATTTCCATTCAGAATCCCCCCTGTATTTTGGCTGCCCAAGAGAAGAGAAGCTGCGAAAACAAATGTAAGGGGAGGGAGAAGAATGTAATAGGCAATTTGGTATGCAAAAAGCAAAAAAAATATATCATGTTCAAAACCGACATGACTTCTTTCTTTTCCCTCCCGTGGTGGGGTAGAGCACTTACTACCCAGGTAGCACCTTACACGTCAGAGGTAGGTGATTTGAAGTTCTCATGCAACACAGTCGGAGCTGAAACTTAACCGACTGCTAGTGAATAGGGTGAAGCATTACTAAAGCAAGGATAAGTACAGATTTAGGGAGGGGTGAGCACCCTCCATGCTTTAGCCGAAATGAGAAAGTAAACTGTAATATAGAATTAAATCTCATCGTACTTTTTATTTGGTCGATTTTGATGAGGACATTGACAGGTCATCATACCGATACTTCACGGGAATACCGCAGAAAATAGGAACTAAGTGACATCAGTTACTTATAAAAGCCATTTGAAAGGGTTACAAAATAATTCACCATATGCATTATCTAGAACAACAGGTAAAATAAAGTGATTAAAATTTCTAACCAATAAAATTAGACTTTCGAACCAGAGAAGTCACGTTGTCACCCTGCATTTTTTGACGAATTCGGGCAACACGCAACTTAGGGCAACAGACGATGCATGTGAGCTGTTGCCACTCTTGCCGAGCCACCCTCAAGCGCGTTGAAATGACAACCTTGCGCTCAGATGGTTACGAAATCCTCTTCGGTAGAGGAGGATCATATTACCGAAGGGAAGGTCCAGGGCCCTCTTATGGGGCAATAGAGGCATTGGGAGGGGATTCTTCCTTCCCCCACACAAGGCATAGCCAACGTAGAAGACACTCCAGACAAATACACCCATTGGAATGGTGCTGACTCAGGTAACTTTATCAGTTGACAGGAAAACCACCTTCACCCTCAGAAGTGGGAAAAAAAATCATGTACTGCGTCCTCTTAACTTGGTAAGACTTATCTTTTTCTTCAAGAGGCATGTGATTATATTTCCATTCAGTGCTGAAACTAAACTTCAAACCTAAGAGAGCAATTAAGTAATATAATAAGAGAAGTCTTTGACTTATTTCCATAAAAACAATATGTGGTTATCATAACATATTTCTAACAAATTAGCTTGATAAGTCTTGATAAGCTTGATAAGATAATACATTAGACCTTGATAATGATTGCGTAAGTCGAAACCTAGGTCAGTTTCAATAAAAATCTGTGGAATTTTACCAAGTGAATTCATTTACATTATCAAATTTTTTGACAATGAAACATTTCAAAACATCGTACTGCACATATTCGCACCCCCAATTTTGTACACGTGTACCACATTTTTCTTCTTTTATTATCTTCCCTGCGCACCTCATGTTTTTCAAGGTAAACTGGACATGCATTCCTCCAAAGTCACATTCTTTGAAAAGTGACAACCACTCAAGCGACATTGGTGATCCCCCATCTAACTTCTTTTAGCCACCATTACCTTCATCACCAAAGAATTTTCCCAACTCCACAATGAAAATTCATCATGGTAATTTTTTGCCATCAGTGACACAACAAAAAGCATGGGAACTGAATACCCACAGTTATCACCTGAAAGAAATTTCTTAATGTCAATGGTTGTATGTAGGTGGAATAATAGGCACATACAAGGCTTTATGCGGTGAAAGTAGAAGTGTTGACATCGAGATTTTAACTCATCACAAGACATCAGAATTGAATAAACTCCTGGAAGGCTGTAGGCAAAAAGAATTTCAAATTCAGATGAGGCAGTTATTTTTTATGCGCAGCAAAACACATTACTTCAGATGGAAACAATGTCATGTAACTTTCTGAATTATTTATCATTAATGCAGATGGAAGCTTAGGCCACTAGTGATTGGTAGATCAAGGAACCCTATGTGCTTCTACCTGGGTGTAGCTTAAATGTAGTGAAAGAACACGAAAATTCTGCTGCTAATTGATGTGTCCTCCTTATCCACCAAAGGTATGCTAGGGAAAATACACTGAAATGTTTTACTGCAATGAGTGCCAGTGAGCTCCAACCATTAGATTTCAATAAAATGCATCCATTAAAGAAGCATTATCGAAGAATGATTCTACAGTAATTTATATCTCTGCATGATTTGGCAACAATATAAAGGTAAACAAATTAAATTTATGGGATGGCTCACACTACATATCAGAGGCTTTCAAGCAATTTAAGGAATCTACAATACCTAACAACTTTAGAAAGGCAAGATTTGATGTTGATATTGAACAAATCACACAGTTCAAGATACATACATTATGCTGCTCTTTTCAGGTTATCAGTAAGTTTTTATTTTTTACCTTGACTCACGTCATTTTGTATGTTAAGGTGACAATTCTCCTTTAACCATTAGCATTAACGCGATTTAGACTTTTATTCCTATGATTCTAGAAAAATGTGAATCAGGGATTTCACTGTCTATTTCCAGAGCAACAATAGAATCACCTCAAATGCATCACTCTCAAATTTTGTCTGCAGTAATGCAAAGGTATTTATGAGAAAATTTTTGAGGGAAATGGCCTTTTAAGGACAAAATTCTTCTCTTCATGAGAACAGATTCAACAGCAAAAGGGTTTCAAAAATATTGCAGAGGGTTTCCACCTATCCCTGATCCCAACCTGTACCACACCACAGCCTGCAAAACCATTTACTCTCATGCTCCTCACATCACCATCAAAAGCAATTGCAACATTTCAAAAAGATATTTATTATTTTTTTGTATCATAGCAAGTAGATAAATTTTTAATCATTTTAATGACACTATAATTCTTAACTACCTTATTTATCAATAATACAATTTTGATACTTCAACATAATGTCTAATATTATATTGAACCCACTTCAAAGTAAAATCAGGAGCAGTATGAAACGTTAGCAGCATTAGGACAGATTATTAGAATTAAATAGATAAATAGATTAGAAATCTGAATGCTTAACAAGGCTATTTCCTTTTCAAGATGACTGGAAACCAACTCAACAGAATTTACATGTTGAAATACAACAGCATACTCTATCTGCAGTGCAATAATGCAAAATGGGCTACTTAAGTGAAAAGAATTTCCCAAAGACCACGTAAAACATGTACATTAAGCCCATTTCGCACGGTACTTGATCCAGCACAAGGTCGAGTACACTAGCAAGTATGCTAGCTTGCCAGTATCGTGTGAATAGAACCAGTATGCTGGCTAGCAAGCATGCTCGCTAGTATACTCGCTGAGCTACTGGATTTCATACTTGATGCGGTACTACATTTATAGTAGGACCCAGTAGCCATCGCCCAATCAAGTGACGTTACAGATGCTGTACGATCTTCTCTTTTTTTAATTAGTATGGAATCATATGGAATAACCGATTCATAGCAAGCACAAGGTCAATGATCTTGTGAAATCTCCCTGGACGTTTGCAATCATGCTAGATATATCAAGTAGCGGCTAGCACACTAGGTCTTGTGCTGGAACAAGTATCGTGAGAAGCAGGCTTTACAGCAGTTCACTTCATGTAATATGAATACCAAGGCACAATATCCTACAACTGGTATTTCAAACAAATTACATCTCATTTAAATCAATTGAATGACTCTCTGGAGAGCTTTTGAAAGTTGTAGCCTCGAAAAAAACTCCAATTCTGCTCCTTGCATTTTGTTGCATGGTTAAAACATGTATTGCTAACCAAGAGGCAGGAGTGATACAATTGAAAAGAGCTAACTTCTAATAAATAAGGTGGAGGGCTAATGTACTCCCGTCAACTGCACTCACTCAGTGATTCAAACTGAAGGTTGGTTTTGATAGGTGAGAGTTGAGAGTCAGAAAACCAAATCGCGAGGATTCAGAATTCTGGGGGTGTCCAGAAAGGCTTGCCTGGGATTTGAACCCGGGACTCTCCGGTCAGCAGCTCAGTGCTCTACCCACTAGGCCACCATGACCCCCGTAAAAATGACTAATTCTAATATCTTCAACTCTAAAAGGTGTTATAAAGTTGTAGCACAAAACCTTGGCCTTGCCTAATCAAAACACACTCATTTACACGAAATAATTCGAATGCCAAGGATAAGAGAATACATTCAGTTGTCATAATTTACTAGCCATTCACCATTCATACGAAAGGGACAGCAAATTATAATATAAGGTGTCCCGTGAAGTTGTATCATTTGAGTAATGATTTAAGAAAAGTTAGCTACATTAGGAAAGTTTATGCGATAACGGGACAATGTTAATTTACTTTTTTAAGCACCGAAATAATATATTCTCACCTATTTTTTGGTCTCTCATATACATCTAATTCAGATAAATGTATATTTACGACACCCAAAAATTCATCTGCCACACCTATCAAATTCCGATGCAAGGCAGTGAGAACTATTTGTGCTGTGTTTCCCTGTTTGGGAATCGGCCTGAAAAAAGAAATTTATGAATAAATTCACCATTACACAACAAATAGTCATCTTCGCACATCACATCAATATAATTACAGTTCGCATTCTTCGTGCCATTCCACTATATCCGAACTCTTGTCCTTAACTGACGTCCTGTACTTTGACTTGCCTAATGCAATCGTAACAAATGCATCGTTGGTTCCTAAAATGCAAGATGTAAATTACGAAATATAATCATGCAGTTGCAACACTAATTGCATGTTACATTCAGGGCATCATTTCTCCGTACCATTCTTCCCTTTGGAAATTAGTCCTCGCGCCCGATGAACTGGAATATTTAAAGATAGCAAAGTATTAACTTATATTACATTGGGGAGCAACAAATAACACAAAAATTTTACACCGCAAGCATACAGAACATCAATTCATTGCCTTATCATGATGTCATCCTCAGAAAACCTCAATCCTCACCGCTAAACTCTCATTGACTTATATGTTCTATATTCAATAAACTAAGATATTTCAACTGGAATTCACACGAGTTTCAAGTGTGGGATCTCATTACATGCATCACAGTACACACGAGCAAACTAATCAAGCGGAAAAACAATAGTCTCGCCAAATCCTCAGTTGTCACCTTCAAAACAGTTGCAAATACATGTTTACCTGTCACTTGTACATGCGTGGGACTCCACATGACGATGATGCTAATTCACGCTATAATCCTAATCCGCAGGTAAGACGTCAGAAAATACCCCAAACAGAAAAATTATCATCACTATTTAATTCCGACATAAGAAGCGCATCACTTCTTCCTCAATTACCACCGCTACAATCACACACCTCACACACCTCCTCATAACTGTCCTAACTTCACACGACGATACCACGATACAATACTGACCGATACCACCGATACAAATGATCGAGATACGCGAAACGAATAATACGAACGATACGAACCGAAGAATCCAACGATAACCATGACTCTCGTGGGCTCAGTGGAGGTGGTGGAATCGAGAGAGGACGTAGTTCATGAGGTGGCCGCAGGTGAGCAGGGTGTGCATGTGAGTCGCAAATTCGAATGTCTCCGCAGACAAGAGGATCTCAGGATAATTTATTCTTCAAAGGATAAGTGTCTTATTGGAAATATTATATGTGAGAAACAAGGGAGAATATAAAAGCTTTGCGTGATATGAGTTACTGAAAGCGATCACAAAAGTGGGCGTAACTGATACCTACGAAAAAGAGCTTTATCCTAAGGCGGGTAAAATCTCCTTCCTTCTTTGTGTTGCGCAAAAGCAATTTGAATGATGCATTAGGGGCTATCAATACTACTAACCGTGATAGTAGGATAGTTTCCTTCATCAAAGCAAACAGAATTCGTTGGTTGCGATTCGTGCCCTACCATAAAGGTATTTTACGCAAACAATTTGAATTGAGAAATCCCAGTTTACTATAAAATAAAATGTTAATTTTAAGACCATTCGAAATAGCTCAGAAATGGCGGAATGCGCTGTCTTCTTGCTGACGTAATAGCCATTGCCTAGGTATTTCGTATACTTTGTAGGCATGGGAAATATTCGTCTCCTGAAATTACCATATGGTAAGGGGATCTAGTGAATATGCATTAATAATAGCCCATGAAAATTATCAAAGTTCGAAAAGTCTCCTCCGTTGAACATGGTGTTAAAAGCCGTTTTATACCCTAGGAAATCCTGCTCGTAGAGTCCTCTGCTATTTCGCAGCTCTCGTGAACTTTGCGTAATTTTGGGCCAACGTAACAACACGCTAATTAAAATGAATACTGAGGGTTTTTTAATGAATAAACTGAATAAATCATTTAAAATTAATAAATAAAAAGGTATTCATAACAAATTAAGTGAAATATATACCTCCGATACTAGTTAATAAGCTTTAACGGAGAGTACCGGCTGCTTAGAAGCGTCCACATCACCACCTAGTACCTATAGGTACTGCCACTACCACTACCTGCCACTATAGTGGCAGGCAGATGAAAGAGTTTGACGTCACACGTATGATTTGCTGGCGTGCACTAGTTTGCCGTCGCGTTTTCGCGCCGTTGAATTTTTCCATTTTTTACCTAATGAGGAAAAATACTAAACGTTATTTGAAAATCGAATGGCCTCAATTATGTACTCCAGAGGTTAAAACCTTCCACCAAGACAGGAAAAAATTATGGGAAAATGCACAATAGCAACATTCCACAGAGAAAAATCAGGCGCCTTGACCAAGATTCGAACCCGGTCAAGGCGAATGATTTTTTTCTCTGTGGAATTTGACTATTATGCTATTTCAGCGGGTAACGCCGTCAAGGTTCTCGCGGCTAGTTCGCGGTCCTCCAATTTGTTAATGGGAAACTACCCTGTTCCGGAAAAAAATTACTACATTGTGCTTGCTGAAAAAAAGGCATCGTCATCATAAGTCATCAATCCTCAGATTGGTTTGACACAGCTCTCCAATGAGTTCTTCTATCAGCTAATCTCTTCATATTTACGTAATTCTTCTCTTTCACATCCTTGTTCCATATATCGCACTCGAGGTCTTCCTTTGCCATTCTTCCCTTCCACTTGTCCCTCGACGATTGTCTTCATCATGTCTCATGATGTGGCCCATCAAGTTGTCCCGTCTTCACCTTAGGGTGCTCATAAGACTTCTCTTTACTCCCACTCTTCTTAGACCTTCCTCGTTACTTACTCGTTCGATTAATATAATCTTCATCATTCTTCTGTAGCACCACATTTCAAATGCTTCTACCCTTTTCTTTTCCCCTGCTGTCATTGTCCATGCTTCGCTGCCATAAACCCAAGTATCATCATGATATTGGCCCAATATCATTTTTACGCCGTCTCATATCACTTATTGGTCAATCCGATATTGGCTACCGGTATAGGAAAATGACAAAAGTGATAACATTTGCCATTATAAAAATGACATTTGCTGACGATATCGGGCCGATATTAATTTGATGATAAAAAGATATCTTTCACCACTATACACTATAGTGGCTTAAAAATGATATTGGGCCGACGTATATTTGATATTACCATGGACTGATTTTTTATTAACATGATATTGGGATGATTTAATAAGTAAGATAGCTAAAATGTATCCTGGATAAACATGTTAAAAATATTTATAATATTGATGGTTTTTCAGGAGTTTAGGTCTTTCGTTAAAATAACTAGTTGTAATAGTAACTATATAGGCCAAACATCACAATATTTAAAAAACAGGCTATCACAACACAAAACATCCATAAAAAATAAAATACAATTCTGTGCATTAACTAATCATGCAATCGAAAACAGCCATACTTTTAATTTCGACCAAACAAAAATTTTAGACACAGAAGAAAATTTATCAAAAAGGTTATTCAAAGAAATGTTTCATATTAGTAAAGATAAAAATTCATGTAATAAATGAACCGACATTTGTAATTTAAGCAAAATTTATAATAATTTAATACATCGAAATTAAAAATTATACCATATAAACATATAACCTTAACAACCAATTTTGTAAACAAATTTCGATTGTTAAACTTAAGGTATGTAAAATTTTATTCCATGTAATATTTTGAAGTTAAAATTTGTTAAAAATTATATTGTTAAGCATTTTTGGCACTGTAAATATCCTTTTGGACCATGTTATATTATTATTGTTATGTTTTTGGTGGTTCATCCCATTTATAGCCCTGAAGAAGGAAAAATATATTTTCCGAAACGTCGGCAAAAGTTGAATAATTTTCATTTTTAACGAAAGACCTAAACTCCTGAAAAACCATCAATATTATTTATAAGAAAGAGGTCTAGAATACAACTTACCAATATTTATAATCAGGGACGGTCGTACAATAAAACTGCGATGGAAAAATAAATGGCGAGCGGTAGTTTCGATCTTAGAATGTTGACAACCTACAACCCTGACAACCAATGACAACCCTGCATGTCACCCCTGACCCAACTCTTCTTATTAAGAAAAAGAGTAATTTTAAGCGTTAATGATAGTAATGACATACTTACTTTACTCCAACTTCCCTTATGGAAGATGCGTAACTTTAAGCGTTATCATTGCAATAAAACATTTCAAACCCGTTTTCTGTTGAAGTTATTGGAGTTATAACCCAATATAGGAGATTCACATTAATTACCCTGCGAAAAAAATCACCTGCACCGGGAATCGAACCACGGACCTTAGGCATTACGATCCACTGTGGAGGCCACTATGCTACCCATGATCAATCGCACGGTAATTTTACCTAGGTTCAAGGTACTACATTTTGAGCCCTCGCGGTCCATCAAGGATGGCAACGCAAGGGAGAAAGGGCTTCAAAGAAGCCACGACCAAAGGTGAACCCCATCCAGGGATAGAGCCACGATTGGTAGTAAATGTAGGATATTCCCAGCCTGTCGCGTGAACGGCAATTTGTAAGCAAACATCGAATCCTTAGGTACTTATTCTGAAGTTTCAGGCGATATGGAGTGGAAGCGAAATATGATAACACAGGCTCGTGTTTTTAATTTCTGTGTTATTAAATCCTTAAATAATCATATTTCTTATTTTATACGTAGGCCTCCAAATGGTTTCTGACCAATCACGAATTTTTGAATTTCTTCTCTCTGACGTCGGGGAAAAAATGTGAAAACTCAAAATTATAAAATCAAGCGACCAGAAAAAAATGATAATTTTTATGCCCTTTATTAGTCAGCTCAGCTGACTATCTTTACATCGGAAAACGATATCTATTAAATATCAATTTAAGATACGATCGACGATATCAATTTCCTTCCAGATAGAAATTGATCAATATCCATGGCTTCTTCTTAGCAACTTTTCTTTTTACAAGAGCTTCCTTTGCGGCTTCCTGTAGTCCACATTTAATGTTTTCCCAACGCTCTTTCACTGATTTCTCAGTCAGGTCCTCTCCTGTGTTGTTTCCAATTGCTTTTTGAAATACCTGCTAGTGTTGAGCCTCCTTTAGTTTTTCTATTGACCATACGTTCTTCATTGTTTTCTTCAACTTCTTGAATTTTAGTTGGCATTTCATCATTACTAAATTATGGTCACTGTCGATGTTTGACCCAGGCTACCTTTTGCAGTCCTTCACCTGGTTCCTAAATCTCTGCTTCACTAAAATATAGTCTATTTGAAATCTTCTTCTGTCTCCTGGCATTTCCAAGTGTATCTTCTTTGGATATGGTTTTTAAATAGCATGTTGGCAACCACTAAGTATGGTGTGTGCAGAACTCTAGTAGTCTTTCTTCTCTTTCATTTCGATTACCCAATCCATATTTCCCAATTATTCTTCCATCTTGACCTTCGCCGACGACCGCGTTCCAATCTCCTAAAATAGGTATTAAGTTTTCTTCTCCTCTTACATGTTTTATAACTTCCGTGATACCTTCGTATACATCGTCCACTTCTTCATCTTCGTAGTCCGTCGTAGGCATGTAACTGAACCATTACAGTATCTACAGGTTTGGTCTCGATCTTCACCAATATTATCCTTTCATTGTACTGCAGGAAGCTTGCATGTGCTATCATAATTTTATATTTTTATCGCATAAGATATTCGTACGTAGTTTAATCCGATTTTTACTGGAAATATGGCAAGAAGATCTTTTATATACTAATTTTGATGAAGTTTTCGACAGACTAAATTAATTGGGTTTCATTGTAAATTTTAAAAAAAATTCCATCATATAATTAGATAGATAGATTGTTTGTGGTGGAGTTCCTTCAAGGAGGCCCTGAGACACCTAGGCCCGTATTCATAGTCAGGTCTTGAGTCGATCTCAGCTCAGTCTCAGCTCAAGACTGAGATGAGACTGAGACCGCCATCCGTATTCATAGTTGTTTCTCAGCACGATCTCAAGACTGAGATCGGACTGAGATCGGCTTGAGACCAGCGATGCGCGGTGATTTTGGATATCGTTTTTCTCATACCGGAAAAAGTGCCGATCGGCACTCCGCAAGTACGGTGAGAGTAAACTTAAAATTATGGCGGGATTAAACAAGCTCTTTTCTGTAAAAGAAAAGCAACTTCAATTCAATTGCGAGCATATCCATCTATTATAATACAGCAATTTTATTTGTTGCTTTAATTATTAGTGCACAAATAGCCTTCTACATTAATTATTACAACAATTTTATTTGTTGCTTAAATTATAGTGCACAAATAGCCTTCCACATTAATTAATATCAATTGTGATTGAAAATAAACTTGTAAAAAAAATTAGGATAAGTGGATTATCGCTGGAGTTGTAATGACCTGGTGACTATTATACTGGTGAATACATAATTTTCATGTTTATTAACGGGTGGAAAAGTACCTATGTGTGCTAGATTAACTATCCATGTATAACTCAAAAGATTGCATGATCTAAATCCTAGCATGAACATTGTATAGCCTTTATAACAAATACATATAATGTGTAATAGCACCAATGGACGTAATGATAAACTGGTTATAATTAGGGATATTCATGAGTTCCCCGGATTTCAAATTACCAAACATTTATTGCACATATAGTGTAGGTAAAAAAAGCGGGCTTTCAGCACTTTAAAAAAGTTGGGAATTCACTGAAAGTCACAACATTAATTCATCATTACATTGATAAGATAAGAGCAATGTGACGTATTTTTAGTAAACAATCAATGAAACTGCCTCAATTTTCTTTTGCAATGAGATTATGATATTTAAATTAATTGCTGATAAAAGCTGCTGATAAAAATTGCTAATATCAACTGCAGATCAATAAGAATAAAACTAAGATATCGGTGTGCAGAAAGAGAGAAGAGGCCAAAACCCACATTAAACTAGGGCAGCAAAAACTGGAAGAGGTGAAAGAGTTATGCTGCCTAGAAAGCCGAGTAACCAACGAACGAAGTAGGCGTGGAGTAGGCGAAGGAGAAGATGAGGCTGCTTGAGGAGGAGGAGGAAATAAATAGAGTGGCATTTGAGGTTGAGGAGAGGAGGAAAGGGGAACTCCATAGGCTTCAAATGGCAATATTACAAAATTAACTTAACTTAAAATGTAACAATTTTCAGAGATAATAATTGATTACTTGCAACAACCTAGTTTTATTAACTATTGTAAAAATTGCCTCATTTACAACCCTATAATGAAAAATGATTTGAATAAACTACTGCCTAATAACATTTCCACATGGTGATTTTGATTTTAGATGGGTAATGGCTGGTGGTGTTGGGCTGCATGGGGCACAGGTACTGTGTTTGATTCGTCATCCATTACATTTCATAGATCTTGATAGTGTGCCCCAATATTGTGCAGTACAAGCAACAAACTTGTGTTGTCCTCATATTTGCTACAAGTTTTCTTCGAAGACACTGGAACTTTTGTTTCAGAACTCCATTTCAATGACATTCCTTGTCCTTCTGTTGGCTAAATTGCACCTGGAAAATAAGTTTTTTTGTTATGAAAGAGCGTTTTTGTCTTTTGAGAATTAAAACTACATTATATATAGTGGAATACCACATGCATTTGAGCTGCGCTGTTTAGTTTTACGAACACTCAAGAAAGTTAGCCACATATTTACTAAAGAATGATTAGTATGTGGTGAGACATTTCACTTTATTTTCTTATGGTAATTACTAAAGAATTGATACATTTTTATAGGTACCTATCCAAATAATTAACTTATAATTTATAATAAATTAATGAACGATTATAGGTTCTGTTTAATTTTCTTTGCAATTATTTCTAATTCTCATAGCATATTAATGTTTAAGACTGCTTTGATTCTAGCCAATGTGCAAATCCCACATAATTTTTAAATTAATAATTACACCAACATATTAAATATCGGCAGTGTTCTCTAATTATACTATTAATGCAGGGTAGTTGTGAATATTTGGACATGCTGTGAACTTACTATCACTGGCAGGAGAGACAAGCAGAAATGTATCAACATAAAGTTTTCCTGCTTCACGAACAAAGTATTGACACAGTATTGTCTTCAATAAATTCACTTTCTGTTAGCTAATAGAATTTAATTGTATAGGTATTTCTATTTATTTCACCTGTCATGGGTAGTAAATTCATATAATACCAAATATCCTCAATCACTCGTTAATAACTATCTTTCTACTGCATTTTTTGCATAATTTATGAATGCTGACTCATTGCCGATGCCATTACTTCCATTTGTGATATTGGCATTGGCTGTGTATGTTGTATGCAATCATATTTCTCATTCCGTACATTGACTACAAACACAAATCCTAAAAGTTAATTGAGGGAAAATTATCAATATTGGCATCAGAATAGCGCTAATAAATAATGTGAATCAGACAGCATAAATATATTTATACACACCTGCAGAAAGTTTCCGGTTGCATAAAATCTTAGAGCAACTAGCAGTCGTAGCATTTCTGGAACTGGAAGAACCCTGTTTCACTGGCCCTCTTCGATGTCCACAATGGAATAAATACCATTTCAAACGGTGTCTTCAGAACATAGGTGCCGTCTGTAAAATTCCTCGTCAGAATAATATTCCATGGGGTTCTCATTGTCCCTAATATATCGCTTCGGTACTCTCTCTTCATCTTCGTCAGAAAAGTCCATCAATTTCCTAAATCATGGTACAAAACACCGACCATTACCCATCTAAAATCAAGATCACTTCACCAAGAATCAAATTCGAGGATGTTAGAGTCGGAAAATATAAGAAAACAGGAGAGTTACAAATATGAAACTAATCGTAATCGTCATCCAATATAGTAACTTGAATTGGTCAAAATTACAACGTTAAACGATTCAGCACAAAGATTTCTTACCTGTGTTGAGCGAAGCCAAGATCAAGAGCGTATTCCAAAAGATATATCCACATCAAGTGAGAATGAAGTCTTGAACCGGTGGAGCACCCGTGAAAACCTTGTGAATTTTATGCGCACCAGATCCGGGAAAGCACCAGACCGTACTTTACAAGAGTAATCTTCGTCAAAGAATGTAAATAATATCACCAAACGCCTGAATATACAAAAAATAGTATATAATAGCAAAGAATAATTGCATTAGCGCTCGAGCGTTCATTCACCCAATGTGTTTTCAAGCGGTATCCCAAACAAATAACAACAATCGTATTCACCCGTCAAAGTAATTAAAATGTGGTTTGCCTTTATTGTTAACAACAAATAAGTTAAAATAACTCCAAAACGTCGAAGCATATGGAATATAAATGAATCTAAAAACGATATTCGGTGTTACGCCATCAGCCATATTGGTGCAAGTTGGTCTTGAGATCGGCTCAAGACTGCCCCATCGTTGTCTTGGCAAAATCTCCAATCTGGCCCAACGCGATCTCAAGGCGATCTTGAGATAGTGACTATGAATACGGAATCGCACAAATTCTCAAATGGATCTCAAGCAAATCTTGAGACAATGACTATGAATACGGGCCTTAGACCCATTGGCCCATTGTGCCAACCACCCTTCTAAAGAAATCACCCATAAAGGTCGATCGCCTTGCTAAAGGCCAACAGGTCTCCTATGTGGATTTCCCTTACCTCCCTGGGTTCCTAAAATGGAGACCCCAGGTACCTATTTCGAGTCCTCATCACAGCAGGGCACTCGCATAATAAGTAGCATGTGGTTTCATCCTCTTCTTCGCACCACCTGCATCTAGGCCAATCTACGATTCCCAGGAGATGCAGGTGCCTCATCACCTGGTAGTGTCCCGTGAGGAGTCCCACTACCGTTCGTAATTGACCCCTGTTTAGTGAAGGAGTCTTTTGGCAAGCCCAGGCCTAGGTTCTCCTATATGTAATTTGGCCTGTCTAAGACTTGGTGTAGTTGGCCAGATCTCAGAATGCCGGGATAAGCCCCACATTCTAATTTCTGCGATCCCTATTGACGTAGCAATAGGTATGACTGGCTCTCTCCCAATCGGATTTCGGTTGGAACCGGCCCTTGCCAGCTCATCAGCCATCTCATTTCCGGATATGTCTGCATGACCAGGCACCCAGAAAAGTTACACCTTGCCGCATCTGCATATATCATTGAGTGCCTCGCGACACTCCTGCAGCAGCTGTGATTTGCACCATATTGAGAGCTTCCTTGCTGTGCTATAGTTGTAGACCCCTGCTCCCGCTCTTCCTTCTTTCCTAGAGCCATCCGTATACCATACCTCGGCCCCAGAATGAAGTCTTTCCCCTTCCCTTTAGCCCACTGTTTCCTATCCGGGAAGTGGGTTTTTAAGTAGAGGGATGAAAGGTTGAACCTGGCTATCATTCCATCACTGCCCATCCCGAGGAATGGACTCGACTTCATGAGCTCTGTCCAAACTTGTCTGTGACCATTGGAACTTCCTTTTTCATACCCCTGTTCCATACATTTGAGGCCATAAGCTGCTGTCTTTGCCTGCACCTCAGATTTCACATAGAGTAGAGCGAGGTTTAGCAGCGTTTCCAGCGCCAGATTTGGGCTTGTTCTCATAGCCCCTGAAATGCCCATACAGGCCATTCTTTGAAGGTGGTTCAGTTTGTTCCGAGCAGTTTTGAGCCGGACTCTCTTCCACCGAACTATCGAGCAGTACAAGAAACTAGGTTTAATGACTGCCGTATAAATCCATCTAATGGCTTTTGGCTGAAGTCCCCATGTTTTACCAAGGGTCTTCCTGCAAGGATACTTTCCAGTGATGAGTATAGCCACATAATCTGCGTACCCTTGGGTGGATGCGCCAGTCCTATACAATTTCACAATAAGACTGTCGCCTACCATATTCCAGGGGAGTGAAGATAGGGCTACTCCTCCCTGAGGGCAGCCTCGATGTGAGCTCACAATGTGAGCATGGATACCATGTCTTCCTGCAGAAATGCAGATTTGATCGAAGGACGTGTTATTAAATGCTCCCTCGACATCAAGAAATGCCCCCAGTCCGTACATTCCGTGTTCCAGCACTCCCTCAATCCTGGTAACAAGATTGTGGAGCGCTGTCTCCGCGGATTTTCCTTTCTGGTAGGCATGTTGGTGCAGGTGCAGGGGGTGATCCCTTAATGGTCCATCCCTTATGTACCTGTCCACTATCTTTTCTAGTGTTTTCAATAGAAAAGACATGAGACTGATTCCTCGAAAGGAGTCTGCTCTTGTGTAGTCCGTCTTACTTGGTTTATGTATGAAAACCACCTTGGTGGCCCTCCAAGCTTTTGGAACATATCCATAAGCCAGGAAAGAGCGAAATATTCTTACCATTAGAAGGAGGAGCAGATCCTGCCCCTCCTGAAGGTGTGCAGGAAATACCCCATCATCCCCAGCAGCCTTAAAGGCGCTAAAACTCATGATTGCTCATTTTGTAACTGTGTACGTCACGGTGCTGGAGGAAAGTCTCCATTCCGTCCGAGCCAGACGGATGGGATTCCTCCCATGATGCATCTCCCTCAACTCCCTGGAGCCCAGAAAGTGGGTCTCCATCATTAGCTTTGGCGCTTTCTTGTCGGAAGACGTGAAGTCTCCCGAGGGAAGCAGCAGAGAACACACCCCCGCTTCCTAGTCTTTCGATAGGATCTTATGAAGTCCTTCCATATGTGGAACAGTTTCTACGCTCTCACAGAAGCCCCTCCATGGGTCCCTCTTACAGCGCTTGATTGCTGCTTTGTACCTCCGTTGGGCAACCTTTAAGTTCTCCCAATTCTGAGGCATTCCTGTCCTCTTTGCCTTATTAAAGAGTCTCCTAGTCTCTCTACGGAGACCGTTTAATTCTACTCCCCATCAGGGTAATTTACACTCTTCTTTCCTGGTCCTTAGGGGGTAGCTGTTTTCGTAGACTGCGATGATGCTTCTCTGTAGATACTCAACAGCAGCATCCACCTCATCCACGCTTCTAAACTTGCACTGAGGTGCCCCCTCTAGGGCAGCTCCCAGCCTTTCTCGATATAGTCCCCAGTTGGTGTTCCTGGGGCTCCTATATTTTAAATTCCCTATGATTGGATTCCAAAAGAGTGAAGAGTATGTGTCTGTGGGCGGACAAAGTTATCTCCCCTGACACCCTTCACCCATAAATCCTGTGCAACAAAGAACTGGTGCACAGTGTGATATTTATCAACACTGCCTAATGCTGTTTGCAAAGGTAGGTTTTGATCCTTTATTGAGTATATATAACTCCGTAGACATAAAATACGCAAACAGGGCCTCTCCTCTTCCATTGGTGCCCCCACTCCCCCGCACAATGTGGTGCGAGTTAGCATCACCACCGATAAGCAGATCCCAGTGTTTGGTCTTGCAATGACTCACCAGCCTTTCCATCTCATTCGATGGTGGAGGAGCCGGTGCATCATATGGCAGGTAAGAAGAGCAGACAGCAACTCTGTTACTATTCTCACATACCCCGAGGGTCAGCAGAACTGCTGTCTGAGCCCTCCTAGTAAATTCTGATAAATCTGTAGAATTTATCCCATTCACATAGATACAAGATCTAGGTCAATCGACATTGGTACAGTAGAATACTTTCCCCACCGTCATACTAAGTCATCTGACTCTGCCCTGGAAAGCCCAGGGCTCTTGAATCAGAGCTAGTTTAATCTCACATTTCGAGAGGATCCTTTGCCGGACCCTCGAGGCAGCCCTGCTGTCGATGCCCGCCATGCCTAGGCGCTCCCAGCACCATCCTCCTCCCCCAATGCCTTCTCTTTGGGGGGATGTTGGACCTTCCTGTCCGCTGGAAGACGGGGCTTCACCTCAGCCCTGCCCTTACTCAGGAGGGTCACCTCGACCTGTTATAGGCCAAGGGTCCCCCTGAAACTTGGTGCATTCTGGCACCATAAGATGTCTCGTCCCCCCAGGGCAAACCTTGTGCCATGAGAGGTGTCGCACCTTTTGTAGGGCCTCCATCGGGCTGCTTGCAGCCCTGGATTGACCCTCTGTAATCTCCCCAGGAGGGTCTTGGCGTCCGGTTTGCTGGGTCCCGGCACCCAGATCATCATTCTCCTCCTCCTGACGAGGTTGTCAGCTTCCACAGCTTGGAAGACGGTCCCCTCAATGGGTCTTTGCTGCTTCAGCTAACTAGGCTGCAGAACGGTCGCTGTCACAGATAATCTCCAACGCCCCGTTTGCATACCTGGTCCCCCGAAAGACAGGGAGGTCCTGGTCTTCTGGGACCTCATCCCAGAGTCCTTCCAGTTTCCTCTCTATCTCCTCCTGCCATTCCTCTATCATCATCACCTGAGGATACCCTACCGGTATAATGGCCATTTTCTTTTGGTTCTTGCACGCCTTTGCATATGAGGGCCGAGAACCAGTCTTGTCCCTTTTGACGTCCTGAGCCTTGTTTGTAAGCGTATCCCCTGGGATACGCCTCCTCTTTGCGGCAGAGGCGGGGGGAGTCTCTGTCGTCCCCGCTCTCGGGCCCCACCAGCAATTGCTTCGCCAGCAGTTCTCCCATGAGCAGGGGGGTCCGCCAGACTCCCACCACGTCCCCTCGCTCCCTGCCTTTTCTTCTGTCTCCTCCTGGCGGCACCAGCCCTCTTTCTCCCCGTAGTGAGCCTCTCCATTCGTTGAGAGACGCTCCCTATGGTGTTACTGGAGGCCCCCGAGTCAGAGTCTGCCCCTTTGGGGGGGAGCCCTGACTCAAGCCTCCTTAATAGTTGTCTCCTAGGAGTCTGAAAGGTTGCCCACCTCCTCCTCCGAAGGGAGCAACTAAGGCGAGAGGGTTTACCCCCTAGGGATCCCCACAGGTACGGATGGCATAGTGGAGGCTGCGTCCTCATTGGGAGCCCCGCGGGGCTCTCTAACAGTATCGCTTCCTCCACCGGGGAAGTGAAACTACAAGAGTCCATGTCAAGAGTGTGCTTTTCAGCACACTCCATTACATTTTCTGAATTGGTTTCCATTTATGGTCCCACGAGGAGCTAGGGAATTAAAGGGTCCACCCACACTGAACCCCGCATGCATGGGTAAGGCTAAATAAAACCGTAGGTCGCCCAGTGTCTGGAGTGTCTCTTTTTATGACTTCTTATCCTCCGCCCCGCAGATGCGGTCACCCTTAGCACAGAGTGGCACCATGGTGATGGGAGCTGTTTATTGACCGCCAGGTCTAGATCCGTCATGTTCAGCGATACCAGGGGCACCTCGAGGAGGATGTGGCTCTTCACCACGCATGACGGTCTTGGTGGTCCATGGGCATGTTCTGCCCTTGTCCCACACTGGAGTCACTGACCCCTTACCCCCATCATATTATTAACTATTTCATATCCTTCCCAGGTGAGAAATTGTTGTATAAGCACAGTAAAAAAATAGGGCTATGGTGGGGTAACGCATCGGAAGTGAAGACATTTACTGGGATAGTAAACCATAATATTATGGCATATGCCAAATGCTGGCCTTAAATATCAACGGTGTAAGATCCTCTTTACAAATTGCTGAAGATACACCGTCTTAAAGGAATATGATGGATTGTGATAGTTTTTTTTTCAAGCGACCATATAAATCTATCATAACCTATGGGCATAGCACGTAGTACGGAAGCGGTGCTCTCCACGTCCACTCCATGTCAGCCTTTTTTACAATTATGGCTACTTTTTTATTATTTGAATGCAAAACCTTCGTGGCATCAGGTAAAACTAAAAAAATTCTCAACTAGCTGAGTTGTTTCCATGCTTAGCAACATAGTTTCAGCCCACTCTCTACTGCTTTATTGCACATTGATTCTTAGCGATTGGCACGTTATTGAGGAAACTCTTATTTATCTCTCCTGGAGTTAAAAGAATATCAGTTATGTACATTCATAAAGAATGTGCTTCTTGCACTTGCATGATGCCGAGGGACAGAGCAAGATACCAGATAGACTATAATCCTTGTCAGAACGATATATAAGAACCAAGTTAAGCAGTGCAAGAGCTACCCCGGAGCAGATATAAATAGTGACCATAACCTGGTGATCATGGACAGCTGCCTGCGATACAAGATGATGTACAAAATTACGAAGGAACCAAGATGGAACAATGCAATCGCTGGAGGAAAAAGAAGTAAGAGAAAGGTTCACATCAACCATTGATACAAAATTAGAAGTGAAGGAGACTAGCATTGGAAAAAGATGGAATGAAATAAAGAAGAGCATTATAGAAATAGCAGATGAGTAGCTCATGAGTAAGGAGGTAGAGAGAAAGCGGCCATGGATAACGACTCAAATAAGAGACCTCATAGTGGAGAGAATACAAGAATCCAAGAAATGAAACTGAGGAGGCCCAATATAAGAAGTTGCGAAACCAAGTAAATAGAGAGTGCAAGAAAGCTAAGAAAGAATGGACAAAAAAACATCTGCGAAGAAATAAATAAAACATATTGAATGGAAACGCTGAATGGCTTTTAAACTGGTGAGAAAGAAAAACAAGATCCCACAACATAAGAGGCTCGAGTGGAAATACGCTCATAGAACAGGAAGGCATAGGGAAGAGATGGAAGCAATGCATGGAAGAGTTCTATCAAGCACCTAAACTTAAATGAATCAGGGAGGAAGAAATCAGGGAGGATGAAGACGAACGGGACCCCGAGGTACTGGAACGTCAGCCCTGATTTCTAAAGCTGCTTTTGTTAGATCCTCCTCCTAGAACAATACAAGTAGAGAATTAAAGCAACCTTCACGAGTACGAAACGTTTCGGGTGCTCGGTGGCTTCTCCGATGCGGACTCGCAGGGAAAACTCCTCTCCGCGTCTGAGACTGAGGCGAGACTTGGGACAGTCTCGTCTGGTCAGTCAGTCATAATACAATCATAGTACAAATCATTATAAAACAGTCAAGGCCAGCTGAATGTTACATAGAAAATTCTGGACCAATTTACAATGTCGCTAACATCGACAATATATCTTTGCGAAACATTTCCTTAGATATGTTTATATTTAATTCTTTCGAAAGTGTATTAATTGAAATACATATTCTTTTCAGAGAAGCATTCATACAATAATTAGTATTCACACTTCTTACATAGAAAGTCCTTTTTAGCCTCCCTTGTTTTGTTGGGATTAAAAAGTTTGATTTCCCAACTAATTCTAAGCAATTACCTCTATTAATTACATCATGCAGAAAGAGTAAATCAGTTATGATTCTTCTTTCTCTGAATGTTTCCAATTTTAACTCTTCCAGCATAACTTTGTACTGTACATAATTCTCAAACAGAGGATAGATATTATGGTGTACATAATTACATTAGCTTCACGAATCTTTTTTGGACTCTCTAGATAATCACATCATATTTCTTTAAATGCGGATTCCAAATTACTGAACAATATTCCACTTTGTTTCTTTCGTATCAGAAGTACAGAATTTTTAGCACTTTTTCATCCGAAAAATATTTTGAGACACGATACAAAAATCTTAGTAATTTATAAGCAGACATGATTTTGGATAAAATATAGTTATTAAAAGGCATGTTGGAGTCGTATTTAACACCAAGATCTTTTACTTCAGTTTTCTTAATAGAGTTTGCTACTTCATCACATAGTTATATTTAATTATGTGATGAAGAAGAAATAATTACATTTTTTCTTCTTGAATACGATATGACAGAAAATGTATCAATATTGAAGAATGGAAGGTAAGATCGAAGGGAGTCTTTCGGAAAATCAATTCGGATTCAGGAAAAATCGAGGAGCTAGGGAGGCAATACTCAGCTTAAGGATACTAACTGAGAAAATGATACACGTAAACAAGCCGTTGAATGTAGTATTGTATATAGTGGACTTGGAAAAGGCCTTTGACAACGACGAATGGAACAAGATGTTCAAGATACTGGAAGAAATTGGAATAGACTACAAGGATAGAAGAATAATCTTTAGCCGCTACAAGAACCAGGTCACCACAATGCGAATGAAAGACGAAAGGAACATAGAAGCCAAAATAAATAAAGGAGTCAGACAAGGATGCAACCTCTCCCCAGCGTTATACAATATATACCTGGAAGAAGAAATAAGAGACGCAGAGGAAATTGGTATCAAGGGCATTAAGGTCAATGGCGAAGAAATAAACAGAAGAAATGCTCCGGTTTGCTGATGACATCGCAGTTGTAGCAGAAAGTCAAGAGGACTTGCAAGCATCCCTGACCACATAGACCAAGTACTTCAAGAATATAATCTGAACATCAATAAGAACAAAACTAAAATCCTAGTGTACGGAAGAGAGAAGCTGAGGGCAGATATCATAATTCGAGGAGTGAAATTGGAACAAGTAGAGAACTTCACCTACCTCGGCAGCACTATAACTTGGGACGGAAGAAGCTCGACGGACATCAAGCGAAGAATAGCACAAGCCAAGGAGACAACTACTATGCTCAAAGAACCTATGGCTGCAAACAAGGAGGCACTTCATCAAAACATTCGTATGGAGCGTGGCACTCTATGGATCAGAGACATGGAACACCGGGGAAGCAGACCAACGAAGAATTGAAGCCTTCGAAACATGGTGCTGGAGGAGAATGCTGAAGATTAAATGGACAGATAAAGTAAGGAACGAAGAGGTGTACAGAAGAGCAGACGAAGAAAGGACAATATGGCAAAACCTACGGCAGTGAAGAAACAGATGGATTGGACATACCTTGAGGCACAACAAATCACTAAGAAATATAATAGAAGGGAAGATTGAAGGGAAGGTCCCTCGAGGAAGACGCTATTCGCCGACGTTGAAAACTTCGCCTCAAGATTCTTAATCGCTGGGGGCAAAGATTTTGGTCTTTCCAGAGCGCGACGTTATGAAGCACGGGATTTTACGTAATCACCCCACTGGCTATTTCTCTTGCCGACCGGCTTCTTTGGAGCAGACTAACAATCTGATTTCTTTTCCTTATGCTCGTGGAGCCATCTTCACTCGTTTCTTCGCTGGTCTAGGTGCGACTGTTTCGCTGTTTCTTTCCGCAAGGAAGACTCTAAGACAGCACCGTTCCCTAGAATGCTCAAAGATATAATTCTGAGGAGGTATTTGTTCTTCTGAGTTACGATTTCCCAATAAAAGAAACACTTCCACTTCCACTTCAACCTTCCGCAGTCCACCCATTCATTTCCCTTCCGACACCTTCTCACCCGCTCCATTACCTAGATCCCAAAGCTAAACGGCAGTTATTGCCTCCGCTTCCGTGACAGAAAGATCAATTGGCCTTCAATGCGCGTAAAATAGTGCGCAATGGGGGATTCCCCGCATAGGGACACTGACTTTGTTCACTCCCACTCACTCGCAACGAGGAAGGCCCACGGCTCCCGAGACCTGAGCTCACCGCTCGCCGCGCTCAATCGGAGCTACCGACTGCTCATGATTGACGCGGGATTTCTGAACGCCCTGTTTTTCTTCCCATGCCATCCATGCATCATACAATCAAACAGAAGCATTATTCACGCATGAAAAATATTATATAGGCTACAAAACATTGTACTTCCTGAAAAAAACTATCCTTTGCTATTGAGATTCAAATAAATAGGTACTGTAAAGCTGTATAACAGGAATCATCCCATGAAGGAATGCTTCGATATCGGGTAAATTTGAAATTAAAATCAAGATGATTAAGGAATATCAATAGCTTTAAAATGGTATGTTGAAGGTTTTTAATCCATTCTCTAAAAATTCTTTACTTTAAATGAACTTTCTCGATTTACATCAGAGGATACAACTTCTCCCAACTTCACGAGTGCTGGTTAAAATCTAAACAATCTCGATGCAAATTATTTCATGGGCTCATTAGATAAATAATACGTATTTTATTCATACCAGAATTATTTTCTTCCATTCAGAAAACTCAAGGCTTTAGCTGTTTCTGAAGACTGTTTCTCCGGTCAGTAATTATTTGACCGACATACAAGTGGTCCCAGATCCCAAAAATATGGCCAAAATATGAAGACGTTTCGATATTTATGAAATTTTGAAAATAAGGAATTTCCAGGCTACTAATACAAATATGAAGTCAGTTAAAAATAAAACAAAATTGCGGACAACTTTATTTGACAATTACTCAAGGTAACGTTGGTTTTCTAAGTCTGTAATAAAAAAAATGAAGTCAGCTTTTTAATGAAACAAAATGATGGCTTCAAAATGGCGGAAAATATATTTAAAAGTCACATAAAGTTAAGTTAACGCGGGTTCCTGAATTTCTCGAGGAACAGCAAGTGAATTATGAGAGACGAAATATGAAATGTTCGCATATGATAAGATTATTGGCGAACTTGAGTATGCTATAAATACAGTTAAAAATGAAAGACAGTTCATGTTTTCGACAATCCCCTTCCACTTTGATCCCTACCGCAAACCGATTGCTGAGTGGAGCGCGCTATTTGGAGAGGGAAGGAGAGGTGTTGTTAAGAACGCTTTGCCCTCCCCGTCCAAAACCCAACCCAGGTGACTTTTTTATTTCCACAGTGCCTTAAAAAATAAATTATACTTTTCTTGGGTTTCTGTACGCAAATGTAACAATTATGTATTTAACGATTGAAAAAATATCAATTTACTGACGAAAACAGTCATAAAACTTAATTTTGTGTAAAAACTCACGTAAGAATCACTCTCACTTTTGACGAATACAAAAGTTTTATGAATTGATTGAGGGTGGTACTGGACGAGTTCATGTGCAATTGTTACTGTCTTTTGACGCCATAGGACAAAAACTATCAAAGAAGCCGAAAGATCAGCTGGGGCATGTGTTTTTTTGCTGTAATTCAAATAAATATATAACATTCTCCGTAATCAACGACTGTCGTCTAATAGAAGAGCTGCAAAGTGAAGTGCGGTGATCAGTGCCGTAGAGTTTGTTGTCACGTGGACTTCGAATGGGACGTAATTCACAGGGCGGAAACCCGTCTCCTACTATGTCATCGGCAGCATTTACACCATCGTCAAAAGCAGCTTCATAGTCAATGACAATGAGAGTCAACTCTAGGTGGTTTTACTTATGCGAGGAATTTCCGGAAATATGGCTTCTTTTTTGAAATATATTTTTTCCTGTAAATATTTATTATTATTTTTATGAATACATATGTGCTAACGAATATTTTTTGTCCATTTAGATTTCGCTGAAAACACGGCAAATCGACAGAATAGCATGTTGTTGAGATTTGGCGCCGCCAGTCATAGCCGCGAAAACCTCCGGTTCCTCCGATTACCTTCGTTCCCTTGCCTTGCCACCGATTGCCGCAGGCATCCGTCGGTAGCACCGGAAGTATCCGGAGAAAGCGCTGTAATCACATTCACCGATTCAATCATCGGAGAACTGCCTTCGGAGCGCAGCTCTAAGCAGGCGCTTGTTGTAATCCCTTTTGTTTTGTTTGCCCACCTCAACCCATCTCTCTCCTTCCACCATTCACGCTATTGCCTTATCTCTGGAATTTCCAACCCTCCACCTCGAACTTCCCTAACCCCATAGACACTCTCAAAAATAGCAGATAATGTTGGTTATATGAAAAGATTCATCATCATCAAGGGTCAACAACCCTAGGATTGGTTTGACTCAGCCCTCCACTCGATTCTTCCATCGAACAACCTCTTCATGTTAACGTAGTTCCTCTCTTTCACGTCCTTTACGACTTGTTCTATGTAATTCATACGAAGCCTGCCTTTTCCATTCTTCCCGTTCACTTTTCCTTCGACGATTGTCTTTATCAGGCCATCGTGTCTTAAGATGCGGCCGATAAAGTTGTCCCGTCTTCTTTTTATAGTTTTCAGCAGACTTCTCTTTTCTCACACTCTTCTTAGGACTTCTTCATTTGTCACTCGGTCGATCCAATTTATCGTCATCATTCTTCGATAGCACCATATTTCGAATGCTTCCACCCTTTTCTTCTCCGCTGCTGTCATCGTCCATGCCTCACTGCCTTAAAGAAACATGCTCCAGATATACGTTTTGATGAATTGCTTCCTTACTTGCAAGCTTGTATTTCCAGCTGTAAATAGATTCTTCTTTTGATAAAGTGCCCCCTTTGCCTGGGCTATTCTACTCACTATTTCTTTCTTGCTTCGTCCATCGTTGGTTACTCTGCTTCCTAGGCAACAGAACTCTTTCACCTCTTTAAGACCAGCATCTTCAAGAACTCTTTCACCTCTTCCAGTTTCTGTTTCCTAGTATAACGTTGGTTTTGGACTCCTCTCTTTTGCTGCACACCAATTTCTTAGTTTTCTTCTTTTTGATCTTCAGATGATAACTGGCCATTGTACTTTCCATGGTTGTTAGCATCTTATTGAGATCTTTCTGTCTCTGCTAGAGAGCTATGTCATCAGCGAATCGTAGCATACTGATTGTTTCTCCGTGGATGTTCACTCCAGAACACTTCTCCTGACTTAATTGATGGCTCTCTCAATGTAAACATTAAAAATTGTGGGAGACAGTGCACAGCCTTGTCTCACTCCTTTCCTTATTCTTGCTTTTTCACAGCTGGGTCCAGATTTTATCACCACTACTTGGTTTTTATACAAACGGTGGATAATTCTTCGGTCATTGTACGACACTCCAATTCTTTTCAGAATTCCAAGCATTAAATTCCAATCCACGTTGTCAAAAGCCTTCTCTAAATCCACAAATGCAATGAAGGTCGGTTTGCTCTTCTCCATTCTCTTATCTATAAGCATCGTAAGGGCCAATATTGATTCTCTTGTGCCCTTACTTTTCCTGAATCCGAATTCATCTTCATCCAGGAACTCTTTTTCTTTTCGTTCTATTCTTCTGTATATTATCCTTGTCAGTATCTTCGATGCATGTGTTGTCAGACTTATAATCCTAAAATTTTCCACATTTCTCTGCTCTCTTTTTTTTGGGAATAGGAATTTTGATGTTTTTCTCGAAGTCTCTGGGTACTTCTCCTGTTGAGTACATGTCACAGATGGCCTTGTAGAGATGGTCCAATGTCCTCTCTCCCGCATTCCTTATCAGTTCTGCGGGGATATCATCATTTCCAGGAGCCTTATTCATCCGAATGTCTACTGCTGCGTCGAATTCCGATCTTAATATTGATGCTCCCATATCATCCTAATCGACTTTGCTTTCCTCTTCAACAACTTTCGTGCTGAGATTGTTCTCGCTGTATAACTCTTCCAGATATTCTTTCCATCTCTTCACTTTGTCTTCATTTTCAATCAAAAGTTCTCCATTCTTGTCTCTTATAGCATTACATTTTGCACTCCGTTCCTTAAAGTGGTTCCTCACCATCCTATAGACAGCTTCTACCTTTTCAAGGGCAAGGTTGTTTTGTACATCTTTGTATAGATTAATCATCCACATTTCTCTAGGTTTCCTGGCTTTGCGACTTACTTCGTTCCTTATTCTTTTGTAGCAAAGCTGCCCTTCTTCAGTTTTTGCATTCTTGTATTTTCTTCTTTCTTCAATCAGCACTAAGACTTCTTCCGTGATCCATGGCTTCTCCTTAACAACTTTTCTTATTCCTAGAACTTCTTTTGCGGCTTCCTGTAGTCCACGTTTAATATTTTCCCAACGCTCTTCTACTGGTTTCTCAGTCAGGTCCTCTCCTATGTTGTTTTCTACTGCTTTCTGAAATTCCAGCTGATGTTGAGTCTCCTTTAGTTTTTCTACTTGCCAAATGTTCTTTACTGTTTTCTTCAATCTCTTGAATTTTAGATGGCATTTCATCATCACTAAATTATGGTCGCTGTCGATGTCTGCACCCAGGTAGCTTTTGCAGTCCTTCACCTGATTCCTGAACCTCTGATTCACTAAAATGTAGTCTATTTGAAATCTTCCTCTGTCTCCTGGCATCTTCCACGTGTATTTTCTTCGCTTGTGATTTTTAAACAATATGTTAGTAACCACTAACTTATGTTGTGTACAGAACTCCAGCAGTCTTTCTCCTCTTTCGTTCCGGTTTCCCAATCCATATTTTCCATGTATTCTTCCATCTTGACCTTCTCCGGTGACAGCGTTCCACATCTCCTAAAACAATTAGGTTTTCTTCTCCTCTTACCTGTTTTGTTACTTCAGTCATATCTTCGTAGACGTCTTCCACTTCTTCATCTTCGTAGTCCGACGTAGGCATGTAAACTTGCACCACAATGGTATCTGTAGGCTTAGTTTCAATTTAAACCATTATAATCTGAGGAGGACAAGATTGTTGAAAGTGAAGTTAAGTCATTAAATGATGTGTATCGTCTGTTTCAAGAGTTAAAGTTGGATTCAATTCAAAGGGATTGAGAAAACTTAGGTGATTATATTAATAAGTTGTATGACAGATTAGATGAAAGCATTAAAATCGTTGAAGCTCAGGGGAAGAAATTGAGCGAGTGTTACGATAGAATTGAGTCTTTAAAAGAAGAAAACTTAGTCCTTAAAAACATTATTGCTGATAACCAAAATCGCGCAGTTGAATTAGAACAAAGTTTGTTAAAAAATAATGTAGAAATCCACGGTATTCCTTTTTACTGTCTGGTATGGCACTTTCCCAGAACAATTAAAAACTGCTATAGTAATTCTAATTCATAAGAAAGGAGACAAATTAAATAAAATAACTATGGACCGATATCTTTACTCCCAGCATTTTCTAAAACACTTGAAAAAAAATTAAAAAAAGATTATTAAGTTTTTTGAATTATCATAAATTTTTTAGCAGCAACCAATTTGGGTTCTTGAAGGGTAAATGTACTGAGGATGCGCTGTTGCAATTCTGCTCTAACTTGTATTAAGGACTAAATACTTTCAATAAAAATGCAGGTCTGTTTATTGATATCAACAAATCGTTTGACTCAGTAAATCATGATATACTATTAAGTAGATTAAGTGAAATTGGTGTAAGAGGTGTCGTACATAATTGGTTTTACAGCTATCTAACTGGTAGAAGTCAGTATATTCGTATTCGTGACTGCTACAGCCAAAGGGCACTACTTACCTATGGCGTCCCACAATGGTCTGTTTTAGGTCCCATATTATTCCTAATTTACGTTAATAATTTATGCTCAGGAGAATTTAAGAGCAGGTAAATTTCTTTTGCTGACGATACCGCTTTGGGTTACTCGGCCAGTACTTATAATTTATTGTATCAACAGATGCAGTCTGACCTAAATAAACTGAAATGCTGGTTTTCCGTCAATTCGATGGTGCTGAGTCCTAAAACTAAGTATGTGATTTTTAATCATAAAAATCTTACTGTGGAATAAAAAGAATTGTATTTCAGATGTGCCAAGTGTGTGAATGTAAATGCACCATTCTGCAACGATTGTATTGAAATTGAACGTGTAAATTATATTAAGTATCTAGGTATGTACGTGGATCGAAATTGTAATTGGAAATATCATATAACCAAACTTAAATCAGAATTAATTTCTATGATTACAAAATTTTGTTTCTAGGATATGTATGCCCTGTGTCTGTCACAAGAATGGTATATTATTCACTTGTTAATTCTAGACTACAATATGGTATCTCACGCTGGGGTGGTGCTTACTTCACGAACATTAAACCTTTGGTTTTGGCATTGAAAAAAATACTAAAAATTATGGCATGTGTACCATGTACAGAGCAATCTTTTCCTTTATTTAAAAAGTTTAACATTCTACCTCTGAGACATCTGTTTGTTTACAAGGTGTTAAGAATATTCTTCAACCGTAGTGGTGAAAAGGGAAAACCTTAAATGTATAATCTGAGAGTAAATTATGGTATTGTAATACCTAAACCGAAGAGTAATACCGAAGAGAATACCGAAGAGTGTAAAAGAGAAGAATTACGTCACAATGAAAAGGTTGGCCGATAGATGAAACGAGTGGAAAGCTGCGTCAAACCAATCCTAGGATTGTTGACCAATGATGATGATGATGATGAATACCTAAACCAAATTTTGAACTGTTTCGCCACTCTTACCTGTATCTAAGTCCCAAAATGTTTTGTGCACTCCCTCAAAACATTGCGTTATTAAAAAATTACGCTAAATTCTGTAAAAACGTTAGGGCCTGGCTGCTCAGTCAGAAAGAGGCAGAATACCTACTTAAAAAGATTGTGTGATTTTATATGCATTATATGTACAAGGTTTACATAAATTTTTCTATTGTATTCAATAATATTACAAACTATTGCTTAAAAATAACTCATAAGTACATGCACAAATGAATATTTAGATACAGCAATGACACCACTCTATGTATTCAGTGTACTTAAATGGCACGTAGAGTGCGTCTGATCTACTTAAGTTATATGTATTAGTTTAGCTGTGAAAGAATCGGTAACCCCAAAGCAGGAAGCTTTGTTTCCTAAGGGGTACCTATATTCCTCGAATAATGAACGTAAATTAATAGTAATGTATATTCAATTTCTTTATTTATTTGAGGAATGAAATTATTATTATATTACTATTCGTAACTTCCACCTCCGCGTCTCCGGCTAGCATCAGGTTTCGTTGCCGTCATAATTGCCGGATTATTAATTATTATCATTATTATTATTATAGTAAGTTACTATTTGTAACTTCCACCTCCGAGTCTCCGGCTAGCATCAGGTTTCGTTGTCGTCATAATTTCCGGAGACTCGAGAGGGGTCAAGCCTAGGGGTAGCCACGTCCGCCACCGGTGAATAGGTGGCTACCCGGCATTAGGGTCATGCGCACGAAGCAGGCGGACGGACCCGAGAAGGACCGCCTTCTGCATTGCACTTGCAAGTGCATCCGCTCGTGCCCTGCACGCCGGGATGCACTTGATATTTCGACCAGTGAGCATTTGACACCACCAAGCACGCCCACGATTAAGACTACTAGTTTCACAGAGTAGCCCGTGTACATTTTCCGGAGTTCACACAGCATATCTTGATATTTAGTTCTTTTTTAATCTCCTTCGCAGCCATTTTCGTTTCGGCCGGTGCCGAAAACTCGATCACGAACATGACATGAGAGAGATTGTCCAGGAGAACGATATCAGGCTTCGTCGCCTCCTATTGCCTGGAGGTGGAGAAGGAATAATTCCACCAGATCTTACACTTATCGTTCTCCACGACGGACTCGATGTCTCCAGGGACGTAATGCAGCACCGGATTCGCGTCTATACCGTAATGGTGTCTTAGATGGTAATACAACACCCGCAAAGCTGAGTTGTACCGGTTTATATATGCGTTCTTGGCATAAAAGCTGCAGCCGGAGAGTAGATGACCTAAAGTCTCCGACTTGTAAAGTGTGTAAAACGGTCTGCATCTCGTGTCCGTCACGTTTGCCCCAAAGATGAGGCGACGGTACACGAGAGTGTTGATGACACCATCTTGGCACGCGAGCACGAATCCCTCGGTTTCGGACTTCAGACCTGCGGAGCGCAGGAAGGCGAACGTGAGATCCTTCGATAGCCCATGCGTTTCCAAGTTTTGATAGAAACTTCCATGCAGGGGAATCTCGGCATGCTTGCTGAGCAGGATCTTTTGCTCCGCATTCTTTATTTCGAGCTTTAGCACGTCCGCCTTCAGCGACAAGATTGATTTGTCGCACGGTTCTCCGCTGGAAGTAAGGTCCAAGTCCAAACCGAGGCCGTCTACTACCCTTTTCGCCGCCTGGAATAGGAACGCCCCTTTGCCGACACTCTCGTGTTTCTTTACGAGCAGCATAAGGGGGTCCGTGCTGTGGAACACGCGGCAAGCCGTATTAAGGACTACTCTGTCATGAAGGCACTCCAGGCTTATCAAGCCCTCTACCACTTAGCCTTCTCGGGATATACAATCTGGCGACAGAAGACTTCGGATGAAGACTACGGTATATGGTCATCATTTTCCTCGTTCCCTTGTCGAGGTTTTGCAGCTCGTTGACATTCCATTTGATGCAACCGAAGGTGTAGAGCAGTGTTGGAACCGCGAAGGTGTTGGTTGCAAGAACCTTGTTCTCGTCTCCCTTCACCGAAAGATCGGCGGAAGCACCGGCAGTAGGAGGTATATCTGCCTTTGTAGGTGATGGAGCCTTATTATTATAATCCTTTCACTGTACTGCAGGAAGCTCTTCACACGCAGTCCTGCACTCTTCCTGAGCATTATGCCTACTCCAGCGTTACCATTCAGTGATCCGGTGTGAATAATTCTATAACTTCCACTCCAAAAGTCTCCTTCTTCGGGCCATCTCATTTCACTGATTCCTAATACATCGAGGTCCATTCTCCGCATTTCCACCATCAGGTTCTCCTGTCCTCCGCAGGTCCGAAGTGATTTCACGTTCCACGTTCCTACCCTAAAATGAGTATTACACTTGACTGATGTACCTACTCTCTTGGGTAGTCCCCGCCCGTAGATCCGAATGGGGGACTATTTTACCTCCGGAATATTTTATTTGAGAGTGTGCCATCACGTATGATAATAAATAAAGAGTGGAGTAGCTGCGATTAGTAGATGAGAAGATTAATTGTTCTAAAAAGAGCACAAGAGACCTTAAATGTTTCTTGCCAGCCTAGTATACAGACATTTTGAAAGGGAGGGAGATATCACATAAATAGTGTAGTTCTGACTACTATATTAATACTATTCCTTTTTTATGCATGATATGTAGTGCATGTTTGGTGAGCAATCACCCCCTGCCACACACCCTTGTGGTGGCTTGCAGGGTATTATGTAGATGTAGATGTAGAATTGTTTAAATCACCCCCTGCCGCACACATAAATGGTGGCTCGAAGGGTATTACGTAGATTTAGACGTTAAAATGTAAGCTTGAAGGACATGGAAGAGAGTACAAAGTCATAGTTACTGAAACTTTTCTATAAGAACTGCAAGCACACATTATCGTTATATTTTCTCCTAGTTTTTGAGCAAGATAATTCCCGCAAGTTGATTTCCGAGCTTTATCATTCACCCCATCCAAGTTTAAGGCGTATTTTCTCCTATTCCTATATTCACCTATATTTCACCTATTTTCACATATTCTCTGGTCTCATATCGAATTTATGATTCTCTCGTATGACTGGAGGTAATTGAGTTAATTACGAATGCCTTTGAGGTGTCGACAGTCCGTCTCACAAGGATCACCTTTCTCCCAACCCTTCCATTAAATATATATCTCCTATTCTCGGGGAGTTCAGGGTCCATTGAAGGCAGTACAGCCGACATAATAATGATTCTCTCACTCGCCAAGCTGCTTCTAAATTTGACATTATTTTGCTCAGAAATTCGACGCTGAACTATAGTCAACGCTTCTACTTTGTAACAATACTGTTCTTTCTAGAAAATCACGTTGACCCTCAACACATTTTAAACTTTAACTAGTCATCAACTAGTAAACCCTTTCTACTTCTAAATTTCTCCTGAAGCTCCTTCTTTCTTTCCATTAGCTTTATCTTTTCATTTTTACCTTTTACCTGGAAATGCACCAGGGAAATCGACGATTTGATCCAATCAAGTCTCATACCTCTGTACAAAAAAAGAGTTCGTTCGCGAGCAAGCTCGCCATCTTTTCTCGTAACAAACAAAAAAAAATTACTTTCAAAAAATTGGTGAGCACATTTTTTGCGCTTTCATCTTCGTGTACATTTAGGCTTTCACGCCGGAGTCCTACGCAGGAAAAAGCATTCCTTTCCACGGGTTCCAGTAGAATTTTGTTCCACTCACTGTACGAAGCTCTCTTGAAGCAACGTTTCGAGCAGGTTTGCCCCGCTTTGGGACCGGACCCAGCGGGGTTCCCGGCCCTTTCCTCGGCCAATGAGCACAGATTGTTTTCACCCTTTTGCATATGAGAACCCACCACGGCCCTCGTCCACAGTCAACTATTTTTAAAACAGTGATTTTTCTTAAATAAATAATAATAAGGCTCTAAAGTGCAAGTTAATACAGAAATGAATTCCTGTTGTTATAAGTACCATTTAGAGCTTTTAAACGAAATTCTACTGTTAATATTAAGATATCTAGTGCAATAGACATCATATCAATGTCAATAATAAATATTTTGTGGTGTTGCACACTAGGAGACAAATCTGCGCATAATCCAACCATACCCATGTTTTACATAAAAACACTTTTTTGGTGCTATACCTTCCTCAGGAATCATTTTTAAGCAGATATATTTGCAATGGTAGTGCGAAATAGATTTTTCCAGAGTATTTTTTTTTTAACCTCCTGGACTTTCTCTACTGGATTTCTAGAACCTGGAACTCTGTTAATAATTACGTTAGAGCTCCATGTAAAATTTCTAAAGACTCAGAAATACATAAGGAATAAACTTCTAGTACCAAATATCTTGCGAATTAAACACATATTTTTCTGGTTGTTCCATTGTATAAACAAACAAGTGACCACGAACAACCGCTGAGAGTGAGGCTCGCACCGCGAAGAAGGGTCGAGATAACCGTCTCTAAGTTGAGGGTATTCAGACCCGCGAGGAAGGGTCATTTATGACACCTTGGACCTTTTCTGCCTACCTGGACCCTTTGGACCCTTTGGACCCACCTACCGTATGAAACACCCGACCGACAGCCCCTGGAAGTTAGATAAATAATTATGTATTTTTTGAGCAAAATAGTTATTTTTCACAATTTGAAGCTTCGCGCGACCTCTTAACGTTGCCCAAATAAATCCAAATTTTTTCTTCTTCATTATATACTTAGATTGTATTAATAGTAATTATATACTTGTACATAGATATACAGATTGGAATCGAGAACCGATTTAGCCGGTGAAATTTTCCATAAGTCCAGATTTTGTAATCGCCGTAACGTAGTAGTGATGATACAGTTATTGCTTTAGCTAAGCAGGCGCCATCAGATGTGTATTAATGATGAGAACCTTGAGCAGGGATGTAAAGACAACGTCAGCGAAGAACTTATGAAGGCGTGGATCTTGAGGTCAGCACTTTTGGGAAGTATGATGAGTAAGGATGAGAAGCTATAGACATGCGGGTGTGGAGGAGGATGGAGAAAGTAAGGTGGACATCTGAAGAGGTGTTGCACATGGTTGGGGGAGGAGAGGAGATTGTTGTCAGAAATTAGGAGAAGAGCAGAGACGATGGGTAGAACCGATGCGAAGGGGAATGGTATGCTGACGATCCCTATGGAAGGATGAGTGCTGGGAAAGTGAGGAAAAAGATGAAATTTACCAAGGGTAGTATTAAGAGATGTAAGAAATTTGAAGAATTGAAGAGGGGAAGAAGAGATGAGGGAAAATGGATGGAGCCTACTGAGTTAAGGGTCTGGACACTCCACCAAAATCTAACGTAATGAGAAGAAAACTATCTATCTAGTAATTAATTATTAAACAGAAACTATAATGGTAACCTTTAAGACAGCAGAATTTCGTCAGGAAAAAAATCATGCTGACGGACGTTGATCCAGTGGTAAAGCATCTGGCCAGAAATCAGGAGGTTTCTAGTTCGAGTCTCGGTCTCAGATTTTCATCTGAGGAAATTGTTCATTTTCAGAAAGTAACTAAGTCAAGTTAGCAATTCTTGAATTTGAGAACCTTTATGTTCCAGGGGGAATTCCACTGCTCTAGGGTGAACATAATCATTCCATTCAGTATACTTCTGTGCAACTAGCGCATATTAAACATTCCTCCCGGCCCCGTAAAAAAGATTGTATTTAGTTGGGTTTATGTAGTTAAATATTCATTCCACTTCTTGATCTTGCTATATCTAACATGAGCCACCACTTCCTTCTAGTTTAGAACCTGAGTGTTAATTATGAATATTTTTTCAGAGCCTCGAGCGCTTCCATATTTACTTGTTTCAACGCTTTAGATTTTAAAAGACAAATGAACATGTTCTTTCTTGGAGAATGACAAAATATATTTTAATGAAGTGAACTTTGCTCGCTCTGTGTATGGCATTCTTTTTTGAATACCATGCCATTCGAAATAGTGATCGCAACTGTAATTATTCTTGGGTGTTTTCAAGTCTGTTTCCGCACTAATAGGCGCTTCAGACCGGGTGGAAAGGTATAAGGATAGAAACGGGAGGGATTGGGATTCAAATACAGCACCTATAATTGCACCTATAATATTACACTTAAAAATAGCATACGTTTCCAAAAATACATATTTACAACATATGATAGAAATTTTACCCCAAGGCCTTTCATTTATTTCATGTTCTAAATTTACGATCAAGTGAATGATAGGACTGCTCGATTTCAAATTAATAAATGCAATACATACTAACTCTATGGTACTATCTACTCTTTCGACTCGCTTGTCATATAAACGTTATTCTGGGGAGTGACCAACAGCTATGGACATTGCGCAACGAGGGAATATTTGGTAATTTAAGTCATTGGGTAAGGCTATGAAATTTTCCGGGAACGGAGGAAGGTTTGAGAGAAGCCCGTCGTCGGTATTTGGCGACTCTCAACAGAAGGCATCGTGGGGTAAACGTCCCATCCAACGGACCACGTACTGAACTCTAGCAAAATCGTTTTCCACTCAAATAGGGACTGGTGCACAAATATCCGGCCCCTCGGGATGGAAGGACGGTATTCTATCCTCCACAATAGCTCGATCGTTCATAATTCAAGTTTTGATATTCCGGAAAGGAGAGATTTACAATAGATCCATGTTTCTACCCGCTTCGCCCTAGAGGCTGATACACGTGCGGAAGACCATCGGCATAAGCATCGTCTCTCAACAAAAAGGGAGCTAGTTTACAGAACGAGGGAACGGAGATCTTGTGACGGAGGGGTCATGGTACTCATGAGATTTGGTCAGTACTTATATCGTACAGTAGCGGTTCTTAACGAGTTGACAATTTATTTTTTAATGTGGACAATTTGCTTTCACGCATTAAATAAAATGTCGTTTCTGCATTCTTTTGAAATATATATTTCAAAAGCAGCAATAAAACTGGCATTCACTCAGTTTGTTGTGAGTACTATAAGTTCGCGATAGCCTCACAACTACCGTGCTACTTCTTGAACTCAACCTTTGTGTTTTTGTGCATTGCGAGTTATTTTTCGAGTACGAGTTTCACCAACACGCACGGTGATATCATAGCATAATTATCAGCATTATCTAAGATATGCACAATATCATAATGTCAAATACGTTTTTACTATCAACTGTATTAAGGCCGCTTTGCAATACACAATTTCTTGTACAAACGCTTGTATGAGGAAATTGTACCGTGTAAAGCCGGAAATTGTACGAACGCTTCTGCGATTGTCTGAATGACTGAATGGGAAATAGAACCTGTTCTAATTCATTCAGACAAACATACGATTTCGTTCAGTTTACACAAGCGTTTGTACAAGAATGTGTTCAAAACATTTTATCGTGCCAAGCGGCCTTTAGGCTCCATTTTAAACGCACGCCGCTGCTTGTCCTCAACAGTACGTCACAGCGTAGCTGCGCAGAACGGAAAGATTTATTAGTGATTTTGGCCATGGCCAGTCGTTTCTACTAACTCTAGTCAGTAGAAACGACTGGCCATAGCCAACATCACTACAACCACGGTTGAGCATTTGCTGGCGTTTGCGTGCAGTCCGCAGGCTGCAAGACGTTGGGTGGCTCGATCAATAAGTTGCTGCAAACCCTTCTGGGTGCTGGCAAGCAGGACGAGGATACGTATGCTTGTGCACTCATTGCAATTTGCATTTGCAATACACAATTTCTTGCACAAACGCTTGTATGAGGAAATTGTACCGTGTAAAGCCGGAAATTGTACGAACGCTTCTGCGATTGTCTGAATGACTGAACGAGAAATAGAACCTGTTCTGATTCATTCAGACAAACCATAACGGCTACCTACCATATGGTAGATAAAATTCTCTCAAATTTGGATAATAGAATTGGCTATGGCCAACATCACTAATAAATCTCTCATTAAAATTAGCTCAGGATTAGATAGAATCTCTGGCATTGTCATAAAAAATTCCTTACATGTAATTAAAGATCATTATTTATTCCTAATTAATAACTCTTTAAGACTTGGAGTTTTTCCAGACCCCCTTAAGACTGATAAAATTGTACCCCTCTACAAAGGGAAAGGTAACAAACATGATATGAATTCTTATCGACCTATCTCTCTGCTGAATCAGCTAGGGAAAATATTTGAAAAGGTCTTTTATAACCGGCTGTCAATGTACCTTGAATCCTATAATTTACTATCTCGATTTCAACACGGGTTTGGGAAATCCAGATCTACCATAACGGCTACCTATCATATGGTAGATAAAATCTTCTCATATTTGGATAATAGAATTGAAACCATGGGTTTATATTTTGACTTTTCTAAAGCCTTTGACTTGGTAAATCACCAGCTTCTCCTGTGGAAACTTAGACGATATGGTGTAAGAGGCATCCCCTACAAATGGATTGATTCCTATCTAAGTGCACGGCATCAACATGTTGTACTATGTAAAAATGGTACAACATATACATCTCCTGGTAAAGAAGTAACACTAGGTGTACCACAGGGCTCTGTTCTGGGCCCTCTGTTATTTTTGATTTATATCAATGATTTACCTGAAACATTAAATTCTGTACCTGGAGCTGACCCAATACTCTATGCTGATGATGCAAATGTTATAATACCAGCGTCATCAGTGAATAATTTGACTCACAGAGCTGTAAGTGTAGCCCAGACTCTGAGTGACTGGTGCCAACACAATTTTCTTAAACTTAATATTGATAAGTCTAGTTTCATTTATTTCTGTAACAAAAACTAATTGCCCGCTGATATATCAGTTGCCATAGATGGTAAATTTGTCCCTCAAAAGTCTAGCACTAATTTCCTTGGAGTTGTTCTCAATAAATCTATATCTTGGGAAGAGCACATTTGCAAAATACGTGGTAAGCTAAGCTCCATATGCTTTCTCATTAGAAATATAAGAAATTCTGTAAATTTCAAGGTACTATTATCCATTTATTACAGTGAATTTTATTCTATTGTTATATTTGGTATTTTGTTTTGGGGTTCCTCTGCCCATGCTGATTCTATTTTCAAAATACAAAAAAGGGCGGTTCGGCTTATGAGCAACGCTCCTTGTGAGGCACCCTGTAAGCCTCTTTTTAAAAAACTGTCAATCTTACCAATTCCATGCATATATATTTATATTGCAATTATGTATGTTAGTAATAACATATCTGAACACGTGACAAATGACAATTGCCATTTTCACTACACGGGAGCTTGTAAAGATCTGCATCAACCATTTGTTAGAACACAAAATGTTGCTCTTGGGCCCAAGTCAATGGGATTAAGGCTTTTTAATAGTTTACCAAAGGAAATTAAACATGAAGCAAAGATACCCGTGTTAAAAAAAAGTTATTAACTTTTCTGAAAACTGAAATTTTTTATTCTGTAAATGAGTTTTTGAAAGTGTGATTTTCTTGTTTTGACGTGTCCTATATTTGTATATGTCTATACCACAAATCTCTGGACAAATAAATGCATCATTATTATTATTATTCCTGAATCTTGGCCTAATCATGATGTAACCTAGTCGGTATCTTTCAATATCCCCAGGAATTTTCTATGTGTTTCTACGCCTAGGGCGAGTTTAAACCACATGTTTTAATCAGTAAATTATTCCTCCTACAGAACTCCGCTGCTTTCTCGCCGCGGTCATTTCTTATACTCAGCCCATACTCCCCTACTTCCCTTCCGTTCCTCCGTTCCCCTACTGCAGCGTTCCAGTCTCCCATAACTATCAGGATCTTCCTGACCTTAACTTTCCCGATTAATTCTCCCAACTGGTCATATGCTTCGTCTATTTTCTCTTCTTTATGCCCCCCTGTCGGCATGTAAACCTGTACTACGACTACATTGTACTCCCTTGTAGCCTTAATAATAGTCGAGGTGAAAATATTTCCGTTGCGGTAGTTAACTACCAAAGTCTTAAAAACAAGATACCTCAGTTACATCACCTTATTCATACTACTGATGCAGATGCAATTATAGGAACTGAGTTGGCTAAAGGATGACATTCCTGACTCAGAAATATTCCCCAAATCTTTTAAAATATATAGAAAAGATAGACATAACAGAGCAGGTGGTGGTGTTTTCATTGCAGTGAAGAACTTAATCATTAGCAAAGCAGTAATATTTCCCGACAACCCCTTAGAATGTGTTTGGTGTTCATTAACATGCCCTAAATCCAAATCAATATCTGTCTGCGCATTCTATAGGCCCCCAAACACTGATTTCGAGTCATTATTAGAACTGGGAAAGCAGATAAGTTCTATAACGTCCCGTAACAGCGAGCGTAATATAATAATAGGTGGAGATTTCAATGCACCATCAATAGACTGGAGAACATACTGCTTCAAAGCTGGAGGAAAGGACAAGGGCATCTGTAAGACTCCATTAGATGTGTTCTTCAATAACTCCCTGACAAATCGCCATTTTTTGGTATTAGAACCGTACGACCCCCAGTCAACCAAGGAGGCAGTGTTATTACTTAAGCAATCTTCATGAACTTTTTTTTTACATTCTTATTTTGGTGAGCATAATTACTCATCAAAGTCCTATACGACTTGTACGGTGATTGTATCATAATTAAGAGGACTAAAACTATTTTTTTATGAAAAGAAGTGTATTATTGCGGCACTACAGGCAGCTACTTATTGCGCTGTAATAGTTGAAATAATTGCAGTGTACAAATTAAGAATATTTAAAATATTTATTTTTGCTTCTTAGAACTGAACTTTTACATTTTGATTGAATTGAGTCTTGTTTTTTTTATAATTTTCACTGTGATCCTATGTAGTGTTGTTATATTTGTTTAGTTTTTCTTCGAAAACAGTGCTTGATGTGTAGGTTTCCGTGTTTGCCAATCCACGCCGAGCGTTGATCCACGTTTACTGGGCTACGTGGCATATGTGGCAGTTATATTTTCATAACAAGTATTTGATGACTAGAACTCGTGTTTTAATAGAATTTTCACAATCGTGATGTGATTTGATTTTTTATGAAATTGCAATTTTTAATAATGCAAACACAAAATAAAATACATGAACTTATAATGTTTCTCCTATTCTTGTTCTTTTGGTCACCATGAGGGTGTAGATAATAATTATATTATATTTTATTATTTTAGGGAGTAAATGTTTTCATAAATGTCAAATGTAACTTTTTTTACTACAAATGAGTTACATTTAAGTAACTTAAAATGTTTCTCTTCATTTGCAAAAATATCAGCAAATAAGTGCTTGAAGAAAATCGTAACAGGTGGCGCTTTGGCATAAAAATATAAATGTAATGTATTTTCAAATGAAAACATTACAAGGAGGAAATGTTTTTGAGTGGTGAGTGAAATGAGTGGTTTTTATTTTTAACGTGATATAGTTTTCTTTCAGAAATTGCGTACAATTTGTGAAATACTTATATTCTTATTGGAAAATTGTTATCGATAATATTTAATTATATTTTACAGTACTGAAAAACCGTAATCTTGAATTATATATTTTCCATGATGATAATGACTGAAACTTTGTTCTGGTGAAAAAAAGCGTTCTTGAAAGCCACTCTCATTTGCACTCTGTTGTACTAAACCGCTGTCAACCCAAAGTTATATTTGCTTGGAAACAAACATGTACCACTGGGTCTAATGATCGCAAAGGAATTCATGAAAATATTTCATATATTGTGCTACATTACCATGTCTGCTTATGAGCTGCAGGGTTTCCTATACCGTATGTCAAAGTACTTTAGGAATTAATGTGTGCTAAAATTATTCGCATTTTTCTCGTGTAAGGAGTACATTTGAATGCTGCTCTTTTATATGGAGCCCTTATGCAAAAAAGTACCTGCTGTCAAATTGTTGAGAATTAAAAAATAAATGTTTTCAATGTGTATTCCATGTCACGTTATTCCCATCATGGAGAATCATAGAAATTAAGATGGCTTATTGGAAATATTTCCTTTAGATAAATTGTTTGATCAGATAATATTGAAAGATCTTGTATTTTACATGATGTAATAAATAAAGGACAATGTTCAAAGGTTAAATACCCACGTTCCACAAAAGTGGGTAGAAATATGGTGACATTTCATTTCATGAATATTAATTGTGATAACTGTGGTCTGTTGTATGATTCTGCATTAAATATAACAAATATTTTAACAAACTGAATTTTTATCAAGGTAGAAATATATTTAAATGAGTTCTAATTTCAAAACTGTTCACATTGAGGTAATGTTGTTAATGTGTAGAATAAATAATTTATACAGGTGTTTAGCCTTTTGTTATTTATAAATTACAAATGTTAGTAATATTTGTACTTTCTGATATCGGTCCAATAAATGTCTGCATTATCTTGCCAAAAGAATTTCATTTGATATCATACAGAAGGAAATGAATACGTTTAGATAGTGACTTCCTTGTTAATATCTGAATATCCTCCGATCTACTTTTAGGGTATAAAGGTGTAATTATTAGGTAGGATTGTAATGTTGTAGCAGCAACGTAGAAATCGATCCTTTGGTTTCTCCTCCTATGCAGTCAACAGATCCTAATTATATTACTTCTCTTCTCTTTTCTCCGCTCTCGCGTAGTGCCGTTTCTCTTCCTTCTGCATCCATTTATGATCTTCCTGATTCCTATCATTCTCTGCTACCTCCTGCGGCAGGAAAACGACACTGACACATGATCTTTCCGAGGAAAAAAATATGCTTGAAATGATGGGTCAAGCTAATCGTAAACTGGGATTCATGAAAAAAGAACTGGTTAAATGTAACGATCATGCACGAGTAATCAGCTACTTTTCTCTTCTTAGACCTTATTTAGAATAAGCTTCCAGTGTATGGGATACCTACGAAATCGGTTTAAATGATGAACTTGAACGTGCGCAGTGAAGATAGGTGAGATTTGTAAAGGGACGGTAAGATTACTATATTAGCGTAACCAGTCTATTAAATGAAATAAAGTGGGAATCATTGTCAGATCGTAGGTTGAAATTTAGACTTAGTCTCTTGAATAATATCCAAGATAAAATTTTCAGTGATGTCGTTAAAAATATTTTGCGAACCCCAAATTACTATGGTAGACTGGACTATGCTTTTCCATGTTTCGATAGAAACATCCATGCGTAGGCTTATCTATATGCGCCGTCAGCAAGGTTTTCTGCTCGGCTTTCTTTATTTCGTGCTTGAGAACGTCTGCCTTCAATGACAAGATGGACGTGTCATTGTCGCTTCCGTCGGATGACAGGTCGAAGTCCAGGCCAATTTCGTGTGCTGCCCTCTTTGCCGCCTGGAAGAGAAACGCCCCTGCTCCAGCCATCTCATGTTCTCTTGCGAGACACATCAGGCGGTCCGTGCTGTTTAGAACTCGGCGTGCTGTACCCAGGACAACCCTGTTATGGAGACACCCCAGACTCAATAGGCCTCGACCACCTACATTGCGAGGGAGATACCATCTAGCGACGGAAGATTTCGGATGAAGACTTCTGAAGATGGTCATCGTTTTTTTCGTTCCCCTATCGAGGATCTGCAACTCGTTAACGTTACATTTCAAGCAACCAAAAGTGTACAGCAGTGTTGGGACCGCGAACATGTTAGTGGCCCGAATCTTGTTCAGTCCAGACGGCTGAGAACTCCATATTTTCCTGAGAGTCTGTCTGTACTTGGCGGTGAGTCTTTCCTTCACCACTGTCACCTCCTGCATTCGGCGCTGGGGAACGCCTAGATATTCGTAGCTTTCGTCATCGTCGAGATGACGGATGACGCTCCCGTCAACGAGTTGCATGTCTTCCTTGTTTTCCGAAAGTCTTCCTCTCGCCAGATGGATGGATGCACACTTGTCCAATCCCAACTCCATCCCTATATCCTCACTGTATTCCCACACGGTGTCCAGTGCGACGCGAACTTCTTTCGCGTTGGAAGCATATAGCTTAAGGTCATCCATGTAAAACAAATGGGTGACCTTGTGTTTTCTATCAACTGGAACACCACACTTGTATTCTCCACCTCGTCGCAGTCTGAATGTCAGTTGGAGGAGGGAAATGCAAAACAGGAGGGGGCTCAAGCTATCGCCTTGAAAAACGCCACGGTGGTATGTTACCAACTCTGTCGAGACCGATCGCTTTCCTGAGGTCAGCACAAAGCGCGTCTTCCAGAGCGGTAACAGGAGTTGAATGCCGTTTACAACCTCCGAGTGGACTTTCATCAGCTTCAGCATGGCGATGAGTAGCTCATGCGAAGTGGTGTCAAATGCCTTACGATAGTCCACCCACGCCATTGATAGGTTTCGGTTATGTTGCATGGCATCTTGACATATGCACCTATAAATGAGCACGTTTTCCTTGCATCCTGCGATTTCTCTCTTGCAGCCCCTCTGCTCGTATACTTCCTCCCACACAGGCTGGATATGGGGAAAGATTAGGTCGCTCAAGATGGAGGTGAAAGCCTTATACACAGTATGGAGGCATGTTATAGGACGGTAGTTCTTAGGATCAGAAAAGTCTCCATTTTTTGGTATTAGAACCGTACGACCCTCAGTCAACCAAGGAGGTATTGGTTCACTCCCTGACAGGAAGGACGTGAAGATGATGGCGAGATGTTTATGGGTGGAAGTGAACTTCTTCCACCAGAAGTTGTTCACTGCGTTTATTTAAGAGAATCCTTATCGGATTTCAAGAAGTTTTCCATAAACGTATGTACCAGCGATTCATGGAAGTGATAGGGAGTAGCCATCTTACGCCAGATCTATATCCCTCACATCCATTTCATGCAAGGTCCTAGAACTTATAATTGTCAGTTCAGTCATGGGACACCTAGATAGCCAGAATTTATTGTTCAATGTTCAGCATGGCTTCCGAAAGAGCAGATCGTGTGAAACTCAACTTGCTCTCTTTTCCCACGATATTTTAGTTTCTGGCGAAAATAATATTCCAGTGGATGCTATATTTCTCGACTTCAAGAAAGCTTTTGACAAGGTGTCTCATTGCAAACTATTTTTGAAATTAAAATCTCATGGGTTAATGTTTTTCTGCATCGGGTGCAAAGGGTTGTTTTGGACGGTGTTACCTCCCCGGCAATTGAAGTCACTTCGGGTGTCCCACTTGGTAGTAGTGACGGGTCCACTCCTATTCCTTTTGTACATAAATGATGACCATAAGGTGTTAAAATGTAAGCTTGGTCTATTTGCCATGACGCAGTATTATACAGGGAAATTCTATGCCCAAACGATAAAGAATATTAAAATATTGACCTACGAGCAATTGAAACTTGGTGTGATACACGGCAATTAGAATTAAACTTTAAAAAATGTCTTATAATGAATTTTTGGAAAAAGAATATCTCTCCTCAAATCACTTACAAAATAAGTAATAATGAATGAACGTACGTGGAATCCATTAAATATCTTGGAATAAGACTGACACATGATCTTTCCTGGGTTAAACACATTCGTGAAATAATCGGTCATGCGAATCGTAAATCCGGATTCGTGTAAAGAGTACTGGGTAAATGTGACGATCATGTACGAGAAATGAGCTACTTTTCTTTTGCAAGATCTCATTTGGAATATGCTGCCAGTGTATGGGATCCCTACGAAATCGGTCTGAATAACGAAACTGAAGGCGTGTAGCGAAGATCGGCAAGATATGTAAAGGGCCGGTATGATAACCTTATTAGCGTAACCAGTCTATTAAATGAATTAAATTGGGAATCTATGTCAGATTGCAGGTTGAAATTTAGACTTAATCTCTTAAATAAATTCCAAGACCATATTTTCAGCGATGATATTAAAAATATTTTGCGGACCCCAACCTACTATGGTAGACTGGACCATAATCCCAAAATTAGAGAAATTGATTGCGGAACTGACAGATTCAAAATGTCCTTTTTTCCTCGTACTATTAGGGATATGAATAATGGTAAATATATCCAGTACGAGTGTAGCAATGGATAACATTGGTAGCTGCATGTTGGCATGAGGACTTAAGCTAACAAAACAAAAAGCATGTTTTTGCATGAATGCTTTACTATTTTTATTTTTTTAAATGGCGTAGTTTTGAACAGTACATATACAAGTACTAATCTTTTTTTATGTATGATATGTAGTGCATGTTTGGTGAGAGTTCGCCCCCTGCCACACACCTTTATGGTGGTGCAGGGTATTATGTAGATGTACATTCGTTGGCATCGCTTTGATTTCGATAACCGATATTCTATCGCTTACCTGTTCCATATTCAACACCTTTTTTCCTGATGTGACATTCAATACAACTGTTACTCCCCGCTGGCTCTCTTCCCCTCCACTGTTTATAACCTTGTAATTTTAACTCCAGAAGTCCTCCTCTCTCTCCATCTCATTTCGCTTAATCCCAACAAATCGATATTTCCCTTCTCCATTTCATACCTAATGTTTTCTAGCTTTCCTTCCCTTAACATCGTCCTAGCGTTCCATGTTCCAATTCTTAGCATTGCTGCTCTCTTCTCTGGTTTCTTCTTCGCCGCTGCAGCTGATTCTGTAGTCGCTGTCTTTCTTTTCGGGCAAGGATTTCGTGAGATGAGGACCGCAGAGTCCTTGCTTACCCTGCTGCCGGACACGACACCGGTCCCACTAATTTGGTGCCGTGCCCCGTAGTTACCATTATCCAATTTTCCAATGCTAAAGTCCATTGTTTTCTTGTGAGAGTTTAATTGAGGTGGTTTCCCGTTACCTGTGTCAAAAAAGTGTTGAACGTGACTCCATCACTTGATAGGCCTGGGGTCTGATCAGACTGAGGTCCGACGCCTTCTCACAGCCGCCTCACTAAGGGACATACGCTGCGAGTACGGTATGTAGACTACCTTTCGTCAGGCTCCTACCCTTCGACCTATCCGGCATGGTGGACCCTACCAGGGTCAATACATCTACATGTACATACTACCCTGCAAGCCATAAAGGTGTGTGACATGGAGTGAATTCTCACCAAACATGCACTACATATCATGCATAAAAAAGGATTAGTACCTATAAAAAATAATTATACTAGTCTAAATTTCACTATTTAAAAGAGATAAAAATAGCAAAGTCAGCATGCAAAAAAATGCTGTTAGTTGGGTTACCTTCAAGTCCTTGCAACATGCAGCTACCTATGCTATGCATTGATTCACTCGTATTGTGCGTATTTAACGCTAATCATATCCCTAATTGTACGAGGAAAAAAGGGCATTTGAATCTGTCAGTTTGGCAATCAATTTCTCTAATTTTGTAATTATGGTCCAGTCCACCATAGTAATTTCGGGTTCGCAAAATATTTTTAACGTTATAACTGAAAATATTATCTTGGAATTTATTTAGGAGATTGTCTACATTTCAGCATGCGATCTGACAATGATTCCCAATTTATTTCATTTAATAGACTGGTTAGGCTAATGTAAGTTATCGAACCGTCCCTTTACATATCTTGCCGATCTTGGCTGCATACGTTTAAGTTCGTTATTTAGACCTATTCCGCAAGAATCCCATACACTGGCAGCATATTCCAAATGAGGTCTAACGAGGGAAAAGTAGCTGATTTCTCGTACACGCTCGTCACATTTACACAATATTCTTTTGATGAATCCCAGTCTACGATTAGCTTGACCCATTATTTCACGTATTATTTATTATATATGTATTTACCACAGGAAAGATCATTTGTGAGTCTTATTCCAAGATATTTAATGGATTCCACGATTGTTATTTCATTATTACTTATTTTGTAAGTGATAGGAGGAGAGGTAGGTATTCTTTTTCCAAAAATTCATTACTACACATTATTTAAAATTTAATTCTAACTTCCATGTATGACACCATTTTTCAATTACTTGTAGGTCATCATTTAAATATTCCTTATCTTTTGGGCATAGAATTTCCCTGTACACTACTGCGTCATCGGCTAATAAACGAAGCTCACTTTTTACCACCTTATTTATATCATTTATGTATAGAAGGAACAGGAGTTCACACTGCCTTGTGGGACACCTGAGGTGACTTAAATTTTCGGTGGGGTAACACCGTCCAGAACAACCCTTTGCACCCGATCATGAAGGAAATCATTTATCTATGATATAATATTACTGTCTAACCCATAAAATTTTAGCTTCAAAATTAGTTTGCTATGAGACACCTTGTCAAAAGCTTTCTTGAAATCGAGAAATATAGCATCCACTGGAATATTATTTTCGCCGGAAACTAAAATATTTACATTAAAAAAAGGATAGGCTATTCGAATAAAATTACGTTCCCTAATCCTGGATGTATTTGCGTCTCTGCATTAGGCGATATTCACGTAAGCCGGGAGAGTATATAGTATTATAGATACTAACAATCTAGTTCCATGAGACCGTAGTGTTGCTTGTTTGCATGTCGGTTGTGCAGGCCTGGTGATCTTCACCCCCTGCCACACAACCTCGCGGTGGCTTGCAAGGTATCGTGTAGATGTAGATGTATACGTAGATCTAGATGTAGATTATTATCAACCAGCGCTATTAGTCAACTATATTAATTCTTTAAGGTTATCTCCATACTGTGTTCATCAATGAAATATTGGTGTAAATAACTGGACACAAGGTCAAAACTACAATGAATTCCCTTCTTATTTAACGAAGAATGTTAAAGTTTAATCACACGTTTACTCGCTAAGCACACATTAAAGTATAAAACGCAGAAACAAGAAGATGTTAAAATAATTACTACACTTATTTCTTCTACATCAGAATATTCAGCATCTATTCTAACTTAATTCGAAACCGATTTGTTCACAGTTGAAGTTAGATATTTATTAAAAACCCCTGAGTGTTGTGTTAGGTTTGATCAGATTAACAAGATTAGAGAGATAGATTGTCGTGCCGATTGATTAAAAATGTCTTTTTTCCCGCGTACCATAATCGATCACAATAGGCGGAGTAGCAAAGGGACAGGTGGGTGAAATATTGCTAGAGTAGTCTGTAGTGCATGATTCACATAAGAACAACCATTATCCATTTCTAGCTCTGTACATACTAATCATCTAGCTGCATGTGACCGTATTGTCTAGTGTGCCTCCATTAAATATCCTAGTTGCATTTCAATAGTGCATGTTTGGTAATCTTCACCCCCTGCCACAATCCTCGTGGTGGCTCGCAGGGTATTACGTAGATGTAATGTTCGCAGGTTCCTATCCCGTGTTTAGCATTTTCTTAGCAGTGTGCTTAGGTGTATGTAAGGTTGGACCTAACAAGTTGTAGCATTTAAAACCCATCCTTACCATTTTTACGACCGGTCATACTAATTTTTTTAATTTTATGCATGACATGTAACGTGCTGATTGTGACGTCAATGTAGCCGAGGAGTCAGTTAGGCCAAAGTGCTCATCACAACGTTGCTTTGCTGGGCGGGAGATTTCAAGGTCCGACTCACAATGCCGCTCTTACATATCCCACTCCGCTTGTTCAAAAACCTACCCATATTTGTACAAGAGTAGTAAAACTAGGCCTACCAGTTAAATGCTGTTCAGCCCACTAAACTATGACGAGTGACAGGTTAAGTCCACTCAACGCCAGCCATACATTACTTCACGGAAACAGTGGTCAAAAGACGTTGGTGTCTCAGTTGCCTCGCTTTTGAATCAGGACCTTGGGTCTTGACTCCGAATCTCTTTCTTCCCTTGGGGGCTGGTGACCACGGCCTCTTACCGATACGAGCTGTATTACTCGATATGGATTGAGAATGCCCTTAAGTCATCCTGTACGCTTCCGTTATAGCTCCAGTTGAAATGTTAAATCAAACCAACATCAACAACCAAGTGCGAACTGCAACTGCATGCAACCAAATAATATTTGGGACCGTAATAGATTACGTCGAAGATGCATGGGAAGGTTAGAATAGGTGCTGTTTATATTTATATAGAAGAATAAAGTTTAGTACTTATTTTTACATGCTGATGTTTCTGCGTGTTTTAATTTCATGTGTGCTAAGCGAGTGAACGTGTGCTTAAACTTGAATATTCTTCGTTAAATTAGAAGGGAATTCATTGTAGTTGTCACCTTGTGTCTACTTATTTACACCAATATTCACTGCTGAAATCAGTATGCAGACAACCTTAAAGATTTAATATGCATAGTTGATAATAATCTGCCCGGCATACGTGAATATAGCCTAATGCAGAGACGCAGATATATCGAGGAAGAGGAAACGTAATTTTATTCGAATAACCTTTCCTTTTTTTAATGTCATCTAATGTTAGATCACTCAATCCACTCGTTAAATACTCATTAAACTTAATTCCATACACTTAAGTACACATCAGTTGTTATATTTCATTCAATGCAGTTATTACGTTTCACCCAATACACTCATTACTTTTCAGTCAATATATTGACTCATTGTATACATGTAAATGTATACATTCATTACGTACACATTTCAGTTTACTCGATTCGTCCGTTTAATTGATAGAGCCTGACATATTTCCGACGAGATCCGTTTTTCATGGCATTCGATTTCCTTCTTTCTTTTCCGAAGTGCTTTGGCCTCGACCCTGTGAGCGAAAGTGAGAAGAGCTCATTTCAGTGTTTGTGAAACCCACGGCCTTCCAAGTTCAGGGGCGAATCCATTCCTCTATTTATTTCCTTGTTTTTCGTACGAGGCAGGTACACATTCCAGAACAGCTGAACAGTGGCGTGAAATCCGTGCGAGAATGCTTGGAGGTGTTTCCGTCTTGCAATAAGAAGTTGCTTTTCGTATCATGTCTCTTGCAAGAAGTTAGCGTTTGTGTTTATTGAGTGAAGAAGTCTACGATTGGCGATGTATCCTGTTGACAAGTATCGTTACGGTAAACTTTCCACGTGAAGATTATGTTGCCTACCAAGTCCTGCCCCCAGTGAAGCCTGTTTGCAAATCGAAACTGCTCTTGGTTTTAATTTACATTTCAAGGTGTTAATACGAAGTGCTATATTTGAGACAATTAATCAAGAACCGAGCAGTGTTTCATCCTCCTACGTAACCTCGCAAGTGAGGTATGAATATTAGTGGTGTAGTTTTAATTTTGTGATTTACATGATGAGTGACCAAGTTATATTGTGACGTGTTTGTGAGATTCGTGGACATAAGTGCCTTGCCAAGAAGAATAAACAATAAATTGTTGCAGTGAAGCTACCCTTGCTGGAAAGATAGAATACTGGTTTTTTTCAAGAGTTACCGTAAAGGTAAGTTAACACTTGGTCTACTACCATTCCCCATGATTATGCAGCTACCCAAGTCCAAAAGTGATTTGCGTTGCTGAGTTATTCCGTGTAATGCCGACGTATTTCGTTGTTGTTGCAGTAGAAGGGTTTCAGTCAGCAAGTACTAATCTTCGTTTGCAATTAACGCGGATACAATATCATGGATACTTCCTATTGCATACAGAAAGAAACCAGAAGGGTGTTTGGCAGGGGCTTACAGTGGTTTTGTTGAATAATTTATTTCATCTAATTTTCTAATTATGGTAGAGGGTAATGGCATTCCCATTTGAACGTTGATCTGAAAATGTTTGCCATGCAACTATTTCCAAAACTGTAACAATTCTCGCACCACAACCTGAAATCAATTATCAGATGGCCTTTATCTTAAAGAGTTGATACCCCGAAATAAATTATCTGCTCAGTGCACTATGTTGTGGTATATAATTGCTTGAATACAATTTATTTTCTAAATATTTCACTGCAGGACGTATTTCAGGGAGTTGAGAATTGCTACAGTCAACTGCGTTTTTAGTCACTTTTCCCGCCAAAACGAGTAGTTAACGGAAGCAGATGGCGCTCCAAATTTTAAAATTAACTATTTTCGAAAGATCAACATGCTGAAATTATAGTGTAATATTAATCACCAAACTGTATTTTAGTAAATAGTAATTGCAAGAGAATATTCAAATCCGAAATATTCCTTTCACGTTTCCGAAATTAATATTCACGACGAATTGAACTTTGCATTGCACTTTGGTGATTGGTTCAGTGACGTTGACGTCATGCCAGACCGCTGTTGTTATACCCGCGATAAGATATTCTGTCTTCAGTATTTGTCGAGACGTGGTGACGGAAGGCCAGGTGAGTTATCAACCCCGATTAGGGGAAGTTTTAGTTTAAGTCAGTTTGCTTTATTAACGTTCTACATTGAGTTTGCAGTGACTTTAAAGGGAGATAAAAGCAGTTCGTGACTCATTTTTCTGGATTTACGAAGAAGAGAGATATATTCTAAAGATATTTTACTTCACGATTTATCAAAATCTTGCTTTACTAATAATTCACCCCTGCAAATATTTCTATTAATACCATTCCCGTAAAGTGATGGATATTTATAGTAGGAGTTCAGCAAATATGGCGATTGCATCTGTTAATGGTTTGAATGTGTTACAGGAGTCATTCGTGTTACGTATGACGGTAAAGCTGGACCTTCGTCATCGATCACGTGGGTCTTAGTGAGGGAACACTGGGAATTCGAGAGACTGGCTGTGAGGAACGCTTTTCAGCATGGTAAGTCCACCTCATTGTTATTATTTCAATTCACGAGTTTTTGCATTTTCACAAAGTTGTTCGTGTTGTTGTGATTCTGTTACTTCTGATCGATACCTGGTCGTGTCCTCTGTTATCCTCAATTTCCCGCCGAAAATCTTAAAGGGTTGTTTCGAGTCCCTAGAAATTTCTCGGACGTTTCTCGACTATTCTACCTACGTCTCCACGCTATCGAATTAACGCTGGCAGGAATTGAAGTCTGTTCTCTTATGATCTGTTTGAAATTAATGTATTTTCATGATCGAAGGATCTCTTTTAAGAAACTGAACTTGAAAGTAGTCTCGCATCTTCACTTCCACTTGCACCTTCTTGTATTAATTTATTTTTTAGAATAACTTTAGTCTCGCAATTCGTATTCTTAACAATCGATATGTATTTCATTAGCCTCGTAGATTTTTATGCAAGCAGTAATGCATAATGTATAATGTACTTCCTGTTCTAAGGTCATTTTCATTTTCCAATGAACCTTCTGTGCCTGATTTATCTTTATATGCTGCTCGTTGACCAGGACATCAAAAATGTAAATATAACTATTTTAAATTTCTTTACTCGGTGTCATTTTGAATTGACCCATGCGTTACGCTATTAATTTTCTAATTTTGAGACAAAAGCTGACTTATGAACTACAACCATATGATAATTTCAAGTAGTGTAACCTGATTGTACAGTAAGAGACGGAGAGAACTTAATGATAGAAAGGGATACAGCGTTACTTATTTGCATCAATCTTTTTCGTTTGAGAGCAGCAGATGCGAGGCATGAATTTCCTTGTTGGCACATAGAGCGATAAAGTTTTAGCAGTGAGTTTCCGAAGTAACTAATGATAGTCTCTAGTGAGATATTATGTGATTTTGTGGTTTCCTTCCTCGTGCTCGATTTTGAAAGGCGGGTACACGTTACCCTGCAAGCCGCCGCGAGGGTGTTTGGCAGGGGGTGAAGATCACCAAGCATGCACTACCGACATGCGAACAAGCAACTATAGAGTCTCATGCAACTATAGTTCCTTCCTTCTACGTTCATACTTGGAATTTTTTGATAGGATGTCGGTTATTTTATGATAGGTTGTCGGCAAGGAGTAGTAAAATCTCTTGGCCAGTATTCATTCCTAAATCACAATTCTCAGTGTTAATTACGTCGTAAATGTTTCATGTAGCCGAGGAAATGGTGACAGAATTTTCAAATCCAGTATCTAACAGTATGTAACTGTCATTCTTGGAGAATGTAATTAGTTCAAATGTGAGTGTGTGAGTCTACGTACTGTAAATGGAGTTTTATAGATTACAAGCCAACGGTTTGTTTAGATGTCCAACTTGGTATTAGAACTATTTACACTCCTGAACGCTAGACATTTTGTCATTTGATTTACTGATTTGGTTGAGTAAGGTTTTGGTTTATTTGAAAAAAGATTAAATTCCTAGTTGATGAGGATTGTTTAACAACTTGGCGGGTCATTATTGGATTCCTTCATGGTAATTTTCTATCTAAATACTAATGTAATGCTTAAATATTTTCACCTTTTCCGAAATGATACAATTTCACGAGTGTTCCTTGACTATTCGTTGTTTCTTCAACTTATTGTCATGAGATAGGTGTGAATTTAAACTAATCCACGTCTATTTAATGAGATATCATATATTTAATTAGCAGTCTTAACTCATAATTTGCATTATTTTGTCTGTGAAATGCAATCCGAAGCAGTTATTTCCGTGTTCAAAAACGAGACACGTTGTGGGCAGCATTATGTGAATAGACCTTCCTTAAATTATATTTAAAACACACTTCAATATTTACTGTTTCTGACGGAAGATCATTGGTATTTACATTTAAGGTATTTTAGGAATGTGTTTCACAAGGTGTTAAAACATTTCACACAGTCCAAGCCATAAGACTAAAGATAGTTTAAAATAGTTTTCATCTTGCGTTCAGTTCACGATTAATCACGCTATCTAGGTTTTTTCACCGCATTCTATTTATTGCACTTCCTTATACTTTTTTTAAAAAGACTTTTGTGCTGATAATTGAAATGAAAAGGTCACTTTGATCACAAGGTGATTTCGAAAAGGTGGGGTAGGGACATCTGTCTCGTCCATTTGAATTTCAATACTTTTCAGCTGTTGTTGAACTACCGGTGAACACTCTCATGTCATGAGGTCAAATGTCGGTTCTTGATAATAGGCGCGTGGAGGACCAAGCTCTTCTCTTTATTTACAGCTATTCTAAAAAGTAGCGCTTCTCGCTTTTGCTCCCATGAAGGAGGATACTTGGAGTAAAAAAAACGCGCATTGACTTTCTCAGACAAGAGTTTCGCGTTAAATGACTGAGCGACGTTCGCCGTTACATAAGACTTTGTTGTGTTCTTTGACCCTTATGTTAAGTGACCTTCAGGTTTGACCAATATAAGTCGCGTCACTAACATAGGAAATGTACCCCACTCTTTCGTGGTACTTGGCATGCGGTACTAAATATATCCTTGAAAGCTTCTCCAGTATCTGCATATCAGCCAATAAATGTTATAAGAGATCTTGCCTATCAATTGAGAATATCCATTGCTGGATCCATCACGGCATGATATTTAAAGCGCCATATCGATGACTCGCACTTTTGGACCATAACCCGGCAGTCCCCGCAATAGGATGTGTATCAGGAGTGCCCGCAATATATCTGTCAGATATGGATGCAGTTTTAGTTCATTAAATTACATTATTTACAGGTTCTTTTGAATTTGTGGCCTTTGTTGCATTCTATATTCTTATGCTTAAATTCTTATTAAATTTCTTAATCTCTATATTCCTAAGAAAGTAATAATTATGCACACAAACACGTGTTGTCAGGGGTTTTTTTTAAATCAGCACTTATCTTCCACTCGTAAAACTATTTTTGTACACATTTTTTATTGTTTGTTCATGGTTTATAATTTTGTTTCTTAACAAGGTCTAATTTGAATTTGTTTTCAAATCAAACAATTTTGACAGACAATTTCCGCGTGCTGCAGGCAAACATGAACTTTGCACTTCTTGCACTTGAGAGTCGCAACTTCTTCTGCTTCCCATTTTTGCATGGTTGGCAGTGCTTTCTCTTTGTTCCGAGGTTGTTGTTCTTTTTTAGAATCGTTTTTGAGGACAGAAATCACTCAATCTCTTCTACAATAAGAGAAAAAAAATTTCCCTCACAGAATTCATAAGTGAATTCGATATGAAGGAATCAACGGATTAATTACTTGAAGCGAGGTTGGAATACTTCTTGACTTTACTGCTCGCCTCTGCAGTTCATATAGTGAGAGGCAATGTCTTATCTCCTTCAAAAAGTCTCTCTTGTTTCTAACTTTGAGGCCATTTCCCAAGTACAACACTTGCGCGTTCATTGCTGCTATGTTGAGCACACTATAAAACATAGGCCACCTCCTTGTGTTTCTCGCCAAGCTGTAAGTTTCAATCATTGCGTCTAACGTGTCGACGCCCCTTTGTGTGCATTGTAATGTGTAATAATTTCTGGTTTCTTTTCATGTAATATGAATCTTTCAAGATACGTGACGAATTATGGCATCTACTACTTGTGCATACTTGTCTCGTCTATCGAGCTGTCGTAATGCATCCTGGAAACTAAAACTACGCATTTGCTTTTTTTGGGGTATAGGATTGAAGCGTTCCACAATCGTTGAATCCAAAAATGGAACTAGATACTCGTCGATCTTTTCCAGATATGAACTCTCTATATATGTATATAGGAATCTCTCTTTTATTCTTTTTCATAGTTCCTATTTATGACAACTTTCTTTTTTTTAGACTTTGAACTTATGGAATACGTGTAAACCAATTGTCGGCTACTATGTTTCTTCCAGTTCCATAAATTGCTTCCGATAGTTGTAAAATTACATCAGCAGGAGAGTTACTTTTACAGTGAGGCTCAACTGGCTGCGTTCCTACGTATATTTCAATGTTACATCTACATCTACATCTACACGATACCCTGCAAGCCACCGCGAGGGTGTGTGGCAGGGGGTGAAGGTCACCAAGCATTCACTACTAGCATGCAAGCAAGCAACTAAAGGGTCTCATGCAACTAGATTGTTAGTATCTATAGTATTTGAGGGGTTAATACATGCATCATGCACTACAGAATACTCTAAAATATTTCCCCTACCTATCCCTTTCCTATGCTGCCTATTCTGTTCTCTTATAGTACGGGGGAAAAATGCCATTTTGAATCTATCTGTACGACAATCTATCTCTCTAATCTTATTTATCTGGTCGAATCTAGCATAATACGCTGGTGTTTTCAATATGTGCCTAACATCTTCAGTAAAGCTATCCGATTGAAATTTCTGCAATAGATTAAATCTGAACTTTAATCTACGCTCTGATAATGATTCCCACCCTAATTCTTGTATTAATTCTGATACACTACTCAAGCTATCGTAACACCTTTTGACGAACCTAGCTGCTCTACGCTGCACACTGTCTAGTTCTCTCATCAAACCTAATTCATTAGGATCCCATACACTGACTGCATACTCAAGGTGGGGCCTAACTAGTGAAAAGTAGCATCGCTCTTTTGTCTTCTCATCACATTTCCCAAGTACTCTTTTTATAAATCCTAGCTTTCTCTTCGCTCGGCCGCATATTTCCCTTATGTGTCTTCCCCACGATAAATCTTTAGTGATTGTTACACCTAAATATCTTACGGTTTCAACGTTTTCGATCTTCGTGTTATTAATTCTATAGGATCGCTCAATCGAATTATTCCTCCTCCAAAAATTGATAGCTACACACTTTTTAAGGTTGAGGTCTAACTGCCATTTGTCGCACCACTCTTGAATTGCATCTAAATCCTTGCTAAGTGATTTCGTGTCCTCTTCGTTTGATATACCCCTGTACACCACCGCATCGTCTGCAAAAAGTCTAAGGTTACTACTAACTACGGTACCCAAATCGTTTATGTATAAAAGAAATAGAAGCGGACCTACTACGCTACCCTGGGGAACTCCCGATGTGACTTCGATTGTGTCCGACATGATACCATCTATGACAACCCTCTGCTCTCGCCCACTTAAGAATTCTTTTACCCAACATACAACGTCTTTATTTACATAGGTAATGCGTTCTGGAATCTACCATAGCAAACATTTTTATGCCATACCGGGATGGCTTGGATGGTATAAATGGCCGGAAACTACATCTTCCGCGAAATATGGGTAGCATCTCGTCAATTGTAACATTCTGACCAACAGAGTAAGGGCCTTTGCACTGCTGAGCAAAGCAATCGAAAAATGCCCTTATGGCGGCAAGTTTGTCACTTCTCTTCCTTTCTGCACAAGTGGCTTTATTATCAAATCTAATGTAGCGCAGAAGAAAACTAAAATGATTTTTTGACATCACCAGCGTAAAAAATTCAACCCCCATTCCATCATTAGACCACAAATCTTGCACATTTAGCCTCTTGGAGTTGAGAAATTCGGCCATGTGCAGCAAGCATACGAATGCTTTGAGTCCTACATAACATCCAGCATTCTATTCCTGTTTTATAATCTTTTGCAGCTCTCCTAACATCAGGCAGACGAGTAACAATATTATGAGGTTTTCTTTTAGTTGAAAACTTAGTCGGAGCATTTTTGGACCACTTAGTCGGAACGACTTTACCTGCGAAGATCAGACGGAAAATATGGCTATACGCTTGAATACGATAAAATAAATATAAATTATAAATATTTGAAAAATAGCTCACCTAAGTAAAAATCAGCTATTGAAGGGATCTCCTCACTCTCTTCTGTACTCTCGTCAGTATCAGAGTCAAGAATTCTAATTCCCACATGATCCTCCGAATCTGTATCCGACGAATGAAATGCTTCGTCACTTTCACAATCATTGCTCAAAATAATTTTCTAATGATTTCGACGTCATCAGGATCAGTCACATTGAACTCACACTTTGAAGTTGAAGCCATTGCGTCTCACGCGTGGGCACAAAGAGCACTGACGTGAAAGCCCGCAATGTATCTCTCAGATACTAGGCGCGGACTCGACAGCTCTCACCCTACTCAAAAGACGAAAGTTTGGCGGCATCTGAGTGACTGTCACAAAATAATACTCAAAAAGAAACACTCTTAGGAGACAAAGAAGCTCAGCCCGGAAGATGGAGTCAACATTGCAATAATTCTCATTTCAGGCTAGAATTATATGATAGATACATTGCGAGCACTGCCGGGATAAGGGAGAGTAGTCAATTTTTATTGACGTTCGTTGAATACTTGTAATTCTCTAGTGTAAATAATTCAATCAATTCTCCTCAATTCTCTTCATCAATCCAACATGTCTTAAGAAATGGCAGATTATGTCGTGCCACCCTCTTCGCCCCCCCCCCTATCGAGGGTGAACGTCCCCCTCCATCACATGATTGACACTGACGATAGTATTGTTATCACAGGCAGAACACAGAGACTAACGTTATATGCGAGCGTAGTTAAAAAGTACCTTTTTTTAGTAATATTTATTTGGAATATGTAAATAGCAATACATGATAAGTATTCAGCAGCAATCCTACCGATAATTGATCTATAAATTGAACTGTTAACTTGCAACTTCTCATTCGGTTCTTATTTCGTAACATTTCAGTCTCTAAGATTATTATTTTGGCATATAACATTAACAAAAAATATTTTAATGTAAAATGCGCGTACGAAGGGAGATGTTCCTAATCCTATCCACTATGTTATTCTTCACAATGAACACACACGATTTATTAATTAAGTAATGAGTATTTTGACAACAGATATCATACTAATATATAAAAATGTAGTGTTGTCAGTCTGTAAGTTCTACGTTCGTTACACATTCCTCAAAAACTACGGAACCGATTGAGGTGAAATTTTTTAGAATTTTAGCAAATAACCTAAAAGGTCCTATAGGCTATGTAAATAAAGGACCAGTGCCCGGGTTCCATTCCTGGCGCCAATTATATATCTACATGGGTTTAAATTGATTTTTTCAATTTTTGGAAGCGCAAGAATTTTGTCTTTCGCTCATTTAAATAACTAAATGTTAATCGATTTCTTTTTCTTTTTGTATTTATCAGGAAAGATTTTTAACTTTATAATTCTCTCGTCAGAATAACACTTTGCCCTCGAATTTTCCTTAAATTGTGTAATTTAAGTTGAAATTTGTAGTTTTTACGGTTCCTTTTTAAGGGTTGGACAGGCCATTTATGTTGTGGCCTCCGCGTAAAGGAAGGTGAAGGTTGCCTGCATTGTGTTTTTCCCGAGGATATTGGAAGGTACCAAATTAGGCACTATGGCTAATTCGTGATGCTAGACCGACAATTTCAACCGGAAAAATCATACAGGCTTATTACTATTACTACTCACGGATGACGCCGGTTTGAATCCGGTAGACCAAAGAGCATTTAAACGAAGCTTCCGCGGGGTTCAAATTGTGATTTTTTTCGGGTTTCTTTCCGCATTTGTCCAGTGGAACCAAATTTGGTGAATAACTTAATCGGAACGTGAATTTGATTATTTTTTAATTTTGTCGTTGCAGGACGATGTCAAAGTACGATTGCAAAGTCGCTTCTCGGAAGGTGACGGGATTAGAGTGGACAATCTTCAAGGGTGCCCGCTGCAGAAAAACAAGGAGCAGTCAAAACCGGAGAGTTAGCATTGGTTTGCTCATGGCTTGCAATGCTATGGTAAAACTAACTTTGTTCCAGGTTCTAGATATAAGAGGCTGAGTAAGCATGAGTAACCGTTGGTATAATTCATGGCTTTTTTTTACTTTTTTGTCATAGTAGCCCATTGCTCCCCCTCTAGACAAGATCAGGCCTGATTAATGTCTGGTAAAATGGGAAGGTAATTTGGTAAATCAAGGTTGATTAATGGTAATAAGACAACGATAAATGATGCCAGTGAATCGATTATCTGATATAATGGAGTACTACTCCTCCAAATACAAGGCTAGTGGCCACTTGCCTTGCTTAGCGAGTCGACTCTAGGCAGGAAAATGATTGCATACTGTGTTTTGTATATGATGTGATGCCCTAAATTATATGTTTATTGATTTTCTTGTGTCTTTTATTGTGGTTATATTTAATCAATTTTATCGCAATCTTAATTTACTTGGTGTGATGTATGTCCTTTGTGAAGTATGATTTCATTTTTTATGCTGTTTTATTCAGTTTCTTTCACAGATATTAAGGCGCCTTACCAACGCCCCGGCCTGATAGAGGGTAGGATATGTAGTCAGTTGCAATTATTTGAATCGAAGGCCCTTCCGGTCCATCATAATGATAGGGTAGATAGGAATTTGCGTTTAGCCATTAGTATTATTTTGTGGATGCGAAGACTGCTCTAGCATTAAATACCCAAATTCATGGAATTGGCTTGCCAGTTACGAAGTCCATCAAGGTGTACTAAGTTTCTGAGCGGCCATTTCTAGCATTTTTATAAAATACACTTTCGGCTACCTGCATTAAATGTGAGCAACTTGGCATTCATTCCTTGCTTGCTTTTTTATTATGTTTATTAACCCGCTCTCTCCTTAGGTACCTCCACAACGCCCCGGCCTGATAGAGGGTAGGATATGTAGTCAGTTGATATTATTTGAATCGAAGGCCCTTCCGGTCCATCATAATGATAGGGTAGATAGGAATTTGCGTTTAGACATTAGTGTTATTTTGTGGATGCGAAGACTGCTCTAGCATTAAAAACCCAAATTCATGGAATTGGCTTGCCAGTTACGAAGTCCATCCAGGTGTACTTAGTTTCTGAGCGACCATTTCTAGCATTTTTATAAAATACACTTTCGGCTACCTGCATTAAATGTGAGCAACTTGGCATTCATTCTTTGCTTGCTTTTTTATTATGTTTATTAACCCGCTCTCTCCTTAGGTACCTCCACAACGCCCCGGCCTGATAGAGGGTAGGATATGTAGTCAGTTGCAATTATTTGAATCGAAGGCCCTTCTGGTCCATCATAATGATAGGGTAGATAGGAATTTGCGTATAGCCATTAGTGTTATTTTGTGGATGCGAAGACTGCTCTAGCATTAAAAACCCAAATTCATGGAATTGGCTTGCCAGTTACGAAGTCCATCCAGGTGTACTTAGTTTCTGAGCGACCATTTCTAGCATTTTTATAAAATACACTTTCGGCTACCTGCATTAAATGTGAGCAACTTGGCATTCATTCTTTGCTTGCTTTTTTATTATGTTTATTAACCCGCTCTCTCCTTAGGTACCTCCACAACGCCCCGGCCTGATAGAGGGTAGGATATGTAGTCAGTTGCAATTATTTGAATCGAAGGCCCTTCTGGTCCATCATAATGATAGGGTAGATAGGAATTTGCGTATAGCCATTAGTGTTATTTTGTGGATGCGAAGACTGCTCTAGCATTAAAAACCCAAATTCATGGAATTGGCTTGCCAGTTACGAAGTCCATCCAGGTGTACTTACTTTCTGAGCGGTCATTTCTAGCATTTTTATAAAATACACTTTCGGCTACCTGCATTAAATGTGAGCAACTTGGCATTCATTCTTTGCTTGCTTTTTTATTATGTTTATTAACCCGCTCTCTCCTTAGGTACCTCCACAACGCCCCGGCCTGATAGAGGGTAGGATATGTAGTCAGTTGCAATTATTTGAATCGAAGGCCCTTATGGTCCTTCATAATGATAGGGTAGATAGGAATTTGCGTATAGCCATTAGTGTTATTTTGTGGATGCGAAGACTGCTCTAGCATTAAAAACCCAAATTCATGGAATTGGCTTGCCAGTTACGAAGTCCATCCAGGTGTACTTACTTTCTGAGCGGTCATTTCTAGCATTTTTATAAAATACACTTTCGGCTACCTGCATTAAATGTGAGCAACTTGGCATTCATTCTTTGCTTGCTTTTTTATTATGTTTATTAACCCGCTCTCTCCTTAGGTACCTCCACAACGCCCCGGCCTGATAGAGGGTAGGATATGTAGTCAGTTGCAATTATTTGAATCGAAGGCCCTTATGGTCCTTCATAATGATAGGGTAGATAGGAATTTGCGTATAGCCATTAGTGTTATTTTGTGGATGCGAAGACTGCTCTAGCATTAAAAACCCAAATTCATGGAATTGGCTTGCCAGTTACGAAGTCCATCCAGGTGTACTTTGTTTCTGAGCGGCCATTTCTAGCATTTTTATAAAATACACTTTCGGCTACCTGCATTAAATGTGAGCAACTTGGCATTCATTCTTTGCTTGCTTTTTTATTATGTTTATTAACCCGCTCTCTCCTTAGGTACCTCCACAACGCCCCGGCCTGATAGAGGGTAGGATATGTAGTCAGTTGCAATTATTTGAATCGAAGGCCCTTCTGGTCCATCATAATGATAGGGTAGATAGGAATTTGCGTTTAGACATTAGTGTTATTTTGTGGATGCGAAGACTGCTCTAGCATTAAAAACCCAAATTCGTGGAATTTGCTTGCCAGTTACGAGGTGTACTTAGTTTCTGAGCGGCCTTTCTAGCATTTTTATTAAATGCACTTTCGGCTACCTGCATTAAATGCGAGCAACTTTGCATCCAATTATTAATTTTTTCCATGTGTGTAATAACCCGCTCTCTCCTTAGCATCACCGCACCGCCCTGGCCTGTATCGAGTACTGTGAAAGTGACAAAAGTGTTTTGTGTGATCCAGGAACAAGCGTGTAGTGAGTGTGGTGTCATTGTGCTAAAAGTGAATGTTGTGTTAGTGATGTGATAAGTGAGTGCCGTGTCAGTGTTGTGGAATGAGCCCTATTTTTACAGTATTTGGTCATCAAGAGGACTGAGAGGTAGACTATAAAGTGTGTTCAATTTTATGTAAATGAGTGTATGCATATATTTTTTGCTCCTCCCTCTGCCTACCCTTCCCATAGCTTCACGGGGACAGCGTGAAGAATGAAGGGAGAGCAGCCACGACTACCGACGACTACTATGGCTTCTATGTGAGTTTTTCGTTCATACATTTTGTTTTTTTATTTATTTATTTGTTTACTTATGTGCCCTTTATGTTTTAACCCTACGTTATCTTTAGCATTTATAGTGTGTAGGGTTTGCATATCGGTTGTTTGACCCGGGTCAATCTTGGTTTGGTCGTTGAACTCCGGTTTTGCCTTGTGCACAGGCTCTTAGTTTTTGACTTAGGCAGGAAATACACTCCTTGTCCTACCCATAGCGTTTAGAGTTTTATAATATTGCCCTTTTTTACGATATTTTAACACTTTTTGCTTGTATATACTATTTTCGAGGGTTTAATTATCATTTTTACATGCTTTTCCTCTAATATGTTTTCCTTTGCAGGGTACTTTCCCAACTTATTTCATTTTCTTTTTCAGGTAAATGGCTGAATGGTATATTTGAGAATATTTTGTTGACTGGTGAATGCGTGATGATGAACAGGGTCAGCGCCGATAGGTATGCGAATGAAATAGGTAGGCGTAGGGAATTTAAGCATCAGATTTAGTTTAAAGGGTAGGTGGATATTAGAAGGGGAAAATAGGGCTTAATGTCGTAGATACTGATTTTACATATCTTAGTCCGCTTGATTTCGTCGCGTCTTGCCCTGGCCCTGGGAGTGAATGCGTGGAATAGGCCCCTGCGGGCCCGGAGGGGAACGCAGGGGGAAACGCCACGTTAAATAAAGGTTAACGAGCCGGTGGGCCTAACCTCCTGGGTCCGGCATGGAATAGCGCCCGTGCGTGTATGTGTGTTGTGTGAATGATATGATTAATATAACAATAACCCTTTTCAAGGAAATCATGATAATTTTGCTACTACAAAAATCTAAAAGTTGTTTTATATTTTTTTTACATTGTACTAAAATTGACCTACCTCCATCGGCTTACAATGATTACCTGCTAAGCGTACAAATATGTTTTCTTGTGAAAAAATGTTTCTCTTCTAGTGTCATCCCCCCTTACCTAACCATCCGTGAACGTGCGTTCTGCGAATATTTTTGCTCCACGCTTCTGCGAGATTCTTATGTTTTAATGTGTTAGTTTCTTCATTTATTTCACGGTTTTCCATTTTTTATTGTCCGTGCAGAGCGTTGTTTGACGTAAAAAGCTCTACCCATATTTCAATTGATTGGCATGTATTGTCTTCATCTACGCCTCCAAATATATTGTTCTTTTAATAGTTATTGTTTTTTGAAAAATTTTTTGTCGCCATAGCGATTCCAATAAAGAACAAAGTTATTATCATTTGACTCTTTATATACGTGATCTAATTACATCCAAAAGAAGCGAACGCTACGCTCATTTTCCTTGAAATGCTAGTAAATGGTGATGTTTTCGGTAGGCGGGTGGTAAATCCTATTGTATTAATTTAATTCGGCTTTATTCCTTCGGTTAATGCGTACGTGCATAAAGTTTTTTTTAATGTTATGGCTCTTCGGAGCATACCCAAATACGAGTTACGAGTAAAAAAATATTTCGTAGGAATTATATCAAAATTTCATTTCCTGTCAATGTTTTTCATTTTTTTGTCGTCAATTATAAAGATTTTCGTGGAATCTGGTTAAGCTACAACTTGAAATATTTTCTCAACCCTGTATGTTATGCAATCTGAAATTATCGTGCATTGAATTCCCTAGCTTTATCGCAATATATGTACTATTTTTATCATTGTTTAGTTAAAAATTGCGAAATATTTTTACTCAACTCCACACTATGTCACGTGTTATTTATTATGCATGCATTTCGTGTTCTCTACATTAAAGTTGTCATATGTGCGTTCCCTTCCTTATTGTGATATGTTGTATTTGTGAAGTTGCAATTTCTTGTAAGAGTTGTACTGTCAGCTAAATGTATATATGCATTATACATCTCTTCTGCACGGCTATTAGCACATCCGCGGAGATGCCCTTAATGCTCGAGTGATCGATGAAACCCTCAGGAAACATCGTTTCCTCTATGGTCTTCATAGATGGAAATTATGTTAAATATACTATTAATACATGTAACTTTTGTGAGCGTATGTACAACTACTCTCCTTTTTTATTTACCCTCAATGGGCTCTCTAATCACGTTATGAATGATTAAAATGGCGAAACATACGTTAATGCATTATTTCGTTGTATTGTGTATTTGGGGAGAGCCTGCTTTAAGTCTAAATTTATCATATTTTTTATATATTTTAATGGCAGAATAAATATATAGAACAATGAGATTTATCTACAATTATTTTTTAATGACCAATGTGCCTATGAATATTTTTAATGTTATTCCTTCCCAATGGAAATGGTGTCACAGTTATCAACTAATTAGTATGCGTTTGTTTTCAATTTTTTATTAATTCTTAAGTACTCTGGTTTTTTATCTGTGATATACTGAACCAATTTCTCATAAATTATGTTAAGATTAATTTTATTAAGTTATGGATTTTCCGAAGTTTTTCTGGAATATGAATTTTTTCCTTCAAAAATGTTTACAGTTGTTGAAAGCTGCTTGCTTTTGTGTGCTTGGATGTATGTGACCGTATGCGAGATATTACTGCAATAGAAATCATTCTATGTAATTGAACCTACAAGAACAGCACTCATTTTGGCAGTCTCATCCTTTTTTCTGGTGGTTTCTAAAAGTGACAACTTGTGATTGACATGTTAAAGTGATATATCACCCGCTGACATAAGGTGTATAATATTCGAATATTATTATTATAATGTCGTAAAGTAATCACCGTCGTGATGTATCTGATGTGACGAACTCACCATAAAGAATGCATTGAGGAAGATTTGGAATATTGTTTTAACGTGCTTTCGTTAATAATTCGTGAAATTGAGAGAATAGTTTAAACAGGTATGTTGTTACATATTTGCAAAACTTTACCCTGGCTATTTTCCATAAGAAATATGTGTGTGAATCAACTTGATCAACTACAGCCTTTTCTTCCCTTGCATATATAAACATTAAATAATTGTCATAGAAAACAATCACTCCAGCAGCAGATAAATATCACGATATTTTCACGTTGACCGCGAATTATTTCAATTATTTTCCGTTAGATTTGTGAAAAAAACCTGCTCTATATTTTGTAACATTTTCTAATGCCCAAAAGAACGACTAATCTACTTGTAGCTTATCAGTATAAGCACAATTGCAAAGCAAATTGTTGAAGGTTGAGAAAATCTCCTGCTTACTAACGAAATATTCTTTGGAAATCATTCGTGATAAAACATTCGTCGAATGGCACATAACATAAATTGCCAATCGAATGTTATGAGGTTTATATTGTCATCTACAATTTCGTTTATGCAAAGTATTCACCATGTTTTAACATAGGGATTCATTGGAATCGCTAACTAATTTTAATATAGATTTAAGTTGAGTAAGTTTATTTTGAAAATCTGTTGACATAATTTGGTGATTTAACGTTTTTTCGTTATATCTAACTTATATTTAACATATTTTTCGTGTGACATCCGACACGCACTTTTGGTCAGATACAATTCTTGGATCGTTGTGTTAGCATGTTGTGTCCGTTCTCTCCCGCCCACAAGCAAATTAGTTGTGGGCCTGCGGGTTGAACGAATATGGATTATAAAGGGGGAAAATGTGCATTTACTGCTCCCATTGCAAATATTTCTTAACCACAATGTTTCCGTCAATTTTCGATGTTGGTTGAGACATAAGTCTACCAAATCCTGTCCTTTCCTGTATTTCAGTCTTTCGCTTTTTTCTCTGAAAATTATATCTGAACTATTATCTTCATCTGAATTAATTTCTCTGCGTAATAAAACTGAAAATTCTATGCTTATTGCTGCTGTGAACATTTTATCCTTAAAACGTATTATTTACATATTTATTTAATGTAGTTATACTTTTTTCCTAATATGTCTTTAACTGTGTGAAGATGGTACTGCTAATTCGATATTAAATTGTGGAAAGAAGAATAATTTAATTCTTTCTAGTCTACGCTATGAATCGCCATCCTGCAAGTGTTAGGATATATTGAAAGAGATTCCTGTTGTTATGGCCAGAAACTTGGCCATTCACTAAAGTAATTATAATTCTTTGTCTCATTCAATGAGGCATCTGATGGTACAATGTTAAAATTATGTGTTGCATCTAGTATTCTGGTGCTAGGGTTCAAGACGAAGAAGATTAACCGTCTCGGCCAATATCCTCCGCATTTAAAAAATAAGTCTGTCGAATAAAATGTTGCTATATAACTCACATAAAAACTCCCATGCATATATATTTTTCTTCATATGCTCTACTCCAGTAGTATGGTAAAAGTAGATATGATATATAGAAAAAGTCTGCATTATTATTTTGGTATCATCGAAATTTTTTTAATACAGCTTAAACTGTCAGCTACGAAGGCACATTTTGCGTCAGCAAAATACTCGATTGTTTAAAGTGTTGAAGGAATGTCTGCACGTATTGTGTTTCTAAATAAGGACATCGATTGTTGATCTCAAATCCTATGCCCATACGAGATACATTTCCTACAATTACTTCCTACACTGTGCAGTAAAGGATCCCTTAGTGAAATTTGTGAATTTAAATTTAGGCACAGTTATGTGTAATGAAATTTTATGATTTGTAGAATAGTTATATATAGTTCACAGGGATTATTTTTAAATTTGATGACACATGATATAATTGTCATATGCTGCTTTTTGAAATTTCTCTTGGTGAGTGACTCTTCGCCGTTATTTACAGTGCTCATTATTATCTGAGAAAATTTGCGTGCTCCAGGTTGTGACGCCATGTCCTTTATAAGAGTATTTTTTGCACCCATGTCCATATTTGTTGTGCTTGTTGCTATAGAGCGTTTACGGCATGGCAATATTATGGAGTGACTTAATAACTAGTACTTGATTGGAATCTTTTTCTGTTAAGATAAGCTATGTTGGAGTGCTTCATTATAAGTATTTGAATATTGAAATATTTTTGTTAATCATTTACTCCTCAGCAGTAACTGTGTATTCAAGGCTTCAAAGAGCTCTTTTTCAATTCTTATTTGAATATATAACATATATTCGTATCGAAACAGGTAGGATTGAGGGATTTAGGACCGGATCATTTCTGTCTTGGATTTGAAATTACTCAATCAGAAGGTAGCATTACCCTATATCGAAAGGGATATGTTGAGAATCTTCTAAAGAGGTTTAATATGAAAGACTGCATTCCACTGAAGACTCTAATCGGAGTTGGAAGGAAATGGACTACCAAGAAAGGAGTGAATGATTAACCGTATAGATAATTAATAGGCTCATTAATGTACTTATCAGTAGGAACGAGAGCAGACATCTCTGACGCCTTTTAGTCGTCTTAGTCAGTTCAACGACTGTCATAAGGAGGAACATTGGAAGCCGGCTAAAAGACTTTTGCACCACCTACCACTTCTAATATTTCTCTCTCTTTTAGAAGGTCTAACGAATTGATGAAAGCCGGATTGGGGCTGATGCATCATTGACTGTAGTTCCTTGCCCGTATTTCCTTCCTACTGGGCGGAGCAGCCATCAGCTGGGAGTCACGGAAGCAGAGGACTGTGGCCCTGTCGTCGACCGAGGCGGAGTACCTGGCTCTGACGGATGCAGTGAAGGAAGCCGTTTATCTGCAGGCTTTCGTAAAGGAATTGGGATTCAAGGGACTGGCGAGGATCACCATGCACTGCGACAGCCGTGGGGCATTTCAGCTGGCGGAGAACTCTCTCTTCCACCAGCGAACGAAGCACATTGACCAGAGGCATCGTTTCATCAGGGATGTGCTGAGGAGCGGGGAACTTCAACGGAAGTATCTACCGGCTGAGAAGATGCTCGCTGACGAAGTCGCTGCAATTCCCGAAGTTGAAGAATCGTAGAGATGAATTGGGAGTAAAAATCCATGATTATGTTCATTCAAGTAATTATGCAACTTGTGATTTGTATGAAGCACACTTTTTTCAAGGTAGGGTTTGTTAGTGTTTTGTTGGCATTCAAAATGTCCGCCAAGTAGACTCAATGAACTGCCAATGTCGTATTCGGATACGCGCGGCATTTTCGCCAACATGCTCAGTCAGTCTGTATGGTCTGTATCCTGCCTCCATGGGGAGCGCACTTGTATCCTCCATTATCTGATGTATTCGTAACCATCGGAACTAATAGTCTTATTATTCGCATGCCCACAGATATCCTAGCATGAAACATTTTTGTTAATCATTTACTCCTCAGCATAAACTGTGTATTCAAGGTTTCAAAGAACTGCTTTCCATTTCTCAATTGAATTTAAACATTTATTCGTTTCGATAATTAGATTTTTTTCTTTTTTCTAATTCCGTGAAATGAAAAATAGGCGACCCACTTATTATGGTCCATAATATATGCATGCATGGTAACACGTAATATTTTTACCTGCTTTTAGACATGAACTCACATTGGAGTAGTTGTGTTTAACTTGGGTATTTATTTGTATAAAAATTTTAAATTCATATATACAATGGGTACAAACACTTTTTTCTACACTGTAACAATGTTTTTTTAGCATGGAAGGCGTGCTGTGTTACTTTAGCAATCTTCATGAACTTTTTTTTACATTCTTATGTTGGTGAGCATAATTACTCATCAATGTCCTATACGACTTCTACGGTGATTGTATCTTAATTAAGAGGACTAAAACTATTTTTTTATGAAAAGCAGTGTATTATTGCGGCACTACAGGCAGCTACTTATTGCGCTTTAATAGTTGAAATAATTACAGTGTACAAATTAAGAATATTTAAAATATTTATTTTTGCATCTTAGAACTGAACTTTAAATTTTGATTGGATTGAGTCTTGTTTTTTTTATAATTTTCACTGTGATCCTATGTAGTGTTGTTATATTTGTTTAGTTTTTCTTCTAAAACACTGCTTGATGTGTAATCAAGCAGTGTTTGCCAATCCACGCCGAGCGTTGATCCACGTTTACTGGGCTACGTGGCATATGTGGCAGTTATATTTTCATAACAAGTATTTGATGACTAGAACTCGTGTTTTAATAGAATTTTCACAATCGTGATGTGATTTGATTTTTTATGAAATTGCAATTTTTAATAATGCAAATACAAAATAAAATACATGAATTTATAATGTTTCTCCTATTCTTGTTCTTTTGGTCGCCATGAGGTTGTAGATAATAATTACATTATATTTTATTATTTTAGCGAGTAAATGTTTTCATGAATGTCAAATGTAACTTTTTTTACTACAAATGAGTTACATTAAGTAACTTAAAATGTTTTTCTTCATTTGCAAAAATATCAGCAACTAAGTGCTTGAAGAAAATCGTAACAGGTGACGCTTTGGCATAAAAATATAAATGTAATGTATGTTCAAATGAAAACATTACAAGGAGGAAATGTTTTTGAGTGGTGAGTGAAATGAGTGGTTTTTATTTTTAACGTGATATAGTTTTCTTTCAGAATTGCGTACAATTTGTGAAATACTTATATTCTTATTGGAAAATTGTTATCGATAATATTTAATTATATTTTACAGTACTGAAAAACCGTAATCTTGAATTATATATTTTCCATGATGATAATGACTGAAACTTTGTTCTGGTGAAAAAAAGCGTTCTTGAAAGCCACTCTCATTTGCACTCTGTTGTACTAAACCGCTGTCAACCCAAAGTTATATTTGCTTGGAAACAAACATGTACCACTGGGTCTAATGATCGCAAAGGAATTCATGAAAATATTTCATATACTGTGCTACATTACCATGTCTGCTTATGAGCTGCAGGGTTTCCTATACCGTATGTCAAAGTACTTTAGGAATTAATGTGTGCTAAAATTATTCGCATTTTTCTCGTGTAAGGAGTACATTTGAATGCTGCTCTTTTATATGGAGCCCTTATGCAAAACAGTACCTGCTGTCAAATTGTTGAGAATTAAAAAATAAATGTTTTTAATGTGTATTCCATGTCACGTTATTCCCATCATGGAGAATCATAGAAATTAAGATGGCTTATTGGAAATATTTCCTTTAGATAAATTGTTTGATCAGATAATATTGAAAGATCTTGTATTTTACATGATGTAATAAATAAAGGACAATGTTCAAAGGTTAAATACCCACGTTCCACAAAAGTGGGTAGAAATATGGTGACATTTCATTTCATGAATATTAATTGTGATAACTGTGGTCTGTTGTATGATTCTGCATTAAATATAACAAATATTTTAACAAACTGAATTTTTATCAAGGTAGAAATATATTTAAATGAGTTCTAATTTCAAAACTGTTCACATTGAGGTAATGTTGTTAATGTGTAGAATAAATAATTTATACAGGTGTTTAGCCTTTTGTTATTTATAAATTACAAATGTTAGTAATATTTGTACTTTCTGATATCGGTCCAATAAATGTCTGCATTATCTTGCCAAAAGAATTTCATTTGATATCATACAGAAGGAAATGAATACGTTTAGATAGTGACTTCCTTGTTAATATCTGAATATCCTCCGATCTACTTTTAGGGTATAAAGGTGTAATTATTAGGTAGGATTGTAATGTTGTAGCAGCAACGTAGAAATCGATCCTTTGGTTTCTCCTCCTATGCAGTCAACAGATCCTAATTATATTACTTCTCTTCTCTTTTCTCCGCTCTCGCGTAGTGCCGTTTCTCTTCCTTCTGCATCCATTTATGATCTTCCTGATTCCTATCATTCTCTGCTACCTCCTGCGGCAGGAAAACGACACTGACACATGATCTTTCCGAGGAAAAAAATATGCTTGAAATGATGGGTCAAGCTAATCGTAAACTGGGATTCATGAAAAAAGAACTGGTTAAATGTAACGATCATGCACGAGTAATCAGCTACTTTTCTCTTCTTAGACCTTATTTAGAATAAGCTTCCAGTGTATGGGATACCTACGAAATCGGTTTAAATGATGAACTTGAACGTGCGCAGTGAAGATAGGTGAGATTTGTAAAGGGACGGTAAGATTACTATATTAGCGTAACCAGTCTATTAAATGAAATAAAGTGGGAATCATTGTCAGATCGTAGGTTGAAATTTAGACTTAATCTCTTGAATAATATCCAAGATAATATTTTCAGTGATGACGTTAAAAATATTTTGCGAACCCCAAATTACTATGGTAGACTGGACTATGCTTTTCCATGTTTCGATAGAAACATCCATGCGTAGGCTTATCTATATGCGCCGTCAGCAAGGTTTTCTGCTCGGCTTTCTTTATTTCGTGCTTGAGAACGTCTGCCTTCAATGACAAGATGGACGTGTCATTGTCGCTTCCGTCGGATGACAGGTCGAAGTCCAGGCCAATTTCGTGTGCTGCCCTCTTTGCCGCCTGGAAGAGAAACGCCCCTGCTCCAGCCATCTCATGTTCTCTTGCGAGACACATCAGGCGGTCCGTGCTGTTTAGAACTCGGCGTGCTGTACCCAGGACAACCCTGTTATGGAGACACCCCAGACTCAATAGGCCTCGACCACCCATGGGTGGAAGTGACGTTCTTCCACCAGAAGTTGTTCACTGCGTTTATTTAAGAGATTCCTTATCGGATTTCAAGAAGTCTTCCATAAACGTATGTACCAGCGATTCATGGAAGTCGTTCATTAATATCATGCGCTCTGGGATCAATAGACATATTCCTAGTAAATACAAAAAAGAAAGCACTGAACCTAGGTGGTACAATGCCGAAGTGAGGAAATCCCTGAGACGGCAGCGAATATGTCATGCTAAAATGAAAAGAATTAGTAAATATATGCCCAATGATGAGCGTAATGTAATAATGAAATTTATAAAATTTCAAAATCCACTGCAAAGACATCCCTTAGTAATGCATTTGCAGAATTCAATAGAAAAACACTTGGGGTAAAATTGAAAGAAAATCCAAAAGTCTTCTGGCCGTACGTAAGGGAAGTGTAAGGCCATAAGTCTGCCGTCCATTCACGTAAAAATGATAGGTGTGAAATGGCCACAAACACTCTTGACAAAGTTAACTTGCTAAATTCCTTCTTCCTAACCGTTTCTAACCCCCTTTCCGGGGATTCAACTGTCATGTTACCTGACCTCTTTCAGCGGCTGATGCAACCAATTGATATTTCCTGTAATGGTATTGAAAAGTTACTTAAATATATAAGCCCCGACAAATCTACTGGCCCTGATCAAATTTCCTCCCGCGCATATAGAGATAGCCGCCGAAATTTCCCCCTACCTTGAGATACTATTTAATAAATCCCTGACCGAATAAGTCTTTCCGATGGACTGGAAAGCAGCCGATGTAACACCCATTTTTAAAAGTGGTGATAGGAAGCAGCCATCTTGCTACAAATCTATATCCCTCACATCCATTTCATGCAAGGTCCTAGAAAATATAATTGTCAGTTCAGTCATGGGACCACTAGATAGCCAGAATTTATTGTCCAATGTTAAGCATGGCTTCCAAAAGAGCAGATCGTGTGAAATTCAACTTGCTCTCTTTTCCCACGATATTTTAGTTTCTGGCGAAAATAATATTCCAGTGGATGCTATATTTCTTGACTTCAAGAAAGCTTTGACAAGGTGTGTCATTGCAAACTAATTTTGAAATTAAAATCTCATGGGTTAATGTTTTTCTGCATCGGGTGCAAAGGGTTGTTTTGGACGGTGTTACCTCCCCGGCAATTGAAGTCACTTCGGGTGTCCCACTTGGTAGTAGTGATAGGTCCACACCTATTCCTTTTGTACATAAATGATAACCATAAGGTGTTAAAAAGTAACTTGGTCTGTTTGCCGATGACGCAGTATTATACAGGGAAATTCTATGCCCAAACGATAAAGAATATAAAAATATTGACCTACAAGCAATTGAAACTTGGTGTGATACACGGCAGTGAGAATTAAACTTTAAAAAATGTCTTATAATGAATTTTTGGAAAAAGAATAGCTCTCCTCAAATCACTTACAAAATAAGTAATTATTAATTAACAAACGTGGAATCCATTAAGTATCTTGGAATAAGACTGACACATGATCTTTCCTGGTGTAAACACACGCGTGAATAAATGGGTCAAGCGAATCGTAAACCCGGACTCTTCTAAAGAGTACTGGGTAAATGTGGCGATCATGTACGAGAAATCAGCTACTTTTCCTTTGTAAGACCTCATTTGGAATATGCTGCCAGTGTATGGGATCCCTACGAAATCGGTCTAAATAACGAACTTGAAGGTGCGTAGCGAAGGTCAGCAAGATTTGTAAAGGGCCGGTATGATAACCTTATTAGCGTAACCAGTCTATTAAATGAATTAAATTGGGAATCTATGTCAGATTGCAGGTTGAAATTTAGAATTAATCTCTTAAATAACTTCCAAGATCATATTTTCAGCGATGACGTTAAAAATATTTTGCGGACCCCAACCTACTATGGTAGACTGGACCATAATCCCAAAATTAGAGAAATTGATTGCGGAACTGACAGATTCAAAATGTCCTTTTTTCCTCGTACTATTAGGGATATGAATAGCGGTAAATATATCCAGTACGAGTGTAGCAATGGATAACATTGGTAGCTGCATGTTGGTATGAGGACTTAAAGCTAACCCAACTAACGGCATGTTTTTGATGAATGCTTTGCTATTTTTATTTTTTTTAAATAGCGTAGTTTGTGAACAGTACCTATACAAGTACTAATCTTTTTTTATGCATGATATGTAGTGCATGTTTGGTGAGAGTTCGCCCCCTGCCACACACATTTATGGTGGTGCAGGGTAATATGTAGATGTACATTCGTTGGCATCGCTTTGATTTCGATAACCGATATTCTATCGCTTACCTGTTCCATATTCAACACCTTTTTTCCTGATGTGGCATTCAATACAACTGTAACTCCCCGCTGGCTCTCTTCCCCTCCACTGTTTATAACCTTGTAATTTTAACTCCAGAAGTCCTCCTCTCTCTCCATCTCATTTCGCTTAATCCCAACAAATCGATATTTCCCTTCTCCATTTCATACCTAATGTTTTCTAGCTTTCCTTCCCTTAACATCGTCCTAGCGTTCCATGTTCCAATTCTTAGCATTGCTGCTCTCTTCTCTGGTTTCTTCTTCGCCGCTGCAGCTGATTCTGTAGTCGCTGCCTTTCTTTTCGGGCAAGGATTTCGTGAGATGAGGACCGCAGAGTCCTTGCTTACCCTGCTGCCGGACACGACACCCGTCCCACTAATTTGGTGCCGTGCCCCGTAGTTACCATGATCCAATATTCCAATGCTAAAGTCCATTGTTTTCTTGTGAGAGTTTAATTGAGGTGGTTTCCCGTTACCTGTGTCAAAAAAGTGTTGAACGTGACTCCATCACTTGATAGGTCTGGGGTCTGATCAGACTGAGGTCCGACGCCTTCTCACAGCCGCCTCACTAAGGGACATACGCTGCGAGTACGGTATGTAGACTACCTTTCGTCAGGCTCCTACCCTTCGACCTATCCGGCATGGTGGACCCTACCAGGGTCAATACATCTACATGTACATACTACCCTGCAAGCTATCGCCTTGAAAAACGCCACGGTGGTATGTTACCAACTCTGTCGAGACCGATCGCTTTCCTGAGGTCAGCACAAAGCGCGTCTTCCAGAGCGGTAACAGGCGTTGAATGCCGTTTACAACCTCAGAGTGGACTTTCATCAGCTTCAGCATGGCGATGAGTAGCTCATGCGAAGTGGTGTCAAATGCCTTACGATAGTCCACCCACGCCATTGATAGGTTTCGGTTATGTTGCATGGCATCTTGACATATGCACCTATAAATGAGCACGTTTTCCTTGCATCCTGCGATTTCTCTCTTGCAGCCCCTCTGCTCGTATACTTCCTCCCACACAGGCTGGATATGGGGAAAGATTAGGTCGCTCAAGATGGAGGTGAAAGCCTTATACACAGTATGGAGGCGTGTTATAGGACGGTAGTTCTTAGGATCAGAAAAGTCTCCATTTTTTGGTATTAGAACCGTACGACCCTCAGTCAACCAAGGAGGTATTGGTTCACTCCCTGACAGGAAGGACGTGAAGATGATGGCGAGATGTTTATGGGTGGAAGTGAACTTCTTCCACCAGAAGTTGTTCACTGCGTTCATTTAAGAGAATCCTTATCGGATTTCAAGAAGTCTTCCATAAACGTATGTACCAGCGATTCATGGAAGTCGTTCATTAATATCATGCGCTCTGGGATCAATAGACATATTCCTAGTAAATACAAAAAAGAAAGCACTGAACCTAGGTGGTACAATGCCGAAGTGAGAAAATCCCCGAGACGGCAGCGAATATGTCATGCTAAAATGAAAAGAATTAGTAAATATATGCCCAATGATGAGCGTAATGTAATAATGAAAATTATAAAATTTCAAAATCCATTGCAAAGACAGCCCTTAGTAATGCATTTACAGAATTCAAAAGAAAAACACTTGGGGTAAAATTGAAAGAAAATCCAAAAGAGTTCTGGTCGTACGTAAGGGAAGTGTAAGGCCATAAGTCTGCCGTCCATTCACTTAAAAATGATAGGGGTGAAATGGCCACAAACACTCTTGACAAAGTTAACTTGCTAAATTCCTTCTTCCTAACCGTTTCTAACCCCCTTTCCGGGGATTCAACTGTCATGTTACCTGACCTCTTTCAGCGGCTGATGCAACCTATTGAAATTTCCTATAATGGTATTAAAAGTTACTTAAAGATACAAGCCCCAACAAATCTCCTGGCCCTGATCAAATTCCCACCCGCGTATTTAGAGAGTTAGCCTACGAAATTTCCCCCTACCTTGAGATAGTATTTAATAAATCCCTGACCGAACACGTCGTACCGATGGACTAGAAAGCAGCCGATGTAACACCCATTTTTAAAAGTGGTGATAGGGAGCAGCCATCTTACGCCAGATCTATATCCCTCACATCCATTTCATGCAAGGTCCTAGAACTTATAATTGTCAGTTCAGTCATGGGACACCTAGATAGCCAGAATTTATTGTTCAATGTTCAGCATGGCTTCCGAAAGAGCAGATCGTGTGAAACTCAACTTGCTCTCTTTTCCCACGATATTTTAGTTTCTGGCGAAAATAATATTCCAGTGGATACTATATTTCTTGACTTCAAGAAAGCTTTTGACAAGGTGTCTCATTGCAAACTATTTTTGAAATTAAAATCTCATGGGTTAATGTTTTTCTGCATCGGGTGCAAAGGGTTGTTTTGGACGGTGTTACCTCCCCGGCAATTGAAGTCACTTCGGGTGTCCCACTTGGTAGTAGTGACGGGTCCACTCCTATTCCTTTTGTACATAAATGATGACCATAAGGTGTTAAAATGTAAGCTTGGTCTATTTGCCATGACGCAGTATTATACAGGGAAATTCTATGCCCAAACGATAAAGAATATTAAAATATTGACCTACGAGCAATTGAAACTTGGTGTGATACACGGCAATTAGAATTAAACTTTAAAAAATGTCTTATAATGAATTTTTGGAAAAAGAATATCTCTCCTCAAATCACTTACAAAATAAGTAATAATGAATGAACATACGTGGAATCCATTAAATATCTTGGAATAAGACTGACACATGATCTTTCCTGGGTTAAACACATTCGTGAAATAATCGGTCATGCGAATCGTAAATCCGGATTCGTGTAAAGAGTACTGGGTAAATGTGACGATCATGTACGAGAAATGAGCTACTTTTCTTTTGCAAGATCTCATTTGGAATATGCTGCCAGTGTATGGGATCCCTACGAAATCGGTCTGAATAACGAAACTGAAGGCGTGTAGCGAAGATCGGCAAGATATGTAAAGGGCCGGTATGATAACCTTATTAGCGTAACCAGTCTATTAAATGAATTAAATTGGGAATCTATGTCAGATTGCAGGTTGAAATTTAGACTTAATCTCTTAAATAAATTCCAAGACCATATTTTCAGCGATGATATTAAAAATATTTTGCGGACCCCAACCTACTATGGTAGACTGGACCATAATCACAAAATTAGAGAAATTGATTGCGGAACTGACAGATTCAAAATGTCCTTTTTTCCTCGTACTATTAGGGATATGAATAATGGTAAATATATCCAGTACGAGTGTAGCAATGGATAACATTGGTAGCTGCATATGGCATGAGGACTTAAGCTAACAAAACAAAAAGCATGTTTTTGCATGAATGCTTTACTATTTTTATTTTTTTAAATGGCGTAATTTTGAACAGTACATATACAAGTACTAATCCTTTTTTATGTATGATATGTAGTGCATGTTTGGTGAGAGTTCGCCCCCTGCAACACACCTCTATGGTGGTGCAGGGTATTATGTAGATGTACATTCGTTGGAATCGCTTTGATTTCGATAACCGATATTCTATCGCTTACCTGTTCCATATTCAACACCTTTTTTCCTGATGTGGCGTTCAATACAACTGTAACTCCCCGCTGGCTCTCTTCCCCTCCACTGTTTATAACCTTGTAATTTTAACTCCAGAAGTCCTCCTCTCTCTCCATCTCATTTCGCTTAATCCCAACAAATCGATATTTCCCTTCTCCATTTCATACCTAATGTTTTCTAGCTTTCCTTCCCTTAACATCGTCCTAGCGTTCCATGTTCCAATTCTTAGCATTGCTGCTCTCTTCTCTGGTTTCTTCTTCGCCGCTGCAGCTGATTCTGTAGTCGCTGCCTTTCTTTTCGGGCAAGGATTTCGTGAGATGAGGACCGCAGAGTCCTTGCTTACCCTGCTGCCGGACACGACACCGGTCCCACTAATTTGGTACCGTGCCCCGTAGTTACCATGATCCAATTCTCCAATGCGAAAGTCCATTGTTTTCTTGTGAGAGTTTAATTGAGGTGGTTTCCCGTTACCTGTGTCAAAAAAGTGTTGAACGTGACTCCATCACTTGATAGGCCTGGGGTCTGATCAGACTGAGGTCCGACGCCTTCTCACAGCCGCCTCACTAAGGGACATACGCTGCGAGTACGGTATGTAGACTACCTTTCGTCAGGCTCCTACCCTTCGACCTATCCGGCATGGTGGACCCTACCAGGGTCAATACATCTACATGTACATACTACCCTGCAAGCCATAAAGGTGTGTGACATGGAGTGAATTCTCACCAAACATGCACTACATATCATGCATAAAAAAGGATTAGTACCTATAAAAAATAATTATACTAGTCTAAATTTCACTATTTAAAAGAGATAAAAATAGCAAAGTCAGCATGCAAAAAAATGCTGTTAGTTGGGTTACCTTCAAGTCCTTGCAACATGCAGCTACCTATGCTATGCATTGATTCACTCGTATTGTGCGTATTTACCGCTAATCATATCCCTAATTGTACGAGGAAAAAAGGGCATTTGAATGTGTCAGTTTGGCAATCAATTTCTCTAATTTTGTAATTATGGTCCAGTCCACCATAGTAATTTCGGGTTCGCAAAATATTTTTAACGTTATAACTGAAAATATTATCTTGGAATTTATTTAGGAGATTGTCTACATTTCAGCATGCGATCTGACAATGATTCCCAAATTATTTCATTTAATAGACTGGTTAGGCTAATGTAAGTTATCGAACCGTCCCTTTACATATCTTGCCGATCTTGGCTGCATACGTTTAAGTTCGTTATTTAGACCTATTCCGCAAGAATCCAATACACTGGCAGCATATTCCAAATGAGGTCCTACGAGGGAAAAGTAGCTGATTTCTCGTACACGCTCGTCACATTTACACAATATTCTTTTGATGAATCCCAGTCTACGATTAGCTTGACCCATTATTTCACGTATTATTTATCATATATGTATTTACCACAGGAAAGATCATTTATTATTCCAAGATATTTAATGGATTCCACGATTGTTATTTCATTATTACTTATTTTGTAAGTGATAGGAGGAGAGGTAGGTATTCTTTTTCCAAAAATTCATTACTACACATTATTTAAAATTTAATTCTAACTTCCATGTATGACACCATTTTTCAACTACTTGTAGGTCATCATTTAAATATTCCTTATCTTTTGGGCATAGAATTTCCCTGTACACTACTGCGTCATCGGCTAATAAACGAAGCTCACTTTTTACCACGTTATTTATATCATTTATGTATAGAAGGAACAGGAGTTCACACTGCCTTGTGGGACACCTGAAGTGACTTAAATTTTCGGTGGGGTAACACCGTCCAGAACAACCCTTTGCACCCGATCATGAAGGAAATCATTTATCTATGATATAATACTACTGTCTAACCCATAAAATTTTAGCTTCAAAATTAGTTTGCTATGAGACACCTTGTCAAAAGCTTTCTTGAAATCGAGAAATATAGCATCCACTGGAATATTATTTTCGCCGGAAACTAAAATATTTACATTAAAAAAAGGATAGGCTATTCGAATAAAATTACGTTCCCTAATCCTGGATGTATTTGCGTCTCTGCATTAGGCGATATTCACGTAAGCCGGGAGAGTATATAGTATTATAGATACTAACAATCTAGTTCCATGAGACCGTAGTGTTGCTTGTTTGCATGTCGGTTGTGCAGGCCTGGTGATCTTCACCCCCTGCCACACAACCTCGCGGTGGCTTGCAAGGTATCGTGTAGATGTAGATGTATACGTAGATCTAGATGTAGATTATTATCAACCAGCGCTATTAGTCAACTATATTAATTCTTTAAGGTTATCTCCATACTGTGTTCATCAATGAAATATTGGTGTAAATAACTGGACACAAGGTCAAAACTACAATGAATTCCCTTCTTATTTAACGAAGAATGTTAAAGTTTAATCACACGTTTACTCGCTAAGCACACATTAAAGTATAAAACGCAGAAACAAGAAGATGTTAAAATAATTACTACACTTATTTCTTCTACATCAGAATATTCAGCATCTATTCTAACTTAATTCGAAACCGATTTGTTCACAGTTGAAGTTAGATATTTATTAAAAACCCCTGAGTGTTGTGTTAGGTTTGATCAGATTAACAAGATTAGAGAGATAGATTGTCGTGCCGATTGATTAAAAATGTCTTTTTTCCCGCGTACCATAATCGATCACAATAGGCGGAGTAGCAAAGGGACAGGTGGGTGAAATATTGCTAGAGTAGTCTGTAGTGCATGATTCACATAAGAACAACCATTATCCATTTCTAGCTCTGTACATACTAATCATCTAGCTGCATGTGACCGTATTGTCTAGTATGCCTCCATTAAATATCCTAGTTGCATTTCAATAGTGCATGTTTGGTAATCTTCACCCCCTGCCACAATCCCCGTGGTGGCTCGCAGGGTATTACGTAGATGTAATGTTCGCAGGTTCCTATCCCGTGTTTAGCATTTTCTTAGCAGTGTGCTTAGGTGTATGTAAGGTTGGACCTAACAAGTTGTAGCATTTAAAACCCATCCTTACCATTTTTACGACCGGTCATACTAATTTTTTTAATTTTATGCATGACATGTAACGTGCTGATTGTGACGTCAATGTAGCCGAGGAGTCAGTTAGGCCAAAGTGCTCATCACAACGTTGCTTTGCTGGGCGGGAGATTTCAAGGTCCGACTCACAATGCCGCTCTTACATATCCCACTCCGCTTGTTCAAAAACCTACCCATATTTGTACAAGAGTAGTAAAACTAGGCCTACCAGTTAAATGCTGTTCAGCCCACTAAACTATGACGAGTGACAGGTTAAGTCCACTCAACGCCAGCCATACATTACTTCACGGAAACAGTGGTCAAAAGACGTTGGTGTCTCAGTTGCCTCGCTTTTGAATCAGGACCTTGGGTCTTGACTCCGAATCTCTTTCTTCCCTTGGGGGCTGGTGACCACGGCCTCTTACCGATACGAGCTGTATTACTCGATATGGATTGAGAATGCCCTTAAGTCATCCTGTACGCTTCCGTTATAGCTCCAGTTGAAATGTTAAATCAAACCAACATCAACAACCAAGTGCGAACTGCAACTGCATGCAACCAAATAATATTTGGGACCGTAATAGATTACGTCGAAGATGCATGGGAAGGTTAGAATAGGTGCTGTATATATTTATATAGAAGAATAAAGTTTAGTACTTATTTTTACATGCTGATGTTTCTGCGTGTTTTAATTTCATGTGTGCTAAGCGAGTGAACGTGTACTTAAACTTGATTATTCTTCGTTAAATTAGAAGGGAATTCATTGTAGTTGTCATCTTGTGCCTACTTATTTACACCAATATTTCACTGCTGAAATCAGTATGCAGACAACCTTAAAGATTCAATATGCATAGTTGATAATAATCTCCCGGCATACGTGAATATAGCCTAATGCAGAGACGCAGATATATCGAGGAAGAGGAAACGTAATTTTATTCGAATAACCTTTCCTTTTTTTAATGTCATCTAATGTTAGATCACTCAATCCACTCGTTAAATACTCATTAAACTTAATTCCATACACTTAAGTACACATCAGTTGTTATATTTCATTCAATGCAGTTATTACGTTTCACCCAATACACTCATTACTTTTCAGTCAATATATTGACTCATTGTATACATGTAAATGTATACATTCATTACGTACACATTTCAGTTTACTCGATTCGTCCGTTTAATTGACAGAGCCTGACATATTTCCGACGAGATCCGTTTTTCATGGCATTCGATTTCCTTCTTTCTTTTCCGAAGTGCTTTGGCCTCGACCCTGTGAGCGAAAGTGAGAAGAGCTCATTTCAGTGTTTGTGAAACCCACGGCCTTCCAAGTTCAGGGGCGAATCCATTCCTCTATTTATTTCCTTGTTTTTCGTACGAGGCAGGTACACATTCCAGAACAGCTGAACAGTGGCGTGAAATCCGTGCGAGAATGCTTGGAGGTGTTTCCGTCTTGCAATAAGAAGTTGCTTTTCGTATCATGTCTCTTGCAAGAAGTTAGCGTTTGTGTTTATTGAGTGAAGAAGTCTACGATTGGCGATGTATCCTGTTGACAAGTATCGTTACGGTAAACTTTCCACGTGAAGATTATGTTGCCTACCAAGTCCTGCCCCCAGTGAAGCCTGTTTGCAAATCGAAACTGCTCTTGGTTTTAATTTACATTTCAAGGTGTTAATACGAAGTGCTATATTTGAGACAATTAATCAAGAACCGAGCAGTGTTTCATCCTCCTACGTAACCTCGCAAGTGAGGTATGAATATTAGTGGTGTAGTTTTAATTTTGTGATTTACATGATGAGTGACCAAGTTATATTGTGACGTGTTTGTGAGATTCGTGGACATAAGTGCCTTGCCAAGAAGAATAAACAATAAATTGTTGCAGTGAAGCTACCCTTGCTGGAATGAGAGAATACTGGTTTTTTTCAAGAGTTACCGTAAAGGTAAGTTAACACTTGGTCTACTACCATTCCCCATGATTATGCAGCTACCCAAGTCCAAAAGTGATTTGCGTTGCTGAGTTATTCCGTGTAATGCTGACGTATTTCGTTGTTGTTGCAGTAGAAGGGTTTCAGTCAGCAAGTACTAATCTTCGTTTGCAATTAACGCGGATACAATATCATGGATACTTCCTATTGCATACAGAAAGAAACCAGAAGGGTGTTTGGCAGGGGCTTACAGTGGTTTTGTTGAATAATTTATTTCATCTAATTTTCTAATTATGGTAGAGGGTAATGGCATTCCCATTTGAACGTTGATCTGAAAATGTTTGCCATGCAACTATTTCCAAAACTGTAACAATTCTCGCACCACAACCGGAAATCAATTATCAGATGGCCTTTATCTTAAAGAGTTGATACCCCGAAATAAATTATCTGCTCAGTGCACTATGTTGTGGTATATAGTTGCTTGAATACAATTTATTTTCTAAATATTTCACTGCAGGACGTATTTCAGGGAGTTGAGAATTGCAACAGTCAACTGCGTTTTTAGTCACTTTTCCCGCCAAAACGAGTAGTTAACGGAAGCAGATGGCGCTCCAAATTTTAAAATTAACTATTTTCGAAAGATCAACATGCTGAAATTATAGTGTAATATTAATCACCAAACTGTATTTTAGTAAATAGTAATTGCAAGAGAATATTCAAATCCGAAATATTCCTTTCACGTTTCCGAAATTAATATTCACGACGAATTGAACTTTGCATTGCACTTTGGTGATTGGTTCAGTGACGTTGACGTCATGCCAGACCGCTGTTGTTATACCCGCGATAAGATATTCTGTCTTCAGTATTTGTCGAGACGTGGTGACGGAAGGCCAGGTGAGTTATCAACCCCGATTAGGGGAAGTTTTAATTTGAGTCAGTTTGCTTTATTAACGTTCTACATTGAGTTTGCAGTGACTTTAAAGGGAGATAAAAGCAGTTCGTGACTCATTTTTCTGGATTTACGAAGAAGAGAGATATATTCTAAAGATATTTTACTTCACGATTTATCAAAATCTTGCTTTACTAATAATTCACCCCTGCAAATATTTCTATTAATACCATTCCCGTAAAGTGATGGATATTTATAGTAGGAGTTCAGCAAATATGGCGATTGCATCTGTTAATGGTTTGAATGTGTTACAGGAGTCATTCGTGTTACGTATGACGGTAAAGCTGGACCTTCGTCATCGATCACGTGGGTCTTAGTGAGGGAACACTGGGAATTCGAGATACTGGCTGTGAGGAACGCTTTTAAGCATGGTAAGTCCACCTCATTGTTATTATTTCAATTCACGATTTTTTGCATTTTCACAAAGTTGTTCGTGTTGTTGTGATTCTGTTACTTCTGATCGATACCTGGTCGTGTCCTCTGTTATCCTCAATTTCCCGCCGAAAATCTTAAAGGGTTGTTTCGAGTCCCTAGAAATTTCTCGGACGTTTCTCGACTATTCTACCTACGTCTCCACGCTATCGAATTAACGCTGGCAGGAATTGAAGTCTGTTCTCTTATGATCTGTTTGAAATTAATTTAATGAGATATCATATATTTAATTAGCAGTCTCAACTCATAATTTGCATTATTTTGTCTGTGAAATGCAATCCGAAGCAGTTATTTCCGTGTTCAAAAACGAGACACGTTGTGGGCAGCATTATGTGAATAGACCTTCCTTAAATTATATTTAAAACACACTTCAATATTTACTGTTTCTGACGGAAGATCATTGGTATTTACATTTAAGGTATTTTAGGAATGTGTTTCACAAGGTGTTAAAACATTTCACACAGTCCAAGCCATAAGACTAAAGATAGTTTAAAATAGTTTTCATCTTGCGTTCAGTTCACGATTAATCACGCTATCTAGGTTTTTTCACCGCATTCTATTTATTGCACTTCCTTATACTTTTTTATGAACTACCGGTGAACACTCTCATGTCATGAGGTCAAATGTCGGTTCTTGATAATAGGCGCGTGGAGGACCAAGCTCTTCTCTTTATTTACAGCTATTCTAAAAAGTAGCGCTTCTCGCTTTTGCTCCCATGAAGAAGGATACTTGGAGTAAAAAAAACACGCATTGACTTTCTCAGACAAGAGTTTCGCGTTAAATGACTGAGCGACGTTCGCCGTTACATAAGACTTTGTTGTGTTCTTTGACCCTTATGTTAAGTGACCTTCAGGTTTGACCAATATAAGTCGCGTAACTAACATGGGAGATGTATCCCACTCTTTCGTGGTACTTGGCATGCGGTACTAAATATATCCTTGAAAGCTTCTCCAGTATCTGCATATCAGCCAATAAATATTATAAGAGATCTTGCCTATCAATTGAGAATATCCATTGCTGGATCCATCACGGCATGATATTTAAAGCGCCATATCGATGACTCGCACTTTTGGACCATAACCCGGCAGTACCCGCAATAGGATGTGTATCAGGAGTGCCCGCAATATATCTGTCAGATATGGATGCAGTTTTAGTTCATTAAATTACATTATTTACAGGTTCTTTTGAATTTGTGGCCTTTGTTGCATTCTATATTCTTATGCTTAAATTCTTATTAAATTTCTTAATCTCTATATTCCTAAGAAAGTAATAATTATGCACACAAACACGTGTTGTCAGGGGTTTTTTTTAAATCAGCACTTATCTTCCACTCGTAAAACTATTTTTGTACACATTTTTTATTGTTTGTTCATGGTTTATAATTTTGTTTCTTAACAAGGTCTAATTTGAATTTGTTTTCAAATCAAACAATTTTGACAGACAATTTCCGCGTGCTGCAGGCAAACATGAACTTTGCACTTCTTGCACTTGAGAGTCGCAACTTCTTCTGCTTCCCATTTTTGCATGGTTGGCAGTGCTTTCTCTTTGTTCCGAGGTTGTTGTTCTTTTTTAGAATCGTTTTTGAGGACAGAAATCACTCAATCTCTCCTACAATAAGAGAAAAAAAATTTCCCTCACAGAATTCATAAGTGAATTCGATATGAAGGAATCAACGGATTAATTACTTGAAGCGAGGTTGGAATACTTCTTGACTTTACTGCTCGCCTCTGCAGTTCATCTAGTGAGAGGCAATGTATTATCTCCTTCAAAAAGTCTCTCCTGTTTCTAACTTTGAGGCCATTTCCCAAGTACAACACTTGCGCGTTCATTGCTGCTATGTTGAGCACACTATAAAACATAGGCCACCTCCTTGTGTTTCTCGCCATGCTGTAAGTTTCAATCATTGCGTCTAACGTGTCGACGCCTCTTTGTGTGCGTTGTAATGTGTAACAATTTCTGGTTTCTTTTCATGTAATATGAATCTTTCAAGATACGTGACGAATTATGGCATCTATTACTTGTGCATACTTGTCTCGTCTATCGAGCTGTCGTAATGCATCCTGGAAACTAAAACTACGCATTTGCTTTTTTTGGGGTATAGGATTGAAGCGTTCCACAATCGTTGAATCCAAAAATGGAACTAGATACTCGTCGATCTTTTCCAGATATGAACTCTCTATATATGTATATAGGAATCTCTCTTTTATTCTTTTTCATAGTTCCTATTTATGACAACTTTCTTTTTTTTAGACTTTGAACTTATGGAATACTTGTAAACCAATTGTCGGCTACTATGTTTCTTCCAGTTCCATAAATTGCTTCCGATAGTTGTAAAATTACATCAGCAGGAGAGTTACTTTTACAGTGAGGCTCAACTGGCTGCGTTCTTACGTATATTTCAATGTTACATAGGTAATGCGTTCTGGAATCTACCATAGCAAACATTTTTATGCCATACCGGGATGGCTTGGATGGTATAAATGGCCGGAAACTACATCTTCCGCGAAATATGGGTAGCATCTCGTCAATTGTAACATTCTGACCAACAGAGTAAGGGCCTTTGCACTGCTGAGCCAAGCAATCGAAAAATGCCCTTATGGCGGCAAGTTTGTCACTTCTCTTCCTTTCTGCACAAGTGGCTTTATTATCAAATCTAATGTAGCGCAGAAGAAAACTAAAATCATTTTTTGACATCACCAGCGTAAAAAATTCAACCCCCATTCCATCATTAGACCACAAATCTTGCACATTTAGCCTCTTGGAGTTGAGAAATTCGGCCATGTGCAGCAATCATACGAATGCTTTGAGTTCCACAATGTGTTATTAGCATCCCTTTCTCGAGTGAATGATTCACGCACCATCTATATATGCCTATTTGTTTCTTCAACAATAAGTTCCAGCATATTGTCCGTAAAACATAACATCCAGCATTCTATTCCTGTTTTATAATCTTTTGCAGCTCTCCTAACATCAGGCAGACGAGTAACAATATTATGAGGTTTCCTTTTAGTTGAAAACTTAGTCGGAGCATTTTTGGACCACTTAGTCGGAACGACTTTACCTGCGAAGATCAGACGGAAAATATGGCTATACGCTTGAATACGATAAAATAAATATAAATTATAAATATTTGAAAAATAGCTCACCTAAGTAAAAATCAGCTATTGAAGGGATCTCCTCACTCTCTTCTGTACTCTCGTCAGTATCAGAGTCAAGAATTCTAATTCCCACATGATCCTCCGAATCTGTATCCGACGAATGAAATGCTTCGTCACTTTCACAATCATTGCTCAAAATAATTTTCTAATGATTTCGACGTCATCAGGATCAGTCACATTGAACTCACACTTTGAAGTTGAAGCCATTGCGTCTCACGCGTGGGCACAAAGAGCACTGACGTGAAAGCCCGCAATGTATCTCTCAGATACTAGGCGCGGACTCGACAGCTCTCACCCTACTCAAAAGACGAAAGTTTGGCGGCATCTGAGTGACTGTCACAAAATAATATTCAAAAAGAAACACTCTTAGGAGACAAAGAAGCTCAGCCCGGAAGATGGAGTCAACATTGCAATAATTCTCATTTCAGGCTAGAATTATATGACAGATTCAAATTCCTGGCGCCAATTATATATCTACATGGGTTTAAATTGATTTTTTCAATTTTTGGAAGCGCAAGAATTTTGTCTTTCGCTCATTTAAATAACTAAATGTTAATCGATTTCTTTTTCTTTTTGTATTTATCAGGAAAGATTTTTAACTTTATAATTCTCTCGTCAGAATAACACTTTGCCCTCGAATTTTCCTTAAATTGTGTAATTTAAGTTGAAATTTGTAGTTTTTACGGTTCCTTTTTAAGGGTTGGACAGGCCATTTATGTTGTGGCCTCCGCGTAAAGGAAGGTGAAGGTTGCCTGCATTGTGTTTTTCCCGAGGATATTGGAAGGTACCAAATTAGGCACTATGGCTAATTCGTGATGCTAGACCGACAATTTCAACCGGAAAAATCATACAGGCTTATTACTATTACTACTCACGGATGACGCCGGTTTGAATCCGGTAGACCAAGGAGCATTTAAACGAAGCTTCCGCGGGGTTCAAATTGTGATTTTTTTTCGGGTTTCTTTCCGCATTTGTCCAGTGGAACCAAATTTGGTTAATAACTTAATCGGAACGTTAATTTGATTATTTTTTTAATTTTGTCGTTGCAGGACGATGTCAAAGTACGATTGCAAAGTCGCTTCTCGAAAGGTGACGGGATTAGAGTGGACAATCTTCAAGGGTGCCCGCTGCAGAAAAACAAGGACCAGTGAAAACCGGAGAGTTAGCATTGGTTTGCTCATGGCTTGCAATGCTATGGTAAAACTAACTTTGTTTCAGGTTCTAGATATAAGAGGCTGAGTAAGCATGAGTAACCGTAGGTATAATTCATAGTTTTTTTTACTTTTTTGTCATAGTAGCCCATTGCTCCCCCTCTAGACAAGATCAGGCCTGATTAATGTCTGGTAAAATGGGAAGGTAATTTGGTAAATCAAGGTTGATTAATGGTAATAAGACCTCGATAAATGATGCCAGTGAATCGATTATCTGATATAATGGAGTACTACTTCTCCAAATACAAGGCTAGTGGCCACTTGCCTTGCTTAGCGAGTCGACTCTAGGCAGGAAAATGATTGCATACTGTGTTTTGTATATGATGTGATGCCCTAAATTATATGTTTATTGATTTTCTTGTGTTTTATTGTGGTTATATTTAATCAATTTTATCGCAATCTTAATTTACTTGGTGTTGTGTATGTCCTTTGTGCAGAATGATTTCATTTTTTATGCTGTTTTATTCAGTTTCTTTCACAGATATTAAGGCGCCTTACCAACGCCCCGGCCTGATAGAGGGTAGGATATGTAGTCAGTTGCAATTATTTGAATCGAAGGCCCTTCCGGTCCATCATAATGATAGGGTAGATAGGAATTTGCGTATAGCCATTAGTGTTATTTTGTGGATGCGAAGACTGCTCTAGCATTAAATACCCAAATTCATGGAATTGGCTTGCCAGTTACGAAGTCCATCCAGGTGTACTTTGTTTCTGAGCGGCCATTTCTAGCATTTTTATAAAATACACTTTCGGCTACCTGCATTAAATGTGAGCAACTTGGCATTCATTCTTTGCTTGCTTTTTTATTATGTTTATTAACCCGCTCTCTCCTTAGGTACCTCCACAACGCCCCGGCCTGATAGAGGGTAGGATATGTAGTCAGTTGCAATTATTTGAATCGAAGGCCCTTCCGGTCCATCATAATGATAGGGTAGATAGGAATTTGCGTATAGCCATTAGTGTTATTTTGTGGATGCGAAGACTGCTCTAGCATTAAATACCCAAATTCATGGAATTGGCTTGCCAGTTACGAAGTCCATCCAGGTGTACTTAGTTTCTGAGCGGCCATTTCTAGCATTTTTATAAAATACACTTTCGGCTACCTGCATTAAATGTGAGCAACTTGGCATTCATTCTTTGCTTGCTTTTTTATTATGTTTATTAACCCGCTCTCTCCTTAGGTACCTCCACAACGCCCCGGCCTGATAGAGGGTAGGATATGTAGTCAGTTGCAATTATTTGAATCGAAGGCCCTTCCGGTCCATCATAATGATAGGGTAGATAGGAATTTGCGTTTAGACATTAGTATTATTTTGTGGATGCAAAGACTGCTCTAGCATTAAAAACCCAAATTCATGGAATTGGCTTGCCAGTTACGACGTGTACTTAGTTTCTGAGCGGCCTTTCTAGCATTTTTATAAAATGCACTTTCGGCTACCTGCATTAAATGCGAGCAACTTTGCATCCAATTATCATTTTTCATGTGTGTAATAACCCGCTCTCTCCTTAGCATCACCGCACCGCCCCGGCCTGTATCGAGTACTGTGAAAGTGACAAAAGTGTTTTGTGTGATCCAGGAACAAGCGTGTAGTGAGTGTGGTGTCATTGTGCTGTAAGTGAATGTTGTGTTAGTGATGTGATAAGTGAGTGCCGTGTCAGTATTGTGGAATGAGCCCTATTTTTACAGTATTTGGTCATCAAGAGGACTGAGAGATAGACTATAAAGTGTGTTCAATTTTATGTAAATGAGTGTATGCATATATTTTTTGCTCCTCCCTCTGCCTACCCTTCCCATAGCTTCACAGGGACAGCGTGAAGAATGAAGGGAGAGCAGCCACGACTACCAACGACTACTTTGGCTTCTATGTGAGTTTTTCGTTCATACATTTTGTTTTTTTATTTATTTATTTTTTACTTATGTGCCCTTTATGTTTTTACCCTACGTTATCTTTAGCATTTATAGTGTGTAGGGTTTGCATATCGGTTGTTTGACCCGGGTCAATCTTGGTTTGGTCGTTGAACTCCGGTTTTGCCTTGTGCACAGGCTCTTAGTTTTTGACTTAGGCAGGTAATACACTCCTTGCCCTACCCATAGCGTTTAGAGTTTTATAATATTGCCCTTTTTTACGATATTTTAACACTTTTTGCTTGTATATTCTATTTTCGACGGTTTAATTATCATTTTTACATGCTTTTCCTCTAATATGTTTTCCTTTGCAGGGTACTTTCCCAACTTATTTCATTTTCTTTTTCAGGTAAATGGCTGAATGGTATATTTGAGAATATTTTGTTGACTGGTGAATGCGTGATGATGAACAGGGTCAGCGCCGATAGGTATGCGAATGAAATAGGTAGGCGTAGGGAATTTAAGCATCAGATTTAGTTTAAAGGGTAGGTGGATATTAGAAGGGGAAAATAGGGCTTAATGTCGTAGATACTGATTTTACATATCTTAGTCCGCTTGATTTCGTCGCGTCTTGCCCTGGCCCTGGGAGTGAATGCGTGGAATAGGCCCCTGCGGGCCCGGAGGGGAACGCAGGGGGAAACGCCACGTTAAATAAAGGTTAACGAGCCGGTGGGCCTAACCTCCTGGGTCCGGCATGGAATAGCGCCCGTGCGTGTATGTGTGTTGTGTGAATGATATGATTAATATAACAATAACCCTTTTCAAGGAAATCATGATAATTCTGCTACTACAAAAATCTAAAAGTTGTTTTATATTTTTTTTACATTGTACTAAAATTGACCTACCTCCATCGGCTTACAATGATTACCTGCTAAGCGTACAAATATGTTTTCTTGTGAAAAAATGTTTCTCTTCTAGTGTCATCCCCCCTTACCTAACCATCCGTGAACGTGCGTTCTGCGAATATTTTTGCTCCACGCTTCTGCGAGATTCTTATGTTTTAATGTGTTAGTTTCTTCATTTATTTCACGGTTTTCCATTTTTTATTGTCCGTGCAGAGCGTTGTTTGACGTAAAAAGCTCTACCCATATTTCAATTGATTGGCATGTATTGTCTTCATCTACGCCTCCAAATATATTGTTCTTTTAATAGTTATTGTTTTTTGAAAAATTTTTTGTCGCCATAGCGATTCCAATAAAGAACAAAGTTATTATCATTTGACTCTTTATATACGTGATCTAATAACATCCAAAAGAAGCGAACGCTACGCTCATTTTCCTTGAAATGCTAGTAAATGGTGATGTTTTCGGTAGGCGGGTGGTAAATCCTATTGTATTAATTTAATTCGGCTTTATTCCTTTGGTTAATGCGTACGTGCATAAAGTTTTTTTTAATGTTATGGCTCTTCGGAGCATACCCAAATACGAGTTACGAGTAAAAAAATATTTCGTAGGAATTATATCAAAATTTCATTTCCTGTCAATGTTTTTCATTTTTTGTCGTCAATTACAAAGATTTTCGTGGAATCTGGTTAAGCTACAACTTGAAATATTTTCTCAACCCTGTATGTTATGCAATCTGAAATTATCGTGCATTGAATTCCCTAGCTTTATCGCAATATATGTACTATTTTTATCATTGTTTAGTTAAAAATTGCGAAATATTTTTACTCAACTCCACACTATGTCACGTGTTATTTATTATGCATGCATTTCGTGTTCTCTTCATTAAAGTTGTCATATGTGCGTTCCCTTCCTTATTGTGATATGTTGTATTTGTGAAGTTGCAATTTCTTGTAAGAGTTGTACTGTCAGCTAAATGTATATATGCATTATACATCTCTTCTGCACGGCTATTAGCACATCCGCGGAGATGCCCTTAATGCTCGAGTGATCGATGAAACCCTCAGGAAACATCGTTTCCTCTATGGTCTTCATAGATGGAAATTGTGTTAAATATACTATTAATACATGTAATTTTTGTGAGCGTATGTACAACTACTCTCCTTTTTTATTTACCCTCAATGGGCTCTCTAATCACGTTATGAATGATTAAAATGGCGAAACATACGTTAATGCATTATTTCGTTGTATTGTGTATTTGGGGAGAGCCTGCTTTAAGTCTAAATTTATCATATTTTTTATATATTTTAATGGCAGAATAAATATATAGAACAATGAGATTTATCTACAATTATTTTTTAATGACCAATGTGCCTATGAATATTTTTAATGTTATTCCTTCCCAATGGAAATGGTGTCACAGTTATCAACTAATTAGTTTGCGTTTGTTTTCAATTTTTTATTAATTCTTAAGTACTCTGGTTTTTTATCTGTGATATACTGAACCAATTTCTCATAAATTATGTTAAGATTAATTTTATTAAGCTATGGATTTTCCGAAGTTTTTCTGGAATATGAATTTTTTCCTTCAAAAATGTTTACACTTTTTGAAAGCTGCTTGCTTTTGTGTGCTTGGATGTATGTGACCGTATGCGAGATATTACTGCAATAGAAATCATTCTATGTAATTGAACCTACAAGAACAGCACTCATTTTGGCAGTCTCATCCTTTTTTCTGGTGGTTTCTAAAAGTGACAACTTGTGATTGACATGTTAAAGTGATATATCAGCCGCTGACATAAGGTGTATAATATTCGAATATTATTATCATAATGTCGTAAAGTAATCACCGTCGTGATGTATCTGATGTGACGAACTCACCATAAAGAATGCATTGAGGAAGATTTGGAATATTGTTTTAACGTGCTTTCGTTAATAATTCGTGAAATTGAGAGAATAGTTTAAACAGGTATGTTGTTACATATTTGCAAAACTTTACCCTGGTTATTTTCCATAAGAAATATGTGTGTGAATCAACTTGATCAACTACAGCCTTTTCTTCCCTTGCATATATAAACATTAAATAATTGTCATAGAAAACCATCACTCCAGCAGCAAATAAATATCACGATAATTTTCACGTTGACCGCGAATTATTTTATTCAATTTGTGTTAGATTTGTGAAAAAACCTGCTCTATATTTTGTAACATTTTCTGATGCCCAAAAGAACGACTAATCTACTTCAAAAAAATATGAGAATGAAAATATTTTGAGTCATTAACATATTATGATATGATTTTCACCGACCTTTTGTGAAGTGATGATACTGTTATTGTAAAATAAAGCACATGAATGTAAAAAATACATGAATACATATTCACCTATTATTTTTTGATACATTTATACAAATAGTTATTAATTTTTCTTCAGTTAAAATATTTTAGGGCTCAATACAATTTTGTTACTTTAACCTACACTCGGGTAATCTAGTCACATGCAATAAAAGCAAATATTTTCTCTCCATGACTTAATGCGAATTAAGGAAAATGTGATCTTTCACCCTTTTTTGTGCACCCAGGCGGCTTCTTGAAAGGCGATCGATGTAAGTTGTTTTTGAATTTATTTGCTCTTTGTTGTGAACTTGATGTGTTCGCGAGATTCGACAACAGCTCGATAACTCCGTGTTTGTACACTTTGAAGAAGAAGTTCAGAATACATATATAATGTAGCTTATCAGTATAAGCACAATTGCAAAGCAAATTGTTGAAGGTTGAGAAAATCTCCTGCTTACTAACGAAATATTCTTTGGAAATCATTCGTGATAAAACATTCGTCGAATGGCACATAACATAAATTGCCAATCGAATGTTATGAGGTTTATATTGTCATCTACAATTTCGTTTATGCAAAGTATTCACCATGTTTTAACATAGGGATTCATTGGAATCGCTAACTAATTTTAATATAGATTTAAGTTGAGTAAGTTTATTTTGAAAATCTGTTGACATAATTTGGTGATTTAACGTTTTTTCGTTATATCTAACTTATATTTAACATATTTTTCGTGTGACATCCGACACGCACTTTTGGTCAGATACAATTCTTGGATCGTTGTGTTAGCATGTTGTGTCCGTTCTCTCCCGCTCACAAGCAAATTAGTTGTGGGCCTGCGGGTTGAACGAATATGGATTATAAAGGGGGAAAATGTGCATTTACTGCTCCCATTGCAATTATTTCTTAACCACAATGTTTCCGTCAATTTTCGATGTTGGTTGCGACATAAGTCTACCAAATCCTGTCCTTTCCTGTATTTCAGTCTTTCGCTTTTTTCTCTGAAAATTATGTCTGAACTATTATCATCATCTGAATTAATTTCTCTGCGTAATAATACTGAAAAGTCTATGTTTATTGCTGCTGTGAACATTTTATCCTTAAAACGTATTATTTACATATTTATTTAATGTAGTTATACTTTTTTCCTAATATGTCTTTAACTGTGTGAAGATGGTACTGCTAATTCGATATTAAATTGTGGAAAGAAGAATAATTTAATTCTTTCTTGTCTACGCTATGAATCGTCATCCTGCAAGTGTTAGGATATATTGAAAGAGATTCCTGTTGTTATGGCCAGAAACTTGGCCATTCACTAAAGTAATTATAATTCTTTGTCTCATTCAATGAGGCATCTGATGGTACAATGTTAAAATTATGTGTTGCATCTAGTATTCTGGTGCTAGGCTTCAAGACGAAGAAGATTAACCGTTCGGCCAATATCCTCCGCATTTAAAAATTAAGTCTGTCGAATAAAATGCTGCTATATAACTCACATAAAAACTCCCATGCATATATATTTTTCTTCATATGCTCTACTCCAGTAGTATGGTAAAAGTAGATATGATATATAGAAAAAGTCTGCGTTATTATTTTGGTATCATCGAAATTTTTTTAATACAGCTTAAACTGTCAGCTACGAAGGCACATTTTGCGTCAGCAAAATACTCGACTGTTTAAAGTGTTGAAGGAATGTCTGCACGTATTGTGTTTCTAAATAAGGACATCGATTGTTGATCTCAAATCCTATGCCCGTACGAGATACATTTCCTACAATTACTTCCTACACTGTGCAGTAAAGGATCCCTTAGTGAAATTTGTGAATTTAAATTTAGGCACAGTTATGTTTAATTAAATTTTATGATTTGTAGAATAGTTATATATAGTTCACAGGGATTATTTTTAAATTTGATGACACATGATATAATTGTCATATGCTGCTTTTTGAAATTTCTCTTGGTGAGTGACTCTTCGCCGTTATTTACAGTGCTCATTATTATCTGAGAAAATTTGCGTGCTCCAGGTTGTGACGCCATGTCCTTTATAAGAGTATTTTTTGCACCCATGTCCATATTTGTTGTGCTTGTTGCTGTAGAGCGTTTACGGCATGGCAATATTATGGAGTGACTTAATAACTAGTACTTGATTGGAATCTTTTTCTGTTAAGATAAGCTATGTTGGAGTGCTTCATTATAAATATTTGAATATTGAAATATTTTTGTTAATCATTTACTCCTCAGCAGTAACTGTGTGTTCAAGGCTTCAAAGAGCTCTTTTTCAATTCTTATTTGAATATATAACATATATTCGTATCGAAACAGGTGGGATTGAGGGATTTAGGACCGGATCATTTCTGTCTTGGATTTGAAATTACTCAATCAGAAGGTAGCATTACCCTATATCGAAAGGGATATGTTGAGAATCTTCTAAAGAGGTTTAATATGAAAGACTGCATTCCACTGAAGACTCTAATCGGAGTTGGAAGGAAATGGACTACCAAGAATGGAGTGAATGATTAACCGTATAGATAATTAATAGGCTCATTAATTTACTTATCAGTAGGAACGAGAGCAGACATCTCTGACGCCTTTTAGTCGTCTTAGTCAGTTCAACGACTGTCATAAGGAGGAACATTGGAAGCCGGCTAAAAGACTTTTGCACCACCTACCACTTCTAATATTTCTCTCTCTTTTAGAAGGTCTAACGAATTGATGAAAGCCGGATTGGGGCTGATGCATCATTGACTGTAGTTCCTTGCCCTTATTTCCTTCCTACTGGGCGGAGCAGCCATCAGCTGGGAGTCACGGAAGCAGAGGACTGTGGCCCTGTCGTCGACCGAGGCGGAGTACCTGGCTCTGACGGATGCAGTGAAGGAAGCCGTTTATCTGCAGGCTTTCGTAAAGGAATTGGGATTCAAGGGACTGGCGAGGATCACCATGCACTGCGACAGCCGTGGGGCATTTCAGCTGGCGGAGAACTCTCTCTTCCACCAGCGAACGAAGCACATTGACCAGAGGCATCGTTTCATAAGGGATGTGCTGAGGAGCGGGGAACTTCAACGGAAGTATCTACCGGCTGAGAAGATGCTCGCTGACGAAGTCGCTGCAATTCCCGAAGTTGAAGAATCGTAGAGATGAATTGGGATTAAACATCCATGATTATGTTCATTCAAGTAATTATGCAACTTGTGATTTTTATGAAGCACACTTTTTTCAAGGTAGGGTTTGTTAGTGTTTTGTTGGCATTCAAAATGTCCGCCAAGTAGACTCAATGAACTGCCAATGTCGTATTCGGATACGCGCGGCATTTTCGCCAACATGCTCAGTCAGTCTGTATGGTCTGTATCCTGCCTCCATGGGGAGCGCACTTGTATCCTCCACTATCTGATGTATTCGTAACCATCGGAACTAATAGTCTTATTATTCGCATGCCCACATATATCCTAGCATGAAACATTTTTGTTAATCATTTACTCCTCAGCATAAACTGTGTATTCAAGGTTTCAAAGAACTGCTTTCCATTTCTCAATTGAATTTAAACATTTATTCGTTTCGATAATTAGATTTTTTTCTTTTTTCTAATTCCGTGAAATGAAAAATAGGCGACCCACTTATTATGGTCCATAATATATGCATGCATGGTAACACGTAATATTTTTACCTGCTTTTAGACATGAACTCACATTGGAGTAGTTGTGTTTAACTTGGGTATTTATTTGTATAAAAATCTTAAATTCATATATACAATGGGTACAAACACTTTTTTCTACACTCTAACAATGTTTTTTAGCATGGAAGGCGTGCTGTGTTACTTTAGCAATCTTCATGAACTTTTTTTTACATTCTTATGTTGGTGAGCATAATTACTCTTCTAAGTCCTATACGACTTCTACGGTGATTGTATCTTAATTAAGAGGACTAAAACTATTTTTTTATGAAAAGCAGTGTATTATTGCGGCACTACAGGCAGCTACTTATTGCGCTTTAATAGTTGAAATAATTACAGTGTACAAATTAAGAATATTTAAAATATTTATTTTTGCTTCTTAGAACTGAACTTTTACATTTTGATTGAATTGAGTCTTGTTTTTTTTATAATTTTCACTGTGATCCTATGTAGTGTTGTTATATTTGTTTAGTTTTTCTTCGAAAACAGTGCTTGATGTGTAGGTTTCCGTGTTTGCCAATCCACGCCGAGCGTTGATCCACTTTTACTGGGTTACGTGGAATATGTGGCAGTTATATTTTCATAACAAGTATTTGATGACTAGAACTCGTGTTTTAATAGAATTTTCACAATCGTGATGTGATTTGATTTTTTATGAAATTGCAATTTTTAATAATGCAAATACAAAATAAAATACATGAACTTATAATGTTTCTCCTATTCTTGTTCCTTTGGTCGCCATGAGGTTGTAGATAATAATTACATTATATTTTATTATTTTAGCGAGTAAATGTTTTCATGAATGTCAAATGTAACTTTTTTTACTACAAATGAGTTACATTTAAGTAACTTAAAATGTTTTTCTTCATTTGCAAAACTATCATCAACTAAGTGCTTGAAGAAAATCGTAACAGGTGACGCTTTGGCATAAAAATATAAATGTAATGTATGTTCAAATGAAAACATTACAAGGAGGAAATGTTTTTGAGCGGTGAGTGAAATGAGTGGTTTTTATTTTTAACGTGATATAGTTTTCTTTCAGAAATTGCGTACAATTTGTGAAATACTTATATTCTTATTGGAAAATTGTTATCGATAATATTTAATTATATTTTACAGTACTGAAAAACCGTAATCTTTAATTATATATTTTCCATGATGATAATGACTGAAACTTTGTTCTGGTGAAAAAAAGCGTTCTTGAAAGCCACTCTCATTTGCACTCTGTTGTACTAAGCCGCTGTCAACCCAAAGTTATATTTGCTTGGAAACAAACATGTACCACTGGGTCTAATGATCGCAAAGGAATTCATGAAAATATTTCATATATTGCGCTACATTACCATGTCTGCTTATGAGCTGCAGGGTTTCCTATACCGTATGTCAAAGTACTTTAGGAATTAATGTGTGCTAAAATTATTTGCATTTTTCTCGTGTAAGGAGTACATTTGAATGCTGCTCTTTTATATGGAGCCCTTATGCAAAAAAGTACCTGCATTTAAATTAGCTTACCTTGGCCTAGAAATGATTCTGATACCAGCAGTTGCAACCGTAAGGCTTTGTCGAATATTTTTGTAATTAGGAGTCCAAATAATTTTCATTTGAAAAAAAATCTCACTTTCATTCAAAGTTATCATTTTTTTAAAAATAAAAAGTCATAAAATATTCATAATATGCAATACTCATTGTATAGCATATTTTGTAGGCAAAGCGTGAAAAACAGTTTTGTGTCGTGAAAAGCTTTCCACGTTCTGCTTCGACTTTGAATCGGTCCCCGACTGAGAGCGTGTTCTTTGCTCAACCATAATGTAATCTAGTTAGTATTTCCCTGCATCCCCCTGCTTTTCAAATGAGAAATTTCGGTATTATTAAAAGTTTATATTATAATTATATTTAAATTTTGTGAACTTTTCTTTCAGTGAAAACAAGACGATGGGTGGGCAAAATCAAGAAGTATGCAGATATTATTTCAGGTATAACTGTCATAACATAATGCATACCCTCAATTTACACTTTCCTGCGATTCACTCTTCTTTCTTTTGTTCCCTACAGAAGTATAAAAGAGGGGCTTTATTGTAGTTGAATATTTTTGGATAGAGTATTTTATAACACTGCATTTACAGAATTCTGTAGTTTTTAACCTGATGAAAGAATCCACTAGCTAGCACTGTATCCTGATATCACAGCAAAAGGGCAACAAACCACCTGAGGCACCAGCTGTATTTTGAGTTTTCAGAGCCATATGATTAACTTATCTGAGTGGTAGCTTCAAATGCCAGAGTTGTGGAAGTATTTTGTTGTAAAGCGCGATGACCCCAGTGTGGCATATTGTAAAATTTGTAATATACGTGTCTCATGGTGGACTAATTCTTGGTCGTAAATGTGAGGATTCATTTAAAATACAATCTTCTGATACAGTTCCGGGAACTGGAAAATAATAGGGTATAACGGGTTATAGGATCAAAATATCGGGTATCGGTTATCGCAAAAATAAGCCTATTGGCCAGCGGCGTCAGAAAGTGGGGAGCAGGAGGGGCCGAACGGCCCTTTCGGACCTTCATTTGCTCTTTTCGCGAAATTCGACTCTCTATCCCCTCCTATCCGCAAAGAAATGCCTTACTTTCTCTTTCAAAGAGAAGGGCCCTTTTCTTTTCAAGGTTGGTCCCCCGATAGCTCCGAAGCTCCTACTATGGGCTCACCACTAGTTACAGTGTACCTCGGTAAAACTCACTCAATAATAATAACTTTATTGCATGACATATTTTCACTTCATTCACTGAAATTTAACATTTCAGTAAGGTATGTACCTTTGATTGTCCCACGACAATCACAACTTTCACAACTCATGGTGGAAACACTGAAATAAAGAGAATATTGAGGACGCCTTGAATTTCTCACAAATAATTTAAGGGAAAGTAACGGAAAATATCTTCACTCCAACATAATTATCCTGATGGAATATTTAATTATTGAAAAACTTAAATAATACTCTCATAGAGCGAATGAGAGAGTATCTAAAGCAAGCTGGCAACTCAGTAGCGTTACATCACTGCCAAGATATCATGCGCAGACTATAGGCCATGGGTCTGAATGGATCGCTCACCAGGAAAACCCCCTCTGGCGATGAATCATGAAACTCCCTTGGCCACCAGCGCCTCCTCCGCGGAACTCGAAATAACGGCGCGGAACTTCAAAAGCGCCTCACTGCGGAACACATGCTCCAATCACGACAAAATGTGCGCAGTATCTCTCGGCCGAGCACACCTCCGTACAGCCGGTCCAAAGTCTTTGAAAGTCAAAAGTTACATTAACCAAAAATAAAAAAAATCAATCATACGTACGCGAAGTTTCTAGTCGTATCTATCCTAGGGTATTAGAGCACAATTTCAACTGAGATAAGTGAGCTCTTCGAAATAATTCACTAGTAGTGGGGTTTAAAAATGATACCGAGATTAGGGAATGCGATATCGCATAGGACCCGACCACTTATCCATTAGTTTCACCGTCTGCTGCCGCTCTGCGTGTTAGATAGATAGATCACTAAATCGCCCATACGGTAATGGTTATCACTCCGACCTACACAACAGCAGATATTCCACAGAGATGAAATCATTCGCTTTAACCGGGACTCGAACGAGGACCCCCTTAATTCCGGCCAGTTGATCTACCAAGACGTCCTCTTCCTCTGTGGAGATGATAGAGCTTTAAAGGAACAAGATGTTCACGGTCTGCTAGACATATCATGTCACGAAGCAGCCGTAGTCGTCCGCATGGCGCCACCGTCCACGAGGTTAAAGCCGACGTTGAAACACTAAGGTGCTTACTTGTAACGAATTCAAAGACATTCCACAGAGAAAAAACCATTCGCCTTTACCCTCGCCACGACTTGGGTTCGACTCCCGGTCAGGGCGAATGATTTTTTTCTCTGTGGAATATCTGCTATTGTGCAAATTCAGCGGGGAAAGGTGCTAAAGTTTTTACGGCTAGTACGTGATCTCTGAACTCCGACCTGCATTATTCTTAACTTCTAGCCGAGCACACCTCCGTGCAGCCGATCCAAAGTCTTTGAAATTCAAAAGTTACTCGTATTATTCGTATTATTATTATTATTTTTATAGGATATATTTAAGAATTATTCGTAGAATTCTTCCTTCCTCATGCCATCTGTGCTCCACACTCACACCTTTGCTCCTGGGTTGGAGGCCATCGATGTGCCATTGGAGTGACAGCGGGCATTGCCGCCCTAAGGAAACACTAGTTCGAATGGAGTGAACTTGTGGGCCTCATGCCTTGCCGTGATAAAAGCAAACTATACCATCCCCAGATTTTCGTCCCAAAGGGATTGTGATTTGTCCTGAAAAGCGATCAGCGTTGACCTTAAAATTGAATTGAAACACTCGCAAATGATAGTCGTGGGTAATATGGGGTAGTCATCACATATTCAGTCCAGTATCCAGAACATCTGCCTAAAATCTTCGGAGGTAAACTGGGGCGTGACGAACCTACACGGTGGACCATAACTATCAAAATTGCGTCATGGACCGCCTTTATAGTAATTACTGCTCTGCTGTCCCGAACAGGCCTAATCCAGCAAAAGTTATAAACACCTGTCTACCTCTCGGGCCATAGCGTTCCCTCTCTTACTGCGCGGTTATTTGCCAACAAAAACCAGAAGACAACACTCAACACCGCCATTTCCACGACAGAAGAGTGTAAAAATCCCTACCTCTCTTTCTGTGCCGGTTTATTCTCAAAATGCGAGTCCTGCTACATCGTACACGGTCAGCAACCTCTCTGTCAATATCTACTCATGCATATGTATCCCTTATCTTTTGAATGGTTTTGTATGTTACAAGGTTTCGTTCACAAGTCGTCCGAAAGGCGACGGGTGATAATAAGCGAACCAAATAGGTTTTCAAGTCCCAGGAACGACGATTTTTAATTTCCTTCCTTTATTCCGGGAACATAGTGCACCTTTATAGTAATTGCTGCTCTGCTGTCCCGAACAGGCCTAATCCAGCAAAAGTTATAAACACCTGTCTACCTCTCGGGCCATAGCGTTCCCTCTCTTACTGCGCGGTTATTTGCCAACAAAAACCAGAAGACAACACTCAACACCGCCATTTCCACGACAGAAGAGTGTAAAAATCCCTACCTCTCTTTCTGTGCCGGTTTATTCTCAAAATGCGAGTCCTGCTACATCGTACACGGTCAGCAACCTCTCTGTCAATATCTACTCATGCATATGTATCCCTTATCTTTTGAATGGTTTTGTATGTTACAAGGTTTCGTTCACAAGTCGTCCGAAAGGCGACGGGTGATAATAAGCGAACCAAATAGGTTTTCAAGTCCCAGGAACGACGATTTTTAATTTCCTTCCTTTATTCCGGGAACATAGTGCACCTTTGACTATATCGTACTGGCCCAGAGTTTTTCCTACCCTTAGCTTGTCAATAATGGCCTTCAGCTCTGGATCTCTCTGATGGTGGACGTAAACCTCCTCGAAAGTTAACGGGCAACTCGCACTTATGGTCTGACGTCAGAAGTCCTTCTCCTCCCACTCCCACCCCTTCTCGTCCCACTCCTTCATCCCTTCTGACTCAAAAATCCGACACAAAGCATCCACGATGACGTACCCTTTATGCGTTTCACTGAGAATTTCAAGGAGGATATTTTAATTATCCACGTCCGAATTTTACCTAGATGCCGCGGATGCGCCGAAAACCACGATAAAGATTGGCTGTCCGTCTCTAAAAGGCACACTGCATGCTCCATATGCTAGACTTATCAATGGTAAGCATACGCTCCAGCTCATAAGTACAGCAATTCCTCTCCTCAGTGGAAAGGGAACGATTTGCGTAAGAGATAGGCTGTCTAAAAGTGTCCAACTCCAGGTATAATGCCTTGTCAAGCATTTTTCGGTGAGAGGCGGGTAAGGGACTGGCCACGTCCTTGTGGCGTGGGAAATCCCGTGTGGCCTTCGTCCTATCCTGGTCCACTTTCACTCCTTGGGTGGGAATTAATGGCCCAAGAAAGAAATTTCACGAACTACATATTTCATCCATTTTGAGTTCACTGTTAACCCCGCCGTTCTCAAACGGGGAAAAACACTTCGCGTAAGTTCTGCATAAGGGCATGAAATGTTCTCGAATAAATAACAACAACATTCAGATGATTAAAAGCAAAAAGGTGTTTTATATCGTAAAAGACTTGGTCCAATAGTCTCGTTAAGCCCCTATGCTCCCGTGGCCAATCCGAAACGCACTCTTTACAAACTGATGCACATTTAAACCGGTACAGCAACTCGTCATGTGCTTCAATGATTTTTCCAGGGGAGTCTGATAATACGCCGAGTTGTGGTAAAATATTTAGCCTTTCTAACCTGAGGTTATATCCGGCAAAGGCGCCGACTCTTTTTGGAGAAGGTGTTTCACGTCCTATAATCACGGTCATTCTCGAATTTCCATCGGCTTTGAGAACCAAGAAACATGAGAAAACTTACGCTTGATTGTTTTTTAACACTTTGAGGAAGAAGATCATATATTCCCTTCCTTAAAATCTCCAGCGAAGAACTTAAGTGGTAGGAATAACTTTTGACTGACACAGGGTAGAATCTCGTATTCAATAGAGTTGGTCTCGCCCAAACGATTTGTTAGCACGTCAGGAAAACTGAATAATACCGAATATTTGCTCAGCCTCTCGTGCTTATAAGGTACTCTAAAGAAACGGTATCTATCTACGTCTACATAATACCCTGGTATGTGGATATAGATAGATAAATGCAGGGGGTGAATTATCACCAAACATGCACTACATATCATGCATTTAAAAGGATTAGTATTTATATATTAGTCTAAACAGCAATATACAAAAAGCAAAGTACGCATGCAGAAACGTGCTGTTAGTTGGGTTACCTTCAAGTCCTTATACCAACATGCAACTACCTATGCTATGGATTCAATCACTCGTATTGGACATATTTACCGCTATTCATATCCCTAATTGTACGAGGGAAAAAGGACATTTTGAATCTGTCAGTTCGGCAATCAATTTCTCTAATTTTGTAAACATGGTCCAGTCTACCATAGTAAGTTGGGGTTCGCAAAATATTTTTAACGTCATCACTGAAAATATTATCTTGGAATTTATTTAGGAGATTAGGTCTAAATTTCAACCTGCGGTCAGACAATGATTCCCATTTTAATTCATTTAATAGACTAGTTATGCTAATATAGTTATCGTACCGTCCCTTCACAAATCTTGCCGATCTTCGTTACACACGTTCAAGTTCGTTATTTAGACCGATTTCGTAGGGATCCCATACACTGGCAGCATATTCCAAATGAGGTCTAACAATGGAAAAGTGGCTGATATCTCGTACTTGTTCGTCACATGTACCCAATAGTCTTTTGATGAATTCCAGTCTACGATTAGGTTGACCCATTATTTCACGTATGTGTTTACCCCAGGAAAGATCAAGTGTCAGTCTTACTCCAAGATATTTAATGGATTCCACGTTTGTTATTTCATTATTACTTATTTTGTACGTGCTAGGAGGAGAACAATTCTTTTTCCAAAAATTCATTACTAAACATTTTTTTCCATATAACTCTAGCTGCCAAAAATTTGTCAGGAGTGGGATCCGAACCCATGCCCTCTTACGAGGACCAGAATTCACAAGCGCTTATGACACAAGTAAGGATAACCTTGAGTCTGGCGCCTTAGACCGCTCGGCCATCCTGACATATTATTTTGTTATAAGTGTTGACCCCTGGAATTCAATGGATAGCGCTCACATTGCGCTATTTGGAGAAAGTAGATTTAAGGTGTAATTACGGTTAAACTTAAAATAACGACATTGGTCAGCCACATTCAAATTTAGATCCGTATGTGATATGAAATTCCCAAAATTAGGTCATGCAATTGGATCTTGATTGGATTGGAACAATCGATTACCTTCGATTGCGTTCCGGTTTCTCGGTTCTCCACAACATAATCACTCAGCCTCTTTCGTAATTCGTCTAAGGTCCACTCTCCTGCAGGCTTAAAAAACGGACCCATTGCACAATATTCTCTTATAATAACTCGTAAATCTAGTTCGTACGAGTCAGAAAAATGGTCGCCACCCTCCTAGCGAAAAAAGTCCCTTGACGAAAGGGTGGAGGAAAGATATCTTCTCGCCACTGACAATGAGATAGGTTGAATGGTATGACCAGGAATGGAACACAAAGGAACAGAAGAACAAAACACTAAAGAGAGCATTTTACGACTCGAAGGACGTACTTACGCTCGTGAACCAAAACCACGCTCTGCTTCCATTTGAACCGTACCCCGAATTAACAGGTCACCATTTTAACATATCGCATTTTAGTATTATATGATCTAGTATTTTCCCGGCGAATACTATCAATGAATGTTTCTCTGGCTTCCCACCGGTTAATAGGCTTCATTTCTGCCAACTTTTCAAAAAGCGACTCGCTTTTCATCCTCAGGGCTTCTGTGTGGCGGATTTTTCATTAGTGCCTTAATTTAAACAATTTAATTATTTTATAAAGATAAAATAAGTTTGATAATTCCCCTTAAACACACAAATTCTCATATAACAAGCAAGATATAAAGTAGGAGGCACATTAGAGCAGGCGTGCTAACTGGGATATGAAAAGTCACCGCACACAATTCAAGAGAACGTACACTAGGCCATGTTGGGTCTGAGTGGAGTCGCTCTCCAGGAAAACCCCCTCTGGCGATGAATCATGAAACTCCTGTGGCCCCCAGCGCCTCCTCCGCGGAACTCGAAATAAAGGCGCGGACCTTCAAAAGTGCCTCACTGTGGGACACACGGCTATACCCTACAATTGTCGTGGGTTGCATGTGAAAAATGGCCAACTCGGAAGGTTTACTATACTACACACCACACCCATGCAACAAACCTAACAGTTAAAGCCAACAAGGTTATCTTTTACAGCACCCCATTTTATTCCTCATGTCTTACACTGCTTTTTAGTGTTCGCAATGTTGTATATAACTTATAAAGAATAAAAATCAATGCAAGTGCACTGATTTTTCAATACTTGCTGCAGTGGCAGCAAATGACCGGTGGCTCGCAAATGTAACTCTTGGCATTCTGGGGATTTAAAGGTGGATTCGTTTTGAGGACTTCATCAAGGAGATACGCTGAAGTTGCCGTTTTGGGCAGCGGGCAGCCGGTTTGGTCCCGCGCCACTTGGGAGATTTCTCGAAATCTCTGGAATCGGCGCCGCCCTCTGGCCTCGGAGTGGCGCCCTCGTTTCGCGGGGCCGCCGTCACACTTTCACCGCGGCCGGAATCGCGGGAGGAGTGTTCAGTCGCTGCCGCCACGCCAGCCCAACGCCACGACGCCCCGCCGCCACGCCCAGCATGAGCGCCGCCTGGTCCAAGTGGGAAGCGGCTCAGGTGAGGTGTGCGACCGACCGTCCGCAGCAGTGTCCGTAGGGGTGCGATGCGACTGTTGCCATCTGCCCGTTAAGTATAGCAAACCGATCCAGCGGGTAAACGTGGATTGCGCGAGGAACGGGCAACTTTCACCTCTCGAAGCTTTCAGAGAGCCAATGGAATTGTTGTGAGGGATGGGAGAAGGGCAGGCAGCTACAGGAGACCTTGCCTTAGCGTTACTTTCTGGCCTGAAAGGAGAAGTATCGACAACCATTTTTTTGAAGTATTTTCTATAAAATTCCGCTTATGTTCACTCCGGATTTCGTTCACATTCTTCGCTTTTGTCCCAATATTGCTGTACCGATGTCAACCGGGTTTCGCAGAGTGAAAGTTCCCACATCGCGGAAAGTTCCCACAAGTATTCCCGCGGTTGGTCAGGTCACACTTTTACCGCAACTGTCTCGTAGCCTTAATGAACTGGCCATCACGGAGGCGATTAAATTTAGTATTCACAATTTGATTGTGTGTTTTCCCGAGATTTAAGATCTTCGATCAGGAGAAGAATGCTGTCGGAGAGGGTGGTTGAATACCGCACCTTAAGGTACGGAACGTACGTACACACGTTGGCCCCAAGTAGTCACACCTTGTTCACAGACGGATGATTAAGTATCATAAGTGTGTTTCTTGCTAATTTTCCTCAGCAACAATTCTCAGTTTGCAAAACTCGGGCACTCACCGTTCTGATTATCTCTCTCCCATCAGCCCTGAGAGCATCTTCTTTTCTTCTCCGCAATGTTTCCTTCTCCGCAATAGTCCTCTCTTTCCCATGAACTCAATCGGGTGGATACCAAAACTCACAGAAGCTGACGTTGACGAAGATATTGCATCATAGCGTCGAAAGTTGAGGTCCTTCCCATGTTATTGCCTGGTTTTCTATGAATTTTTTTATTTGCCCAAAATATCTCCATTTTGCTTTTTGCATACAACGATGAATACCGTCGTGAAGCATTTTCTTCCATATTGAAAGTTAATGATCTCAACGTCAGAGATACATTTCTGAAGGCGTTGAATGTAGACGGAGATGTCTGCGGCCTTCGTTGGACTCACGCGAGCCAACCAGCTGCCAGTGAATGCAACGTACACTCTCTCGTGGACCGTGGCCGTGATGTGACACTGCACTCGTTTTCTCAGCTCGTTGGGAGACTTCCGAGTCTCGAGCTGTGTTCAGAAATCAATTATCTTTTTTTAATCCTAGTTTATTGCACTTGATAAAGATATTTTATTCGAGGATGAAGAGTGGAATCCGTGCAAATATTGGGACATAAACGTGCAATAACCATGGTTAGGATATTGAAGTAAGCGCCTCAACTCAAATAATGTGACCAAATAAAATGTTTAATACCGGCAGGACAAGTGTTATGAATGAATGAAGCTTATGGTGGCCTTCACATGTAATATGCCCAGAAATTTAAAACATATAGCAATCATACAAATAAATGTAGATGGTTAGGTTTTGAAGTTTAAAGGTTATATCGCGAGTACTGACATGAAAACAATTATTAAGTTACCAATGAAAGGTATATATGTGACATTAGGAGATGTCGCATATTTCTGTACGTAGCCTTTCCTTAGAGCAGTAGTGCACATGAAAATAATTATAGCTTGAATTCTGTTTTTTTTTGAGAAACAAAAGAACCTGTATTTTTATGATTATCATAAGATTCGCACTCTTCGTGTTAATGCATGTATAGCGTTGACTTACCCCTTACCACACACCCTTCCGGTGACTTCTAGGGCATTGCAGAGATGGATATGCATATATAGTTACTGTTGATGGAATTAGTGATCATAAAATAGTGCATGCTGAAATATTTATAACGCAGAAAAAATAATAAACATAAATGAAAGATTTAAATGTCTGTTAGGCCTAATTACATCTACGTAATACCATAGAGTAAGTATATTATACTTACTCTATAGCAATACCCTGCGAGCCACCGCGAGGGTGTGTGGCGGGGGGGGGGAAGATGACCAAATATTCACTACCTACATGCAGTTCATGTGAGATGCAGTTCTACTACTTCATGGACATATGTTAGATATAAGGACAACGTTCAACTAAGTGGTTGCGCATTAATGAATTGATTATGCATTATATGTAATGCATGTTTGGTGTGAATTTACACGCTGCCACACACCTTTCTGGTGGCTTGCAGGGTGTTATGTAGATTTAGATGATTGCGGGTTATAAAAACATTTTCCTGAACACATTTATCGGTATTTCCATATCTGCATGTGATAGTAATGCTTAAAAATGCATCGTGCAGGGGGAGTGGGAAATGGAATGAAACAGGATTTACGGGATTAATTCAATGTATTTTGTTAACAGAAAATGTTTAGACTCAGAAATTTCATGGGCAACATTTCTTGAGGTCAAGCGTACAATATTTGTGTTACATATATGAAGAAAATTGAAAGGAAAAAATGCAGAGCCTAGGTGAGGTAACGCGGAGGTAAGGAAAATATTGACTCAACATGCAGTATGCCAGGCTAAGGTATAGCTAGAATCCGGGACAGGGAATAGTTTTAGAGAGTGTTTATAAAGCGCATGGTCACGTGCGAGAACGATTAACGGAAACAGATCCACAGTACATACGCGGTATGCGATAACGGCATTAGGATAATTGCAGCCCTTGCATTTTCTAAGGTTTATTATTCCGTATCGAATACCGTTAGCACTTTGTTTCCACTCAAAATAGTTCCCGAGATATAGCCGTTTCTATATAGTGGTGATACCGGCCCAGTGAGGCCAGCCGGCCTCAGTGCAGCCCTTGCATTGTGTAAGTTTTATCATTTCGCGTCGAATACCATTTGTTTCCATCCAGAATAGTTCCCGAGATGTAGCCGTTTCAACATAGTAGTAATAACAGCTCAGAGCGGCCCGCCGGCCTCAGTACATTCCTTGCATTGCATAAGTTTTATCATTTCGCGTCGAATACCGTTAGCCATTTGTTTCCACTCAGAATAGTTCCCGAGATATAGTCATTTGAACATAGTAGTAATACCGGCCTCAGTGCAGCCCTTGCATTGTCTAAGTTTTGTTATTTCGCGTCGACTACCGTCAGCAGTTAGTCTCTATCCCGAATAGTTCCTGAGATGTGATGATTGTACCAGAGCAAAGCCTCCCCTGGCGGTATAGAAACGGCTATCGTAATTCCCCTGTGTTATAAAAGTTTTCCTTCCAATGTTTTTGAGGCCAAATACCCATTTCGCTAACATCCTTATGTTTCGTTGATGGTATGAAATTTATATCGAAATTTACGTTCTTTATAATAATACTTACTGCGCAGAAGCCATACATTTCATGTCACGCGTCATTGTTAATATGGATATGGATATTTCTCATACTTCCTAGTAAGTAGTCGATTTCTGCACTTCCAGTTACCAGGGATCGTATGCCAGTTGTCGCGTTTACGAAGTAAGTTACGAGTTGTCTGGTTAACAATTGTCGCGGTTACGAGATTTCGCGGTGACGAGATGTCCGTTTACGAGATGTCGGTTACCATATGTTCGGTTACGACTTGACGTGGAACCTGGCTACATTTTGCCCCTGATCAATCAATTCTTCTGTAAGTAGTTGTGCCTTCTATCTCTGCTGTCCCACTTGCAGACGTAGCATCAGTACTTGGTGTGACCAGTTTGAATTACCATTAGAATAGTGGAGATAACTTTGAATAACCACAGGTACGTCAATTGTACTCGTAATAGTGTTTTTTTTTCAAGAGGTAGTGACATGGTTTCGTATATCTGTTTCAGGTGAGCAGATTATCCAATCGGTACTGACGCTTGCCTGTTTCCTATGGAGTAGTAATACTGCCTTCATACTTGTCTGAGATGAATCGATAAACAGTCACAAATTCATTTTACTAATGGCACTTATAGTTAAAATTTCAGTCCTCAATTTAAGTTCTTGGCCACAGTTCAAATTATGCACTCCTGTGCCAAAGAGCACATCACATGCATAAAAAAGCATCTACACGGTACGCATACGAGTATAAGTTGTAGTCATCAAATATTAGCCTCACGTGATCACTCAAGTTAATCAATCAACATTGCTAACAAATAATATTATGGTTAAGAGAATTTACGCAGACACAGGTATAAACAATAAGAGTTACGAAGGTAGGTATAGAGGCTTAAAAAGTATGTAACAGTTTTCCTGGACAAATGCTAACAGTACTCTCTCCTGACTCCTCCTCCTGGGAGACTTAATGGGTTTATTTCATATCGCGTGAAATAAACCTTAAGAGAGTAAAGGAAAATTTGTTTCCAAGGAAGTTCTGCTCAGACAGACATGTATTTTGTCCGTATTGAAGTGGATTATTGATTGCATTGGTGGAAGATATAAGTGGAAGTCTGTATAAGTGGTTTTCAAGTCTGTACCCGCTGTCATAGGCACTTCGGACCGCGAGGAAATGTACAAGAATGGGAATGGAAGGAAGGATGAGCCTCACAAATACGCGGTTCCACAGACACGTTTTACCCCCTCGGTTCTACCTTTGCCTCCTGCGTACCTGACACCTTGATATTCTTAACGCCTCACTAATTTGAAACCAATGCCTTATATTGATGAAGGTTTTCCGCTGGATTCACGTTTTTATTGCTGGATTCGATCAAGGTTATTCGCCGAGAAGGATGATTAGTAATCAAATGCTTACAAAATACAAAAAAAGGCTATCTGAAACCCGTTAATCACATATCAATGTAAATATATATGCTACAAAATGAAAGTACAGTTAACCGATATCGATACAGTTTTGAGGGAGGTGACTTCTTAAACGGCATTGTGACCGTTGACGAAACTTGTATTTGTCATGTCACTCCGGAGTCAAAACAACAGTCGATGGAGTGGAGGCACTCACGATCCCCCAGAAAACAAAAATTCAAAACAACGTTGTCAGCAAAAACAATATATGCACATATGCACTGTGTTCTGGGACAGAAAGGGCATTCTCCTTGTCGATTTCCTTTCCAAAGGTGAAACCATTAATGCGAATGCTAATTAACTGTGAAACATTGAGAAAACTTAGGCGATTAAAACGATTCAAAACAAAAGGCGTGGAATGCTCAGGCAAGGCGTTGTGTTGCTTCGTGACAACGCACGACCCCATTCCGCTCGTGTCACTCAAGACCTTATTCAGCAATTCGGTTGGGAGCAGTTCGATCACCCGCCGTATAACAGTACATTAACGTGCACATTAGGTATAACAGTTTTGACGAACGAAGAAAACAGTATTTGCAGGAGCACGAAGAGTGATGAAAAATGGCAAAACATTTTTATGAACGTTGCTGCATGCAAACTAAAATTTTGTATAAAACTCCTAAACCTGAAGTGGTATAGCACTGTTTTCAGATTTGAAATCAGCACCAAGAAATCCATTAGAAAAAGTATACATCATGTCAGATATCTTGATTACCAGTGTTATCTAAAACCGCAAAACATTTTAGCGTGCTTGAGCGAAGGTATTTTTTAATCTACGACTCAAAGAGGCGAAATATGTTAGCTCCTCAAGGCTCATACAGGTTATTCGTGTTTGGATCTGGTGTAAAGTCTTTTATTCCTTGCAGGAATTTGCGGAGAATGAAAATACTGTTTGATTGCTAATGCAAAATTAATCGGTTGCAATTTTACACCATTTCTATCTTTTGACGAAGACTATTAGACTATTATCGTGTAAAGTGTCAATTTTAATAGGTAATTTTTAATTAAATTTATTACATTTATAATATAGGATCACAGGAGTGACAATTACACAGAGAAAACACAAAAAATAACAATTACGAATGACATGACGACTTCGGTTGTCAAAGAAACTCTCTTCAGTGACAAGAAAGAATCAGCAATTCCCGTAGGTAATGTCTTTTTGGAAGTCAGGGTTGGGATCGTTAGGTACTTGGGAATAATAACAGGTGTCAGGAAGCAGTCCATCGGATTCGACAGTATAGTATACTAATCGTAGGTATGAGGGATAAAATAATTTTACGGGTAAGCGTATAAGGCCTCACATACTGAATGAATAAAGGTAATGAGAGAGTAGTAATCAAACATACTAGCTAAGCTGAGGCTTCTACTCACAGTGAAATAGAAAGTTCAGAATGGCATTATAATAGGGCCTCCTCCTCGTTGTTAAACATCAATTATATCATGCCTCACGGGTTGAGATTAAATATAGTAATGAGTGAGCTACTTTTGCCTTTGAAGCCAAAATAATGGCTATTTATATGTAAGGAGTTAGCGATATTTTGAGGCACCTCAATCATTGCGTTGTGATATTTCTTCGTAGATTTCTATGGGATCAATTTTTGCTAGGTACACAGAAAACCTTCACTGAACAATTCACGGCATTTTAACGAAACTCTCTTTCCGTTTTTAAATTTACCAGTTTATGGTATTCTTTAAAGTTCAGCTGGAAGAAGACAAAAACTTGGAATTATGTACGTCGTTTAATTAAAGAGCTGTAGAAATATGAATAACAGTTAGGGGATAGTTGGATAAAACCGGGTAGGCGGGTCAAACTGGGTACCCTCCGATTTCCTTAATCAGAGCAGTTATTTCATTTATAGCACCCATTTCTAATATTAAGATTCGCCCTTTGCATTTTACTGGCAGAAGGTCACTTGCGAGTTTTGTGTGCTCATTTAAATAAATCAGCTGTAAAAGTTTTAATTTTACTGCGATTGTGATTGCTGGTTTTGAAGCTCTGCCGGAGAGGAATCCTTTCGGTAAAAAATCTATTGTTTTCTGTAGTTTCCTATGCACATTTTACCGCCACTTATAGTTACGTAACGCTTATTGTTGAGGAGAGGTTGCCTTTTGCCACTTGCCCTTCCGTTCCTACTGTGGCAAAACCGAGTACGGCTGTTGACGAGAGAGAAAGAAGATAATTTTTTCAACGATTTCTGCAACACTGTCAAGGTGAAATTAATGTTCGTTGACTGTAAAAAGGACCTTTGTAGAAATTTTTCGCATTATTTAATAGTAAAATGTAAATGTATTTTATTTGATTGCTCATTTCGTTGTTGAAAGTAAAGAATTTGAATTTGGATCGCTCAGGTACATTGCTTTCATGGGTACCCGGTTTCACCGTACCCTTCAACCAAATGTTCAAAGTTTTGTGGCGCCAGAAAAGTTGGATTTTTATGAAGGATATGTTATTTTCCCGTCAAAATTTGGAATCTTCCAACATAAGAGATATGTGCAAAAACTGCTAGCACCTCTTTTACCGAATTTTTCGTTGAAGAATGGGTTCGTATACAAACCTTTTTGGCACCCGGTTTTACTCTACTTTCCCTAATTAAAGATTTGAAAGTTTAAGATTGATTTTTTAAGAGGTGGGGATAGAGGGAATGAGAAGAAATTCTTAAGATATTTGGAGAATAAAGAATATGTTAAGAGTTTAAGAATGATTTAGAGTAATATATATGGAGTATTCGGAGACAGGATTGACTAAAGGGGAAGATGAGGGTAGCGTGAAAACAACTGAACTCTTTAAACAACAACTTGAAAACAACTGAACTCTTTAAATAACAACTTGAAAAAAGTGGAAGATTGACTTCGAGAATTTTGTGCAGTTGGGATGAAAACTAGGCGTTCCGCACCAAAATCTGCAGCTATATAACACCCTGCAAGCCGCCGCAAGGGTTTGTGGCAGGGTATGCTCATTTCTCATCCCGTCCTTCAAGATTGAAGTCCCCTCATAGGCGTCATGGGCACGTACTTTCGACGAGTAACTAGGCATATAATAGGGAGTAGTCATGAAATGTGTTTCTCCTGTAGTAATCATATATGTACATACTTGATTCGAAATTTTCACGCAAATTTAAAGATATAAGCCAAAAGTTTTTATGCTAACCACAAAGGTTATGAAAGCTATTAAAATGCTCTAATGCGAGCACTAACTTAACGGAATTTCAATGTGTCATTAACAATGTCGTACACTGCACCATAGGAAATGTTGAACGTCTGCGATAAGGTTCGCAGGGGCACACGCCAGTCCTTCATGATTGCTGCCTCAATGGCGCGGACATTCTGCGGAGTTGAAACTGTTACCGGCTGCCCTGAGCGTGGCGAATCACTAAGGTTCACGCGGCCCTCTTGGAAGAATGCACACCACCTGGAGATATTGCTACGGTCCAGACAGTCGTCCTCATATACGCCACGCATGTCCCTGTGAATTTCACTTGGTGAATGCCCTTTGGCCCACAAATATCGAACTACACTTCGCTGCTCTTCACACGTGGACGACAGTAACATGCGCGCCATGTTTGTTTCATAGTTCAGGCTTCTCTCGCTAGAGCTGCACATGAAAATAAAATACCCTCTATAGCGCAAACTTCAAATTATATCGTCATGAAATTTCAACATTCCAGCTGCAATACCAGGGGAGAAAAAAATTATTGTGCGTTACTTTCCGATCTGCCCTCGTACTTTCATTTGAGTGAAATTTTTATAGAATGGTCCTAACCTGTCATAACAATTGGTGCACTCACGATGGTGAGTTACATAAAACTTAAACGTTAATTTATGATAAGTTTATATGTACGGTATACTCCATCAAGGTGTTGAGAAATGTGCAGAACTTGAATACCCATTCATTCCCTTCTGATTGTATAGATCTTTTCATTTTTGTCTTATGTATTTCCTTAAATGAGTTTTTAGTCTAATAAAATTATATTTTTACCAGTGCAGAATTATTGTTTACACTAATTATTATCTCAAGCTGAAAGCTTGGTCTAAAGTCTTATTAGCAATGATCTACTCTAACTTATGCTGACGACAAATTAGACAATTTTTTCGCCCCCAAATAATCTTACATCAATGCTAAAACTTAATCATAGTATTATATTAATATGCCCTAGGGTTTGTTTTCTGCATGTCAAGCTTGTATTTGTTTTTAAACATTCCGTTCTTCTTTAATGAGGCATACCTTTTTGCTACAAAATTTCCTGAATTGTCAAGTGTTAGATGTCAGTAGTGATCCAGCCAAGGTATCATGCAAAATTAAATTTCTTTCTTAGCGTAAGTTAGAAAAATTCACTAGTTAACGAATGATACTCTGATTTTGCGGGAGCTGACACAGCTCCCACAGCATCATAGTGAGATCTCCTACTCTTTCTCAAGTAGCTTGATATTAGTATCATTAGTATAGCGTATCGTGTTCAAGATGACATTATTCGTCTTTGTTCTACAAAAAAATTCATGCTTACTTGATCGGATAATTTTAAAAATTAAATGACATGTATTCAATGGATTCGTTTACCATATTTTTTATTGCCGGATCTGATAGAGTTTGAAAAATAATAAGACAAGTATTTTTCCGTTTTTTGATCCGTCAACTATTTATCGAGTTATAAGCAGCGAAAAACGGATGTTACCCTTTCGGATAAGTGCCACCTCTGACGTGTATCAACTTAGTCCAATCACAACTGATCCCGCGAAGCTACTTCGCCTTATCGCAATGCGGGGGGACACATCTGACTCTGCCAATCGGAGCAGTTGCGACGGCATCTGTTCGAGCAGACCTTCGGAGAACCCCCTCCACTCCCCTCCCTTCCCCTAAAAGCAGTCAAGGACGGGAGTAAAATGGCGTCAATGTTATCAAAGCAGCTTTTTCGGTGGGTATTGCCTTTTTCTTATTTTAGTTTTTAATTTATTAGCGAACGGTTGTGGTTAGCAGATTAATTTTTTCACTAAAATTCGTTTTTCGATACCATCTAACAATTTCGTGTACAAAATTGCGAATTCGGTTCCGAATAAACGCCCCCAATGCATAGCTATGCTTATTTGGTTTTTAATGGCATTGGATATCTATCGATATGTCTGCTCAAAAGAAGCGATAATGTACTATTATGCTCCGTAGTAACGCATGTCATTTGAAACTCTTCCCCGGGGATTGCGTCTGAGGAACTCGCTAATCATTGGTTCAATCCATTTCTGGAGACCTCGAACGCGTTATTTCATAGTGACGTAACATCCGCCGCATGCAATCACACTGACCCCTTCGCCTCGCTCTCCGCCTGGCATTGACTACCCTTTTCGTAATCGCACAGGTCGGAGTGACAGCGACGAGGGAACTCCGCCTGGCGGAACGAGACCGCCCCTCAATTCGTAATAGCCCTCCATGTACAATAAGTCTGCGCAGGGAAATTACCAAATATTCTGACTTTATTGTCGAGGCTTGCGTCAGAAAACTCGGCAATTGCGTCATGTAAGGTGACCTTAGGTTGAGCTGGATTCTGTGGGGAAGGCGCCTTTTGACGGGGGTACTCGAGGCGCAGTCAGCCACACTCGCAGGAACTCAAACCATTCAAATCCAGGAAGAAGTACGCGCAGAAAAAATGGAAACATAAATACCACAGGTATCTTGCAGAAGTTTTCTTTTCAAATGCTGCACTTATGTGCCATTCTCTAACTGATGATTAGGGGTTGAGTCCAAAGCTTCACTAATGCGATTGCCTGGCTAACGGAAGTTTCAAATGCTCATCTCAAATGGTCTCATCTGCTACTTTGAATCAAAAATGTTTCACATAGCATGATTAAAAAATGCATCTGTGGTCAAAAAGGGTTAATATTCCTGAATTAAAGGGACCAGCGTTCACTTACTTTCTTAAGACCGTTTTACTTGGGTAAATTATCAAATTTTTGGAAAAAATATAGATTATAATATTGCTGAATGCAGAAGAGTATCACATATGAAAACGATACCGAAATGATGAGAGAGTCGCTGACTTCGCACAAAAGGACCCAAAATTGAAACAAGTCTTCTTCAAATTATTCTAAACCAGGGATCCCAAAATTTTGATCAATGTTGGGCCACAGAAGTACATCGAAAATGCCAGACCGTATCTAAAAAATATTTATTGTTTCCCTATAACTATACTTATCACACTAAGAAATGAATAAAAGTAGTTTTTTATTCATAAGAAGTTGGAAGAATGCATTATCACATATGCGTGAAAATAATTTAATATAGATACTTAAAGATTTTGGCAACAAAATAGGCATAACCTCTTTTTATATTTATGTATAGTTAAAAAAAAAACTCTGCAAGAATCTTGACTTGAAGCCGACTTGAAACCAAGAACTTTTGCACATAATGGCTGTTAATATATTATGCAACGTAATTGCATTGTCAAAAAATATGTTGATAAGTTAAATAAGCCCTATACTGATATCCAAAATATGTTTTACTCCACCGTAACACAGCTAAACTTACCTTAAGCAGAACCTAGCGTCAGGAAGAGGAAAGAGTGTTTTCGCGCCGTTTAAAATTTTCACTTTTTAATGAATTAGGAAAGATACTAAGGGTGTTTTTTAATTGAACCGCTTCACATGCGTACTTCAGGGATTGTAATCTTTTGATGAAGTCCATTAAAAAAAAGAAATCTACCCTATCATATCTTTTGTGATACGAGGCTCAGGTTCACGGATCTTTTAGCACGCCATTAAGTACATCAGACAATATCGCAGTGTCTTTTTTTAAGGAGAGAGTCGCTAAGGAATGAGAAATAAAAATAGCATGAGCCTGAACTTATTCGACGTATATGATAATTGAGTGATGATTCCACATCTAGAATAGATCCTTAAATTTTCTGAGACGCATTTGCAGTAAGAAGAAATAGCTTTTCCTGAGGGATATACCCAATAATGTATAATATCCAATGTGGACATGTGGGACACATAAATATCCTTCCGCGGACCGCATCGCCTGCGTGCGGTAGTTTGGCGACCCCTGTTTTATCAAATGATAATATTAATTCCGGACATAAAAAGGATGCAAATCATCAAGCAACGACCAAAGTATGAAAAACCCAAATAAAAATGAAAACTTCCCTATGCATTGGGGAAATTCATCAACCTTAAATAATGTTTGCAGACTAATCATCGAATTGTGAGGAAGAGCTGCTTTTTTACTTAAGGAAGCAATATGAAACAGGCGGTCATTATGAAGAGATAAAGTGGTATCAGGTCTTAGATCAGGAGTCTGCAAACTGCGGGTCTCTGGATATGTAAATGTGGCTCTTCAGTAAAATTTAAATTAAATATAAAACTATCAATGCTTCATCTCATCATCATCAACATCATCACCTGTCATCAATCCTAAGATTGGCTTTACACAGTACCCCAGTATTCCTTTCTTTAATTTCTATTAAAGCATACACCCCCTTCGCATAAATAGCGAAATAAGTCGCTAAGCGAGGATAGAGGAAGAAATATGGATGAAGGATCTATGCGAAGATTTACAAAACATACTTGGACTTGGAAAGGTGGAAACTGTCCATAAAACAGTGAGGAATTACTTTAAGGCAAGATGCAACGCCATAAGGGACAAGAATGGAGAACAGTTCATTGACAATGAAGATAAAGCGAATGGAAGGAAGGAAAAATGGAAGGAAAACTAACTTGGAGGAGTAATACAACGGAAACAATCTCAGCACGAAAGTAATAGAAGAGGAAAGTGAAGTCGATAAGGATGATGTGTGAGCATCTATATTAAGATCGGAATTTGACGCAGTAGTAAGGGATCTGCGGATGAATAAGGCTTTTGTTATTGACGACATAATTACTGAGCTAATTAAAAATGAAGGGGAGAAGATTTTGATCAATTTTTTAAAACCTTCTGCGACATGTACTCAACAGGAGAGATACCCGCGGGCTTCGAGAAGAACATCATCATTCCTATTCCCTAAAAGAAGAGAGCGGAGAAATGCGAATATTTTAGGACAATAAAGCCTGACGACACCTGCATCGAAAATATTGACAATGATCATCTACAGAAGAATAGAACGTAAAGCTGAGGAGTTCCTGGATGAAGATCAATTCGGATTCAGGAAAAGTAACGGTTCAAGAAGAGCAATGTTGGGCCTTAGGCTGCTCATAGAGAAAAGAATGGAGAAGAGAATACCAAAGTTCATTGCATTAGCAGATTAGAGAAGACTTTTGACGAAGTGGATGCAATGCTTGGAATTCTGAAAGGAATTTGGGTGTCCTACAATGACAGAAGAACTATCCTCAGTTCATATAACAATCAAGTAGCTATGGTTAAATCTGAACCCAGCTATGGAGAAGCTAAAATAAAGAAAGGAGTGAGATAATGTTGTGCACTGTCTCCTGTAATTTATAATATTTACATTGAGAAAGTCTTCGATGAAATCAAAGGCCAAGCTTCGGGATTGAATATCCACGGGAAATACATCAAAAAGACTCTTGTAACCATGAAAAGGACAATGGCCAGATACCAACTGAATATCAATTGTTAGAAAATGAAGATATTGGTGTGCAGCAGGAGAGAAGAGGGCAATACCAATGTTAAACTCGGAAAAGAAACGCTTTAGGAGGTGAAAAGTACTGTTATCACGGAAGCCGAGTAACCAGCGATGGATGGAACAAAAAAGAAATTTTCAACAGAATAGCCTAGGCAAAAAGGGTATTCTAGCAAATGAGGAATCTGCTTACAGCTGGGAATACAAATGTGGAATTGAGGAAATAATTCGACATAAAACCCATCTGGAGCTCTCTTCTTTATATCAGTGAGGCATGGACGATAACAGCAGCATAGAAGTCAAGGATGAAAGCATTCGAAATGTGGTGATACAGATGAATGGTGAAGATCAAATAGAACGACCGACGCAGTAACGAGGAAGTCCTAAGAAGAGTGAGAGAAGTGTTCTGAAAAGCCTTGGAAGAAGACGGGACAACTTAATCGGCCACATAATGGGACATGATGGCCTGATGAAGACAATCGTCGAAGGACAAGTTAATGGGGGAAGAACGACAAAGGAAGACCTCGTATGATAAGTGGTTCAAGCGATGAAGGATGTGAAAGACAAGAAATCCGTAAATACGAGCCTAGCTGATATAGGAGAATCGAGCGGAGAGTTGTGTCAAAATCAATCAAAGGATTATTGACTGATGATGATTCTCTCATCACTATTACTAACTTGGTATTGAGACTTAAGGTAAAAACTAAGTACAAACTGGACATAGTGACACGTTCTCAGGAATTGTAAGCTCATTACTCAATATAGCTGCTGCTGTATCTTTACCTGCAATATATATAGCACCGATAAAACCAGAGCAACTTGAGTGTTCATTTTTCTTATTTTAATAAAGATGTGTTGAGTATTATCTCTTTGAATAATAATATTACCATAACTTTCCTTTGTTTGTAAAATATATTTATGGCTTTCGAATAAATTTAAAATTGTTGTGGGTGACAGATTTGGCTCTTCCGTCTCAAAAGTTTGCCAACCCTCGTCTTAGATGAAAGACCAAATGCCAAGTTGCTTGGGCTCCATAAATCTCGGTCCAGATTCCAGACGATAGCGTAAATGTAAAGGAAACACTCTTATCCTCGGCATTTACTCATAAAATTTTAGCTTGATTATTTTGCTACCGAGTTATTTCTTCCCTGCATATTCTAAAACACGGAATATTTCTAGTATATGGTGAAAGAGACCGACAAAATTCTCGCATTCGCGTAAAACTCCCGAGCAGCACAGAAAATTCACGTATAGCCTGGAAAAGTTGTATTACCAGCATAAATTTGTAGGGTATCTCCCTTCTACTTCAAAATGCTTTGATAAATCTTTATCTCCCGTCTGCTTAAAATTAATTGTTCTAAAGTATTTTATTTCCAATGTATAATTCAATGACGCTAAATAAATTTAATTTCCGGAAGAAATGAACCTTAGCCTCCACATTTGATAAAAATGGCGAGAAAGCCGGTCCTTACCATGAGGATAAAATGTGAACACCCAAATCCTGAATACTACGCCGAGGTGTCTGTTACTTCCACCATTCCGATTTTTCCAAAAAAATATTTCCCCCCTTTTTTGTTACACGCACGTGAAAATTTATGATTTTTTCTTTAGTTTCTTCAAAAATTCCTTCGAAGTTAGTTACCAACTAGCATACTACTAACAGGAGCATCTACATATTTAATTTTTGCAAATTAAATGCTTCTGCCATCAAATAACCGGTTAAAAGTGCCAATCAAAATGCCAGTTAGACAGGAGGGGATTTCTTTGGGCGAGCCAAGGTCTCTCCCATTACCATATAACGTAATGTCACTCAGAGGGTTATCTCACCACGAAAGCGTATCTCATTCGTCGCTTCTGACATTGATGAACCTTTTAACTTTGAACTAGAAGCTATTAATTTTGGATGGGATACTTAATAACCCTCACGGGGGGGAGGATACGTCTTAACACGTCTCAGTTATTGCAGGATAAGAATCCGTTGATATATATTCTACAGACGTGGACGATAATACATAAAGCATATACACTAATATTCAGTTTATAAAATAAGCTGAAGGTAGAATCATATTTTTAATGCGTTAAACTATTAATAGTGTCATAACGCTAAAGGCAGGCTTACTAAGACAAGTAATACCACTAAGCAATCCCGCGAAGCAGTACGTTAATATTTTTCTCATGAGGTTCTTTTCAGCTCTGTATAATTTCTGCCTCTTATTGTTCCACCCAAATAGAGCCTATTCTCTTCCTCTCTTTTTCCTTCTTCCAAAACGTCACACTTCACACCAAATGCTTCTTCGGTCATTTTATGATGTACCTAATCATCCGGTCATTAGTTCTCATGTAAGTTGGTCCATATCCATCGCTTGGGCAATTCTTCTTTGAATATCGCAGGTGCTCCGAGCGGTATATCTCAGGGGATTTTTAATTTGACTGTAGAAATAATCATTCCACTTTTCTTAGATGTAGACGACGAAAAAAGAAAAAAGATAATGAATATTGTTTGTTACCATTTAAAAAGGCAGTGCTTAATCTAAATTTGACACGAATTATCTCTCACATAATACGGCAAATACTTAACCAAGCGTCATTTCTGAATCCCTTGTGTATTTTAGATATCAAACTTTTTATTTAGAATTTCGCCGAGCACCCTCCAAAAGTGTTGGTTTTGACAATAAAAAGGCATTCTTTAATGGAAGGATTGAAATATGGAAGTTTCCTATTTTATATTATTGTCTTGATTAAAATTTTATTACACCCGGGGTACAAATGTGAAGCCGTTCTATTGAAAAATAACGTTGAGAGATTTCAATACAGCGCTAGAAAATATTCCTTCGATTCTCACAAATGGAGGGAGCGGGGGTTAAATTCCATTTATTTTTTATTTTGTGAACCTATAGCAACTGGGTTGAAGCATTAACGAAAAATGTCTCCTATCTAAAGGACGTTAAATCCTTATCTTCAAGCAGAGGTCATTACCAAGGAACCAGTTTATGATACAAGGGTGGATATCGAAGACAATTAAAGCTTTGTGTCTTTTGAAGTGCTGCCGCGAAGAATATTCTTCCGACTAAGAATGGCCCATTAGCCCCTTCAGTGCTATGAACGGATATATGCGTTTCAAACGTAATGTGCAAAACTCGTATAGTTGCATGAAATACCGAAGATTTAGTATTTTATATTTTGGGGAACACCTGTCTCTCCAGTTCAATCTCACTCTCAGTAATGCACCCATTGTAACGTTATTGAATAGTCAACAAAAGTTAATTAAACTGTTATATACCTTAATTTTCATAAGAACTGAACTGGAAATCTAGCATCAGTACGTGAATTTACGGTCGAACGAAAGTTTTTCTTATGTTAGGTATTTATCCTCGATTAATTAATAAACATCCCCGATATATATTGAACGAAAATCCAATAACTCATCCTCCTTCAGGATGTGGTATTGCAGAAAAGAGCTTAGAGCCTTTTCCACTCCGGCTACAACATCGTCTATCGGTGTAAGACTTTCTGTAGCCGTTATGCGCAGCAAGCGTGTTGAAAATCATCCTATCCTATCATTATCCTTTGCTTATGCATTTAATCAGCATTAGTGTTTCACTGTATGAAGTAGGCCTAGTAGGACAAGAAATAATTTTAGGCAATTCAGGGTAGCAACCTTTGTTTCTCCTTACTATAGGTACTCTTTAACTTATGACTACGCATTCACTTTCCTGAAAAGTTAAATGTTAAATTTTCCTTTAAGGTACTTTTACGCACTGATGCACCGTATACTATTTAATTTCCGCTGATTGCATCAATAGATTTAATTCTTTTAATAGGTAGTATTTTTTTCGTTAGTTAATTGGAGAACGATTTCCCTTCTGTACGCTACGGTAGCTCTTTGATGTAGGATGAAAGATATTAACGGAAGCTGCAGTGATTCGCAGATTTCTTCGTCTATACCCCTGGACTCGTGGTTTTATATTTTTCATTCTATCGTCGGATATATCATTAAATATTCTAATTATATAGAGTTTTTTGTGATAAAAATAAATAGTACCGAACTGCCTACCTAGTTTTAATGTTGAGAAACCATCGGACTGATGTGGTACTCACAAACATGTGTTTCCGATTAAGCGTTTCAAATGGAACCTGACGCTCTCAGCGTTGACGTAGACATTGTAATCGTTAAATGTCTCCATTTCGATGACTCTTTCGAGTAACCTTCGTCTTGACTGAAACTCTTGTACACGATCAACTATTTCGATCTCCCTTGTACTCTGAGAAATGGTCCCGAACAAATTTGCTGTCGATAATTCCACTCGCAGATTTTTTTTATTTAAATAATCTTGATATCTGTAACTTTATCAGAATTTATACTCTGAATCATGCCGTGAAGTTTGGGTAGCTTTTTTAAGCTATGGACGGAAATCAGCTACGTAAATATCTCTACTTAAAGTGCTGGTCGTACGTGAACGACTTAAGTTTTTTAAATTATGGAAACAGCGGTTTGATGTATTGTGGCTCTTTTTTGGTTTAGTATGACTATTACTTATTGTTTTTTGTCCTGCCGTGCTTACACTGAATTGGCTATTCAGGATCATATCATTACTCCCATGGAGAAAAACTTACTCCCTGGTCTACCTACTATGCTATACCCCGCGCATGTTCTGTATACCCCACCGAACAACGAACTACGTCGCTTCGATACTGCAGACTAGGCTTGTGCGATGACCGATTTTAGCCATCGATTTTCGATGAAAAAATTTCATAGAAATGCTTCGATGACGATGGCTGTCATCGATTATCGAATAGAGTGTACACTATGATCGATGACTATCGATTAATATCGATGATCGATGAATGTCGATGATTGATGAATGTTGATGATCGATGAATGTCGATGATCGATGAATTACGATGATCCATGCTATCGATGATCGGTGCAGATATCTCGGTTGGAGGTTTGGTGTGGCTAGTAAGTGAAGACTGAATTGGGTCAAAATTAATTGAGAAGGACAAGGCCTATTTATTAAAGAGCGAAACAAGCACCAAGTTACAAATTAAGCAACAACTCTTTGAAATACTAATACAATTCTCATATCCGCATTTTCATCGGTGAGTACAAGTCGGTCGTCCAACACAACGTTTCCTGCATCGCTGAAGAACCGCTCTGATGACGTTGAAGTGGCAGGAATACAGAGGTATTTCCTCGCGTACTTCTGAAGGCGGGGATACACATCCTTCCTTTTGCTATACCAATGTAAGACGTCCGAAGATTAGGATAAAGCTGGGACCTCCTCGTACTTGTGGAGCTCCGCCAGGAAGGGGTCGTCAGCAGAGGTAGCAGAGGTCAGCAGCACATCACGACTCATCGACATCAATGATTCGCATCAACTCATCGACATCGATGATTCGCATCGACTCATCGCAGTCGATGGTCGATGACGTTCATTGTCATCGATTTCAGTCATCGCACCGCGATGATTGAAATCATCGTTGATGACTTCGATTAATCGACTCATCGCACAAGCCACCCAAGCAGACACCCAAGCGTTTCCAGGATAACTCGACACGAGTATCGAGATCTTGGATACCTGTGCGCGAGTCCTCCCACAGGCCGCACAGAGCTTTTGCTTAATGCCTCAACCAAAGGCGTGGTGAAAATAATTGGGCATTTATAATATTATAGTTAATTAAAACAACTGGGTTGTAATAAAAGAAATTAAGTGAGAGACGTGAAAAAAATGATTTGGGGGAAAATGATAAAATCGTTAAGGTTAACGCCAAGCGCTGGTCAAACGCTCAGCCAAGATCTTACACATTATACTAGATGCATTTCAAAACCAGTGTCAAATATATGGAATGAAAACAAGTCATGAGATAAATACAGTAATGAGATTTCAGAGACTTGAGAGAGAATTAAGCCAGAGTTGAAAAAAATAAGGGCAAGAGTAAGCCTCCGTAAGAATGGAACACTCGGGATGATGACAACGACCCCTTTCAGAAAGTCTTATCTCCATGCTTAATACGCACCGGATTTGGAACGCTCTCTGCAAGAATTATATCAAGGTAAAATTTCACACCACATTTTCGAATTAAAAAAATCTGGTGAAAGTGAATGCCATCTACACCAAATCAAAAGAGTTCACGAAATTCAGTAGTCTTTGCTGTGATTCAATTTTCCACCCAGATAGCAGTGTCAGCGATTCTTGATGCCAGCACTAGCTTGAAATTCGCGAAGCATGCGTCCTTTGGTCACGCGATTGACTCCGAAAGATCTAGAATATTCGCTAAGGCCACCAACTTCTTGCTTATCCACGAGGCCATCGAGGTCGTAGAGCAAACGGAATGACATAAGCAATCGTCACCGCAAAATCTTTCACGCGTGAGATCCAGTCGTAAATAAAAATCCTATGCTAATCTCTCCCTGAGGCTGTATTCGAATCTGTGACTTTTCGAAAGTCGAAACAACTGGAGTACTGTGGCCGGGACAGAAAGCATGTGCCAATAACAGATTAAGTTGTCACACGCAAATGCAAGTACGCAAAATATCTCTGCTCGCATATAGGACCCCATTCGATAGTTATAGGATAATATTTCAAGTATTGTCAAAACGCAAATTGAAGGACCGCGCGTCGTTCGTGGAAGTGCCTGTGGTCTGCTGAGACAGATCAGACCTCGTGCCTTCTCGCTGATAATACTCCGTCACGGCATCTCCTGCGAGCTGCTTCTCTGTCAACCACATGTCAGCAGCTTCTCTGTTTTTCATGGATAGAAGTCCTCAGCTTTGACATCATTTTAACACCCTTGGCTGGTGCTACAGCCTGTATGGACCCCTTCTGTTTCGCTATGGTACATATTGTAGTAGTTCTATGCTCGTAGAGCCTCGCCACGTCCACTACTTACACACCTCATTCGTTTTTTTTCAATTATTTCACGCATCATTTCAATGGATGTCATCCTCTTCTTCCTCTCAGCACTGTCCACTGCACTTACTTTCTTAGGCACCATGGTTAAACAACACAGATGCTTGGCTACAGAAATACGCTTTACTCAATCGAAACACAATACTTCCTTGTAATAATTTGCTTCCACTGCGAGGTAAGCACGTGCAATGAGCACGCGAGACGCGGGATGGTAGGCAGATGATGTGGAGTGTTCTGTGGTAATAATGGCGGCGCGGAAGATGCTCACCCGTAACTCAGGTCAAAAATATTCACCGAGCGACGGCTCGTATCTCGAAAAACTCATAGTCAGGTCACTGGTGAGTCAAGGTATGACTGCATTAATAAATCATGTTTCCTTTGATGAATGAAACTACCCTATTCTCCACCTATCCTAAATGGCGCAAATGGCCTTCTGCAAAAACAACCAATCATCCAGTAGGTACCCTTTTAGGAGATATTGTGTTGTCATGGATCAAGAGTATTTACAGAAAGTCACGGACAGCATTTTATAGGATTGGAAACTGCTATTCACGCGGGGTAGTATAGGACTGAACGTCTACTCGGAACCGAAATCCCTCTTTTGGGCACGAAATCATTGCATGAAAACGAAAAATGAACTTGAGTGAAAAAATAATCTTCTAAACAGAGCTAATCACTCATAAGTCAAAAATTAAAACTAGCAAAAGATGACGCCCATCGAACGGGTTGCGTTAAGGATATGTACGTCATCACCTCCCCTCCTTGAGTGTTCTGAGGAAGACTTAGTGGGGGGGGGGAGGGGGGAGTGGAGGGAAAAGGGAGGGGGAGTGGATGAGTGGAGGTGGGGACCGGAAGTCTGCCTGCACAGATCCTGTCGCATCCTGTAAATAATCCCAAACAACTGAGCTTAAAATTTTCGCATACGTGTACGAAAAGTGCTGGTAAATAATAGTAGGAACGGAGTGCCTGTGTTGAAATGAAGAACGCAGAGGAAAGGACCCTGCTCCGCAAGCACACCGAGAAGCCCATGCATGGAAGTTCATATCAAAACTTGGAAACGCATGGTCTCTCGAAGGAGCTCACGTTCGCCTTCCTGCGCTCCGCAGCAGGTCTGAAGTCCGAAACCGAGGGATTCGTGCTCGCGTGCCAAGATGGTGCCATCAAAACCCTCGTGTACCGTCGCCTTATCTTTGGGGTAAACGTGACGGACACGAGATGCAGAGCGTGCCGATGCAAGGCATTGTGAAAACGTGATAGTACAACATGAAAATAATAAAATGTAATGAACAAAGTATATAATACATGAAGAAATGTACCAAAAATCTTTGCAATTTGTAATTTTTTGTAATAACACTTTTCGTGTAAGTAATTAAACATGGAAAATTTAAAGTTCCGCATATTTTTTGAGGAGACAATATAACTTAGAATATCGTTCCAGCATCTCATTGCCACATTGATCGGAGTTAATAGGTTATACATGTTTGCCCTACGTTTTGAAATATTAAAACGTCGCTGAGTACGTACCACCCTTACTGGGTTACTGAAGTTTTAGTAACTCTCTCAATCTCTCTCAGGCTCATTACAAGATATCAATTTGTACATGAAAATGGAATATTGCAATTTTCTTCTATCGTTGAGTTTTGACCATTTCAGTTTTAGATAATAAGGTGTTATGTGCTCGTATATTCCCATATTCAATATGAACCTAAGACCAGCATGTATCAAAATTTACAATTTATTGCAGTGTTCGTTATTCAAATCAGATATGAACAATGAGCAGTAATCAAGATGAGGAATAAATAATGAAGCAAATTAGTTTCGCACGTAAATCCATAAGTAGTAAATGCTTAAAATGTTTGAGCTGCGCCAGTGTTTTATGACACTTATTAGAGGTATGAGCCACATGTTCATTCCACGTGAGAGTGTTATTGATAGTAACTCCCCAGCTTTTTAACGTCTTAGAATAATTAATTTAGATGCCATCCGCATTAATTTTAGGTATATTGTCATAATGTAGTTTGTCAACAAATCTGTTGATTTGCATGGCTCTATTCACATATGTGTCTGATATCTTGGTTCACTTTTTCTATTGTACGGTGCAAATGCGCTGGATGGCAGTGAATATATGTATATTTTCAAATAGTCAGCATAGAGTTCATAATTTGAGTGAATTAAAGAAAGTGGCAAATCCCTAATAAAAAATGAATAGTAGAGATCCAAAAATATACATTTGAGGCGCACCATAGGTTTATGTTGACAATTCAGAGAGTTGGTCATCATACCCTTTAACATCTTGAGATCTCATAAGCAAATAGGATTTAAACCATTCAATTACTGGGTATGAAAATCCTAGTTATTCATTTTAGTGAGCAGGAAGTTGCGGTGAACACTGTGAAATGCCTTCGCAAAATCAAATAAAACAAGAAAGGAGAGAGTTTGTAATCTATAGCAACACGGATGTCTTCTGTTACCCTAATGAGAGCTGCCAGCGTGCTATGGCCACTACGAAAAACTGATTGATTATCTATCTATCAAATTACCTACTTGCGGACAGAAAATCAACTGTGGCGTTATGGACAAATCTTTTAGGTGGCTTTGATACTGTGCATAATAATGATATAGGACGGAAATGAGATAGTTCCGTCGGGTTCAGATGTTTTTTATAGGTTTGATTATATCTGTTTTCCCACTAAGAGGAAAAGTTGAATTGATCAAGAAAAATTGTTTTTGTCTAACAGGACTGATAAAATTATTTCAAATGTTTTAGTTTTCAACCCATCCTTTCCGGCAGCGTTTGATTTAATGCTATTAAGGTATTTTAACAATAGTTCCGGAGAAAAATAAAGTGAAGAAAATATTTTGTGTAAAGTCATTATATTTTCTCGCACTATTTCAGAGTGTCTTGGCCAGACATATTGGTATTGAGAGAACTGGAGGAGCATGCGTTTTATTCGTCAATAGAGAAGTTAAGTTTTTCATTATATTCACAATATTTTGCAAGCCCTAGCCGACGTATCTCATTCCAAATTGTTTATGAGTCCCATTTATCTGAAAAACATGTAATATAATACCCATTTTTTGTCTTTTTCATTAATTTCAGTGTCTCATTTATCAGCCTTTTAGATTCTTGAAAAGAGTTAAGAAGTGATATGTCGCTAGAATTTTCAGCGAGTTAGGTACATCCCTTTCCTGGATCATGTTTTTATTTCCTCTGTGACCCAAGAAATAGGATTTCTCTTTAGTAGAATCTTTCTTAGAGGAGCATGCATGTCTAATGTACGATGTACGATGACGTACGATGTAAAAATGGCAAATTTGTCATCGACGGAATAGGTAGACTCAAAATTAGTCCATGTCAAATTATCAAAATCCTTTTGAAATTTAGCCGACGCTAAATTTTTGAAATCACGATTACATATGGAAGATAGTTTACATGTGGACAATTTAAAGTGAATTTAATGTATATTACGTGATTAATTTTTGAAATCACGATTACATATGGAAGATAGTTTACATGTGGACAATTTAAAGTGAATTTAATGTATATTACGTCATGATCAGATAAAAAAAGGAACCGGATGTTGGCCGTGTTCTGTAACTTAAGTCATGTCATCGATACTAATTAAGCCTAATAAGGTACTGACGCCAGATAAGTGATGCGTTTGAAGAAAGGGCACCAGAGACAAATTACAACGGCAACAGAGGCCCTTTACGCAGGCACTACCATACGCGTCTTTAAGCAAGTCGGAGTTAAAGTCACCACAGATTTATTAGATTAGAATTGCATGGTTTGACGCTAATCAGCGGAAACTCAAAGTGGTCACGAAGATAACCAACTTCAGAAGGTCTGTAAACAACTGCAAAGAGCACTTTCCCAAATTACAAGATATTTCTACGAACAGAAATTCTGGTTTCAGATTTTCACTGAAACTGGACAACACCTTAGGGTTGAAACAGTTTCTCACAGATAAAAATACTCCACCACCAATTCTGACTTGACGGTCGTAGTGAATCACTGTAAAGTTATCGAGTAACACGCATTCGGTTGGAATGCAAGGTCCTGATACTGCAATGACATGGTAATCACTATGCAAAATATAATAACGAAATTCACCAATGTTAGCAGGTAGAGATTGAGCATTAACATGACAAATGTGTAACGTAGAGCCCACAGAACCTCCACGGGAATTGGACTCATTGCCACTGTCATCTAAAACCTTTTCTCTGCGTCTTACATTGATTGAACTGTTTAGTATTTGCTATTATAGGCCTCGGAGATCATCACCTGTGGGCAGGACGTGCTGTTCTCCACCACCTTTAACTCTGCCGAATATCTTTTCCCCTCTAATCCATACATATTTGAACTTGCCTTCTCTTTTGACATCCCTTGCCATTGCATACCGTTTACGCTCGGCGGATTCGTTTAAATAAATGGGAAGGTTTCTACTGCTGTCGCTCAAACCGTTATCACTTGTTGAGAAGTTCCTTCGAACGCGGCGAGCTTCAAGAATCTCTTGCACAATGTTGAATCGCGTGAAGCGTACTCTTATTGTTGGAGGTTTGTTGTTATTGAAACTGCCTTTTATTCGGTATGAGTAGTTCACGTTAGATGTCTCCAATTTAGTTCTCAGGCCAATAGTAACTAGACACACCAAAGCCCCCAACACTTATCCGGGATTTAAAGGGACACCATGAATCTCAACGATTCTTGTTCAGCACGATTTAATTAATCCTCCAAATCATTAGCTAGTTCATGGAGTTTGCAATTTTTATCGGCTAGTTTATCAAGTTTCGCGCATTAATTGGCTAGGGATTCATTAATAAGGGCTAGAGTTCTTGTATGCTTATCAAACAGATCTAACAGATGCAGTTTAGCGGATACAGAGAATTAACATAGATGTAGGTGATTAGAAAAAAATAGATATTTGACTAAATATGCTGATTTTAGGCACAAATGATCTTTAAGGCTTCGGAGATTTGGGAGGACAATGGAAAAGTGGTAATTGGCCTGAAAGGGGATAATAGCTGAAATTCTCTCAGTGATCAGGGAGGAAAGAACGTTTTGGCGGAAATTGCGAGGAGCAGTAAGTGGAATGAATAATTAGGGAAAATGACATTCTGGAGGCCGTTATGAGGATATAATGTGATGGGTATGCGTAGAGCAGACAAGAAAAAAGAGTATGTAGGTTAATATGAAGGGAATAAGGTAGGACACATGCCTCTGAAGATAGGATTAGCTCACGGAAGGAGCAGTTGGGAAAAGAAATAGCTAGGCAAAAATTATTAATCGAAAAAGATCTATCGGGTTTTAAATATTATATCTTTCATAGCCATAATATGACGTTACCTTATATAAAAATAACGCGTTCCAAAATAGCCCATCAGAGATAATATTCGATTGGATACAAATATAAAATTGCAAAAACATTGGATACGTCTCTCAGGCGTAACTCTTTGGAAGGTCGATGACTATAAATCACAAAGACCAACCTTAGCTTCTTCAACTCACGTAATTTTATGATACAAATAGTTTCACCCTCTGGGGCTTCAGCATGTACCCGCTACTTCCCGAGAGGATGAAAATAATTGTACCATTAAATAACGTGTGTGGAAGAAACTAAGTCTGATCTTAGTGATTTATAGTAAATATATCCGCTTTGTTTTTTCCTATAGATCTTTCGCCGGGCTCAGTTTATCATAAGTCCCATTGCCAAGGGTGAAAGGTATAGTGTATTAATTATTCAGGAAAAAAAATAACAAAAGATACATTAAAAGGGTTCTGATGATATGAACTCAAATTTTCATGAAATAAGCATCCTCTACTTACTTCTAAGTTCACTTTCACATTCACAAATTCGACCTTTAACCTTCAATATCTCCAAAATACCTCCAAAATGCCCGTTTCCTCTCTAAACTCCTCTTGTAGTTCCGAAGAAAGCCGAAGGTCTTTTACAATCGATGCAACCAATTCAATCAGCGAAGGTCACCTTCCGTTCCCAACACTATTCCAGTAATGGTATTGACTTCGCTGAGAGCGTTGGGCCTCTGACCGGTGCTTTCGGTTCAATTTTTGAAGAGACGTTTGGACAAATCTAGTTACACCAAAACAAGGATAATCTGACTGCAAGAATTGTCTGAGGAACCACAGGGTTGAATATCGTGGAAATATAGGCATATCTCGCAGTTGACCTCTTTGTGTCCACACCATCCTTCCCCTTACAAGCAACAGAAATTGTCTAAGAAGCTAATTAATAAATGCTCTCAAATTTGTTCATAATATTTTGTCCTACTTATTTAATGTTAGTTGATGGGTGATAAATCATTGAAATACTCCGCTTAAAATATAAGAATAACAATACTTAAGTTATTTAATGAATGCTTCTTATGATTGCATAAATTTCAAATATGCTGATTCGCTCACAGTCCTCATTTCAACACGTCAGGATCTTATCCTTTTACCTTCGCTGTCATCATTTTACTGTTTTCCATTTCTGAACTGAACGGCAAACGCAAAGTTAGTTCTCATTAACGTAAAGTAATTACGCAGCTCACTTGTAATAGTCTATATAAGATGGTATTCTTACATTTGGCTACTAAATGGCGAATCACGTAATTTATTTTCTCGGTGCTTCTTTCCACGTTTCGAATGGCGACTCGCCATAGTTTCCTGAGGAAATTTTCTTCTCCCACCACTGTCCGCATCAGATTTTGGTTCATGGTTAAAGGAGAATCAACGAAAGCAGTCGAATTGAGAGTAGTCGTCGCAGGACACAAAATATTTCCCCATCGGTTCGTCAACGCACCACTTAACCGCTGCTCCGCTCTATCCTGAGTCGCCCATTTTCTTGCGTTCAACCAACATTAAAATATTTTCCGTTAAGTCATTGAAAGGCGTCTGAAGTGCGGGTACCGCGAAACAATGCACATTTACTTCTACATCTACATCTACGCGATACCCTGAAATCCACCGCGAGGGTGTGTGGGAGGGGGTGAAGATCATCAAGCATGCACTATAGACATGCAAACCTGCTACTATAGGGTCTCAGGCAACTAGATTGTTAGTATCTACATAGTAAATACGGGATTCTACCCGTGACTGTACATGACAAAAGAAAACACAGGCGTTGGTATTGGATATTTTGGGGTATTGGGTATTTCTAACCTCTTTGGTCGTGAGCAAAGAGGTAGAATGTACTGGGGAAGGCAGTAAGCCTATGAGTGACAATGAAGTCAGCATGGGGGTGCTTGGGAAGCCCCACCTACTCCGTACAAAACATTCAAAGCGTTTCATACGGCCTCCTATGGAGACAGCCATGTGTGCATTAAAACAATGAAATCGTACCCAAATTTCAATAATAGTGCCGTCAATTAATCATCCTCAGGCTATTTAAGGGAGGCATAAGTGCGTCTGATTCCCCTGGGAGTTAATTTCATGGCAAAAACTGGTTCAAATTTAACTTCTTTATTTTACATACTTGGAGCTTGTTTGCGCGTTTGTACACCTTCGTCTGTTTCTGTGACGAATTCTAAAATTCATTCTATTATTCTTCGTACTATTATTAAAGCTTTACCACGTGCAAAAAAATGTCATCCGTACGAGTATCGCGGGTAGCATGCACGTATACGTATACATTTATGTCCGTACCTACCAAGATGGCCGTTGGCTTCTCAAATCAGCTGTACTCCTCCTCCTGTACATTCTAAACTCACAGGATGCCACCGATTGATATATCTTGTAGCGGTATAGAAATACGACTTAAAGAAATAAGCCCCAAGAAATGCCCTGACCCTGATCAAATTCCCTCCCGCGTGTATAGAGGGCTACTGATCTGCGATGCCTCTCCCAGCGCATTATAACCTCCTTGTCCACGACCTTCATCTTCCTCAAAGAAAACGGAGCTGCAAGGTTATAAGGTGAAGGGCAATGGTCAATAGGTTTCATGGGGAAAAGGTGAGGAATAGGAGTGTGAAGGGTTCATGGTGAGTAAAATTGAGTCCGGGAGGATTGAAAATGCTAAGGATCCCAATGCACATGAGATCTATTTATAATAATACTAGTATTCTTATATGAAATTCAAATTTTGCTATTACTTTACAGATACGATTAATGTGGTCTCATCAAATTTCTACTTCCCAACAATTATCACACCCAAGTATTTAGTATATTCCATCAATTTTGTGTAGTTTGAGTGGTGACTTTGTGGGTGGGAGACAATCTATTTAGATGCCATTATTAAAAGAAACATCGTAAAAGAGTCGTGTTTCGGGAAAGTAGGGGGGGGGGGTGCGTATAAGGGGAATGCTGGAAGCTCGGGTGTTGCTCTTGTTGTTTAAGAGCGTTGTGCCTTGGGCAACCCAGAGAGCAGAACGGAAAGAACACTGCACGTGATACGTTACGTTGGTGGAAGTACAGCTGGAGCAAGGGAAGTGAGGGAGATAGTTGATCTGTAAGAGAGATATGGGTGGCGAGATGAAGACCGGGTACGGTTCATATCTCACGTGGTAGAAGGTAGTGGTACACACGTGTAGGGTAGGAGGCAATAGAGGTTGGGACTATAACTATAACTTCAGTTGGCGGGGCGAGTGGATGACTGAATGGCGACCCGGGAACAGTTTTCCTGTCATTTTGTCATTACGAACTCGCGTAGGTATGGTGGCTACACCACTGGCTTCCCACTCCGAGGGCTATGGTTTGAATCTTGGTTGTGGCAGAGATTTTTCAATGTATTATCATTAACTACTTGAGCCTGCCAAATCACCCGCTTATCCTAAATTGCACAAATTATTTTAGCTGACGGCTGCCTCCCACGAATGGCTAATACTAGCCGACTAATTGTCACAGGGCACCCTTTAGGTCCCCGCCCCCTCCAACGCAAAAATCCCTGTGCAGGCCATTGAGGAAGGGTCTCACCCCAAACCATGGCAAGGGGCTCTCTTAAGAGGACCGTGCCTTGGTCTTGCGGGTCTTTCGTGGTCGGGCCAATTAAAGGGATAGAACTGCACTGTTGTCAAATCCCCTTCAACTCGGGAAAGAAAAAATCAGCCTCCGAAGTGGTCTATTTTTAAGTGCCAATTGTACATACTTTACCGAGAACTGGAGGCCGAGTATCCGGAATATTCCGCAAACAATTAAGGATGGGTTCTCGCAGCTTCAACAATTTGCTAGGATTTATCTTCACTATAATATAAACGGCCGCTCCCTCATTCGAACCAAAGATACATGGTCATTAACTCAACGCTATACCCACTGAGAAACTGCACTGTCCCTTTTAGACACAAATACAAATTACTTTCTCACAAATGCATATTTTTTCTATATACGTCAGGCTAGTGGTATTCGGAGTAAGTTGGGAACATGTAAGGATATTTGGTGTGAGGTTGATTCTAAATATCCGAACAAAAACAGCTAATGGTTTCCGGGATGAGGATTTTTTCACTAGCATTATTTGCAAGTCAGGAATGAAAATAGCTCTTACAGTAGGTATTCAGTGCCTCCGTAGTCCTCAGTAGGTTCAGATATTTCACGTTTCCTTGATATAACACATGCAGACTGTTCGGTGCATCTGAAGTTCTACCCTGTCTGGCAATAACAAGGTTCTTGCGAACACCATGTTCGCGGTTCCGACACTGCTCAACACCTTTGGCTGCATCGAACGGAACACCAACGAGTTACAAAAACCTTGGCTGGGGAACAAAGAAAATGACCATGCATCGAAGTCTTCATCTGAAATCTTTTTATCGCCAGATTGTATCTCCCAAAACATACAGGTGGTAGAGGGCTAATAAGTCTGGAGTACCTTCACGATAAAGTAGTCCATGTTATAATGCCGCGCGTTCCACAGCACGACCCCTGATGCTTCTCGTAAAAGAGCACGAGAGTTTTGGCACAGGGGCGTTCCTGCTCTAGGCGGCGAAAGGGGCAGCAGACGGCATCGATTTGAACTTGGACTTCACCTCTGGCGATCATGCAAACGGCATTTCCATCTTGTCGTTGGAGACAAACGTTTTAAGTGTTGAAATGAAGAGAGCAGAGGAAAAGACCTTGCTCCGCGGACACACCGAGAAGCCCATACATGGATGTTTCTACCGAAACTTGGAAACGCATGGGCTATCGAAGTAGCCCAAATTTCCTTCCTTGCGTTCCGCAGGTCTGGAGTCCGAAACCAAGTGATTCGTCCTCCCGTACCAATGTGTTGTCATCAACAAGCTCGTGTACCGTCGCGACGTCTTCGCGCGCAACGTAATGCGCAAACGCATGCATATACAGCGGCACAACTCGGCTCTATGGGTGTTGTTTTACCACCTCCAATATCATTACAGCATTAACGCGGATCCACTTATACGTTACCCTACTGAAGATATCGAGCCCATATTGAAGAACGATAGATGTAATATCTGGTGGAATAATTCTATCCCCACCTTCGGGCAGGTGACGTTGACGAAGCCTGATATCTTTCTCCTCGACAATCGGTCATATGCAATGATCGCCATCGAGATTTCGGCACAGTTCGAAACGAGTACGGCAGTGAAGGAGATGGAAAGAAGGACTAAGCATCAAGTTCTGAACTCAGCTGTGCGGCAAATATAGGTGGGCTTTTCTGTGGAACTGGTAGTCCCCATCTTGGGCGTGCTCGGTGGTATCAAGAGCTCACTGACTGACAATCTCAAGTGCATCCAAGCGTGCAGGGCGCAAGGGGATGCTCTTGAAGGAGCAATGCAGGAGGCCGTCCTTCCCAGGTACCTCTGCCAGCTTCGTTTGCATGACCCGAAGGCTGGGTAGCCACCTATCCGACGGTGGCGGAAGTGGTTACCCGTAGGCCCAACCAATCTCGAGTCTCTGGAAGTGGCGTGCATTGGGGGTTAGCTGCGCTTGCCCAGGCATCAATGAAAAAATATACTTTTCGTCTTCACTCAAATATACATATGGTCTTCTTCGTCATTTTTTGTTATGAGAGATTATTCTGACATTATACGCCGCATGTAATACACGGCCGTGCGTCGCGCCATCCAGTTTGCCGCACTTTTCGCCGTGGTCACGGTCGTCTACATCCGGCCGAGACCGCGGGTAGGCTTGGCGGACTGAGATCCCAACTCTCTTCTCTCTCCATCTCTCGCACTCATTGATAATGCCTGTGGTTCGGCAGGGGGCAGAAGAGGACAGCGACGCGAGCGCCGCCAGCTACCATGTGCCATACCAAGGGGAAAATGGAGCGGTAGGCTACGGCACTAAGCGCCTGCGGATTTTCTTGTGTATTATTTCTGTCGTTAAAATCCATTTTTCTCAACTAATACAAAGCCTATAGCGATGAATAAGGTATCAATAGATAATCTTTTTTACTGAATTCTGGCAAAGCATAGCTTACGTTAGGACGCATTGTTTATAATTTACGTTTAAAAAATATTTTCGGTGAAAGCGCAAAGAAGGAAGACCCCATAGAGGTACGTTGTAAATAGACAACGAAGAAAAAAGGATTATTGTCGGCAAGAGACGTGTGTTTTTTAATCGCACAAATAAATAGCTAGTATGAGGTATTATTTCCTGTAAAATATGTTTATTTAATGAACTGTCTTTGCTTTTTTATACACGCACTTCTTAATTATTTCACTACAACTACCCAACAGAAGATTAAATCATTTTTTGGAGGGAAAGATAGTATTGTGTACGAAAGTTTCGCGCAGTTTTAAAGAAAAAAAAACAACTTTTATGTTATAATAACAAAACAGTGAATAAATTACGGTTTCGGAATACCGGAATAAGCGGAAATACTACCTAAGTTTAAAGTGGAAACACAAAGTGTGTAATCGTGACTATTTTCGACTTTTTTGTGTTTCCCTGTAAATAAAAACCCGTTGGCTGACTGTGAGTTCTACTCTCGGGAAATTATTCTGCTGGCCATGCCTCCTATTTATAAAAACCATAATAATATATCTAATGTTATATTTAAACATGGCGGTCACAGGGACACATACTCGTTTTCCAAACTTCGGCAATACCCGCATTGAAGCAGGTCTTCATTCCCATTTCCGCATAAGTATAGAGAGGTATAATGAAACAGTGGCCGAAAACAGAGAGATTATGAAGAGATTAATCAACACAATATGTCTTTTTGCCATTCAATAATACCCATTTCGAGGAGGTGAGGTTGAAGATTCCCCGAATAAGGGTAATTACTTTGCAAATTAAAATCGTATCAGTAAAATGACACAACTTTACGACATCGTCTCTAGAATGCAACCCCTTTCAGAGGAAGAACATATCGTACTCAAAACGACTTGATAATATAATATACTTATTAGCACAATTTTGGAATATAAGTTAAAAAATGACTCAGCGCAATTTTTGCGGCACTATTTCTAGACGAAACCTCAGACATTAGTAATAAATCCCAGCTATCCACAAGACTAAGATACTTCCACGATAAATCCTCGTAAGTGCAGCAATGATTAATTTCGTTCACTGATGTGAGCGCCGATGGGTCCGCCAATGCATTTGTTCATGCGAAGCATGCAATTAATTCTTATAGTCTCAAAGAAAAACTTGTTGCCCAGGCATATGATGGGCCCCGTCGCCGTCGATGGGGCATCTTAATTTAATTCCTACAGAAACGAGCATAATTTAATTCCTACAGAAACGAGCATAATTTAATTCCTACAGAAAAGCTAATTGCTGGGAATGTGGAATATATAAGGTCAAACTGTTGAAATCTTTTTCTTCAACAAAAAGTTAGATAACGGATGTTCAATAGAAGGGTAACTTTTTTATGTTAATTTATAGGCGAGAATTTTGTGAGAATTTCATTGAGAAAAAAACATCCTCCTAGGCTGCGATACGATCCAAGAACCGGTCCGGGTGAATGCTTTTTTGCCTATTGGTATTCTTGCATTTGTTTACAAGTCAGTGGGTGACCCCTATAAAGTTAATGTAACGGCATTTCCCGCAATATGTTAGAGTTTATAACACCGCTTATTATTTATCTTTATTTATTAGTTTTTATGCATTCTGTATCTAACCATGAGTTAAAACGTATTTATTTGTGACATACCTTTCCAATATAAATTTGTGAACATTCAACGTTCTTTAAACTTACTACCATGTTTCAAGATATTTATTACGATGGATTGGAATGATACATTTATTTCATGGTATTTGATATTTTTAAATGCAAGCTATTAAAATGACACACCAAATTCTCATAGGGTCTCAAACCCAGAGCAACGTCTTTTATCTATCGTTCGTGCTGGTAGGTGAGCCGTATCTTAAAAATCAGCGAATTCGTACATTTCCTCTCTCACTCACTCCACTCATTATATAATGATATATGGAATATATATCATTATATAATTTACGCAGGCATGTCTTTCTTTCGGAATGGTTCAAGTTAGATAGCCTATAGCTTTATGCAAGAAAGTTTTCGGTGAGAGATCATTTTGGGTATGGATAAGAACGTGCTGAAAATTGATTTTTATGTGCATCGTAGGTGATAAACCAAATAATTTATCTGGTTTTAATTTATGATTCAATATTTAAAATAGAATTTCACTCACGGTAATAGTTATCTCGTTTTTAATTGAGGTTACGCATTTGACGGGCAGGATGCATACCTTACCTGATGTGCGAACACTTACCCGAGGCTAATTGACACCGGAGACTCTCCGGCCATTATAGCAGCAATGAAACTCGATGATCGCCCGAACCTAGGAGGTGTGGCTAACAAAAAGTAACGAATTATAATAATAACGATAATAATACAGTGATTCCTCAGCTAACCAAGATAATTCGTTCCGGAATCACATTCGTTAGCCAAGGTATCACTATATTTGATTTTTGAAGTGTAAACTTCTTTTGTCCCGTTGGGCACTTGTGGCCAATGGGGGAAAAAGAGCAAACTCGCGTCACGTACCGTCAGATTCTTCTTTCCGGGGCCCCGCTTAGCATGCCGAATCTAAACTCATGAGAACGCTCGCTCTTTAATAGAGTAAGATCGCGTATTAGTTATTAGTATTGGTTAGAGTCGTCGTCCCACGTACCGAAAGTTCCAAGATCTATTTCTAGTGGTGGAGCTTTTTTTGAGTTTTTTTTGGGAACAAAAATTTGACAATTTTTTTCAGATTTTGTTCGGATCTTGTCAAAAAGTTTTTTTTTCCGACAAATATGTGGGGGAAAAATGGTTTTTCATAAAAAAATGGGTGTTTATGAGAATTTCTTTCGGAAATTTGACCTGCGCACCTGATCTGCTATATCGAGAAATGTTATTAATTTGAATGCTTTTGTAGGCACGGAAACATGGACAAACGTCATGAAGGCAACGCAACTTTTTGTTGAATCCGTAATGTTAGAAAATGCAGAAAGTGGAAGAGAGCGGCAAGAAGATCAAAAGGGTAATGAAACAACAGACGAAATGGGTGAGATTTTACAATTGAATAATTTAGCGGAAGGACAGGGAGATGAAAGAAAGAGGAAGCAAGCCAAAGATGACGGAAATTATCGCGCTAAAATGAAAGAATTGGGGAGAATTGACGCTGATGCCAAATTATAAAAAAACTAACATGGACTGGAAGAGAAAAAATGCTGAATATGACAGAAATTACTGCGCAAGAAAGAAAGAATGTATTCATCAGAGTGCACATGAAGCGGAAAACAAGAGGAAAAAAGCCGAATATGCCAGAAATTATCGTGCTAAGAAAAAAGCTGATGACGAGAATAAAGATTGTGTAGGAAATGAAGATGCTGCACATAGAAAGAGCCCAGATAAAATTCGTTCTAAAATTACAGGGAGAGACAAGGGACCGATGATTTACTACAAACTATGGAAATGATTGATTGCTAAATAGCGGGGCCCTCCAAAAAACTATCATTAATTCCCAAGAGAGATAGTATTGTTCACAAATAGCAGGTCCCTCTACGAGAGAGGTGCCATTTATACCGCGGAAAGACATTACCTATCCTAATTCTGGAAGTGGTGGACCATCTCCAGATCTTCATAATCCGGCTATGCTGATTGATGGAGGAGAGAATCGGGGCGAGTCAAATTCAAATGTTGATAATGTTATGCATGATTTCGTTCAACGGTGGAATGAGAAATACATGTCAAACAAAAATAATATCAACGAACCTCTAATAAAAGCACAGCCACAACAGTAAATAATGTACAGCTCATTCTCAACACATTTGTCGGCATATAAAGAGTTTATAAAGCAATTTATTAATAATGAACTTGGATATGCTTACGATTTTTGTGATAGACTTTGGTTTCAAAATGATTTAAAATCATTTACCAATATTAACAGTACAAATAGCATTATATTAATCAGGAAAATTGTTCCGGTTCAGAAATCGGAATTTCAGATATTTGCAACCTGTATCCCAAGCATTCACAAAAATAATATCCCACAACTATCAGTATATAATGGTTTCAAATATCCCCCATTTCCAGATAGTTTGAAAAATTTTCCATTAGATTTGGCGACTGAAAGATTAATATCACCTTGATGTCCTTTCATGCAAATAAGGCGACTGCGACATATCCACGGTCAGTTTGGGATTTATGGTCAAGTAATTAATGTTCCAGTAGAGGTTAATGCAACGGTGAGTAAATAACTGCGTAATTTCGATGATGATCACTGTATATACGTTCACATAAAAGGAAAAAGAATACATAAGTCTAGCTTTATGCACGGCGTAGTGAACAAAAGAGTGATTAATGCATGGCTGAATTATTATTCACATTTATTTGGGAATATTAATCGGTTAAAGAAGTTTACACTTCTCCCGTGTGGTCCTAAGCACACCCAATTTTTTTCTTAGCGTGCCTATTCGGACATAGCGTAGTGATTCCGAGGCGGACATCGAATTAATCGAACTCAAATAAAATTGATTCTAGAGATGATTATTGCGAAAAACCAGCCCCCAGCGGGGCTGAGTTATGCCATCGTGCACGCCCACTAAAGCGTTTCTTAGCCGAATCCAAATTTGTCATCCAAGACCAAAAAACAGCGAAAATTGTGTTTGTTGAACCGAAATTTTTTAGCCGGGTTACTCGTTAGCCGAGGTATCAATGTAATACGCGCGCAAACAATGGGCTGAATTGTACGAGTTACGAGTGAAACATTTCTTATATTCATCAAACAATCTTTCCCTGAGTGCCAGTAAGTCGTAATGACTATCAAAGTGCACTAAAAATCACTAAGTCACACAATTACGGTGAACCGCAATGGTTCTTATCAACGGAAGTAGGAAGGTATTGAGTCGCTAAAATCGATCTTGAGGGTTGAACATGTTTGGTAGAAAAGGCAGATATTTTTTCCGGATGGAGTGCAGGAATTTTTTTCCATCCCAATATGTTAACTCAATATATTTGGTGTTAATCTTAGATACCTTTGAATCTGCCGGGCTTCGCGGTCAATAACCATGGGCTGCGAGAGAAATTTCGAAACTCGGGACAGAGATACTGGAGAGGGCTGGGAGAGGTAGGGCGTGTCGTCAGAGCCTTTAATTTTCTATGCCGACCAATGAAAGTCGTTCTGGCAGAAAGTTAGGCCTCGTCATAGAATTTCAACATCTTTTTCATTTCAATATCAGCGATTACCACGGGAATATATATGTTTTCGTTCACAATTGAATCTGCCACATCATCTTATCTTCCTATTCTCTAGAACACGCACCTTACCGCGGTAAGTTAGTGGCTGATGATTTCTCTGGTTTCTAAACCCTAACTGAAGTGTTTTCACAAGTATTAATGTCAAAATTAAAATATCCTGTGTTCGTGCAATGAATTAGCTCCTAATGCTGTCGATTATTCCTAGAGCAAGTCGGTCACCTCACTTCCCGTGGCTATACTATTCTGGATGTACCTTTGTTGAAACGGGGTCACCAGAGATACAGCAAGTAAGTGCAACTATGTATTCTGTTCCTAAAACTGTATTGTAGATACTGACGTAGCTATCACGAGGGTGTGTGACGATAACATAGATTAACTTTTGTGTTCACGCTATCATGAGACGCGTTTACTTCTCTCGGCGAGGGTAATTCCCTCCCAACGAATACATTACGCCAGTAGTTGCAGAATTCATAACGCTGCATTTTAAAATACATTCTGCAGATATCGGTGCCGTAGTTTGATTCCTTTTTCTCGGCATATGGGTCGAATTGGTCGGAATTCATAATTAATTCAGATACTTACAATTTCTCATGCTGAGGGCTATGTTAAAAATATTCTTGTTAGTATGTTATCCACGAGCGACTATGATTCCTACAGATAAATCAATAAAAAGTGGACTTTATTGATATGCTATTTCGATTGCATTTTGTCTTGCGTTCTCTGTGACTCGATTGTTTTTAATCATTTCATTATTCCATTGATAAATAAGTGAGCATCAATTATATGGGAGCGAATCATGGCGGTACGATTGTTACGATTCGCAAGTGACCATAGGTTGTTGGTAGTGGATTTTGGAAAAGTCGCCGTGTAATCCATGACTTTGGAAGGGTATTTAAAGTATTAATTTTAACACTGGCATCAGGCATGCATCATTACGAATCAAACCCTGTGGTAAATACACAATGCTCCGGTTTTGGTATGGAAATCAATATAGTTTCGAGTGTGAATGAATATTCACCTATCCTGCCATCCAAGAGATATGTATGGATATTCCACGATTTTGCATTTTGCCTATATGACAGTGGTGAAACTTAATGTAGTGGCTTGGTCATATACACTGGTACATAAGTGTTATCGACTACGTATTACGTTGTGAACGTAATGCCCCTTTTTATGTGACAGATTTTATCTACTAGAATTCTCCAACGATGAGCGTATGTCAAGATCATCCAACTTAAAGTCCCGGTGAGTTGGTTTCTAGATTAGGTATTTTACTAGAGATTCAAGTTTATTCAACGATATCGATTGAGATGTCAACTTGGTAGATGCATTTTGCATTCGATTGAGATGCCAACTTGGTAGATGAATTTTGCATTCCCTAAACGTTTCTTTCATTTATTGCGGAAGACGTATTTTGTTTGAGCAGTGGTAGATGTGGGTGCTCCTGCTACCCTTGTATTCCAATCGTTGAGTATTATCCCTTACCACAATGGCAGGTATGTTTTGCGGGTCTTAGGTACATGTTTCTCCTAATGATATATTAGTGCATGTAGAATATTTAATGGTGTCGCTGTCGTATACTTCACTAAGAGCTTGGATAGAAAAAGAAGCAAGTTGCTTTCTCAATAAGGGGATGTAGTGGCGAATGGAGCTTTGTTAAGTAATGAGAGCACCACTAGTAATGCTCTACACTATCATTCACAGCCTCCTCCGTTTTCCGTTAAATATGCATATTTTTATGGCCTCTCAAGATTAGTAACACGTTAATGAAAAATACAATATTTTGAATTTAGCTTGAGCATGTTGCATATTTCTGCAAGGGTACCAAGTTTGACATTTTATAAGCCCTCGAAAAGTTGATCTGTTCTAAATTGCCGGGATCGCAGTTGTTACATGGCTCAATTCCAACATCACTGGGTGTCTATTACACCCACCTTTGCATAACAATGTCCTAGCTCATTTACGTGACGAAATAATGATTTCGTGCCCTTAATTCGTAACATACCTTGACTCTTCTCCCTTCTACTTCACCAATCCACAACCAAGTGCCAGAACATATCTTGAGAAGGCATAAGCGATAATTTTGAACTTAATCTCTTGTGATTGGGGCTTTAAATGACAGGCTGTGATATGAAAGGCAGGAATTTTATAATATGGTGTGTTAGATATTGCAGCATGCTATCTTGTTTTCAGTATTAATTTGTTAGGCTTGACCTGAAAGTACAGGAGCATAATATAGTGTCATCAGTCAGTCATAAAGATTGTTCTCCAAATGGCTGTGGCTAAGTGTTTAATAACGACAAGATAGTTGTGTTTAACCCAAAGGTTGGTCTGGTAAATGAGGAAGGAGCCTACCAACTACTGAGCCCAGTGGTGTGTGTAATTCTCACATGAAGGTATTGTTCCAGATCCAGTACATGTGTCAAATCCAGTTTTCCAGAAAATAACTCCACCTGGGTTTTTCTGGAACTTGTCCAAAGTTGGTTCTCCCTGGGATTCAAACCCAGAACTTCCAGTTAATGCTCTACCACACATTTCATATTCATGTGAAGTTGGGTTTTTGCTTATTTAGCCATCACTAATCTTCTACTATAAAGTATTGTAATATTATTGGTGCCTTCATCAACAACCATCTTCAGAAAAGAAAGGTTTTTTGTTATTTTTATGAAACTGATAGTCTTAGCTTTGTTTTCCCTAAATAAATTGTCAGTTTCAATAGTCATTCAGTATCCAATGATTTATTTTGCATATGTAATAGCATTAATTCTTGATTTTGAGTGGATTGCTATCATCTCAATTTCTCATGAAAATTAACTGGTTTGTGATATCACATACTTCAAGTGACCAATATATAAATTCTGTGTAGCATTAAAAATTGACTAGCTGAACATTTTTTCAGATTGCCTATCGAGGAAAGAGGATTCTGAGCTACCTGGGATCCCACAGCAGTTGTAAGTAAATGGCTGGTTGAGTGCATTTTTATCTTCATTATTATAGTTGCTTCAAATAGCCATGATATTCTGGGCCACCTAAGTTTTGTTACACCAGTAACAATAATGTGGCATAATTAGAATTATTATACAGTCAATTTTATTTGCCATTTCTTGTGAAGACTTTTTATTGATGGTTTACAATTGATCTAAGGATTACATCAGAGGGAGAAAACATTGAAGCTGTGTATACCGTGTGTCTGAGTATACCTTCCTCTGATTTGACTCTGATAAAGTGCATTTATGTTTAGAAATTTATCGTACATTGTTCATAATCTTATTTGGCTTTCAAGCAGTATTTGTGAGTCACAAGTTAATTTCCCTCCCAGTATATGTGACTTATTGCAATGCTGTGGGCACAATGAAACTTGTTGGACTCAATGAATGATTTAAAGATGAGAGTCAGGCACTAGTTGGGAGTCAAATAGCCAATAGTGAAATCACTCACCCTCGAGAGAGAGGGCCATTTCCTTTTTCGGGGTGATGCATGGTTTCCTGACAATTCTGGTCCCCTTAAAAATGATATATAGCTAGTTTTCATTTGGGTACGTCCAGAAGCATTGCAACCGAGTAGGTAAAAACTCAACCTACTGGGCTGCTAGACTGCGAAAGGTAATGATAGTAATTCTTGTAAAACAAAAAATAAGTTAAATTGTTAGTGCATAAAAACTTGCTGAAATACAAGTTTTTGTGCTGGATGAAATGGTGAGGGTGTGGCAATATTATCATAGATAGAAAGACTGCTTCATTTCTGATATTCAGGTCAAAGGAGAGCAAAAATCTGATGACTGTAATCTGAAATGCATGAATTTCTTCTTGCTTTGACTGATTGAGCAAGTTGTGAAGATATACATTTGAGAGAACTGTAGCCACAATATGTCCTTGTCCTTAGTAGTTAGCCCATAGTGCCCCTTTGTATGTTCTCTAGTGTCATCTTATTATCTAATCCTAATGGCTGGCTGGATGTTCCAGTTTGCCCTAGCCAGTCGTAATTTTCTGCCTCTAATTATCTCAGTTTGCTTGGTTGATGTTGGAATTCCCTGTAAATTTTTGGTTTCACATTTTAACCCCTAGAGTGCCACTGAGAGGCTACTCCAAGAAGTGCCACAGACACATTGAGCTTGTTGCATACCTTTTTTTTAAATTCACTTCTATTTATTTATATTACTATTTTTTCTTAATTCAATCTGCTCTAGAAATTAAAAATCCCTTCTTAGTGGAATGAAATAAAAATATGCTGCTATATTTCATGTTAATTAATGAGTCATTTGGACAGGCCTCAGCATAGATGGCAATATATTGTTGTTGGCACTTCTGGCGCAGACAGCAAACAACAATATATCATCGTGTGGAACTAAAAGGGTTAATATGAAGAGAGACGTTATTAGTTAGCAGTCTTTCATTGGAGTTAAAAGAATGTATTGCTTCTGAATAATTACTTCACCTCTTTGCCCTGAAATGAATTATAGTTCAGAATTAATATTTTCATAATTCACCAAGTGTATTGCCATAGTTGCTTAGTATTAGTTTCAAAACTCCCTACCAAATATGTAATCTTGTTAAGTGCTGTCCCAAGGAAAAATTGTGTACTAATATAACATAACAGAGCAGTTACACAAGAAGAGCTTTCTCCATGTTCTATGACGTATTCTGTTTCAGCATGAAACAAATTGAGGTACATAGTGCATTTATTGTTTTAAATCATACAGGAATTCACTTGGTGGCAAATATTCTCACCAAAAGGGTATCAATATTTAGGCAAAGAATAGAACTTTTGTTTCCTTTAACATTGTTTCTCTTGATTGCCATTCAAATTAATTGTTCTTATGTTAATAATTGTAACTACAGCATTTGTAGCATTTTGATTTATTCTCTACATTAAAATATTGTTACATCATGCTTTAACCATTTACAGTCCAATGTTCCTATTTGGGAACAGATTTTAAAAAATTCATGAAAATTATATTTCACATCTGTAATTGCTTTTATGCCTTTCTTTGTGTTGAAAATATATTCAAGCAATTTTCAAATCAAACGCATAACTTCTATATGCATAGGTCATTAATTGTATATTTTTTTTAAATTGACTAATTTCAGACCTCTGTAGTGAACACAGGATTTGTTCAATATTTTTTTTCTACAATGACTATTATGGGATAAATGCTCATTTTTACAATACTATAACTTCCCTTACATTGTTATATTGTTTTTTGTGGTGATTGGATTATATTATTTTTGAGTTATAACAAAATTTAGTTGTGTGTTCACATTAGGGAACATTGGACTGCAGGCACACCTTAGCCTGTGATTCTTGATTGTCTCCAAATGTGCTTCTCCAACCTCTGGTGGTTTCATATTGTGCCTTTTCACTTCAACTGTGGTCATTGCGACACTTTGCTGGTACTGTTGCCTATTCACATCTCAACCCCCAACTTGTGACTCTTTGAAACTCTCTACTACATTGCAGGATGTGTTATTAAGCATTCGATAGGTGTGAGTTGTCACAGGTTTTTTTTATGCTAAACGTTTGGCTGAGGTTAGTCTTTCAATGCACTGTTCCTTCAGGTTAAGTCTCATATGTTCTCCTCAGTTTAGTCATTCAACACTCCCGATTGTATTCACATTCTTTGAGTTATTTTAATTTCAATTTTTCAAGTTCCAAAAAATGTGATCAAAGAAGTTTCTTACGGTAGAAGAAGTAGTCAAGTGTTTGGACGTGATTAGTGGTGATGAACTGTTAGAATACGAATTGTGCCAGCTTCCTCTTGGTGAAGACCATCATTTGAATTATGAATATGACATTGATGAAGAAATGAAATGAAAAAAGGATGACTTGGAGAAATAACCCCTGCTGATATGTGTGGGAAAATCAGCCTCACTTTACCACATAGAGATGACGATTGGATTAGAGAGAAAGATCTACTGCCTCGAGAAAAAGGGTTTTTGCAGCTAAACACTGCTAAGGGATTTAGTGAACATATTTTGTCTTTAGCATCATTGTAGGTTATGTACTTTATAAAAATATGAATCAGCATCTTTTAGGAGTTCAAAAAAATTTCCTTTTTTTCAATTCATCCATACATAATTATGGAAAGTAAGTGAAAAAATGAATACAGCCATAATTTGGAAGAAGATGTAGTAGTTTTGGAAATAGGATTCTTCTGAACCAATGCCGGGTTTAGCCAGTCATCTGGAGAAGCTGATAGCCTTGGAACCGATTGAACTGTTTATGAAGTATTTACCTTTTGTTTAGTGGATATCACATGGTCTCCCATGAAAATCTGTACTGGCATCCTCCATAACATGTATCGATTTCCATTATTCCTTCAGTGATGCCGTGTAAAGCCTTGATGAGTCCATGGTTCCATGCTAAGGTCATCATTCAAGTAAAATGTATATAAAAGGGAAACCCTTTTGTTTTGGATATAAAATCTGGATGCTATGCTCATCTTCAGGATATTTATATGCGATGCAGATGTACGTAGGAAAGGAAATCATTCCCCTGGTCCAATAGGAAGTAGAGTAGCATCTGATCTTTTGGCAGTCGTAGAGCATCCTGAGCAACTTGAGGTATATTTTGCAATTTCTTCTCTTCGTATTCATTTCTGTCAGAGCTGGTAGAGAAGGGTGTAAGAGTAACGGGTTTTATTTGGGAAGGATAGCCATCAAGGGCAATAGCAAAATCTAGCCTAGGTGATTTTGACATTCGATGTATTTATGGTATTTATGTGTAGATGGAATGATGATTCAGTTCTGGCATTAGCATCCGAATGCTACACTCATGAACCACTATGTACTGTACATAGATTTTCAAGTAAGGATGGGAAGAAGATTGAAATAATGCAACCGCATTTGGTAAAACAATATGATATAGAAATGGGGTGAATTGATGTAATGGACAGACTTCTAAGTAGCTACAGATAAACACTTCAAAGCAAGAAATGGTGGTGGAATCAATTTTCTAATGCCCTAAATACAAATTTTATAAGTACGTGGCTTGTACGTAGGGACAATGGGAAGGGGGAAATCCATGCAGAAGGGATAAAAACTCACTTGGAATTCCTACATGATGTAGTGACAAGTGTCATGCGACTACACCCCAAAATATTGACTCCTCCAGGGCCTAAGATGTTTCAGTATACAGGGGGGCACATTTTCGATAAAGCATCCCAAGTTAGTTTTGTCTGCATAAAAAATACTAGACTCCAGTGTTATGAGAGTGAGAGAGTGTGCATCTTCATTGTTTTCCAATGTATCACAAGTAATTATTTATCCCAATTAGGCAATTAAATTCTTTGAAATCATTTATTTCTCTATAAACATGAAATCATGTATTATTTACCACACACATGCTATTTTTAAAAAATGTGTAAACCTTGTCAAAAGTTAAATTTACAGCATTTAACGCACTTCATTGTCCAATATTGTCCAATCCTTTTGGGATGGCTCCAAAACAGGTTAAAAATTTTTGTAGGTGTTTTCCTTTGGAATACATTTTAATTTGCCATTGTACTACAAATAAGAACAAAAGGAATCATTAAAATCGGTTCAGAAATGATTTTGGTCTGTAAAGGGGATTTTAGTATGATTACTAATCCTTTCTTGGAGCCAAAATCTTACCTTAATGACTTAATGGAGATATATATGTAGTTATTTTATTGTGTGTTTTTCAGCACTTCACATCTCCGGAGGTTCAGAAACAATGCCGTGTCCTTTTTTAACAAGACTCTCTAGTGCATATGTGAGAAATTATGGAACACACTTGATAAAGGCATATGGAGAGTTCTGCCCAGTTATGTCTCGTTTAGTTGGGACTACAGCTCCTGCGGATGCCAATGCACCTGGTAAGTCCTCATGTGCTAGTGTTTTTACATTGATTTTGTTGCACATGTGTTTTACATTGACCTTGATTATCGTGATGTACAGTGGGGAAAATAATTAACGCAAAGGTGTTTTGCGTCTAAATGTGGCCTATGTGGGAACTAAATGAAATCCGACAACTTGGCAACTCTGAGAAAGGGAGTTCAACACCGGGAATATTCAAACCTCATAAGGATGGCAATAGTTTTTACACATTGAAGTAATAGACAGACATTTAAGGTGTACATTCGCAAGAGCTCCCTGGAGTTAATATGATGGATCTCCACCACTCTCACCCAGTAGCCAGTTGAAATTCCAAATTCATTATAATTTATATAATAATACTTGCTATATATTTCATGCTTTGACCCCTTTGAAATATTTCTCTCGGTTGAAAATTAATGAATTTACATGATAAGTGAATTTTTCGTCGGGATACAGCTTGTTTGTTTGCTCGAGATATTATCAAACTGAAAGATCCAAAGGGTTGTGGATGAATGTCGTTTGTATTTCATTATTATTCTACTGCTGGAGGCTAGGTTGACTAGCAAGATGGTTTATGTGGCGAATATCAAACTTTCAAATTAACATTTTAGCATATTATCTGACAACTTTTACATCTAAATAGAGGAAACTGGATAATGGGACTAGAAATATGTGGAAAAAAATTCTCATCAAGAGAATCCACCTATCAAAAGCGAGTAAAACTTTTCTTCTAAAATATTGACAATACCCATATTAGATACTTGATTTCCAGCGTTTAAGAAGTCAAAAGAAAGGATTTTACGAATATTTTAACTTCTAAGTTAGTTTAACCTCTTAGTTCATGCTTGCATATTTGCCAAGTTTGTAATGATGCTTCAAGCTGATATCCTTCAATAAATCAGGAATCCTCATTTAGTCAAGGCTACAAATGGATTGTTTAATTTTACTTTTATCTGTGAATAGAAAGCCCAACATGACACTACTTTTCCTATTGGTCGTAGTATCCCAGTGGTACGAGTGTTTGTCGATGAACTGAAGGGTACTGAGTTCAAATCTGGGTGATGCATCTTTTAACATCTAACTTATATTTGTGATGAGATTGTTCTGTCATGAAAACTTCGTAAAGAATGAACTGCCCTACATGCGTAAATTTTATACATGGTAGGGATTTGAAAATTAATAGAGCATTTTCCTCACCTCTAAACCCAGTCATTGGGTTGCTTGCTGATTGTGATATTTGACTTAAGCTTTCTGCCTCACTTGCTGCTCAATTCCTGCCCGTCGAGTGATGTTCATGTCGACTGACTTGCTCATTTACTGAACTTCTATTTTTGAAAGCAGGTAGTTGACCGTATCTCTGATGGTGTCTATCACTCGATTTCATGCACTATCCTGTTTTTTTCATATATGTAATATGTAGGAATGGCTTAGTGCAGAAGAAAGCTATTTCACTATACTTCAGCTTTCGGGTCCATCTGCCATATTTGCGAACTTAATATCGATTACTGGCTAGAGTGAAGGTCTCAAAGAAAGATGAAAGACTCTTGAAATTGTCTATCATTCTGGTTTTAGTTTTCCAGCATTATTTTCTAGATGTTCAGTGTGATATGTGTATGCGATACACATATCCAGATCAATTTTTCTTCTTATTTTGGAAATGGAGGTAATTGTTGCTCATAAAACACAACGTATGCGGGAATAAAAAAAATTATTACACATTAATGCATTTCAATGCTATTTTTAAATATTCACATTTCCTCTCGATAAGTGCAATTTTCCACAGCATTGGGTATTACAAGTGTCCTTAAGGTAAAACTAATTTTGCCAATGTGTTCACTAATTTTAAGTTTTATGAGTGTATTTTAACTAATAACGTTTTGAATTTGGATTGACCCAGCATGAATCGAAAATCGGCCACTCCTATGGCAGCATTCTTTATACTGGAGGTCCCCTCTTTACATCATTATGCTTATGCCAGAGATCCAGTACTCCGTCATCTCCATCTGCTTTTCCAACACATTTATACTGTTCAGTACACTCCGTCGGCCCTACACTTATGAGAAGAAGTTAGGCACATGAACGGCGTGCACAGGGAGGAGTTGGGCTCATAGTGGCAAGCACCAAACCCTCCCACTAGACACTCAGTGATAAGGTCGTGCACTTGTCCAACCAAATGCCTTTCTTACCTGCCTTTGGGAGCCTTGAGCAGACGGCTCGAAAGGCGGTCACTGCCCCATTTAGTGCAGAGTTGTGAATTTTTTGGTTTTTCCAGTTGTGGTTGGTAGGTCTGCTGGCATGTGGACGCAATAAAGGCATCCTTTTCACTCGAGAACGTGTCTGCGTATTTTCAAGCCCAATGAGAACTGTGGGTACCGTGGCCCTAACATCTCACAGATGCTCTAAAATCATGACATTTAACACGTTCACTGCAGCGTGACCCACCGGTGGGTCACGCAGATGCGTCTAGCGCCGCGACCATTAAATTCTGTGAATTATCGTAACTTGCGAGGAGTATTGTGATAGTAGGAATCGAGAACTTCTCAAGTGACTTCACCCAGAGGTTAGTCACTGTTCAAATAATAGACTACTATGTGACACTTAGTGTGACCCACCGGTGGGTCACGCCGCCCCTCTTGAAACTTTTTTCAGCGTGAGCGGTGTAGCCCACCGGTGGGTCACGAACAAATTTACATATTAGCCTATTATATCCAAAATACATTATTTTTTGTTTTCTTTTTGTTGTTTTTCAAGTTTATGCGATTTTTATACATAAGGATGAACAATACTCGATATAGTAAAGCATATCAACTTATTAAAAATAATTTAAAATGTTTAGGAAAATTTTTTCTCCTCAACCTCTAGGCTGTCTGTCAGTTGCTCGTAAACTAAACAATCCGAACTGCACTTGCCCGGCTGTGTGAGAGATTGACTCTCTCTCTTCCCTTCCCCCCCCCCCTCTACGGAAGGGCAATTGGGAAAGGGTCGCGTAGCGTTCTTGAGTCAATCCCTCAGTGGTGGATGAGTGACCGTGCCCTTGCCGGGTGAACGTCTTCCGAAATGCAGACACTACTTTTTTCTGAGTGACACAAACCACTATGTACTCTTTCCAAAGGATCCCCCTTCCCTTTTCTCATAGTTTGAGCAGGGCTGGGGAATCGGTACACACGGACGGGTGTCTACGTCTCACAGACAGGCGCGAACAAGGGCAGGGGCAATAAACAGAGACGGGTGGGAATCTCCTGGTTTTCCGAACGTCAGCAAATCTTTACCACATGCATTGTATTGTTGTCCCTCTCTTCCCCCATCCCACACCAGGGTCTAGCTGATAGCTTGCCCCACGTGGCCTGGGGAGGGGCGGGCTGGGGGCGAAGCTGGGAGTAGCCTCCCCCAGCCTTCCTCTAATCTCAGGAAACAGCTAAGTGTTGCCGCTTCAACCACCATCCCTCGGCAGCGGCCAGAAGCTCGGAAGGACTGTGACCCACCGGTGGGTCACACCGCCCATGCAAAAGGCTGAGTGTGACCCACCAGTGGGTCACGCCGCGCTGTGAGGGGTAGGGCTTTAAACAGCTCAGCAGTGAACATGTTAATAAGGAAAATATAAAATAAATTATAAATATTTGAAAATGCGTATTTGAAGCCTTTTAAATGGCATCTTTCTTGATACGTTCACAGTGAAATAAATTTTCTCGTACCTATACAAATGAGCAATTAGATAACACCTGTGAAATTGCGTAATAATAAACTATTCATGAAGGGCGTATGGAAAATGGTGATACGTTTCCGTCTTTATAATTTATGACTTAGTTTTGCGGAACCTAATATGACGGATGAGGAGGGACTCCCTGCATTCAGCTAATCCAGGCTACTGAAGGTGAAATAACACCAAAAGACACTTGTGCGAATGCCGATGATATTCTGTAGTCATTGTTGATGCCCACGATTCAATTACACATCTAAAAATTCGCTCCAAAGCCCTATAAAGCATTTTCCTTCAGACTGCTCTTTACTCCTGGGAGCATATATCTGGCATACTATCACAGGGTGTCGATCGATATGGGAAATTAAAATTACCCTGGAAAATACGGGTGATCCACATAACATCTTGGAAATTTCAAGAAGTGCTCTGTAATGAACAGATCCAGAAGATCCCCATATTTTCGGTCATTGGGACCTTCGCAGTGTTTAGCCCATGTAGCCGAGGTGGGGGAGTCACCAAGTTTCACTCCTTGCTCTCCTCACTGACCGCACATGCACGCTATGCCCTGCCACCTGGCCACCCCCTCCACTTCCTTGCGTCTGCTGGCGGCTTGGCTGGGAACCCACACGCCTGTCGCCTACACCATGTGTGCAGGTCGCTGCTTGCATTGTTGTTTTCATTCCTGAGAATGAATAATTTATTTTCAACCGCTGGACCAGGAGTTCTATCAACACAGTTCCGGTGAGTAGAAAGGTGCTCTAGAATGTATTCTCTAAGTCCATCGTGTGCATAAAAGAAAGTTATCGCAGTCCCTCCAGTGACCAGCTCGTGAGATGTGAGTAAGTGTTCCCTTTTTGGATTTTAACAGTCGCAAACTTTCTACAATTCTTTTATTGCTTTATCAGTATTGTTGAATGTTTTGTAATTCATTTCAGGCTTCATCTGATGTGCTGCCGTGGCTCCAAGAGGCATTACCTCGTACAACAAGGCGCATGAGGACGAGTTCACGTGGAGCAAGGTGGTGAAAAACGATCCTCAGAGCGCTCAATGCAAACTTTGTCAGAAGAACTTTGACATCGGCTCCTTGGGTCGGTCGGCGTTTGTGAGCCATGCTAAAGGAACTTAGCCCGCGCCAATCTCACCAAGACCACTCCATCAGCTGCTGCACTTTTTTGTGCTGGCTCTGCTTCCTCCGTGGGCGAGTTATTTCTCTGTTCATCATCCGACGCTCCGCTGCAAGACCTGAATTGTGGAAAATCTGCATTAACTGCTGATTTTGACACTGTGCAGCCCGGGGTAGCACTGCAGCCTGCTGAAGCCATTGCTGTCGAGACTCCCAGCGCTTCAGTTTTCCAGCCTGCACACCAGACGCAGTCTCTCATTAATAAGTAACGACAAAGTCACCGAGACGAAAGTAATATGGTGTATGGCGACTGCCACAAAAATTTACTCCAACCGGACCTCGGCTAATGGATTTTATTAAAATGATTCTAATCATGTTCCACGGCAATGCTGGACTTGAATGAAGCTTCTCATTAAACAATGAGTGTCTGATAGTTAACCAAAAAGAAGAAAGTCTGATAGCAAATAGAACTGTTCAGGAGGCCGTGCGCACCGCCGGGGGTGTCCAGAACGTTCCTGTCAGTAAAGGTCTCATCCATGCTGCGCGCAACTCCCATGCCTTGTTCATGGAAGCAAAGGAGGCTCGAAGCAAGGAATAGAAGGATGCCCCAGCCAGGGTGGTGGAGAAGCATAAGACTATGCTCGAGCTTAAGGAACTAGCTAAGAAGAAACAAAAAATCATGGTAGACGCATGTCAAGAGACATAAAAAATAAAAGAATGCATGAATGATCTGGAAAAAGTGACGAAGAAATGAGAATCTGTTACTTTTATTTAATATTTGATTGAAATGTTTACAAGTATATTATTTCTGTTGTTTGTGACCAAGAACTGAGAATATGTTATTCTTATTTAATTTTTGACTGCAGTGTTTACAATGATTCTCTTTCTGTTGTCTCCGACCAATAACATAGAATCTGTTATTTTTGTTTAATTTTTGACTAGAGTGTTTGCAAGGATTCTATTTCAGTTGTCTCCATATCGTACTTAGAATACTTAGAAAACGTTTGAACTTGTTCTGTTGCTGTTTTCCATGTGTTTTCTGTTTTTAAGTATTCTACTTCTATGTTGTCTCCTCAAATACACTGTAAACCGGCTCCGGCTTCAAGTCAGTTGAAAAGTTACAGGATGAGATATATATTGTGAAAATGATTCAATCGATCCATGAAACTTATAAATGTTGATTTGTAAAATAAATCATAAACATTAATCACCTCAAGCATATTACCCGAGATATGCCATAATTTTTTGCATCATTCAATACAGCTTAATAACAATTCTAAAATATCTTCACAAAAGCCTAGCATGCCTGTGCTTATGATTACAAGGGAAAAGGCATTTTATGATAGTTTTTTAAACAACTATTGCTTCATGCATTTATTAAATAAGTTTTTGACTAACTGTTCTAGTGTTACTCAGTTAAAAATGTTTCATGAAGCAACATAAAATTTTTCAGCTTGTCTCTCAGCTGGTTGGGTGGGGTCCAGGCAGTCTGGGTCGAGTAAATATTATTTGTGAATGAAGCAATGCTGAGGTAAATTATAGGCCTAAGAAAACAATTTGATGTATAGAATTGTTAAGAGGATGCAGTACATGATTTTTTTCCACTTCTGGGGGGGTGAAGATAGTTTTCCTGTCGACCGATAGAGTTACCAAAGTCAGTGCCATTACAACAGGTGTATTTGTCAAGAGTGTGTCTTCTATGTTGTTTATTCCTTGTGTGGGGGAAGGAGGAATCCCCTCCCAATGCCTCTATTACCCCATAAGAGGGCCCTGGGGGGCCTTCCCTTCCCTAATATGATCCTTCTCCACCGAAGATGATTTTGTAACCCACTGAGCGCAAGGTTGTCATTTGTGTGGCAACAGCTCACACACATTGTCTGTTGTCCTTGCCATAGTAGTAGGTTTCGCATCACTTGATTTCATTGAAAAATTCAGCGTGATAACATGACTTATCTGGCTCGAAATGCTAATTTTATAAGTTACAAAGTTTAATCTAGACTTGTACCGATACGACTTTTTCCGATACCAAACCGATACCTCAATACCAGTGGCCGATACCAATAGTATTATTTGCTGATACCTTACATATTTTTCTTAAAAACATTTAATAAGTGCTTTCCTTCTCGTGAAGTCAACTCAGGAATCAAAAGTGTTATAAGAGAGCTACTAATTATTGAGAGAAATGACATTGTGACAACTCTTTTATTTTGCTACTCTTACAATTATCACTGGAATTAGATATAATACACTAAGCCCTCTTGCATTTGTAAATACTGAAAATTCTTTTTAAGAAATAAGAGATGCTGAGCATGATCAGCAGCTCGTATTTGAATGTATTTAGATTGACATATTATTGACACGGCTGCTGAACATGCTCAGCAGTTCAGAGGGTCCTTCTATCAGGACCACAGCACTAGTTTCTGAAAACATTTGCTCAGGAAACTCTAAACCTGCAGGTACACCCAAATACAGTGGTCTCTCGTTAGCACGTTTTAGTAGGGACCCAATATCCTGAACATGGTAACGAGGGAAACTTGCTGATCAGGTTAGGTCTTCTCAGGCTATGTTGCAGAAGTGTGTGCGGGTTGCATAATTCCCATGAGGACCAATATTATTAATATAATAAATTTAACGCCTAGTACTTCATATTAAATCGTGTATTTTTGAAATAGTACTACCTACATGCAAATAATACTTTAGAGTTACTTTGCATGAAAAAATGAAGGGAATTGGATTTTTGTTAGTGGTAAAAGAGAAAAAAATATTTCACCAAAGAATATATCATAAAACGTATTAAGTAATACAATTATTACCACAAAATATTATAGACAAGACATTATTTTATACGCACAAAAAATCTGAAATTAATACAATGATTAGTTTTAAAGTTATAAATTTTTTTACCAGCCATATGCAAAAACCGGCAATTCTATTTAAATCTCCACCGACCTACGAGATGGGATTCCTTTAAATCTCCTCCATGCTTGAAGGGTTAACTGAATCCTATAGGTGAAATAAGGTGAGCTTCTTATTTGTTTTAATTGAAAATGTCCAAAGAACTGAATATCCAAATGCCAAATTAAATTATGAAAAACAATATCTCCATAAAAGGTATTGTTTTTCATAATTTACTTTGGCATTTGGATATTCTGGTCCTTGGACATTTTGAATCCTATAGAATTCAAAACAAATAGGAGTCATTAAAATAGTAATTTAGCTTTTTCAGTTCAAAAATTATAGCAGAAAAACATAATAGCAAAGTACAAAAGAATAAAGACTACGATGTGAAATAACTAATATTTGGAATTTTTAATACCTATAGGTATTATTGCACTTTACTTTTCAATTTTACAGAAGAAAAATCATGTGGGCAATACTCATTATGATGTAGATAAAAATGAATTCAAATTCAGACATTTTTCCACATTCAAATCCACAGATCATGCAGTAAATTATTTAAGTTTTTATTCAAAAAGAAAATCATTTTGACCCTCTCTGGATCCAACCTATTTCTTTTGGCATATGCAATATTCCCTGCAGTGCTAAAACACCTTTCACTGAAGACTGTAGCTGGGGGTATGCAAAGATACTTTTGAGCAAGTTTTTTCAGTCTGAAAAAATAGCTGTTGTACCAGTATCTCCCAAATCTTCCATGCTTGCTTCTGGGTGCAATGTATTCTCACTAATGTACTTATTTAGTTCTTCTTCACCTGATGTTTCTTGGGGAATATTCTCTGCAGAGGCAACAAGATTCTTATATTGTGACCAAATTCCTAAACTGGTGGACACAGTGGATGTTAGAGCCACAGAATCCAGTTCTACTTGCGAATCTTTTTCAGTAATTACCGACAATATAAGGTAATCTACACCACTTCCTAGTGTATTCGTATCCGTAATCCATATGACTGAGCACCAGATATGTTGGGAGAAAGGGGACTCATCTTCCCTCGTGGCCAAACACCTTTTGGACACAGCACACCACTGCGTGTTTGACCCGGAGATACTCCGTGTGGAGAGGAGGAGTCCCTCATGAATGATCAGCTGTTCAAACGTCACTCCCCACTCCTGGCCATTCCATTTCCTAAACCACACATTGACTCACCACCAGTGCCCCCCCCTCCTAGTTGTTTGCATATATACCGCCCTCTTGACCAAATATTCTTTGTACCTGATGATGGCTTAGCGGCTGAAACGCGTAGTACCACCATCAAAACTGTGGAATAAGTGCTATCTCTCGAGTTCTTTTATTATTCCTCTAACTTCTACACCCAGAGCAGCATCTAGCTGCAAATGGTCTCGCAAATCACACACTTCTATAGTGTATGCATACATAATGCTAGCTTAAAAATGTATATACACCGCTCAATTTATGTTACGAGTTTTTCAGTAGAAATTAAGGTAATATAGAAAAATGCACTGTTATAATAATCTTCATAGGCCTAGTCCAAACTGCACAAAAATTTTGCAAAGACGCTTGATCGCCTAATTTCTGACTCATGGGAGATAAGAAACAAGTTAGTTGTGTTAAACTTTATGAACCCTGTTGGCATGGATACACATTTATAGATACATTAATGAATATAGGTATCGTAAATCACGCACGTGTGTTGTGGGGATGCATATATTTCAGGAGGGTCGCTTCATCGCGGTGTTGACAAAGGATACTCATTCATACGATCTTTGATATTATGAATTGTCAATTTTTCTGGTCCCATTGACTTCGTAATATCGAGTTTCTACAGTATCAATATAATTAACAGGTGAATTGCCACCAGTATAACTAAATCCACTGAATATCTCCACAAAATTCGGTGAGTACGTATTTCACTATGCCTTCGTGCACTGTGGAAAAAGAACACAGAAAATAAATGACGTAAGAAAAGAAAAATGGGAAAAACGATTTTCTGTTGAAGTTTGCTGGTCGATCCACTCGAGAGCATGAGCGCGTGCTCTTACACCCAGGAAATTTAAAATCATGTACCTCGTTGGTTGGTTTTTTCTTCAGAATTGACTTTGAAGGCTTTGATTCCTCGATTCTGCTCAAAATGGGTGGAATCAGAATGGACCCATCCTTAATTTCTACCAATGTTTCAACCAACCATTAGACATTGTCAAGTCCATAATTCTAAAACTTATAAATTGTGCAATGACTTTTCTGTAATGACAAAACCATTCACAGCGATATTTGATGATCTATAACTTAAAAACCACTTTTCAAATTGGTATTCCTTCATACGATGATTTATTGAAATTTTCTTTTTTTCGACCGATGCCTGCAATAGCTAGCATGAATAACAGCGTGATTTTTCATAATTGTATCCATTGTAGAGACTTGTAATCTTAGACGTTTCGCTATATCAGTGCGAGTTGCAGCATGAGAATCCACAATTTTTATTTATGCCTCAATGGAAAATATTCTAGTTGCTGTGAAGGCTTCTGTGATGATTGGATGAGTTGAGGGTTTCCAGTTTTTTTCTGCGTTAGGTCATCCTTCTGGACGATAGTTTCGCTGGCATTCCAGACGGCACCTTCAGGTCCGAAGTGTAGGGAAGTTGACATAGGAAATATATAGTATGAAGATATAGGAAATATATAGGGCGAGGGTGTAGTAAATATGATAGGACGCTATCTACGGACCTGAAGATGGCACCTGGAATGCCAACGAAACTGTTGTCCAGAGGGATAAACCAACGAGAAAGAAACACGAAAATGCTCAAGTCATCCGTTACTACCAACAGACCGTTAGTGCTGTCATCCAACTAGTTTTTCTGTCATTTGTAGTGAAAAGAGAACAGTTTCACAGGAATTACATTTGTTGAAGGGTTGTCTTTCTACCATTAAGAATGTGGCAAAACCCATCAGCAGACTTCTCTTTCCTCACCATGCATACAATGAAGTTCATCAATATGTTAAGTACGTATAGCACTGTATGGGAGCTCAATGGTGTATGGTATGATACTTGATGTATTCACATTTTTACTTTTTGGGTAATTATTTGAGATCCTGAGTATCAAATACCTTCCAGTATTCAAAGTATCCGAGTATTCTTGGGTAGTATTTTCTCATCTTGATGTCAAATTGGCTACTTTTGTCACTGGCCATATTTGTTAGGAACTCAACCATACCCTAGGGGTCACAGAGGAGCAAAGCATGCAGCACTGCTGCAGGAAAGAAGTGAACTCAATCAAACACTTAGTAAATTATGTCGTTATTATCCGAGTTTGGTTATGTTGTAATTCAGTTGATTAAGTCATGTCCGTTTCTTTCCAGCTTTGGAGAGCATGAGGAAATGCCCTTTTCTCGCTGACGCTGTGCCTGCAGTGAAAGAGGCCAGCAAGGAAATGAAAGATGATATCATTGACCTCAGCCCTCAAGCAAAATCAGGTGAGAAAAAATGTTTGAATCACTCAAATCAATGAAGTATATAATGAATTCAGGGCTGATCATGAGCTCTGAATCTTTTAAAGGTCATTTACTTTTTGCTCGTGCAAAAATTTACAAAATATTTTATTTATTCAGAAAGGAAGCAGGTGAATGGTTCTCTTGATGAATATTCGGAGAGTGTGGTTGAGAATAACCATCTGGAACTGGTGGACAAGGCAAAAACAAGTGGTGGGATATATTTCATTTTGACAGCATGTGTAATAATTTATGAGGTTTTGCAAGTTTTCTAAGTTTTTGTCTTGATTAGTTAACTATGCTTGCTCAGTACCTTGTAGTTATAACTAGTATTTACTAATATTAGGTGGGAGTTTTTTTTTCTGGTAATTCATTCCTATTTCCTAACCTTTTTAGTATGTGAATGTAATTAATATGTTAAGGCATAGTAATTGTGAGGAAAATGGATACCATGTTGAAATCCTTAATTTCTTTCTGCCAGAAAATGCTATCATTATGACATGCTTTCTATGAGTGAAGGTGCCACAGGTGCTGCAGGATTATGTAACCAGTGTAGATGACGGCTCTGGTAGAGCAACTGTCAAACCTTACCCCTATGAACGCAAAATATTCTTAGCCTAAGTATTGTCTGTATTGCCAAGGGAAGTTTCTAATAGTTCCATTTGCTGAAGGAAAAATTAAGTGTAGTAGTGGGTGAGGTATGCGAATTTTGCAATAGTTGTAGAAATTAAGTCAGCCCTTTCTACTGATGTGTAAGGGCAGTCCAGAAATTGAACTTTTTTCCCCTTTTACTTGAATTTTGGGCAGATGTTGACCAAGTTTCATATGGGTCAATTCTTATTCCAACCATACAAGGGAAATACATAAAAGTATTTTCCATGGAAAGGGTTTATATGTAATGTCTGCATGCAGGCATTCTCTAATAAACTTATCAAATAGCCAGAAAAATTCATCAATTACTCAGTCACAGTGCCTTATCATAAAATGTTACAGTGTCTGCCAACCTTGAAAATAGGGAAAAAGACAGGAAATTTATATCACATAAATGTGGAGTTGGACAGAAATTTTGGGTAGCCTCCTGTGATTTCAAAATTTTCATCATATCCTATTTGGAGTTATGAGGTCCTAAGGAGATTAGATGAGAAGAGATGTCTGATGAAAACAATGAAAAAGGTTTATGGGGCAACCTTAATGGCCACATCTTGAGATGTGATGGTCTCTCAAAGACAGTGATCAAGGGAAAAGTGAATGGTGTGAAACGGCCTCATGCATGATAAATGTGAAGGATGGGAAAGAAAGAGAGTTATCTAAGCATGAAGAGGTCGAGGAATGTTGTGGAGAGCTGCAGCTAACCATTCTTGCAATTGTTGACTTATGATGATGATATTAGAGTGCAGGAATAATTTTCTGTGTGCTGGGAAGTTTTGTGGTGTGAGTTGTTGTTTTTGCCATTGAGTGAGAATGGTGTGAGCGGTGTGGTTTGTCTTGCGGGTTTTAATTCATCTTCTGGTACAGCATGTCTTCTTGTTAAGTATGTATTTATACAGGTAAGTGCAGGGCATTTCTTTGCATGTAGACAGTTTTATGGCTTAAAAAGATCAAGTTATATAGAGGACCGGCGAGATATGGTGGAAGTTTTCCACAATGGATAAATGAAAAGGTCTTAGTGGACTCCACAGTACTTTTTATAATGAGAATAATGAAACTAAACAGATCATTGCAATGCAATAACTAAGAACCTCCAGCCTGAAAGTAACTGCGTGAATCATAACAAGGGATTCCTAAAAGCCATAAGCAGCATCAGTGAAACTATTAAAACTGAGAGCTTATTATCACCAAAGCAGACAGGGGAAATCAATTTGTTATCCTCAAAAAACAAGGTTATTTGTAAAAGTGCTTGAAATTCATATCAGGGAATGATTTTGAGATATTACCAAAAGACCCAAAAAAGCTTTTCAAAAAGAAACCTGTTCCATGATAAATAGTTGCAACAGCATCCTCAGTGCCAAGGAAAAGTATTTTTTCATTCAAAAGAACCCTTTTCCACCTTGCCTATATTGCCTAATCAAAATCCATAAAGTGAACATGCCAATTCGACCTATAATAGTTTGTACATCTCTGCACCTACCCACCAACTGGCACATCCAGACTCAATACCATTCTTCAAGACCTCACCAACTTTGAATCAAAATATAGTATAATAAATTCCACAGAACCAAGTAACTCAAAGATTCCTTGTCACCACCCAACACCAACGTAGTGCCCTTCGACGTAACCAATCTGTTCACCAGCATCCCCAAGCAAGAAGCCTCACAATAGAAATCCTCAAGAACAACAACGTCAACCCAGTGATCTGTGACGAAATCCGACCTCTAACCAAATTGTGCCTCACACAAAACTATTGCCTCCTTAACGACAGTTTCTACAACCAAAAAGAAGAACTTGCAAATGGGATCACCGCTCTCATCCTGGTTGGCCGAAATCTTCATGACCGACTTGGAAGGAAAAGTCTTCCGTTCAGAAAACCAATTAACAAAATTAGTCTGATATTGGTACACCACTATGTAGGTGATGTATTGTGTTGTTGGACGGGCACAACAAGAGAAGTGGAATCATTCTTACAATTTTTAAATTCAGTGCATAAAAGCATTAAGTTCACACTGGAAATCGGCACTGATCAATCCATAAATTTCATTGATTTAACTATTCGATTTTCAAGTGGCAAACACAAATTTTCAATATACTGCAAACCTTCCCCAACCAACGAAATCATTCCAGCAGATTCATGCCATCCATTCCAACACAAAACTGCAGCATTTCACTCAATGATCAACAGATTAGTGAAAATCCCCCTCAATGATGCCGAATGCAACAAATAAATAGAAGTGATAAAATAATTTGTCGTATTAAATGGCTACCAACCAGAACTAATTGATAAATTAATTCGTAAATCCCGCCAAAAACTAGCCATCTCAATGGTGTCACAATCACTACGCCAAGAGGAAAAACAAGTAAGTGGTGTAAACTTCCATTCTTAGGAAACATCTCATATGAAGTCTCCTCGTCTTTCCCTAAACAAAAATACAAAGCAGCAGTCTGCCCCCCTATCAGCCATAAAAAAAAACTATTATTTAACGCCAAGGACAAAATCCCCAAACTCAAAAGAAGGGCAGTGTATCATTTAAAGTGCGACAATTGCTCATATATTTACATTGGTAAGACAGAGAGGAGTGTAGGAATCAGAACAGAGGAAACAAAAAAAATGCCACGAAAAGTGAATCCATGTTCACAAACCACCTCTGGGACAATAACTGCCATAGCAGCTTCATTCCAGATATCCTGCACTTAGAAAAAGACGGAAGAAGATTGGATGCCCTTGAATCCCTAGAAATCATACACCGCTGCAAAAACAACGTCCCCTTGGCAAATGATTCTTCCCTCCCACTCTCCATAATTTTTCATCCCCTTAAACACACTGCACCCAAAACAGTGAAAGAAAATACCATACGGACTGTCGAAAGGTGATACAATGCAAAACAATGATACAATGATATTAGCAACTAAGGCTCCACCTCCTCCCCACCCCCCTGCAGTGATTTTCCCAAAACACCCACTCCCACAATGATACAATTTGATGATACGAACAACTAAGGGTTCCCCCCTCAGTGTCTTTCCCAAAACACCCTAACCCCTTCACCTTCCCCCTCCCCTCCTAGATGTTGTGCATGTAAGTGATGTCCGAATCATGTATGTTACCTGACAATGACACTACACGTTGAAACCTCGGTCGTTCAGATGAAAATTACTGTGGAGTCCACTAAGATCTTTTCATTTACCCATCAAGTTATATGTTGCGTTTCTAAATTATTTTAAACTGTTGAAAATGGGAAGCGTGTCTTTTCCGAACCCCCTTGAATTTTGGTGGCTCCCCCACTTCTCTGATTCACTTCATGCTGCATTGTTTTATTTGAAATGGCTCTTTTTGTTTTCAATCCTGAAGTCGTATTTTTAAAAAGAAAATCATTTTATACAATTATGTAAGCTGCCCCCAATATCAGTTCATATCAACTTCTTTGTTTAGTTTAAATGTTTTTTTTCTCGATTCACTGTAATAGGGAAATCCAAAGCTCATTGCACTTGCGCAGGTGAGAGGGTTACTCTGTAGAGGGGTGTCCTTTCCATGTGCTACCAACTCTGCTGTGTTGTGTGGCCTTGTATGCCACAACATTCAAAACATTGAAATGCGTATTGACCGAAATGCATCAAAGTCAAACAATGCTACATAGGGATGAATGCCTCCAACTGATGCTTCATGCAACTGTGAATCAACATAATTAAAATAAATTAAACTTGAAGAATGATTGTGCCGTGCACTCTTTAAATAAAGAATCAATGACAAGGGAAAGTGAAGGTATTAAAATTAAATCCAGTACTTGTGGTGTTGCATGCTGATATGACAGTAAAAGAAACCGAATCACATCTTGTGGTATGGCACTAAACAAAAATCGCTACAGATGTGAGCACTTGAATATGGCTGCAAGTGTAGCTGATGCTGTTCCTACGTAGTTGCAGCCATTGCAAACATTGGTGCCAAGATTGGATCCTGTGGAGGGTAATGCGCAGTGCGCAAAGCATGAAGTTAGACTCTATGGAAAAACACTAGTCTTTGTAAAATCAGAGGTCCATTAAATAAAATATTCACTAGCTAGAGTAATTATTGAATTGGACACAATTTGTGTCATTACCATAATATGTAATCAAAGTTATTGTTTTCTCCCCCTGAATGCTTTAAAACCTAAAAGGTTGTATTTGAAATGGTTTAAAATTTTATACTTAAAGCAAATATTTTCAATTGAAGTGGAGGAAAAAATAGATTCAGAAAACATGTAAATTATTAGAATGATTTTTTGAAATTTAGTGGTTTTATTTTTAAAGGTACGTCAAATTAGAGGTTATCTTAGATTCAGCATTGCCGTAGACTCAGGTGAATTCTGAAACATTTATTTCACTCTAAAGAAATTAAGTAACACTCCTTGTATCGAATTATTTTCAACTGGTTTACAAGCTTCAAAACTCGCTGAAGTTTGATTCTTCCTTCTTATTCCCAATGCGTCCTATGTTCACACTCTCTCTCACTGCTGCTCTGGCTTGTTCAAGATGTAGGATGCTTTGCAGTTGGGAGAGACGGATTGTATGTCACATGAACACATAAGGAAGGCATTGACCTTCTTATAAGAAAAAATTGAATGGTAACTTTTACCAGTGGAAATATTTAAATGACTTGCAGAACTTTTAAGACTATCAAAGTGTGTGTAAAGTGGGTTTCCACAAATATCAGACCCAAAGTCATTGAGCTCATTGCCAATAACCGCTTCATTTTTGATCTTTAATCTTCAATATGGACAGTTTAATAATCTCATCTTGTTTTAAGGAATCATTTGTCTCCTTCAATATTCCTCTTTCCATTCCCTTTCATGTCACAAGTATAGTCCTTTTGGAACCTGTTTGAGTACTAATGAGATCCATCAATGTTCACTTATTGCTGCTCATAGACTGCACTGACGATTTCTCCTTCCTGTGGTATATTACCACCTATCTTTCAGCGTGGAACTCAGCTGCAGGATCTCCTTTGTTCCCTTAGTTCTGTGCCTCCCATTCGTCCATGTTTATTCCTGCGTGGATACCCTTTTTCTCCACCCACTCCTCTGGTAGCCTATCTGGCTTGATGTAGCATCTTTTCAGCTTGCACCTCACTGCTTTCCTATATCGGTATGTCCTTTCCCCCTCAATTTACAATAATAACTCCCCACGGGTCCTTTTTCTCGTTTTTTGGTTCTCATTTGTATACTGTCGATATTATTACAGATTTTAAATATTTAAAATTGTGAAACTTTTTTTTTAATAGGCACTAAATGTTTTTACTGTATTGTATTTTTATTGAATATTTTACCCCAGTTTATTATTTCCTCTTTTCTATTTCCATGGTTGCAAATTATTTCCACATTTATTGAGGGGTGAAGTTGTTTTGTTTCTAAGCACGTTCAGCAGTTGGCTTAACAGGCATTACCTTGCAGTGTCCCATCACAGTTATGTATTTTAAAAAAGGAAACATTTTAAATGAAAAAACTTATAGCATGACATTTGAAATTAAAATACATGAATGGTTCTGATAGCATAACTAACACATTTTATATTAATGAAAAAATCAATCCATAGTACTGGACATAGATGTATATTATTTGATGGCAATAGTTGATAATGCAACATACCACCAGGGACAATTTATCGAACTAAAATTTTTAATAAATACCTCTTACAAGCCATTTTTAGCTAACAAGTGAGTTAAGCTAGTCTGTTAGTGTGTAATGAATATGTGAGAACATTAAAAAAATTGTGTTATTTCTGTGGGTTATTAGTTGGAAATGTAAGTAGTATTTTGTGATGTTACATGCACGAAGGCACAATGTGGATGGAGAAAACAAAACTGTTTAGATATAGGTAATAAACATTACTAGTCCTGTGTGCTAGACAGAATTGAAGGCAAATTGGGCACCCAAATGACGAAATGAATGATAGTAGAAACAATTAATTTAACACTTCATTGATAGCTGTGAGAAAATTAATTTTAGGTTTCTTTATTTCTAGAAGTATGTTAGAGAACTATAGGCATGAGTCATATTGGATTGCTATCATTTAAATGCTTGTAAAATATTAGGCAGTTGTATGATTTCCTGATTTATTGTGCAGTTTTGAGTGCACTGCTTAACAAGTCAAGATGACCCCTCCAGCTGATGATGCTGAATAGTGAAAAGCTCTTCAATTATTTTTATAGTGGCATTTCCGTGGCCTTTGTTCAGGTTATTCTCCTGAGAGAGATCTCACCACTGCAGAGCTGGGGTGAGAGTAGTGTGCCAGCTTATCTCTATATGCTGTTTATCAGAGATGGATTTATGTGCTAATTTTCATTCCATAAATAAGATGAGGACATCTGTTATGGTGGTGATTAAAACAATTGATTTCTGTTGATTAAAACTATAGTGACCTTCAACATTTCGGGCAAATGTTAGGAGAAATTGGATCCATATTCAAGAGAGAGGATATTTAGTGGTGATGAAAGTTTAACTGATTCCAATACAAATTCAAAAGTAGCTGACTCTCGCTTGATCATCTGCAAACCTTAGTGACTTCTCAACTTCCCGTAGCCTGCACAGCAGAATCATGCCCCTCTCCCCACATCCTTTGAGAATATGTAAAAAAGCACCACTGCCAACGGACAGCCTTTTGCCAGACAAAGAAAAAGGTTACCTGGAATTGAGCCACGGATATTTGGCTTGCCATGACTACGTGCAGGAATTCTGATTTCAAAAGGCATTTTTTATAAGTTATGGATGAGATCTGGTGCCTATAAATCATACTAAAATAATCATCGACTTTGTGCTCAGGAATCCTGGGTAGAGTGGTGGTCGGTGATTCAGCCCGATATGCCAAAGGTCTGTAATTCGATTCCAGGTCTGGGAAATGTTTATCTTTGGGAAATTTTCAACACATTTGGTATGCACAATGGTAAAGTTAACAACAAACAAAAAATTTAAAATTCATTATGATTAAAAATGGAGTACAGAACAATTAAATGTCACATTAACAAACGGTGTTTACCAAAGTGTGAAAAGCACACAAAGTTTTGATTTACAGTAAGTCCTCGACTTACGCGGATCCGAGTTACACGGATCTGGAGTTACACAGATGTTCAGTTGGGCCGGTGACCTTAAGGTCTCAACAAACTGGCGCGGGACGCACGAGCGAAATTCACGCGGGACAAAATCTCTCGGCGGTATACGCGCAAACCATTACGCGAATCTCGCCCGGCAGAGCACGGACCCACTGCGAATATTATTTATTTCGCTGCATGCCGCATTTCCCTCGTCCCGCGACTAGTCTAGCGCAAAATGACTGCGAGAAATTTCGACAGAGGAGTTCATTGCAGCGGTTAAGAAGTATCTGTTACTCAATCCAAAAATCAATGAAAATGATTAGGTCAAATACTTATATATAAGCACGCGTTTGATCATTAATTGCAAATAGTATTTTTTAAATTACAAAGTATTGCTTGCTAATATTCATTTCTTGGTATTCGTCTTCTGCCAATGCGATTACAAAGAGAGCTTCATCTTTTTCAAATGACACTTCCATAGTCTTAACACTGAAGCGGAAATACTGACGTCCACACGCACCCTGAAGTCCCACGAATGTATCGCGTTGGACTGAGTGACATTAAGTTCGCCCCCTTGGCATATTTCGCTCCCGCGTCCCGCTTTTGTGTCCCGCGCCGGTGTGTTCAGATCACAGATGTTCAGACCACAGATGTTCAGACCATATGTTAGTGTTTTTTCCGCGTTTCTGTTGCCACGACAGATACACCGGTGACGACCCTTGACTCATTGTCAAGAGCGCATGAGTTGATGCCAAAGTATGGGCGTTCGGAACGCTCACTCTAGTTAAGGTCATTACATAGTTCGATACCTAGTTGATGATTTGACTATGGTGATGGTGAAAAAGTGTAATGTGATTACCTTTTTCCTTTTAGTCGTCTTCACTGAAGCCTTCCTAGGCCTCTCGCAACACAGGTGAATTTTTAACCTAGTTTTTACTTTTAAGTCCGTGGACTTCACATACAATAACGCTTCCCTGCTGGACATCAAATATAGAAATAAATGTATGTCAAACATTAACACACAGCAACCGCAATCAATATACATTCGCACCAGTAGCTGAGAGAAAACAGACTGGACTTAAAAAAACAGACGGTGCCATAAGCAGCGTCGCATCTGGCTGTCCTTGGTATGAGGAGCGTACATTGGCTATTTGTTACATCGCGCCATAAACACGACATGCAGAGATTTGAAATCCGTCACTGGTCGAAAGCCTGGCTGGCTCCATAAAAATCTATGTGTTTGACGTTTTATTATCTCTCGCGACGACAGAAACCCGAAGAAAACGTAATCCTGTCACCGGCCTTACATGGCATCAACGTCTTTTTTCGGTGTAGTTTGACCATCCCGAGTAAGTCGACGCGTATTTAACTATCTACTCCATAGATGACCTATGTTGTCGATCACAAGAAAAAAGAACATGTGTTGAGTAATTATACTTACTTCAGATTTAAATATCCAATGAAATAAAGATAGGATTTGTATTACCCTCAGAATTGTTGTATTATGGTAACTTAGCGGCCTCTCAAAAGATGGTGTTTTCTGGAATAGTCGCCGATTGCAGCCAACCGCGGTGAATGCGGCACCGCTAATGATTCAAAAATGATTCGGTAAGTTATTGCGTTTCGACTTACGTGGATTTCGACCTACACGGAAATTTTTGGAACGAATTAACTGCGTAAGTCGAGAACTTACTGTACATAAAAAAATGTAACTTGATTTTTTAAATAAAAATTATGTTGTTTATCAACCCTGCCCTTCATTATCCAATGTGGTTACTCAGGAGCTCCAGCTACTTGAAACCTATTATACAAGTACAGTAGAAGTCCATTATAGTACGGCATATAGCAAGAATCTCGCAATAACAAGTGATTAGCAATGTTATATGAATAATTAAAATTTATTCATTTCAACAAGTTTTTATTTCATGATTCCTGAATTCACGGATGCATAAAAATTTGGGTGAATGAATTGGTAACTCTCGGCAATAGTATTTCACGCGAGTTACCTCAGTTTCGCTCTAGATCCTCCTGATGGCAGCACTAGTACGACACACGATGTGCAGCGCAACCGACGGAGGCATTTGCTTGTGCAAATAAATACTCGCTGCAACTAATTTTCGAGAGATGACTGAATGTGAATTTGAGGAATATTAGGAATAGATAATTATGCAAGAAATATTTCAGCAAATCATTACAACTTCCCAAACCAATGGATGTACTGGTTAACACTCGAAAACTTCAACAAAGCGTAAATTATTGTTTTTAAAGATTTAATTCATAAATTAACGATGGATATGCAATTGTGCACAAAAACGGCTCTTCTACCTGTTTCTAATAGCATGGCAACGAAAGAAAAACGGAATGTAAGAACAACTGGGAAATGAGCGGCTCATTCCAGCACCTTTGGATATAATGAGCGCTCGCTATAGCGAGTGATTTCCCACCCATTGTGAGCACTTGTTATACCTAGGTTCCACTGTAATATATTTAAAAAATAAATTTTCTATTATTTAATCATTCAAAGCTGTGCTACTGAAAATGCTAATGCTTGGCAAGGAATGCTCATTTTATTGGCAGCAGAAGGTGTTGTTGCTAATCTTTTATTTGTAATGTTGAGCATTGTTTCCTGAAATGACAGCAGCAGGAGTAACTTACGGCTTGATTTACTTTTTATAAGCAGTGCTACTGCTTTGGATAGACCTATTTTTCTAGTATGTTCCCATACACCTTCCAATGTTGTTCATTCTTTGTTTTACTAGTGCAATGCGTTTTAATGCATAATTAGTGTGCTTGTTTAGTGTCCAGTTCGAATAATTTGCCTGTGTGTAGGGAAATATATTGCAAATATGAATCAATCTCAAACTGTTATCATCTTTAATAAAAATGTTTCCTTGATTTCATCTTGCAGAAGAGACTTTTGGCTATGAAGATTTTTTCCATGATCAGATAAGCAAGAAGAAGAAGGACCACTCATATCGAGTGTTTAAGAAGGTTAACCGACTTGCTAATAATTTCCCAGCGGCACTTGAATACAGCTGGGGGAAACGACCAATCACTGTTTGGTGTTCAAATGATTACCTGGGCATGTCTTGTCACCCAAAAGTTAAAGAGGCTGTGAGGTATGGTGTGTGTGCGTGTAATTATGCATTCGTTGCTTACTTGTGGTGCTCTTGGTATTCATTTGTTGTGGCCATCTTTCCAATCCAGGCAAGCCCTGGACACTTACGGAGCTGGTGCTGGTGGAACAAGAAACATCTCTGGAAATTCTTTATTTCACGAAAAACTGGAAAAGGAGTTGGCGTCCTTGCATCATAAGGATGCTGCCCTTCTGTTCACATCTTGCTTTGTTGCCAATGATTCTACACTTTTCACGCTGGCTAAAGCAATACCCGGTGAGTCTGAGTGTATCTGTGTTAGCTGAATGAATCTTGAATTTCTGTCCATGTTTCATGTTTGGGCTTCTATCTTCCAGGATGTCACATATTTTCAGACTCGGGGAATCATGCATCCATGATCCAAGGGATAAGAAATAGCAGAGCTCCCAAGTTCATATTCCGTCACAATGACCCTGCTCATTTACATGAGCTCCTCAGTAAAGTTGACATTAGTGTACCAAAAATAGTGGCTTTTGAGACTGTGCATTCGATGACTGGGGCAGTCTGCCCTTTAGAGGAGTTGTGTACCATTGCTCATCGGCATGGTGCATTGACGTTTGTCGATGAAGTCCATGCTGTGGGTCTGTATGGAGACAATGGTGCTGGCATCGGGGAGCGTGAGGGACTGCTCCATGAAATGGATATCATATCAGGGACACTGGGTGAGTAACCTCTCTCTCTCTCTCTCTTCATCTCATCCGCTTCCATGTATCGGAGGTCATCCGCAACTGGTGTTGAGCGTGTGGCACACCTCCACCATGACTGGGATACCGTGTAGCATTTGTGTAGCTAGATCTCGCTTGCTCTGCTCTACATAGGCTGTTTCCTTTAATGATGAGCCATCTCTCAGCTTCTTTGCAGAGATTATGTCCCAGGTATATGAGACAATTAGACTTCTTTTTATTAGGAAGGAAGAGACCGTCTTCAATGTATTCAAATTAAACGATAAGTGGGATGGATCAATGCATTCAAGTGAATCTCATTGGCATGATTCTGCATGCCCTACCATTTAGAATCCAGGATGATATAGCATGTATAATCCTTGATAGCGAATGTGAGTTATCCTTAACTTTAATCCCTCCCCTACGTGACCTCACTGTAGAGAAATCTATGCTGTGCTAAGGATTCAACAATTCAAGTTCTTCACTTCAGTGAGGTGCAAGAACTACTGCAGTTATCTGAATAGGTATTATTGATGTCAGGTACTTGAGTATTTCCAGAAATGGAAGTGATCATAACCTTGTTACAATTGTTTGAATCAAAAGATACATACATTCATTGTCGTGAACATCAGGGGTGCTACAGACCTGGACCATATGGAAAACCTAAAATAAAGTAAGAATTCCGTAACAATAGTGATACAGATAGTACATGTAAATAGTTCCTCCAAATTATGCAGTCATTTGTCAACAAATATATACCCCATAAGTATAAGATTGAGAATAGGAAACCAAGGTGCTACAATGCGGAGGGTAGAAAATGTTTAAAACACAAACAATTTAGCTACGTGAAACTAAGAAAAATGAAGAAAATGTAGCTAATAACTATCTAAACAATATTTATTATATTGGTAAACAATCCTTGGATTGGTTTGACGCAGCCCTCCAATCGGCCAATTCTTGTATCGGCCAACCTCTTCGTATTAACATAATTCCTCTCTTTCACATCCTTCGTGAACTGTTCCACACATCTCACACGACGCCTTCCTTTGCCATTCTTCCCGTTCACTTCTCCCTAGATGATTGTCTTCATCAGGCCATCGTGTCTTAAGATATGGCCAATTAAGTCATCAAGCCGTCTTCGTTTTAGATTTTTCAACAGACTTCTCTTTTCTCCCACTCTTCTTAAGACTTCTTCATTTGTCACTCGGGTAACCCAGTTAATCTTCTTCATTCTTCGGCAGCACCACATTTTGAATGCTTCCACCATTTTCTTCTCCGCTGCTGTCATCATTCTTGCCTCACTGTATTGAAGAAACATGCTCGAGATGTATGTTCTGATGAATTGTTTCCTTACTTCTACGCTTTTATTTCCAGATGTCAGTAGATTCTTCTGTTGGTAGAATGCCCTCATTGCCTGGGCTATTCTACTGACTATTTCTTTCTTACTTTCTTCATCGTTGGTTACTCTGCTTCCCAGGTAACAGAACTGTTTCACCTCTTCCAGTTTTTGTTTCCCTAATTTAATGTTGGTTTTGGCCCCTTCTCTCATACTGCACACCAATATCTTAGTTTTTTTCTAATTGACCTTCAGCTCATTGTAATTTCCAGGATTATTAGAGTCTTATTCAGATCCCTCTTGTCTCTGCTTGAGTGCTATGTCATCAGCACATTCCAGCATTCTAATTTTTTCTCTGTGGATATTCACTGCAGAAGACTTCTCTGTGATTTCATAGATTGCTCTCTCGATGTAAACATAAAAAATTACGGGAGACAGTGCACATCCTTGTCTCACTCCTTTCCTTATTCTTGATTCTTCACAGCTGGGTCCACATCTCATCACAACTACTTGGTTTTTATACAAACTGTGGATAATTCTTCCGTCAATGTGGTGCACTCTAGTTCCTTTCAGATTTCTGAGCATTTAATTCCAATCCACGTTATCAAAAGCCTTCTCTAAATCCTCAAATGCAATGTATGTCAGTATGTTCTTCTCCGTTCTCTTCTCTATGATCAGCCTAAGGGCAATTTTGCTTCTCTTGTCCCCTTACTTTTCCTAAATCTGAATTGATCTTCATACGGGAACTCTTCTGATTTTCATTCCATTCTTCTGAAGATGATCGTTGTCAATAATAATAATAATTTGTTGGAGCAAAAATGGACCACTGGCCTGGAAACGGCTTTGGCCGGCTAATGGTGGCCGTCTGCTTGTGGGGCCAACCACCCTACTCGCACTGGTTCTGGTTCCTAGACAGAGTACCAGGAACGCCCCCCACAACCGGCCTCTTGGATGCGGGCCATAGTGGAGTTGGGTGTGGTCGAAGCAATAGTCCACCGCATACAGGAGCTGGTATGAGGTGGACGGATACCGTTAGGGGTGACCTACTGGCATGCTGTGCTGCCAGCCATAGGGGAATTCCCATCCCAATCCATCCTGATCATCATTGAACATTTATTAAGTAAAATATGTATGTTTTTTTGCACCCTCATGTTTCTTAGCCATTTCCTAATGAATATAAATACCATATTTGAAAAAAAAAGTTGGGAACTTATTTTTCACTGAGTAACTCCAAACATTGAGAGTGTACCATTGAGAGAGGGTACTAAACCAAGCAGCATTAAAATGCCAATGACACTTATTTATCTTATTTGGATTTATTTAATAAAAATCAGAAAGATTTCAGTATTTCAATGTGTTGGAAGAAATGTATTGATGGGATTTATAGTGACAGAGTAACTTCAAGCAAGAAGTTGGATTGGTTGGGTCCCTTCATTTTTGAAAACTAAATTTTAATGGAGTAGATTGAAATTTTATACCAACATCAACATATTTTCTTTATCTTTCATTTTTCAAAATTTGTTATGATTTAGATACAACTAATATGCTCAAGTCATTTGCTGTTGTTTTTTATGAAATAATACTAACTCAAATATTGAAATAGGCTATGATATTTTATACCTATCAGTCCACCGTCCATGCACTTACAGGTGATTATGAATTCTAATGGGAGACTTTATAAGTTTTGTGCTATGAGATGATTATTTGTCTAGTTACATTAAATTGCTCTTCTCTCCCTGTAACGTAAATGGAATATGTAGATAACTAGCCATTATTTTTTATGTTATTGCCTCCTATACCTTGATATTTATTTCCAAGGAATATAAACTGTGTTAGCATTAAAATTATTGAATTAATTGACTCATTGGTAAATAATTCACATGGTTCATGTTTGACATTATTTTAGTGAAAGATGTGTATAAATAAATGTTTGTGCGTAAATAAATGATAAAATGGGGTAGATAATGCAACAGGGTAAAACAATGCATTTATTGTGTGACAGCATTTTCATTTTTTTAAATTATTTGTGAGAAAAAGGTGATATAAATTCATTTCAGGGAAAGCATTTGGAAATGTTGGTGGGTACATTACTGGATCAGCAGCTCTGGTGGACATGATTCGCAGTTATGCCGCTGGCTTTATCTTCACAACATCCTTGCCTCCCACCGTGCTGGCTGGTGCACTCCAGTCAATCCAGATATTAAGATCGGATGAAGGACGCTATCTCCGTGGCATGCACCAAGAAAATGTTCAATACCTACGAAAGAAGCTCATGGAAGCTGGTCTCCCTGTCGAGCACACGCCTTCGCACATCATTCCAATCAAGGTGAGAGAGCGATGCTGACAAGTGTGGTATTCTCTTGTGCTGTTGCCATCTCGTTGGCTTCATTCCTGATTGCTGTTGGATAGGCTGACCCCTTCACTCACGAGGAAGTCCCCTCATTTGGATGGCACCTGTTTTGCATGCTTTCAAGATCATAGCTTCATTTGCCATGTTGCATTTTGTGTGTGGCATCTGTGATCATATAGTAATTTTGGTTAAATGAGTTAACCCTCACAGTGCTGCAGACCGATATTGGCTTTTGCTGCTCGGACTGAACATGCCATGGGCTGATATATCAGGGGCCGTAAATTGTAACTTGGGTGATATCTATCACTGGTGATGGACATCGCGGAAAAACTTCGCCCGTCTGCTGCTGGCCCTATGTCCCGCCAACCAAAGTTCCTCGCAAACGACTCACCGTCTGGTTGGCACCCCCCAAATATATATCCAGCCAAAAGATGGCCACGTGCACGCATATACGTTTAGGAAGGCACTGCCCAGGAGGGGCACCCACGAACCTCAGCAATAAATCCTCCCGAGTCCAGACAGGAGGGTCCCGAGCCCCATCGTGCCCACGAGAAAGGCCAGGAGTACGTCTCCCACTCCAAGCAGGACTACCTCACGTGCGTAACTCATGATGTTTGTTTCTCGCTAACAAGATAGCGGAACCTCGATACATTTCAGGGGGGGGTATGAGAAAAGGGCGACTATTGAGGAGGTGATGTGACATCACCCTGTTTGGCGTGAAGAACATCACCTCGTCATGTTACAGAATCGGAAGAGCGGTGATAGGTGGTGCTCATCACCAGTGATACGAGTTGCAGAATAGGGGCCTAGCTCTTGTGTACAGCAACAATTAAACAGTAATGACTAAGTAACTCTTAAGTTTTTGACTTAAGTTGAGTCACAATGATTTTCTTGATGATAATGATGATAATTTCTTTAATGATCACAGGTGTCCCCCAATTACGATCATTTTGATATATATATGGACAACACATTTAAAAACACCCATGCCCTGGACCGTTGACTTTTACCCAGGTGGGACTCGAACCCGCGACCCACGGAATGGCAGGCTAGGACTTAACCCCGCCGCCACCGAGGCCGGCCAATGGATACTCAATTGCTTGTAAAATAAAAGAAACTCTTAATTGATAGTTTCAGTAATAACTCCTCCAGTGTCGTTATTAGGTTATGGCATTTCATTTTTGTTGAAATGGGAGAGGCAGTTCTCTCGGGTGTAGTTGGAATTGGCTGCATAAAATGTTGTTAATAGCTCTATAAAAGGTTGTAGAATAGTGCATATAAGCTCAGTCAAGTCGGAAACTTTTGTAAAATACAATTTCATACTATTTCAGTGAACCCATCATTTGGAAAAGGCCTCTCAAAAAAGATTTGCTTGAGGCCGACTTTTTTGTCGTCTGCCAGAATACAGAAGAAGCTCAATACATAATAAGAATTTTGGTGTAACATTTCATTTTTATGATATTTTGGTAAATTTTCTATTTTATGATCACAAATAAGAAAGTGCTGTAAAAATCTCTTAAAATGAATTTCAAAGGACAGGCCTTTCATTTCATTATGTACGGGATTTCGTTGCATCCAAATCACAGGATATTTTGCTAAGCAAATCGTAGAATGGCAGGCTTTTCTGTTATTAATCGTCTGTAGTAATGGAACAGACCCTTAACAATTTACCGTCATTCTACGTCACGAAAAAGACGGGGGCAGGGAAGAGGGCAGCTCTCTTGATGATTCCGAGCGATCAGCATTTTGGACACAAAGTATCGCACTTCTTTCCTTCCCTTCTCATGGGTCGGGAAGGGGCAGTTAAGCTACAAGATGGTGAAAAATTCACTATGAAAAAGGCAATAAGTGGTCAAGGGACCAAAGAATTGTTCACTCTATCAGGGATTTTGTATCATCCCCACTCGTTACATACGGGTTATTTAACATCTGGGACTGTAGGAAAGTCCAAGGGACCGAGGACTCACATTGTTATAGATGGGATTTCGTTACAAGCATGATCATTATAAACGAGTTTTACTGTGAAATTCCATGCATTACTTATGCAGTAAACTTGTGATTTTCCATGCTAGTGACTGGTAAAGGGTGCAGGGATAATCGGAAAACACATAATCCACTGTTTGGTTTTCTCCAGATTCATTTCCATATGGTGCACTGCCAAAATAAATAAACTCACTGAGAAAATAATGGAATCTGCCGATGAAAAGATCCTCCCTGTCCACAATGGCATTTTATGACAAAAAAGAATCCAGTAGAGCTGTCCAGGCCGCAATGAAATGTTCGTAAGCCACGGGGGGCGGCACGAAGCCTGGCATAAGACATCGTACCAGTGGGTAGGGCTTTAGTGAAAGTACCGATTGGAGGAAAACCACAAAAGTTTACTAACGTTTGAGACCATTGCTGTTGCACTCAATAGATTGGCGATGCATGGATCATCCACAGCCCAGATAATGCGCACACAGATGATCGGGAGTTCACTTTATAATTTCATAAAATCATTAATAAGTCACAGTATCTGCCATGAAATCTTTATAATAAGTTGTGAAATTACTAGTTTTAAGCATGTTATTTAGCAGAATGCAATATTTTGAATTTTTTGTAATTCCCTTTACAAGTGGGAAAAATGATGTCATCACAGTATGTCATTCTAAGTACATATTTTCACTCTTGAAACTGAAGCCGTAAGTATATGGATGCCTAAACCTCTGAAAGATTGATATTGCGCTGGGGAAAATTACTCACTATACTGAAATAATGATACCAAGAATGTAGAATAATTCAAAAAGTGCCAATTTAATGAACAAAATCCACCATTTTGAAAAACCTGGTAAAATTCAAACCTCATATTTCACTTTGTTGAATACAATATGAAGTTTAGGGCTGAAAAGTGATTTCACTCTATTGAATACTTCACTGCAGTGAGTTTTTTACTTTGAGGTTTTACCCGATAATCGTCAATCGCATTTCTGTACTACTTGCTGCCTCAATGCAATTGGAACTCAAGAACGTATGGTAATGTGCAGAGGTAAGTGTGCAAAATCATCGTTTTGTGTCACAGATACATTACATACAACATATTTAATAAATAAATTTAATATGGACATTAAATACAACACAGGTCAATGAAGTGAGCAAAAATACCATTTCATACCTATCTTGATAATAATAATATTTTGGCCATCCACCCCAATATATTGGAACTCGAATTTCTGCAGTAATCCAGTTTTTCTTTCTTGCATTGTCAGAGGTGCCAACCCTGATTCTAGTGAGGGGGAAGTGTGAGTGGAAGCAGAATTTAAAAGTTTTAAAGAATTTGTGAAACCTCTGATTTTTCGAGATACCTAAAAGTATCGATTCCCAATTCTCATTTTCCAGGTGTGCCAAAAAGGATGTCTTAGCATTGTCAGAGAAAACGTTTTTGATACTCTGGCACAGCATTAAAGGGAAAATCATTCATTTGAAAGATGGCAAGTGGGGCATTGGTCAGATGAAGTAACCTCAAGATACCTAAGACCATGAAGAGTATTGCCAATAGGAACAATTTTTGGATATTCTTGTTGGCTGAGAAAGTATAGGTGATATGTCAAGCATACCGCAGAAATATTGCAGGAGAGATTTTTGGCACAGTCAGATTGAAAGTTAACGTTAAAATCTCCGCAGACTACAGGGTAGGAGACAGCTCTTGCTGCGGAGGACTCTGTCATTATTAAACTACCCAGAAAATTTGAGAAATTACCCTGAAGAGGTTTAGACAAAGTATAGGAGTAGTTAAAGTATTCAAACTAATGACTGCACTATAACACTCAAAATCAGAAGAGAGATGTATGCATTTAGGCTGGCTAACTTTAAGTGATTTTATGGTGTGTATACAGACTGTGCTATTAAACCTTTGCTAGTAATCTACAATAGTTCCCCACAGTTGACAATTCCTTGATTCAAAAACTCAAGAATTCTCTCTTGAGTTTTTTTTTCAAAAAGAAGAAAAAAACTCATCTCTTTAGCATCCAACAAGTGCTCAGATAAACGTTTAACATTTGGGCTGGGCTATAATAGCTAATGAATACCTCCAAATGATTCATTGAGAATGCAAACTTTGGTCATTTAAGTGGATAATTTTTAATCAAGTATCATCATTAGATGGAATCATACAGCTCTGACAAAGAGAAAGATTGGAGTCAGTGGCTCTTACCATCCATGCCTGGTCACTTGGTCTAGTGTTGCAGGAGTAGGTTTTCACTTTGCACTGTCATTACTCATTTGAATAGCTCTTGAAGAAATTTCTTTAGCATTGCAATGGAGACACATGAAAATTTTGCTATGAGCTATTATTGAGCAAGCAGAAAGTATCCAGTACTGCTGATAAAGAATAGATTGCAGAATTTGGGGTCCTGCATGTAAATATTTGACTTGGTAATAGCCGATGAGTAGATTCACAGCATGATTTTATGGCACTTTTGATACACTCCTCCTGTAAGCTGACCCCTTCATGTTTACTAAGTCTTCTCTGTTACATCCTTCAGTATTTCAGGCAAGGGTTTCCTCATCTATTCTTTCTGTTCACATTTCCCTCAACAATTGTCTTCATCAGACCATGTCTCAAGATTAGACCAATTAAATTGTCCCCACTTTTTTTTAGAGTTTTCAGTAGACTTCTCTTTTCTCCCACTCTGCTTAAGGCTTCTTCATTTGTCACTCCATCAATCCATTTTATCCTCATTACTCTTCTATAGTACCACACTATGAATTCTTCCAGTCTTGGACTTTCATCAGCTGTTAGTGTCTATGCTTCACTGCCATAAAGAAGTGTGTCACGGATGTAAGTTGTAATCCAGTGTTCCCTTATTTCCCAGCTTGTATTCCCAGTTGTAAGTATGTTCTTCTTTTGGTAGAAGGCCATCTTCATGTGGGTTACTCTACGGACTATTTCCTCTGTTGATGGAGGCTTCTGCAGAGTGGTACAGTAGGCACAGCTCTGTTTTTGGGTTGTCCTCCGCGTCGATTCATCATCAAGACGACATTTTCGCCAGCATCTTCAGGTTTGAAGTGTTGGATACAAGTTTTTGCCCATCTCATATAGCCCTTGGTTTTGCCCAGCCATGTCCTGATTGGTTGGTTTGTGGAAGAGCATTGGAGAGTGAATAGGTGTCCTCTCTGTTGAAGGTAGATGTTTTGACTATTTTGATGGCCTCTCGTAAGAGACAGGGATAGAAATTCTCCTCTCTAGCGATGAGTCTAGCATTTTCGAAATCCACATTGTGCATAGGCCCTTCCCATACTCGTTTGGCGATGGTGGATAAGCAGAACTGTCTATTCTTGGTGGAACTTTGCTTCAGTGGCTTTTCATTTCATGGCTCTTGGCCCAATGAGTCTCCACAATGGCACTTCATATATTCCACTTTGTATCTCCATGGGCACGTGGTTCTTGGCCTTACAGAGGAGGTTAGCTGTCTTCGTGACACATTTAAAACGTGCCACTATATTGTGTTTCGTGAGAATTTTCATGACTTTTTCTGATGTCCCGCTACATAGGGAATCAGAGCATAGATGGAGCTTTTCTTCTCCTCTATCTCTCACTCCGTTTCTCCGACGGTCATTTTTAGGGTCAGGTCTTTGTACTCCTTCTCTTCCTTGGCAGCCATCTTATCAATAGTGCTGACGGGAAAGTCATTATTCCTGAAGGTGCTGATGAGGTGACGTTTCTCCTTCTCAAGGGGATCTCTGTTGCAAATCGAGAAAGCACGTTGGTAAAGAGTGCTTAAAGTTTTGCTTTTCTTTTGCTGTGGGTGGTGGTGGGAGTTGGCATTCAAGTAGCGATTTGTGTGCATCAGCTTTCGGTACACTGAGTGGCCAAGCATTCCGTTGTGTTTCTTGGAGACAAGTACATCCAGAAAAGGTAACTGTCTGTTTTCTTCGCTCTCCATGGTGAAACTGATGGAGCTGCTTTGGTTGTTCAAGTGCCGTAAGAAATTATTCATTTCGGACTTTCTGTGCAGCCAAACGGCAAAGGTGTCGTTGACATATCTCAAGAAAATTTTTGGAGGTTTGTCGGTACGCATCTTGAAAGTCAGAGAACTGAAAAATTGCCTGGAAGTCAGGGAAAAGTCTGGGAATTTCATTGTTGTCAGGAAAAAATTACCCACCTTCTACACGGATTGGGAATGTGACTTGTTTGACTGCACTATGGATCCTTCAGTGTGCGTAGGCATGAATAACATGGTAAGAGGATGGAGATACAGCATCAAAAATATCAAAAATGTGGAATATCAATGATGAAAGATAATTTCATAAATATAAGAAAGAGTGATCCCAGGATTGGGAGCTTGAAACACATGACCTGCTACACAGCTACTGGAGCCAAAGAGACTTTTTCAAAGTAAATGTTGAGAGATGATGTAACCCGAGGGGAGATTTTATGGTGCCTACAAACTGTCATGAATCATTCATCACTCTCTCCTGCAGGAAGCAATCAGTCTTTTCCGTCTGATGGTCCCTGATTGTAAGATAGCTGAAGCAATGAAATTAGGAAGAAATGAAATAGGTTACATGCTGGTTTACCATCAGGCTCTGTATGCTTAGTCCATCATGGGTAACTCAGCTTCCTAAAGAGCAGTTACTTGCCTGGCTAGTCCATTTGGAATGAGTTGGTGGGTGGGAAGGAAGGAGCCAGTCATTTAGTCTAGCACCAATGGGAGCACAGGAGTGGAAATTCCTTCTCCAGCAAGATCAGTCTTACTATGGCTTTTGTCATGTACAGATCTGCTCTTTGCTTGCTGTGTTGCCACATCACCAGCATATTCAGAATCTATTTAAAATATGGCTATGTGATAACTGCAGGTATTGGTGTGCTTATCAAGTCATTGGTGCTCTTTGTACAATCGTATTGTGCTGCCAGTGGTGCTTATTGCACCGTTATTGCTTTATGTGCTCTCATGGTTTACTATTGGGCTCAATCTTAGATGAATAACATTCACTGAGCAATGAGGATGACATTGCTCAACATTATGCAACACTGAGGATGAGGACAAATAAGAAAAAGACGAGAAGGTGGAAAAAGAGGCTGACAATTCCAAACAGCTCGGCTACTATAAAATGTATTACATAGTATACTGGATTTCAATGAACGTGTATGGAATTCAACTTCTTAGCTCACTTATTTTGTATTATGCACTACACAGTGTCCTGCTGAGCATAGATATAATGATACTTCCTGTTATTTCCTTGTATCCAGTTATGCAGTTATGCCTGCCTGGCGTTTGCCCCTCCCCTATCACGCTCATTCCACGTACCTTGCCCTCTTACACGAGACTTAGCTGGGGCTGAGGAGAGCGGCCGAGTGATCCCCACCCTTGAAAGAGACAATAGCTTTAGTTTCCTGAGCACTGCATTGGTCCCAGCCTCTGCAAGTTCATACCATTCCCTTCCTGGGTCCCAGCGTGGCAGATGGGCTGTTGTGGTGCCCAATAGTACTGGCATTGTGTGGGCCAGGGTTTTTGCAGCCATGTTGTTTTATGTTGCTCTTTTGGTCTACTGCAGGTTGGGGACCCGCTGCGATGTAGCCAAGTGTCGGACGTACTCCTGCAGCAGAAAGGACATTACATTCAAGCCATCAACTATCCTACTGTGCCTCATGGCGAAGAGAAACTGAGGCTGGCTCCGACACCCCATCACACCCGGCCCATGATGGACCTGCTGGTGAAGGACCTGTTGGCTGTGTGGCACAACCTCCACCTGCCCCTCTTCCAGGATACATGCTCTGTGGTGAGCAGGGCAAAGACAGCCTAGCTGTTTGCTATGGAGTTGAGGGGGGCGTCGGGAACCTCACTAAGTGATGGCCAGTTTTTCAGAGACTGGTTTTGATGCTCATTGCTGAAATGATTGCCATATTTTCACAGCAAAAATGTGCACGTTATCTATTCAAAAAAGTAAACATTGCGCATTACGCAATGGAAAATGAAAACTTCCAATCTGCTTGAAGGTGTTATATCAACAGTATTTGCAAAGAGTAATTATTGTGACAGTAAATTAGTCTGAAACCATGATTTTGAGCACTTTTCATTTTCTAGTAAAAAATAACAGAATCAGTGAACTATGTAGACTGTTTTACACAGAATTTGAATTTTCACATGCTCTTGCGAGAACACTTGCACAGGGCACAGGAAAAACTGTACTGGGTAAAGTGATTACTTGCTACAAAAAATTGGCCGTTTTGCATTTTCCACACTCAGTGAAACTGTGCAAATTAATGTCCCATCCACTTGAGCTGTCATCCAAAAAGTCTGTGATGAGGTAAATTTCAGCAATGACTGCTTGACAACTTGACACATTGCGGTTGTCAGCACAATATTTTGCTAGTGGTAGTACCGGCAATTTACCGTGTTGTGTGGATTGGTCAGATACCGTTTAAATGGACATGATCAAAGTAACTATTACCAATGCTATAAAATATGAATCTAAGCGATGTTCTAAAGGAAGCATTGGGACCTCCAGTGCCAACTTAGCGAATGCATGGCTATGGTCCAAGTGAACGAGATTAGGGCCACTGGGCATGATTAATGGCAAATGCTTATTCACTTACAGATTTAAGTGCAAACAAGAACACCAATCGTGGTTGTTAATCTTTGTAATTGTTATAACCTCAGTGAGAGATTGTGGCCACTACCTCCATGCCATCTAGTGGGAAGAAAATTTGATATTTGCGCTAATACATATACAGTAGAACTAGATTAGTACGTTTTTGAAGAGAAAACAAAAAAATGAACGTGCTATCCAGGAAAGTAAATAATAGCTATTAGGGTAATTGCAGTCTGAGGTAAAGTCATCATAATTATGATTACTTTCGGAAGTTCTCGTAAGATTGCCTCTTTGCACATTTAAAATTAATAAAATGGGCATGACCCCACCTACGTTATACACCCTTGTTATATACTGATAAAGTGTTTTCTTAGGGTGTATTCTAGTGATTGGGTGAATCCAAAATTTGATAAAATCTGAATCCTGTTTTTTTATTGAATCCGAATCCCGAATCCTAATCCTCCACAATTTCATTAAATTCAAATATTTCTTTTATATATCTGCAAATTGTTTAATAATGCTTCCTTTCTCATGAATTCTCTGATTGAATCCAGTCGAAGCTGAATCTTATTTCTTAAAGTAAATAATAAATTAATAATGTTCATACAGTCCCCAATCACTGAAATTAAGGACATGTTTGAGGGCAAATATAAAGAGTGGTTAATTACAAAAGTAAATTCAAGTTTAATTTTTCTTAAATAAAATTGTAAATTCAATGAAAACAGATTACAAGTTTTTATTTCATAAATGCAGCATTTTCATTCTGTCAGGATCTAATCGATTTCTTTCTGAATCAAACAAACTTCCAGCACTACTGAAGGCTCTTTCTGAAAATACTGTTGCTGGAAGAATGCAGAGGAACTTTTATTTGTTAGAATTTTCAAATTGGGGAATTTCAAAGAATTCATATGTGGATAAGAATTATTAGTTTACAATATGCTGCGTAAACATTTCCTACCGATTTAAATGCTAAAAACAAGCAATTACATAAGTCCTCAATTTACGCAGATCTGAGTTACATGGATTCGGAGTTTTGTGGATGTTCAGTAAGGCCTGTGACATGCTTGCATTTCTCCATGTTTCTGTTGCAGCGATAGATTCAACTGTGTGACGACCCACGACTCATTGCCAAGCGCGCAAGAGTTGATGCTGAACTACAGGTGTTCGGGATGCCAATTCTAGTTTAAGACATTACATAGTTCGATAGTGGAGCGTGGTGGCCTAGTGGGTTGAGCACTTGGCTTCTGATCGAAGGGTCCCGGGTTCAAATCTGGGTGAAGCCTTTGGATGCCCCCGAACAAAAAATCCTCAGAGTAAAGGTGCTCAGGGAAAGGAACTAGCCCCCCTGTGTGTGAAATGCACCCTGAATGTGTGAAATTCACATGCCTGTGGCTTAGTCCAGGGTGAGCTCTACTCTTACCTATCTAAACCAACCTTCGGGTTGAATCACTGAGTGAGTGATAGTTCAATAGGTGATATTTGATCATCGTGATGGTGAAAAAGACAGATGCGATCAGGCATCAACCTATTTTTTTAGCGTACTTTGACCATCCCGTGTAAGTCAACACGTAGCTAATTATCTACTCCATAGATGACGTCTGTTATCCATTACAGCTCACACCTGGGTGAAGCCCGTGTTTTGTGGTATGTTGCCTGGTCAGCTACCATTGGGCTTTTCAGGCCGAAGCGAATTCTCGGTGCGTTCCTTTGATCTGGGACCTTTGCCCTGCAATTTCACCACGGCAATGACAGCCCAGAGATCCCATTGCAGCAAAAAAGAAGTTTTGGGTATTTATATTTATTTTAGATTTAAATATCCAGTGAAAGAAAGATTGGATTTGTGTTACTCTTGGCTTTATCGTATTACGTTAACTTAAAACTCCATTACAGTGAAAAAAGAAGTAGAAATTTGTGTTGAAAAGAAGTCAAACACCACAACTTACCAATTCCTTTTTGAACCATTAGCAGTGCCACATTCATGGTGGCAATCGGCGACGATTACAGAAAACGCCATCTGTTAAGAGGCCGTTAAGTTAACATAATATTACAAAGCTGAGAGTAATATGAATCCAATCTTTCTTTCACTGGATATTTAAATCTAAAATAAGTATAAATACCCAAAACATTTTTTTTTGCTGCAATGGACAACAGGCATCATCTATGGAGTAGATAATTAACTACGCGTTGACTTAAACAGGAAGGTCAAACCGCCGAAAAAAGACGTTGATGCGTGATCACATCAGACCATCATGATGATCAAATATCACCTATCGAACTACGCAATGTCTTAAACTAGAGTTGGCGTTCCGAACACCCGTAGTTTGGCATCAACTTTTGCGTGCTTGGCAATGTGCACGGCTGAATCTGTCATAGCAACAGAAACTCGGAGAAACATAAGCATGTCATTGGCCTAACTGAATATCCGCGTTACTCCGGATCCGTGTAACTCAGATCTGCATAAGTCGAGGACTTATTGTTGTTCTTTGCCACTGGTACATAGTATCTGCATTCCTGGTATTCTATCTTTAATCCTTTGATTCGTTCGAATCTTTTAACCATGAATTTCGATAGGATTTGACTGAATCTTCAAATCCCTGCCCCAATTCTAATATTCCTTGCTTAATTTTAGCATCTAGTCTTGGGAAATTACTAATATTAGTACATTAATCCACAGGAGTTTTTGTCTATGGCTTTCGCAAAGTATTTGATGAGTCTCAATTCCATGTGTAGTGATTTTCATGTCCGCAAGTGGAGTGAAAAATTTAGGGGTTTCAGAGGGTAAGGTCTGGCGTGGCAGCAAAATTGCCTCTTGTGACCTTATGCTAAGCGATGATTTGTAGCAGTGCCAGGAGTGTAACTTAATCAGCTTGGCTGCTATAATTTCTCCATCATCATAATCGCTTCATCCTCGTCATCGTTCTGGTCTTAAGAGTTTTGAACACTCTTGTACCAATACCATACTCCAGTTATTGCACCATCAAACTGACAGAATTACTTTCCCTCGTAATCAATTTATTTTATCTTTCAGGAGTGTGAATTTTGCAAGAAACCACTACTCTTCAAGAGGTTTGAAGCAAGGACCATGGCAGAATGCAGAAAAGATATTAGCTGTGAGGAACCTAACTGTCCACAATTGGTTGCCTCGTACTAGATGGTTCTCTGGGAGAAGAGTACTCTAGTGTGACTAATAAGAAGAAGAATAGCTATTAAAATGAATTTTCCAAATGAATAATGTTGTTTATTTCTTAAATTATTGAATGGAAAAAATAACTTTGAAGTTTGTCTGCTTCTTGCCGTGTATATATGTTTTGTTCGCCCATTCCATAATTTTCTCCTGTGCTGTGGATTGGGAGTGTTCCCATGACCCTCTGCTGCCATATTTGATGGCCCCTTTGGCATAGTTCTGGTATAACATAATCCCAGGGAGGAAGTTCTATGTCATTTTTGAGTCCCATCGCATTTGGATTATAAGTCGTAAGAGCCCAACTACGTTGACTCAAGCTCTCTCATTCTGCCCTTCCCCTCCATTCTTTTTATGCAAGAATGGAGGCAAATATTTTGTTAAAGTAAAGATGATGTAGTACATCAAAATCCGGGTTATGAGTACCTATACCTTTACTCTGTGGGAAATTGCAATTTGTTCCATCAATATCTGTAAAATTCTCCACATCTTGCCAGTTACTCCTTATTGAAATATGGTAAAGATGAAAACTAAGGAGTAGAGTATACTATTTCACTTTGCCCCATGTACACAAGGAGAGAAGGAAGAATGGAGGTAGGGTGGTGTAGGCACTATGGGAAATGACCAGTGTGCTGTGAGTAAGATTGGCCTACAAGATTTATTGCTAGGAATGAGATGAGGCAGTGCTCAACTTGGCACCATGTGTGATCGCCTCACGTTAAGGAACATGACAGAGGACTATCTCTCTAGGGGATCGGGTTGGTGTGGTGGCTAGTATACTGGCCTCCCATCCTGAGGGCCCAGGTTCGATTCCCGGCAGTGGCTTTTCTTGTGGAAAACCGATCTCCAGTTGAGTGCCTAGTGGGGAGGGCATTTCAAGTTCAGTACTCTATCCGTCGGATGGGACGTGAAGCTGTGATCCCCTTGGCGCCTTTCGTTAAGAGTAGGCTAATGCCGACGCCAGGTTTCTCTCCACCCTTCCTCCGTTCCCTGAAAACTCCTACCATTACCCAATTATCCTCAATGGTGCAAATGACCTCAGCTGTCGGTCACCTCCTTTGAATAACCAACCAACTCACTCCCAATGGTCCCATGCTCTAGTTCCCCCCTGCTGCCACCCCCAACACCAACCCATTCGTGCTGTCTACAGGAAAACTAAAGTTATTGGGTAAAGTAATTGAAATGCAGGGGGGGGGACTAGACTCTCCTCCTTCCCCTTCCGGAACATTCAATTGGAGGGGATGCTGTGGAGTGAGGCTCGGATGCTCACGCATCTCTGGTGGACACGCATGCTGGTACCTCGTGGGAAAGCAGGGTGGCTACTGATATCCAATTTTTAAGTTCCCTGACTTTTCCCTGATTGACTTAGCAATTTCCCTGACTAATCTCCTAAAGGTCTCCTATTATTAGGGACACTGAAAAATGGTAAATAAAAATCATCAAAAGCGGTGTTTAAAATGACAAATGCGGTAAATAAAATCGTTTTAAAAAGGTGAAAGCTGTGTTTAATGTTGGGAAAAAGGAGTCTTATAGGGTTTTTTTAAAAATATTATTAATAAATACTCCACACCAATGTGAACAAACAGTTAATTACATACATTTGAGATCCAATACAGAAGTTATGGCTACCCTACGCAACAAAAAACACAGTAGGCAAAATTAAGTTAAAGGCAAATTAATGAGATAATGGTAATAACAATAACAGAGTGCAGTAGTGAACTGCAGGTAATGAATTTCGATTCTTACGCTGTTAAAAATTTTTCTTTCAACCATTGAATAAAAAGCTTCATCATCCTTCATTTCCAACCTTTGTGTGTGGATACTGACTTTTTTGTACTTCTATCGCTTCAACTAGATTTGCAAATGCGTCACTCAAAAATACACTGTAAAGTTAACGTAATGATTCCACGATTTAATTCTGTAATATAAATTTTTTCCAATCATTTCCCTTCGCCTTATTTAATTGTTTCTTTTACTTATAATTTGGCATGAAATTTCTGATAACTTACTTTTTTTAACAGCCTACTAGCATTACCCTAGGAATACAGCACGGCTGTATTCTTAGGTAGTGTTAACGATCGAACTCGCGACTGGCAGTACACTAGCCCTCATTTTTAACAACTACGCTCTCATAGATTCAAGGGAAATATGGCGAATGTAGGTGACCCGCATGACATTCGGCTTAATTTTTTTTCTCGCACATCCGAGCCTATGGAGAAAAAGGTCAATACGAGTATTTTTTATTTTGTTTTCCTCGTTTGTGGCACGGAAAAAATCATCTTCTCATTTCGTGACCCGAGTTACTTAACCTCTCCTTGTTGGTATCCATACGTGCATTCCATTAGCGGGGCGCATCGATCAAGAGGCCGCGAGATGTTAAAATCTCCGATCCGGATCTGAATTTTTACTGTCTCTGGATATGATTTCAGTAGCGAATGAAATGAAAGCCCCTTGGTTCTTTGGATCCGACCCGACCATCCTTAATTTATGAGTGGTTCATTTGTAAATCTAGTTTAAACAACAAAGTCTAATAAAGTGTGTATTCAGATGAAATGGTTTGAAAATGAATATGATAATATTTTCGATGCAGTGACTGAAAGAAAAAATTAAACTGCGATTGGGATCGAACTTCGCACAGTACACTAGCTCTCGTTCATGGCTCTCGTTATATGCCTGATCCCGGGGAATGTAGGCTACCCGCATTACACCCTACGTTTTTTTTCCCGCGATACCGTGGTAATCGGGGAAAAAAGTCATATATCTTTATTTTGCTTCTAGTTGCACGGGAACGTTTTCATCTAATTACGTGACCTTAGTTACACATCCTCTTTTGTCAATATCTACCGCACCTACATTCCATTCACGGGGGCACTTCGATCGCTAAACCGCGAAAATTTAAAATCTACGATCCGGATCCGATTTTACTCCGTGTCTTTGGATCCGAATCCGGAACCGAGAAAAATGAAAGATCCGATCCGGTCATCACTGAAGAAAATATTTCATGCTACAAAAATTCGGCATTTGCAAAATATCTCAAATTTTGTTAAAAAAATCGCGTTTCAAAGAAGACACGGTTATTTCGCGATTAAACCCAAAAAGTCGCTTATTTCGTGAATCCTGTCGCAAAAAATGTTTCGCGAAAATGTCATGTCCCTACCTATTATCAAAATATTTCATTTCTGCTGAATTAAATTTTCGTCAACACTCAGAAATGTTAAAAGCTGAAATCAATACATTAAAAGTTACAAGTAGGTACACCCAAATGAAAAAATATATTAAACCTTAATAAGTGTAACTCTCATCCAAATTATACACACTTTTAAAACATGTTATTACCCTCATATTTTTCATAGCAAGGCTCCGACACAAAGTGTAAAAACAGTGCATGTATTATATATGATAACGTCACTCGTAATTATAATTTATAAAAATCATAACTGCTAGTCTTGAATAACACTGTTTGTTATCATTTTCATATTGCTTGGTTTTTCAATTCAATTTTTGTTTAATTTTTGGGTTACCCAAACCATATATTTAATTCTGCTTAAAGCTCGATAAATTGGGAAAGTACAGAAAACACAACAAACCTATCCAGTACATGTGGAAGATGGTGAGTGAACATGTTTCTACGGGAAAAAATTATTGCCAAGCATTTAGGCGAGTTTTAGCCATGTAATGCCATCAGTTGTGATGTTTTATATAATGCTACAATGTCACATATCCTCCCAATTACCTTGACTGTTGGCATCGGTCGTGGACAAACGTTCTCCATACTTTATGCCTCACAAAAACGCACACCAGTGTCAAGAAAGGAGTGCTTGCAGGCTACCCCAAAGCTACCTTCGTCTCGTCACTCGGGATGCTTCAGTCCTTCATTGCCTTTCGTTCAATGTTCCATGTACCTACATCTTTAATTTACGCCGATGATACCACATTCATACATGATATAAATAAGCTGTCAAGCACTAGTGAATTCTCCAGTGCAGTTATGTCTATAGCATCAAAGTGGTTCTAAGCAAATAGTTTGGTTCTAGATAAGGACAAAACTCAGGTGGCAACCTTTTCATTTAGTACGTTGACAATTAATTTTGAAAACTTACAGTTGCTTGGTTTTAATTTAGATAGTAAATTACAGTGGGGTTTTCACATTTTAAAGTTTCCCAATAAATTATCGAAAGCGGTTAATGTCACTGCCATGGGGAGAACCGACGGTCACACCTCATTACAGGGGTCGGGGCTCCCGAAGCAGATAATCCGAGACCTTTCCTCGAGTTCGAGGCTCATAAACAGCCAGACCCTCATTGTGGGAGGCCCAACCGCGGAAGTTGACCATTTGCATTTGAATATGCAATTTAAAAGTTTATAACTTAAACCAGAAAGTGTCATGTTTATCGTATAGTCGGCGAAGAGACGACCAAGTAGGTTTTTTGAACGGCATTGTGCGATGAAATTTAATGATTATAAAAAAGTAAGATACCCAGTCAGCACAGGGATGGGCTTATATCCAGACAGAATTAGATAATATAGAGTGTCCCATTGATCGTGTGTCATTTTAGACACTTTCTTTCATGCCACATGGATGAAATTAGGTACCTGAATAGAAAAAGTTTGTAAGTTTTGTTTGGTCTAGGCAAAATTTTATAAATATACCTTTTGACCCCAGAAATAGAGTACAACCAAAGTTCCAAATTTTGCCCTATGGGTTTTCAATGTTAAATTATTCGAAATACAAAAAAGACTATTATTTTGCAAAACTTTCAATAGGATAGTTTCCTATTATTTTTTTATTGTCTTGATCGAAAGTTTATAACCTCTGGAGTACGTGTTTTAAGCCGTTCGATTTTTAAATGACGTTAAATATTTTTCCTCATTAATTAAAAAGTGAAAAAAATCAATGGCGCGAAAACGCGACGGCAAACTATTGCATGCCGGTTAATCCTACGTGTGACGTCAAACTATTTCCTCTACCTGCCACCAGGTGGTGCTGCGGGCGCTTCCAAATAGACGCCGCACTCCGTTAAAGCTTATGAACAAGTATTGGAGGCATATTTATTCCGTTAATTAATTATAATTAACTTTTATTTATTTATTTAACATTACTTATGCAGTTGATTCATTTAAAATCAGTTAGTATTCCTTTCACAAGCATATCATGTAGTTTGCCTATCGCCGCACGACCTTCACGCCATGCTTCGTCGTAGCAGAAGACACAGCGAGCAGGACGTCCTTGAGCCTATAAAATGACTAATAATACCATGTTTAAATGAGAATTCTTTTCCAACATTGATAGTTTTTACAGGTTAATACTAATAAATATTTCCTAGAGCTGAGGGGCCCTGAAATACAACGGTAAGTTCAGGAGACGAATTTTCCTATGCTTCGCAACGTAAACTACCTACCTGTTACGTCAGCATGAAGGCAGCGCACCCCGCCATTTCAGAGCCTTTTCAAATGGCCTTAAAATTAACATTTAATTCTCTAGTAAACTGGGATTTCTCAATGCAAACTTTTTGCGTAAATTAAATACATTTATGGCAGGGCACAAATCGCAATTAATGAAGTCTGTTTTCTTTGATGAAGGAAACTACCCTATTATTAGGTTTTTGGACACGATGGAAAAACTTCGGAGTTCGAAAATGCAACCGTAACCCCTGATAGGGCACAGTCAAGGTCACAGGTATGAAAAAAGAGAATCGAGGCTACAAACGTATCGAATCATAGGTTTAAAAAGGTTCCATGGTCGATGGTAAGGTATCAGATCCCTCTTGTCATTCCTTGACCCACAAGGGTAACTCCGGGGTTTAAGGTCAAGGGGTGACAAAAAGTTAATCGAAGTTACTGTAGCAGAAAGTACCTAGCCTTGGGTTGGTATCCATGGACTTCCGGTCCATGGGGAATGGTGAAAAACTTAAGGTTGGTACCGGTGGTTACTTCCGGTGTTCCCCATTACTGTAGTGTCTTGTATGGTATGAGCTATTAAATAAATACATAGCCATCCAGCGCCGGCTTGCCTATTTAATTAATATTACCCGCCAAAATTAAAATGAAACGTGGCGCAGTCCTGAGGAATCGTTCTATTGAAATAGTTTCGTATGATTAGTGACATACGCGTGATAGCGTCGGACCACGCCAGCCCGCAAGATACAGAACCTGAAGAAAATGGCCTCGTACGTGAGGCTACCGCAACCCGTTGACTTCAACGGTACAAGTGCTTACGTGGACTGAGTCAACTTTGTAAGCGAATTTGAAAATTTTCTGATCACCACAAAGCAAGATGGTGAAAGTCGCAGTTCTCCTAAACTTCCTGGGCGGGCCAGCATTGTCTCTAATGTCGACCTTCGGGCTCACGGAAGCCGAGAGGAAGGACTAGGGGAGACTTGCCCAGTACCGGACACCTAAGGTTTTTTGAAAATAATATTTTTTTGCAATACATGTAGGAAATAAAAATGCAATCTTTGAAAAGTAAAAATGTTTATTGTTTACAGAAAAAATCAATATTTGCAAAATGCAATGGTTATATATAAAACATTAACAAATAAAAAAGGTTCATTTTATGTTATGGTCCAAAAACACTTGCCCAGTACCGGACACTTAAAAAACACGTTGATTACATGGGTTAACATAATAAAAATATTCATTTAACACAAGTATATAAATTTCTTGGGTTATGTAAATATTTTTGCATTTAGTTTGCATGGAAATGATTATGTTGCGCAATTTTCACACTTATAAAAAAGTAGGTTTTCTTGGTCCGTGCAAGCCACGTGATCCCACCCCATGCATGTAGTGCACTGTACCCAATCTTCATTTGTTGTTTCTCTGCATACGATAAACTCTGTAGTTTCTTCTTCGCTAGTGTTAATTTTTAAAATTCCATTACTTGGTACCATTGGCGTGAAAAGTTTTCTATTCACATCAAAACTCTTCTTTTGTTTGTTTCTTTGTTCAAGCTGTTTGGTTTGTTATTTTCTGGCTGGTTGAATTTTCTTTTCTTTTCTCTCTGCTGTCTTTTTAATCTTGTCTTGCGATTCACTAAATCTTTTCTCTAACATATTTTTGTATGGAGTTCCAGTCAAAATCTCACTCTTTTCACTTCGTCTCGTTTGAATTATTTTATTCCTAGCCTCGCTTGTTACAGGTGAAACTTTATCCGTCACAATTTCAAATAAGGAAGGCTTGGTGCTTTGAGATCCACCGCAGGATTTAGAAGTGCTAGGAGTAGCCAAAGGTAAAGCTGTCATAGTAGAGCAACTTGGTGCCGAAGATGTGCTGGGCGGAAAGACTACAACTGTGGATTGTATTGGTTCATCAGGCGAGGTAGATGAGGCTGCATTAAACCTGTCTGTTACAGCCAATGGTGCTCCAGAAGGCGTTGTTGTGCTGGGGACTGTCATGGCGGGCTCCATTCTCTTCAGAAAAGTGATCTGCTGCTAGATAGTCTAGATCTGTGAAAATATCCTTCTCCAATGGGTACAGACCAGTACAGGAAAACCCAGACTTTGCAAGTTCCATCCGACAAATAGCTTGGAAAGCTGTTTTAACCAACCCAGCAATGTCTCTTTGTGTTATTTTAAGCGCGCGATATTGGTTCATCCACTTAGCACAAGCCTCATGGTACGCAGCCTTGAAGGGTCTCATTATTGCTCGGTCAAGAGGCTGAAGCTTGTGTGTTGTGTGAGGGGGTAGGCTTATCATGTGAACATTGTGGTCTCTCGTATACAAAATCACTTGTAGATCCTTGTGAGAGCTGTGACCATCAAGTATTAAAATTGCTGGACTTTCCTTTGTGGGATTCACTCGAGCAACAAACATTTTTAGCCAAAGCAAAAATGAATTGGCAGTGATCCACCCACTTTGTTCACAAGCAAAAATACTGCCCTCCAAAGCATCTTTCTTCAACTCCTCTGCCATTTTAACCGTACCAAATACAAATAATGGAGGTAAAAATACATCACCTGTCGCATTGATAGCTAGTAGCACAGTAACATTTTTGCCTCTCTCTCCCGACGTGATTTTACTGATCTGCTTTTTTCCTTTCTGTGACAGAACCATTGAGGCATTATCATGGATCACTGAGACTCCAGTCTCATCGCAGTTGAATATTTTTGAGGGGGAAAAGTTAAATTTTGATAGCATTTCTTTATGCTTGTTAAAAAGAGGTCTACTTGTGGTTTGTCGAAACCGACAGCTCGTTGAATACTGGTTGACCGTGGTTTTCGCAACGAAAGTTGGGGATGGCGGCTTAAAAATTCATAGTAAAACTTGTCTCCTGCAGTCTTCTTTTCTTTATTAAATTTGTGCGGAATTTTCAAGTGTTCAGCTAACTCAAAAGCAAATCTTAGAAACTCTTTCTTGTTCATAGGCATCATCTTGTTGTCTAGATCTATTAAAAGCTCGACTAATTTGGTTTCTAGCTCTTCAGAAAATGTCTTCTTAAAGTGACCCATAAGTGGCTTCATATCCACGTCCCCACCTCCTCTTAGCTGCTTCATTCTGTCTGCCAGCGTGCTCTTTGGGACAGAGAAATGGAGAGAAGCTTGTCTAATTGTCATTTTATTTTCCAGTACTTGCTTTATTGCCATTTTCATAGAGTTCTCTGACCAAATACCCTTTTTTTTCTCTTTCGGCATCGTGTGCGATGTGACTGGAAAGAAGAAAAAAATGTTTAGTTAGTTTAGCGCATAATAGTGTCAGTGTCCGGTACTTGGCAATTCACGACTGTCCGATACTGGGCAAACGTGGTGGGGAGATGATGTAACTTTACCCTTACAAACTAATGTTTATAATTAAATATCAATTACTTCAATGTATTGTCTATGTAAGTAGCATTAACACAAACTATAAGAAAACAAAATCTACTTACCAGGTATCACAGTTTTGAAACTTAAAACTTAGGTCGGGAAGCCGTCAACGGGACAAAAACACATACCTCACTCACTGCTACTACAAAACTGGCAGGAATTGGCCGCCTACTGCGCAGTGACCTTGGGTGGCATAGCGCTTTCAGGGCCAGAGTGTGTGCCCCTGCTACTTAGCGTATTTTTTCGGAAACACACTCTGTCCGGTACTGGGCAGTGTCCGGTATGGGCAAGTCTCCCCTACGCAACGGTAAAAAAAGGCGTTCGAGGGATATGTGGCACCGAAAATAAACGAGACTTCTGAACGGTACGTGTTCAACCATCGGATGCAGGAGGAAGGAGAGACTGTCGGAGGCTCCTAAAGAATTGCGGATTTTCCAGAGTGAAATCTCAAGAAGAGTCCGTGCTGCGGGACCGCATCGTCTTTGGGGTAAGAGACAAAGCGGTTCAAGAAGCCCTGCTTCGAATAGAAGATCTGACCCTCGATAGAGCAGCGGCTCATTGTAGAGCAGGGCAGACGCCAAGCCAAGGTAATCCAAGAGTCGACCAGTACAAGAGCAGAAAGCAGTGCTGTTGTTGATGTCGTGAGAGAAAGCTGTGCGGTTGTTGATGTCGTGAGAAAAGGAAGACATCAAAACAGTGATACAAGTGCACATAAGAGCAACCCAGTGAGTAAATTAAAAAAAAAGGTTCTCATAACATGTTTCACTGCCAAAGGTGTAATACGAGACACGCCGCGCGCGACTGTCCCGCATTTGGCAAAGCGTGAGCGTAGTGCGGTAAAATGAATCATTTTGCTCTAGCGTGCAAAATTAACAAGGTTCGCCAAATCAATGTGTATGAGTCTGATTTGGATGCGTCATCTCTCTATTGCGACCTTGTTAGTGTCAGTGTGGGTTCGATCGGATCTAAAAGAAAGGGCATAAGAGAAAACGGGTGGCATAAAGAGATTAAGGTGAACGGTAAAACAATGCTAATGGACCTGGATACTGGGGCCCAGGTTAATGTGTTGCCTAAAAAGCTATTTAAAAACGTTAATGAAAGTGTTCATGTTCGGCCCACTAGGCTGTTGCTTGTAGCATACGGGGGAACCAAAGTGAAACCAGTGGGAATAGCAAAGATTTGTTGTAAATATAGAGGGAAGGATGCCCATCTTGATTTTGTCATTGTAGATCGTGATTCTCAATTCCTATTGGGTTTTCCAGGGTGTTTATCACTAAATTTGGTTAAGATAGAATGCTCAATTAATGGAACGACTCCTAAGGGCGAGTTCCTAAAATTGTACAAAGGTGAATTTGATGGTCTTGGTTGTTTTCCTCAAAAATGCTCTATCGTCACCCAAACCAATGCTGTACCGGTCTGTAGGCCCCCTAGGAGAGTACCCTCAGCCCTAAGTTGCCGACAGAAAGAGGAGCTGGATTGGCTAGTTCAGGAAAACATGATTGAAAAAATTAACAAAGTAACTGGCACGGAGTGGATCAGTAACCTAGTCATTACTGAGAAGCCTAGTTATGGATTGACCTGGGATTATGTATTGACCCTATTGATCTAAATAAATCGATTATAGGACCATTTTATAGTGTTCCCACCAATGGAGAAATATCAGAAAACCTATGTGGTCATTCATTTTTCACTGTTTTTGACCTCAAGGAAGGCTTCCACCAGGTGAAGCTAGATAAGGAGTCTTCACTAAAATGCTCCTTCTCAAGCCCCTTTGTCTACTATAGGTATTTAAGGATACCATATGGCATCACATGTGCCCCTGAAATTTTTCAAAGCATGGTCGACAAAAATTTTGGCGACATCCCTGATACAATAATCTATTTTGATTATTTACTGTGTTAGGGTAAGACTGAAAAGGACCATGATCAAGTTGTGAGTAGAGTAGTAGAAAGAGCAAGGGCACTAGGAATAAAGTTCAACTCTACTAAGCTCCAGTATAAGGTAAATAAAGTGAAATATGTGGGGCAAATATTTTCAAAATTGGGGATAGATCCAGAAAGAATGAGGGCCTTAATTAGTTTAGACCCAGTTTAGACCCCATGTAGCACAGACGGGCCAGCGTTGGGAAACGGTGCCATTCGCACGGTTATTTGTGATCCGTTGGGCCAACGTTGGGAGATGGTGTAAGGGGACTGCCTGATTACAGCGCAGCTAAGCTGGATATTATCTCACTTAGCACATTCTCAGCTACATCGCGTTTGTTATCCAAGAGTTTTAGCCGAGATGTAGTGAATCCGTATGGAATATCTCTGAATAATGACCCTTGAAGTACCTACTAATGTTTTCATTCACCTATTTGCACTTTTCTCTTCATCCATCCTATTTTTTCTGGATTTTACGTATCCGTTGCATAGCTTTCCACCCTAGTTGCCCTAGTGTTCTACCATTTACCTGACCTCAGTTCCATTCAACGAATGCACTGAGCTAATGTACCTACACAAATTATGTGTTTATCACTGTCGTCATAGCACAAAATATCTACTAGATATCTACAGCATATCTTCAAAGTCTTAAATATCTTAAACGTTTACAAGATGCCTAGAAAATATCTTAGACGTCTCCTAGATCTGAAAATTATATTTTTTATTCGTCTCATATGGATTCAAATGTCATATTCATCTCATATCCATTCAAATGGGTATCCATGAATCGATGATTTTTCTCAATCACTCGTAGACGGTATCGGACTATGAGAAAATACGGGTGCGCTCGCCGGAAAAATCTAAGGCCAGGAGGATCGGTGAGAGTGAAAGTACAGTAGTGGTAGTACAGATAGTGGTTTTAAACACGATTCACGATCTTTAACACATCCCATGCGGCTAAAAACATTTTTGGTGCTCCGGGTGACGGAATTTTTTTTTTTTTAGTTTTTCACAGATTTGGATATGTAAAGGATGCCATGATATCGACGGCTGTTGATAACATACGGGAAATATTTTTCATAAAACTTTTTTTTTATGACCTCTTAAGATGTCATCCGTCACGGCGAAACAATGGACGTATGCAACCAGCACTACAAAACTATCCCGCAAATACTATTATTTTAATTGCTACAAACCCTTGCGTTCATTTTAATTTTAATTTGCTAGCATTGAAGAATAACTAATACTGAATACAATTTACACTTTTTGACTGTAGGAATTAATGAAAATCTTGTCTTTTATGCGCGTCGAACAAAAAACAAATAAATAAACATACTGGAAAGATCCGATCTGTCGGGTTCTCTTCAGCGAACTTCCATTTTTTGTCCGAATAAATGGTAGTTTGCGGTAGAGAACCCGAAATATCGGGTCTCTCGAAAGAAATACTCCACGGAAGCCTTAACAAGGAAGTAAACATATTAATCGGTGAGGAAGAATAAAATTTTTGTTCAATTTTTAAATTCAAATAATTTGCTGAAACTTTCTCTACTTGAAAAATACAATGCTTTTATGAAAATAAGCCATTACAATTGTTTCATTTTTAACGTTTTATTTCAGTTTAAGATAAAATGCAATGTTGCACAAATTAATAAATATAATATTGAGCAAATTACAGTAAAAAAATGCAAAAGACTAACTTTTGCATTTCCATTTAAAAATGCCTATTTAGTATTTATCGAGCTTCTTCCTATGGTATTCAATGAAGCAGGAACGAAGATATAATCCTGGATCATCCGGACGATTTGAGAAGAAGGTGGTGATGGTCTTCCTTATTCCTTTTTTTATGACAAACGCGGCACCGCTTTTGTTTCCGTCTATTCCCACCTCGAACGGGAAGGAAATCAGGAAAATGAGATTCGGGGGGCTTAGGTGTAGACGGACGTGACGTAGGTCCTGTTTGTGCTCCAAGTAGGGAGCGTATTAGCTCTATGCGGAACTCGTAGTGTTTTTTTCTGTCCGCTGTATTTTTGGTACCGTAACTGTTTACAACGATCAACTGAAAGATGTGGATTGCTAGTTCTTATACCACTTGACCGATTTATGCTCACAGGGGTAATATGCTAGCATTTGATCGCCGTGATCAATGTCTCTCATATATTTATTGTATATAGCAACCGGTTTTGGTTTCAATTTCATGATCCCTTATCTATTTGGGACCTCGAGCAACTGGCTGCCAAACTCAGAGGTGATGACCAAAACGTCCCGTTTGTCTCTCCATTTCAAGACACAGATGCCATCATGACTCCACCGCTTTAAAATTTCACCCTTTTTAATTCTTTGGGGCCCAATTTCATTGGGATTCCCTCTGTTTGCCCGTAATGTCCCTGTGCAATATGTTTTTTTTCTAAGAGTTCTCTAGCCATTTGCACCCTAGTAACAATTGTCTAAATAAACAATGGCGAAAACCCTCTCGGCCCTCAAGTAGTTTATGCACTACATTTCTTACGTGCCCCTGCCCTCCTACTTCCTTATCTGCAGACCCATAGTAAATCAGCATTCGCATTACTATTCCGGATTATTCCGTAAACAAATACATTTTAATGCCCCAATTATGGCGTTCTCCTCTCACGTGCTGATGGAAAACCAGACGACCTCTTCATAAAACCATAACTTCATCCAATGATAGTTCATTTGCAGAGGAATAAATGGCATGCATTCTATCTTGAAAATGGTTTATCAATGGCCTTATTTTGAACAATTTATCCTCTGGCCGAGGCCCATTTTCCGCAGGATTGTTTTGCGAAATGAAACGTTTGCAAAATTCCAATAAACCTATCCCGAGGCATGTACCGCGAAAAGCCGGGAAAATTGAATAAATCATCCTTTTTACAATAATCCTGGATTCTATTCAGCGTGTTCTTTCCCATATGGAACAATAAACCAAGGAACTTTTCAAATTCTTATTTCGACACGTTTCCAGTCGGCTATTCTGGCATGTGGCGAAACATTCGCTGATAGATGGCTCTCGGCCTGCCTGTCTTTCTCTAACACTGAGAGGTCGTAAAATGCCTCGTTGGCTATAAGGTCAAAATAATCTCGTGGGTGATCCCCAGCTGGGAATACCTTCAACCTGGGACACCCAGTGAATAGTATGCGCGTGATAACTGGTTGCTCATTACTCCACATTTCAGAAAGCCTATCGGTACCTGAGGAGTTTGGTGCCATGGTTTCAATGGTGGTAAAAATTGTATAAATATTGGTCCTGTCACGTTCAGAACCTTCAAGGAACTCATCCTCGCTCTCGTCTTCGCTGTCACTATGTTCAGCATGGAAATCTTTTTCATGTGGACTCGTCATCTTTTCCCGAAGAATCCTTATCAAAAAACAGCCTCCTCAGGTCGTCCTCGGTCATTCTATGAGGTTGGGCTCGCGAAGGATCATCCTTTGAACATCCTTGTTATTGACAGAAAAAATGATATTAATATTGGAAAAAAATATAACAAGTTTAAAATGAAATAAGTCTTCCAAACTACTCCTGCAGATATTGAAACTCACCGGAGACAGATGGCTCTGCTTCCATTTCAGTTTTCTTGTTATCATTTTCACCTTCTTCCACCTTCCTCTTTCTCCTATTCCCAGTTCTTTAGCATACGAATATAAATGCAATGTTTAGATATTTATCGTAATTGAATATGAACAAATGTGTGGTGAGTAACTACTAGAAGTAAATACGGTGGTTGTGGTATCTTCTGTATGGGAAGTTTATTTCTTTTTGCGAATTTCGAACGTATACAATTCAAAACACAAGACGTTAAGGTCACACGCATGTCAGCTGAACTCTGAGTTTGTCTGATTTCTGAGCTGAAGTAAAGAATCGGAATGTGGCATGGTAGAATAGAGCACCATTAGCGACTAATATTTGAGTAATTTTCCGTAATTTTGAACCGCGTGCCAATGGAGAAGGGAGGATAATGTAGCAATTTTGGAAAAAGGAAAAAAAACTCACTTTGAAACTAAAATTGACCAGGTGAAACACCTATGATTGCCACCCTGCCCGTCGCTATATCATAATTCAAAAATAACATAATATTAGCAAGGAAAGAAGACAAATATTACATACAGTGCCCCAGAGAATAATGCAAAACATTGAAAAACTGTGCAAAAATAACCTAAGGAAAAAGATTGTGGATATAGAAAAAAATCGCTGAATTCAGGAACGGCTGTGGCCAATAGAAAGAACGGATTACCATTTACTAAAGTGCGTCGAAATAAGGCACTCTGGCTCAATACCGGAGGAGAAAAAAATTAATGAAATGTTATACCAATGATGACATCTTAAGATGTCACCCGCCACCTATGGAAGAAACACATGACATCTTAAGATGTCACCCGCATGGAACGTGTTAAGAGAGATTGAACATTGGTCCACGGATCGGATGATTTTTCTCAGTCCCTCGTAGACAGTATCGGACTTGGAGAAATTACTGGTGCGCTCGCCGGGAAACAAGTTCTCAGCATAATGGAGGAAACTCTTATTTATCTCTCCTGGAGTTGAAAGAATATTAGTAACGTATATTTATAATGGTGATGCTTATTTTTAACCACAAAATGGTTATTAGGGAAATGTTTTAACGGCGCAAATTATCCGTGTCAATCTTTCAGTGAAGTTAATCACAAACGACTTAATGCCAGTCAGCAGGCCTTCCAGTCTCCTGATTGTAGTTGGAAAATGGGTCAGGTCGTATTACTGCTGTTTTGTTATGTAGGGGTAAGTGTAGTATTCGAGATACTTCTGTATGGGATCTTCTGTATGGGAAGTTTATTTCTTTTTGTGAATTTCGAACGTATACAATTCAAAACACAAGACGTTAAGGTCACACGCATGTCAGCTGAACTCTGAGTTTGTCTGATTTCTGAGCTGAAGTAAAGAATCGGAATGTGGCATGGTAGAATAGAGCACCATTAGCGACTAATATTTGAGTAATTTTCCGTAATTTTGAACCGCGTGCCAATGGAGAAGGGAGGATAATGTAGCAATTTTGGAAAAAGGAAAAAAAACTCACTTTGAAACTAAAATTGACCAGGTGAAACACCTATGATTGCCACCCTGCCCGTCGCTATATCATAATTCAAAAATAACATAATATTAGCAAGGAAAGAAGACAAATATTACATACAGTGCCCCAGAGAATAATGCAAAACATTGAAAAACTGTGCAAAAATAACCTAAGGAAAAAGATTGTGGATATAGAAAAAAATCGCTGAATTCAGGAACGGCTGTGGCCAATAGAAAGAACGGATTACCATTTACTAAAGTGCGTCGAAATAAGGCACTCTGGCTCAATACCGGAGGAGAAAAAAATTAATGAAATGTTATACCAATGATGACATCTTAAGATGTCACCCGCATGGAACGTGTTAAGAGAGATTGAACATTGGTCCACGGATCGGATGATTTTTCTCAGTCCCTCGTAGACAGTATCGGACTTGGAGAAATTACTGGTGCGCTCGCCGGGAAACAAGTTCTCAGCATAATGGAGGAAACTCTTATTTATCTCTCCTGGAGTTGAAAGAATATTAGTAACGTATATTTATAATGGTGATGCTTATTTTTAACCACAAAATGGTTATTAGGGAAATGTTTTAACGGCGCAAATTATCCGTGTCAATCTTTCAGTGAAGTTAATCACAAACGACTTAATGCCAGTCAGCAGGCCTTCCAGTCTCCTGATTGTAGTTGGAAAATGGGTCAGGTCGTATTACTGCTGTTTTGTTATGTAGGGGTAAGTGTAGTATTCGAGATACAACTCGTGATCATTCAATAAGTGAAAACCTCGTTCATTTCCCTTTTTTTCAATTTTGTTCCATTGGGGAACAGTAGGGCCAACCGTTGGGAAACGGTTGGCAAAACGGACATGAATAACGGTTGGCCAACCGTTGCACCTAACCGTTCCCCAACGTTGGCCCAACCGTCTGTGCTACATGGGTCGTTCTTTTAGAAGACCCTTGGTTACTGAATACCCAGATAAACCTTTTAAAATTTAGTGTTGTGAAAGAAGCAAGCTCAATTGATAGTGTTCATTCCCATGCCATGTAGTGTGACTTTGACTTATGTCGCGTTGGCTAACGGCTGACGTTAGCCGTTAGCCGTTCAATCGTATTTCAAGTGTGTGATACATAAGCAAGTGAATGCAATCATTGAAATTTGAAGTAGTGCCAAATAAATATTTAAATATACAGGTGTTTTTGATTAACATTGTACATGGTGCTTTTGAGTTCTTCCTGGAAGTTATATTATGATGATTATTGGTTGAAGCCGTCACTTTGTGGAAGTCCATTCCGTCATCTGTTTTATACTATCTGAGGTCTTGCTAAAATACTTATAGTTATGGTGGATTAGAGAAATGTGAAGGCAATTAGTACCTATAGGGCATTTCCGCTGTGGCATATTCCAACCAATGCTATGCCTAATGGCAACACACAGGTTAATAGGAATTGTTGTTGAAAAGTTGAGCCAACGGTTGGGCCCTAAGAGTTGGATAACGGTTGGCAAAACGGACATGAATAATAGTTGGCCAACCGTTGCACGTAACAGTTCCCCAACGTTGGCCCAACCGTTGGTGCTACATGGGCAGGTTTGTAGCCTCAATTCACTTTTTGTCCCCCCCCCCATGTGACCTTTGACCCCTCAGTTACCCTTAAAGGTCAGGGGATGAGGTGTCTGAAGACCTTACCATCGACCTCGGCCCCTTTTTAAACCTATGATTCGATACGTTTGTAGCCTCGGTTCTCTTTTTGTAACCCATATGACCTTTGACCCCTTAAAACCCTTGAAGGTCAAGGGATGAGAAGGGAACTGAAGACCTTACCATCAACCTTGACACCTTTTCAAACTTATGATTTGGTACATTTGCAGCCTTGATTCACTTCTTGTCACCCCTGTGACCTTGACTGTGCCCTTTCAGGGGTCATAGTTGCATTTTTAAACTCTAAAGTTCTTCCATCGTGTCCTTCGTGTCCAAAAACCTAATAATTGAAATTTTTGCAAAATAATTGTCTTTTGTTACTTCGAATTGTTTAGCATTGAAAGCCCATAGGACAAAATTTGGAACTTTGGTTGTACCCTATGTCTGGGGTCAAAAGGTCATATTTATCAAATTTTGCTTAGACTCAGCAAAACTTACCTACAACTAGAGATGTGCCAATACTACCCGCGAATACTCAAATATTAGAAAGTATTCGATTCTCGAGTTCTCGAATAACTGCTTAATGAATTCGATATTGGAGATCTCGAATAATTATGCTAATTACGCTGTATTTGGCGTGTTGATGAAATGCATCATATTATTTCAAAACTGGGCAGAACATGGTGTATTAACACTCTCTGCTAACTTATTAAATTTATTGTATTAAGCATGGTCCATAATTTATTGTAAAATACGTTTAATATATATTTGACATTTTAAAACCAGAATTACATTTTTTAATTTTATCAACTACTTTCAAGCATCTTTTTACTTCAACAGACATAAAATAAATTTGCAGAAAAACCTTTTCCATATCTATTGAAATTCTGGAATTCGAGGTATTCGAAATTCGAGTCATGATTTAATATTCGAATTCGAGTAATCTGCTATTCGAGCCATCTCTACTTACAACCTTTTTCTATGTACCTAATTTCATCCATGTGACGTGAAAGAATCTAAAATGACAGGTCAAAAATGACACACGATCAATGGGACACTCTATATATCCTCGACTTAAATCATGATTCAAATAGCTGGTGCAATACAATTGAACATAATTTCATTTTAAGAGTGATATACAAAAGAAATGTTAGCCGCTGTTTCCGATTCAAATAATTATTAGTACGTTTACTGCGCAGTGTCAATCGAATTGTATGGCGAAATCGTATTTAGTGGATTAATTTCCTGCTGCATAATGAAATTGGTGGTTCTTACTTAAAATATGGATGTGCATCCACACGATGCACGTTATCGTCGCTAGGTAACTTATTTCATTCATCAATACATTACTGCTCGAAACGCCTGCTACCACTTATTACCATTGCATCAATTTGCTTTCCACATTGTGGTACCTGTATTTCTTGCAAACTGTCGTGCTCCTCTTGAATTTGTACCTTAACAATGGAGTTTATGCATATTGACCCTCACTTTCTGTCAAGTTAACCCGGTGGTAATCCCGAAAATAATTCATGCAGAGTGTTCCGAATCCGGGAAAGCATTAAATCTTTTTCTAGAATTGGAAGTCCCGCAGATAAATAAGTGCGTGGCGTGGATATTGTTTTCGTTTTGAACGATAAGTCATTGGCAATAGTTCTCATTTTGCAAGCTAAGTCATTGGTTATTGTTGACTTGATATCGTTCACTCGAGTTCACTCATGATCATGGTATAGCTTCACTTGCATTCACACGTAGTGTCTGTCGGCCAAGCGCCATTTACAGCCTATTAAAGCGAATTTTGGAGCCATTGAGGATAAATATCCTGCTAGCATTCCCCCACATTTACAAGCCTTCATCAAGTAAGTAAATGTTCTACTTTATAGCCTATAAAAATCAACTGTAGAGAACTGTAGACAAAAACTGTAGTGAATTCCTACATTTATTTGGACTAATGAATAGGATGTCTTATTTTTATTTCTTGTGAATTCTCCAATATTGAGCGACCTCTGCAGAATCGTCGTTTCCTATTTTTTGTATTGTCAGCAGTGTATTTCCATTGCAATCGTTTTTCACAGGTAGCCAACGTGAATGGAAATTAAAACTGCAGTTGCTGTTTTGTTCTAGTATTGCTTTTTGGTGATAATGGATGGGAGAGGACGACCATCGTCTCGGGAGTCACAACCGCGGAAGTTGACCGTTTTCAGTTTCATATGCCATTGAAACTATCGTTGAAACCAGTCTATATTACATACACATGGTAATATTGGTAATATTTAACTAAATCGTACAAAACTGTGCTCCCGCCATTCCGAATTGTAATAGTTCTAAAACGGCCAGTAGGTGGCAGTATGAAAGTAATTTTGCTGTCGCAGTTTATTGATTGGTCGTCTGGTAGCGCTGTAGCTGCCAGCTACCCTCGTCCTTTCATTGAGAACTTTTCAGCCAATGAGGCCAGGCCGCAAGGGATAAGCTTATCACTAAATATGCGGAAATTCATCCATCATTTCGTCAATTATCAGCGTGGAGTCCACGATATTTATCCTTACTCAAGAGATAGGCTCATCATGATTTCTCTAGATATTATCCGCATATATGGAGATACGTCTCGTCATGTGCCGGCTGGGATTTTCCCTATAGCGATTTGGCAACCCTGCAGATCGCCGGAGGAATTGGGAGGTGGCACAAGGATGGGAGAGGACGACCATCGCCACGGGAGGCACAACCGCGGAAGTTGACCGTTTTCAGTTTAATATGCAATTAAAAAGTTTAAAACTTTTACCCACATATATGATGTTTATCGTATAATGGGAGAAGAGGCGATTAAGTAGGTTTTTGAGAGGCATTGTACGAAAGATTTTAAGGATTAAGGGTTGACTGTTTATGAGCAATCCCTGACTATCTAAATGCCCCATGATCGAACGGACTACTATGTGCTCAAATACCTTATAAGAGATTGACGTGAGTGAAATGGGTCCGTAGTTACTAGACTCTTCCCTATCACTGCTTTTAAAAATAGGAGTAATGTTGGCTACTTTCCAATCCTTGGGTACTGTGTGGTTCTTTATATCTACGTAATACCCTGCCAGCCACCAGGAGGGTGAGTGGCAGAGTTAAGGAATTTAGGACGGAGGTTTAAGGAATAAGGTTCTACACATACATAGTACTCAACAAGCGATGTAGCAGGGGATGAATTCACATCAAACAAGCACTAGGTACATATCATGCATAAATAACAATTAGTAATAATATATTAGTCTAAACTTCACAATTTCACAAAGATAAAAATAGCAAAGTAAGCATGCAATATGATGCTGATAGTTGGGTCAGCTTAAAGACCTTAAAAAATTATGCATCTACCTATGCTATCCACTGATACACTCGGTTTGGATATATTTACCACTATTCATATCCCTAATTCTACGAGGAAAGAAGGACGTTTTGAATCTTACAGTTGGGAATCATTTTCACCAGTTTTGTGATTATGGTCCAGTCTACCGTAGTAAGTTTGAGTTCTCAAAATATTTTGAACGTCATCATAGAAAATATTATTTTGGAATTTATTCAAGAGAGTAAGTCTAAATTTCATCCTATGATCTAACAGTGATCTCCATTTTAATTAATTTAATATACTGGTTACGCTAATATAAATATTGTACCATCCGTTTACAAATCTTGCCGATCTTCGCTGATCCCATATACTCGTAGCGTATTCCAAATGAGGCCTAACAAGGGAAAAGTGGCTAACTTCTCATACATGATTATTACATTGACGCAGCACTGTTTTAATGACGCCCGGTTTACCATTAGCTTGACCCATTATTTCACGAATGTTTTTACCCCAAGAGAGATCATGTTGATCCAAGATATTGAATGGATTTCACGTTTTTTAATTCATTATTACTTATGTTTTGAGTGCTAGGAGAAGAACTATTCTTTTCAATAGGATTTCAGCTTTTACTCTTGTCTCACGATATTTTAGCTTCTGGCGAAAATAATATTCCAGTGGACGACATATTTCTTGATTTCAAGAAAACTATGACACGGCGTCTCATAGCTAAATACCTGTGAAATTAAAGTCTTACGGGTTAGACTAGTATTAAGTCATGGATTAATGATTTTCTGCATGATTGCGTGCGAAGGTTGTTTTGGACAGAGTGTTACCTCCCCGGCAATATAAGTCACTTCTAGTGAGCAACAGGGTAGCGTGATAGGTCCACTCCTGTTCCTCCTGTACATAAATGACATCAATAAGGTGGTAACAAGTAAGCTTCGTTTATTTGCCGATAAAACAATAGTGCAAGGGGATCGGGTTGGTGTGGTGGCTCGTGTACTGGCCTCCTATCCCGAAGGCCCGGGTTTGATTCCCGGAAGTGGCGGATTTTTCAGTGGCAAACCGGTCCCTACTTGTGTGCCTAGTGGAGGGCATATCAGGTTCAGTACTCCGTCCGTCGGATGGGACGTTAAGTCGTGGTCCCCTTGGCGCCTGTCGTTAAGAGTAGCCTAATGCCGACGACGGGTTTCTCTCCACCCTTCCTCCGTTCCCTGAAAACTCCCACCGTTGCCCAATTATCCACCTATCCTATATGGCGCAAAGGACCTCAGCTGTCGGTCGCCTCCCCTGAATAACTAGCCAACAAGCAGTAGTGTAAATGGAAATTCTAAGCCCAAATGAAAAAGAATGATGACGTAGAACCAATGGAAAACTGGTGTCATACATGGCAATTAGAATTGAATTTGAAAAAATGTGCAGTAATGAATTTTTAGAAAAAGATTAGTTCTCCTCATAAAGCCTACTACATAGTGTATAATAATTGAACAAACGTTGGATCCATTCAATATCTTGGAATAAAACTGACACATGATCTTATTTTGGGGTAAAAACATACGGGAAATAATGGGTCAAAATAATCTTAAACTGGGATTCGTAGGTTGAAATACAGAAAATTTACTAACAAAATTCCAAGACAATATTTTCACTAATGACATTAAAAATATTTCGCGAACTCCAACTTCAAGTACATCTCAGATACATCTCAGAGACTTAATCTCAAATGTCTCATGTTACCTCTCAGAGACATCTCCAAATGACACCGAGAATTCTCAGAGACGTCTCTGAGACATCTCGTGAGATGCCTCAGAGACGTCTCAGATTCATCTCGTAACGTCTCAGAGACAGAGAGATCTCAAAATGTCTTAGAGAGCTGTACGTCCTCTTTTTAGACGTCTTGGAGATACCCTGGCGAAAATATTGCAGAGGGAAGGGTAGTCAAGCGAACTTGGCTAATGCAAAAAAAATATTCTATAATAACTTGCCAGGGCGCACCTAGCACAAAGATAGAAAAAAATGAGTGTATTCATTAAGAGTTGAAGTTAAGATTTGAGGGTTATATTCTCTGTCACTTAATTTCAAGTTCATACTATCCTAATCGGCCTACCATTCTACTTTTGACTACCCGATGATTACCTACTCCACACGACCACTGGATTTCGCTACCTCCTTGAGAGTACAGGTTGAGAGGCCATATATATACAGCTGCTGGCTAGCATTTATTCGCTTGTGATAATAAACTTCACTAAAATATTCACATGGGGTATTTGCGCTCTTAAAACAATTCCCCAATAACAATTTTGTGTTTAAACATAAGCGTATTCTTTATTGTAATGGTTGAGGCCGTTACACCTTTTCTTTTCCAACCAGATCACTCCTTCACCCCCCCCCCCCCCCTCTCCTTCCCTAAGTTCGGCTCGTTGAGGTGGGAGGAGGTATGAGTGTGGGACTTGTGTGAATGTGTGCGCGAGTGAGATGAGGAACGCGAATGCGAGGTGGAGTGGATGAAGTGGGACGCTGTGGACTGACCGGCCAACGTGAGTCAGAGGGAATGGTTGACTTTCCCACGAAGCGCGAGTTTCCCTCCGAGTGCCCCCTCCATCAGTTCCCCCCCCCCTCCCTCCACGTCCCCTTCCCCTCCACACGGCAATATAAAAAGGCAATCGCCGCAAAGAAAGAGAGGAGGCGCCGCTGGGGGACATCACGGGGCGGAAGCGCTGCTGGAGTGAGCGCGTGATTTGTGACTGCTGGAGGTGGAGAGGTACCAGAGGAAAAGTACCGTGGTCCACTGTTTGGACCACAACTTCCCCCAAGACTTGCGCAACGGAGACCAAGGGTGGCGAGCCTGGAGTGCGCAGCGGAAATCAAGTCATCCAGAGTGGACGGCCAAGTGCCGAACTCGAGTCCCGTGCCGACGACGGTCATGCAAGGTTGCCGTCCCGACCAAACCCCTCCCCCGCCCCTATTCTAGCCTCATGGCCATCGAGATGGGCCCGCATGCAACGACAGTGTGTTCATCCATTTTGAGTGATTAACGCCCTACAGTGGGTAAGTCTATGGAAAGTATTTTTCCTCAAAAGGGAAGAACTTGTAGTTACCTCCCACGCCCCCCAGTTTGTTTGAAAGGAGCGGACTAATTATTAACTCACGAATATTGTAATCTAATCGTGTCATTAATTTAACCGCCTGCTTGCGGAAGTGAGCCTTTTTCTTTTTTTAGTTCTGTTTGACTCATAGTCGATTATTGATGTTACATTGTGTGATCATCATTGCTTTTCTATTTTTTGTTTCATTATTTCATTCATTCATCTCATGAAAGGTTATTCTCACGATTTCAATGTCTCATCGCTCATCTATTCGCTCATCCATTCAGTAGTTTTAAGAAGGGTATTTTTGTAGTAATTGTGTCAACCTTAGAATATATGGTTGTTACGTGATGTGCAAACGATATCTATTTTGTTCACCTGGCGATCCGAATCACCCGTGGACCCATTTCCTACGACCCTTCTCCGCCCGACCCCGGCGGTAAAGCTAGGGAATTGCTAGATTTGCATGAGGTCAGGGAGTAACCCGCTGAGGCCTGCTCTGGAGAGGTCTTCCATTTTCATCTCACAGGTGACGGAGTTTGTTTTTTGCCAGCGCGTCTCTGGGGTGCGCTTGGGTGGAGTGTGTTGTGTCCCGTTCGCACGTCCGGGAGGACGGGACCAGTAAATTAACCATTCTGTGGTTAAAAATAAGCGTATTCTTTATAAATACACATAACTGATATTATTTCAACTATAGGAGAAATAAATGAGATTTTCCTCAATAATGTGCCGATCGCTGAGAACCAATGTGCAATGAAGCAGAAGATAGTGACTGTAGCTATTAAACATGAAAACAACTCCGCGAGTTGTTCCGAAAAATTTTGCATTTAAATAATAAGAAAGTAGTCATAATTGTATTAAAGCTCACATGGAGCGGAAGCAGAAAACACCGCTTCCGTACGCGGTGCTAAGCCATAGATTATAATAGATTTATACATATAAGTCGCCTGAAACAGTTATCACAATCCATCATATTCCACTTAAACGTTTGTCTTCAACGATTTGTAAAGAGGATCTGACACCGTTTATCTTTCTCGCTAGAATTTGGCAACATGCTTTACAATGCCAATAAATGCCTTCACTTCCGATGCGTTCCTCAACCATAGCGCTAATTTTGCCGCTGCCTTTATTCAACACTGTCTCGCCTGACAAGGGTATGAAATACTTGATTTTAGTATGGAAACATACCTAAGGCATTTTTTGGATTTAGAACAAAGCCCAATTAATTTACAGTCTGACGAAAACTTCATCAAAATTAGTATATAACGTCTCTTCTTACCATTTTTCCAGTGACACTCGAATTAAACGATGCACGAATACCTTATGTGATATCAATATAAAATTGTGTAAGCACATAGCTTTTACCCATCCGCTCCTCTATATCCACGAAACGTGGTCTTCTTGAAAAAGCGTACGTCTTATTGCATGCATAATTTTGCAAGTTTTTTCGTAATTATCTCAATTGGTGACATTGATAGTCGCTAAATGCAGCATTGAGAAAGCTTTTCCGCAACAAAAGGATGGAAGGAGATTTTAAAAGGTAATATCAGATAACTATAGTTCATTATCATCATCAAGGGTCAACAACCCTAGGATTGGTTTGACTCAGCCCTCCACTCGATTCTTCCATCGACCAACCTCTTCATGTTAACGTAGTTCCTCTCTTTCACGTCCTTTACGACTTGTTCTATGTAATTCATTCGAAGCCTGCCTTTTCCATTCTTCCCGTTCACTTTTCCTTCGACGATTGTCTTTATCAGGCCATCGTGTCTTAAGATGCGGCCGATAAAGTTGTCCCGTCTTCTTTTTATAGTTTTCAGTAGACTTCTCTTTCTCCCACTCTTCTTAGGACTTATTCATTTGTCACTCGGTCGATCCAATTTATCTTCATCATTCTTCGATAGCACCATATTTCGAATGCTTCCACCCTTTTCTTCTCCGCTGCTGTCATCGTCCATGCCTCACTGCCATAAAGGAACATGCTCCAGATATACGTTTTAATGAATTGCTTCCTTACTTCCAAGCTAAGTAAGGAAGGAAATAACTATAGTTACGGTATGACTATGGTATAGCTAACCAAGGAAGTAAGGAAGCAAATAACTATAGTTACGTGTATGAAATATCTCAGATTTCTCTCAGAGATGTTTCGGATGGCTACGCATGATACCACAAGCATTGGTCTCGTGGGTACCTCTCAGAGATGTATCTGAGTGTACCGAGACGTCAATGAGACGGCTGTGAGACATGCGTTGCTATGTGGGATATGGTAGACTGGACCATAAATACAAAATTAGAGAAATTGATTACCGAACTGCAAATTCAGAATGTCTTTCTTTCCTCGAACAATTAGGCACATGAACAGCTGTAAATATATCCAATAGTATAAATACAAGTGTATCAATAGTCAGATAGGTAGTTGCATGGCATAGGTGGTTGCATGTTGGATAGATACACAAGATATTTGCGCTTCATGTTGAGCCTGAATTCTTATTTCACAATAGTGAGTACTGCGTGTGAAGAATACGGAGAATCATACAGAACAAGGGTTCGGTCGCTCAACGGACACTTTCACTCACCCTACCACTAGTGATGAAAAAAAAAGTTTTTTTCATGCGAACGCTTTAAAACGTTGAATGAAAAACGTTTTCATCATAAAAACGTTTTTTTTACATTTTATTCCTATATTTCAATTATTTTTACGTGGAAATGCATGTTGTTTATATATTTATGTCTATATTATTCCTGGGCAATATAAACTGATTCATTACCTGTTCCAAGTAACAGTTCTTCAAAGAAAAATTTAAATATACGATGTGAGATTATTACAAAATGTATGCACAATGAGGAATATGACGTGTTGAAAATCACATGTGAATACTCAATGGTCTCGAACACATTAATCTTGGTGACTCGCCATATATTAAAGAGCCAATAAAGAAACAGAATAAATGAAGTCATTTCATGTAATATCTATGACAAGTATAATAATTAGTATTAAGTAATACATTATTTTAGCCATTTATAATTAAAGTTGTTCGGCATTTTAGAGCAAAATATTCAATAGATATAAACAAAGACACCTGTTATCGACGAATGCTGAGAAACCCTTCAGTTTTCGCAGAGCGAAGTTTTTAAATATTAATTCGACTTTTTATACATTTTTAAATCATTTTTTTAAATCATGGACATTATCTTCCACAGAATTAATTGCAGCCATACTCTTATTAAAGACATGTATCATTAGGCAGTAAAATCATAGTCAGTAGTGCACAACCCAAATATGCATAAGACTCTATAAAGATACAAAAGAACCAAAGTGGCCCGTCATCTATGTTTTGGGTTGGATTAGTCTGAATCTATGTCTTCAAATGCCTCCGCATCGCCATCAAGATCTGATTCCCTACTGGAAATAAGTGAAGAAATGTGACCAACTACACCCAAGGTATAACAACTTCCCCTCCCTCATTATCAGTTTTCGAGAGATGATCGCTTGAAATTTTATTTCTCATTTTCTAGTAATTTCAAGTTGTGCTTGATGAAAATAAGTTTCAAAGCTATTTCATTAGTCAAGCGATTTATTCTTAGGTTATGAATATTTCCTAAAACGCGTCCTAAAACTTCTTTCCGTCGCCGAGGATGCGGGTGGAAGCGAAAGAATCTTTATGACAACTCGTGAGACTTTTTTGTGAGCATATTCCCTTCCAAAATCAGATGCGAAAGTTTTTTAGATACTGAAATGACGTATGGTTCCCTCCACATACCTTCGTCAGCCATGTAGTTTGCCATCTCGGTGTGAATTTCAGCAATATTCTCTTCGCTGGAGGTGGGATCAGATTTGGCGAGATTATCAACAAATTCGAAAACATCAGAAATTTCTGATGGTTCCAAGGTAGAACCTTTTCTTCAGGGATCAAAAAATTAGCCGCCAAATGGGCCAGACTCACGGCTCTTCCCTTTCTAACTAAATTCATTATTTCACTACTGCGACCATCAGTAATTTCAGTTGTGATCATACAAAAATATTTCACTCTTTCAAAGAGATGTAGGAAAATGCAGCAGACTTGGCTAAGCTGTGGCTCATGAGTTTCCATGTCGATTATGTAGGTTTTTAATGGTTTCAGAACGTCTTGCAGATTATTTAAAAAATCCAAAAGTCTTCAGACATATTCCTTTTCTTGTGCCGTGACGAGGCCTCGGTGACGGATTCTTAGGATTCGCATCAATCGCCATCTGTTGCAGCACACTCTTCGTGGTAGTAATTAACGATTCCAGAGCAAAAGCTGTGGATGTGACTCGAGTTGCTGCAGGGATTTTTAAAGTGACAGAAATGTCTTTGCTCTTTTGAACACCTGAAAACCAAGAACTTGCGAAATTTGAGCTTCTTATTTCGCTGATTTTATCCACAGCTGCCTAAACTTTAGGATCTATTTCGGGAATGCCACAAATGCCCATCATTAGTAACTGCAGAATGTGGTCAATAAAACCATACATGCAAATATGAGGATACTTCAACTACAGATGGCCACGGCAGTGTTAATCGCCTAATTAATTTCAGTTACATTGTCGCATCGCGAAGGCTCTCAGTGCTTGGGAGAACAGTTGATGACGAATGGACTACAAAGTGAATGCAGTCTTACAGGAGCCCACAAAAGTACACACATAGCGAAAATATGTAATGCAAAGGAATATGAATTCCAAGGTAATATCACTCCCCTTGGGAAAGAAATTCAGCGTCCAATTACTCGAAGAAACTTCCCAAAGTATTATAGACCAACGCATCAGCCTTGCAAACATATGAACGCTAATGTTTCCTTTTTAATCGTTTGTAATAACTAGAGAAGTACATTCTATAGAAGCCATTAGGGCAGGTCAACGGCAAAGTAACCAATCAGGATAGTACTTTTTTTCACGTAGTAAACAAAAACTTTTTTTTCGTTGTTTTCAAATCGAATGAAAGAAACGTTTTTTTCAAACGTTTCGTTTTTTTCGAGGAGCCCATGCGTACCCGTCACCCATCCATTCCGTTGAAGTTCTAACCGGTTTTAATTGTTTCGTGACCAAAGATTAGACTATGAGGGAGACTATGAGGGTAGGCGATTAAGAATTCTACGAAAATAGGATTCGAAAGAAGGCGAGGGAGAATTCTACGAGAAGTCTACGCTGTTATTGGGGAAAAATGACTGGCAAGCGAGGAAGTAAATGACCCTTGTGCGACCACGCCAATTTTCTCACGATATTTAAGTCTCCAGTGCAAAAAGTAGATACTGACGATGATGTGATATGGTGAAATTTTATTCCAAAAAAAGGCGTAACATCATAAACGGACTGTTAACATCGTAAGTTCTGGAATTAATAATGAAATTAGACCTTGAATTAAAGATTTGGAAGAGTCATAGATCCCTTTCGATTCTACTACTGAATATCCTGCAACCGACCGTACATACCCTGCGAGCCACCGCGAGGGTCTGTGGCAGAAGGTGAACGTCACCATATGCACTATTTACATGCGAATTAAGAGCTACAATGATACTACTACCTGAAAACAAATTAGGTGTAGGATTTACGGGCAACTAGATGGTATGTGTCTACACAGTTTCGAAGTGATTGCTGGTTAGAAAGATTTACACTAAATGTACCTATTTATCTGTATTTCCCTATCACGCATAGATTAGTAATACTAAAACATGCTTCATGCACTACAGACTACTCGATTACCTAACTCTTTGCTATTTTGCCTATTGTGCCGTCTTATGGTACGCGGGAAAGATGATATTTCAAATCCATCGGTACGATAATTAATCTCTCTAATCTTGTTTACCTGCTCAAAATAGCATAATACGCAGGGGTTCTTAATATATTTATCTATAATATTGTTTATCCGAAAAAAACTTAGCATAATACGCAGGGGTTCTTAATATATTTATCTAACGTCATTTGTAACCAAATCAGCTTTGAATTTACTTAAAAGGCACCGGAAGGATGCGTTACCGCTTGAAACGTCAAAAGGCACTCATTTAAACCATCAGGTTATATCCGTTTTAGTTACTACAACGTGGTTTTATTTATTTAGATGAAAATTTCTATAATTAAATGAGCATCTCCCAAATAAAAAATTATTTTTACATAAAAAATGAAGTGAAAGCCAACACCATCTGCGTCGGACATCTCTTCTCATCCTCACTATAAGTCAACAATCGTATGATTGGTTTGACACCGCTCTCCACTTGATATTTCTATCTGATTACCATCATCAGAATGTGTTACCGGGGCGAATGTTTGCTCTAATTAAATATTACTAAGAGATAGTTAACTCAAATTAGGAGAAATTAGGGAGAGTAAAAGATTACACCGAAGGGATACATCGCCTCAATTGCCTATCCCTAAGGTTTTATAATATTTACACTATGCATATAATATTCAATCTCTTCACTGAGCAATAATTACTACATCAAAAGCAACAAAATTTTAAGATTTCCTTTTTTACTTCAAGTTCTGTACAGTAGTTAGCAGTAAGCTCTGGCTTTTTGCAGACGACGCGGTAGTGTACTAGGGTACCTCAAATGAAGAAGAATGTCTTCAATTTTTCACAGCAAGGATTTAGATGCGATTCAAGAGTGGTGCGACACGGCACTTAATAGAGGGATAGATTGTCGTACCGATAGATTTAAAATGTCATATTTTCCGCGTATCATAAGAGAACGCTATAAGCCGCATAGCTTTGGGATAGGTGGGTAAAATGTTTTAGAATAGTTTGTAGTACATGAAGCATGCTTTAATATTACTAATCTATGCATGCTAGTGAAAGAAAAATAAATACACACAGTTAAAATCTTTCTAACCAGCCATCACTTCGTAATTTAGTTGGTACTTTCCATCAGGTTGCACGTGACTCCCATACCTAACTTGTTTCCATAAAGTAAAAGCAGAGAACATGTCGGTAGTGCATGTATGGTGATTTCACTTATCCCTTGTGTATCCCTTGTTACACCTCATTTGGAATACGCTGCCACTATATGGGATCCTTATGAAATAGGCCTAAATAATGAACTTGAACGTGTCCAGCGAAGATCGGCAAGATTTTTCAAGGGACGGTACGATAACCATATTAGCGTAATCAGTCTTTTAAATGAATTAAATGGGAATCATTGTCAGATCGCAGGTTGAAATTAAGACTTAATCTCTTAAATACATTCCAAGATAATGTTTCAGTGATGACGTTAAAATATTTTGCGAACGTCAACTCACTATGGTAGACTGGACCATAACCACAAAATTAGATAAATGGATTGCACAACTGACAGATTCAAAATGTCCATTTTTCCTCGTACAATTAGGGATATGAATATATCCAATACGAATGTATCAATGGATAGTATAGGTAGTTGCATGTTGGTATAAAGACTTTAAGCTAAACCAACTAACAGTATTATATAGCATGCCTTCTTCGCTATTTTTATTCTCTTTAAAAATTGAAGTGTAGACTAGTATATTATTACTAATCCTGTTTATGCATGATATGTACTGCATGTTTGGTGATAACTCAACCCCTGCCACACACCTTTATGGTAGCCTGCAGGGTATTATGTAGATGCATAACAGTACCCAAGTACTGGAAAGTAGCTAACATTACACCTATTTTTCAAAGCGGAGATAGGGAATAACCTAGTAACGACGGACCCATTTCACTCACGTCAATCTCTTGGAAGGTATCTGAACATATAGAAGTCAGTTCGATCATGGGGCATTTAGATAGTAAGGGATTACTCATAAACAATCAGCGATTCAACAGTTGTGAGACGCAATTAGCATTATTTGTACACGATATTTTAGTCTACGGCGAAAAGGTACTGAAGTAGATGTGATATTTTTAGATTTTAAAAAGGCATTCGATAAAGTTCCTCATGATAAATTAATCTTGAATTTAGAGAGTTTTGGTATAAATAAAGGCGTTGTACGTTGGGTAAAAGAATTCTTAAGTGGACGAGAGCAGAGGGTTTTCATAGATGGTATCATGTCCAACACAATCAAAGTGACGTCGGGAGTTCCCCAGGGTAGCGTAATAGGTTCGCTTCCATTTCTTTTATGCATAAACGATTTGGGTACCGTAGTAAATATTAAGCTAGGACTTTTTACCGACGAAGAGGTAGTGTACAGAGATATAACAAAAGAAGAAGATGGGGAATCGCTTATCAACGATTTAGATGGAATTCTAGATTGGTGCGACTAGGGCTGGGCGGTGCAGGAAATGCTGAACCGGTTCTCGGTTCTGAAAAAAACCGTTTGCGACGGCGGTGCACCGGTTCAATAGATCGAACCGGTGTTTTCTACTGAACCGGTTTTTTCTACTGAACCGGTGTTTTCTACTGAACCGGTGTTTTCTACTGAACCGGTGTTTTCTACTGAACCGGTGTTTTCTAATGAACCGATGTTTTCTACTGAACTGTATTTTTTCTAGTGAACCGCGTTTTTTCTCATCCAAAATATTTTTTTGGTCAAATTTTTATTAACCAGCTTTTTGAAGATTTGTTTTTTTTTCTTAAAGAAGATACTTCTTAATAACGCGGGTATACTTTAATAAAGTGAACAGTAAAATGTGAGAATGTTTGCGAGAGCCAATGGTTTTTGTACGAAGCCTAGGCGTACATATAAATTGGTTTTCTGAAGTGTTAAAAAATGCACCTAAATTTGTTGATCTGCCGAATTCGAACCTGCCGCGTGAACGGCGATGAAATTCACATTATTTTTTAATGAAGACATTGCAAAATTTCCTCGGATATTTATTTATTTAGCACGACGCGTTTCGTTGGTAAAACAGCATCAGCAATTGGCTTGATCAGCCTCGATGATATTGCTATTGTAGCAACAAAACGCGTCGTGCTAAATTAATAACTCATCCTTGGTGAATGAAAAGCTCCCTAGAGGCAGAGCGACTGGTAGGGCTGGGCGGTGCAGGAAATGCTGAACCGGTTCTCGGTTCTGAAAAAAACCGTTTGCGACGGCGGTGCACCGGTTCAATAGATCGAACCGGTGTTTTCTACTGAACCGATTTTTTTCTGCTGAACCGGTTTTTTCTACTGAACCGGTTTTTTCTACTGAACCTGTTTTTCTGCTGAACCGGTTTTTCTGCTGAACCGGTGTTTTCTAATGAACCGGTGTTTTCTAATGAACCGGTGTTTTCTAATGAACCGGTGTTTTCTAATGGACCGGTGTTTTCTAATGAACCGGTGTTTTGTACTAAACTGTATTTTTTCTGGTGAACCGCATCTTTTCTCATCCAAAATGTTTTTGGTCAAATTTTTATTTACCAGTTTATTGAAGATTTGTTTTTTTTTCTTAAAGAAGATACTACTTAATAACGCGGGTATACTTTCCTAAACTTTCCGGTAAAATGTGAGAATGTTTGCGAGAGCCAATGGTTTTTGTACGAGGCATGGTTTTTGTACGAGGCCTGAGCGTACACATAAATTGGTTTTCTGAATTGTTAAAAAATGCACCTAAATTTGTTGATCTGCCGAATTTGAACCTGCCGCGTGAACGGCGATGAAATTCACATTATTTTTTAAATGAAGACATTGCAACATTTCCTCGGATATTTATATATTTAGCACGACGCGTTTCGTTGTTAAAACAACATTAGCAATTGGCTTGATCAGCCTCAATTATATTGCTATTGTAGCAACAAAACGCGTCGTGCTAAATTAATAACTCATCCTTGGTGAATGAAAAGCTCCCTAGAGGCAGAGCGACTGGTGTCTACGTACGGACGAATTCTTTCCACTTAATCTGATCTGATTTACGTGCTTCCAGAGAGCTGAGATGTCTGGAGAGGCTGATTCCTCTCGTCTGTGATCCATAGTTATATCTGCCTTTCTTATTCGACATTTCCTTTCTCTTTCATTATGGCAACGATTACTTCGCGAGGGTCTTACTCTGACGCCTTGTATTTTCTTTGGTGATTTATTCTTTTCCGCCTCGGGATCGTCTCTTCGCTGATCCCTCTTAAATTGGCCATGACTTCTAGCTCACGTGAGTTGTCCGACAAGCAAATGCAAGGCGCTTTGGTAGAGAGGAGTGAAGTCAGTTCAGATTCAATTTCCAAGGATTTCATTGTGTACCCTCTGGTTTCCTGCTCCTAGCAGGATGAGGAAAAATTTCACAGTTAATTTTTAATGCAAGAAAATAATTGGGAAGATATCGAAAATGCTTATCATCATTTACCTTTCACGTGTGATTCAGTAGGTAAATAAATAGTGCCAGTTTAGTGTTCTGAAATATTTCGAGTTAATTTTCCGTGACGGTTTTATTTCAATTGAAGTTGCTGAAACAAAGTGATCGGAACGGTGGCTATTGAAAAAGCTCAAAGGACAACCCTCGAATACCGAAATTGAATGCAAGAGATTGACAAACAACAAGAAAACCCAAAACTGGAAGTCGCTAGAGCCATCGATCCGCTAAGACGTTTACGTCAAGTCTGCACTAAGTCTTCAAAGCCTTCCCCATTAAAGCACCCTGAGCAATTAAAATACCTTCGATTAAAGTTACCCCGAAGGCATGGAATTGAGTGGACGCATATACTGCGTCGCATACTCTTGAGGGGTAAAGACGCAGGCATTCTTTTCTAAACTGTACAGTAGTAGAGCATGTTTGGGGAGCCAATGGTTTTTAGGTGAGGCCTGGGCTTATATTTATCTTCACATTTTTAAAGTTCCAAACGATGCTCCTTCATGTCTGGTTTTTGTTTCGGTAAAAATCCCAGTGGCTTCTTCAAAGAAATAAAATGCTGTTCTATTAATTCCACATGGAGCTGTATTTTATCAATTACTGGAAGGGTGTGCTGAAGGTTGAGAACAAATTGATTGTCAAAATTTACATTTTAATACAAGTGTAGATGCTAAATTACAATTTTCAATTACTACTAATTTAAATCTAGAAATCGGCTGGCATATGGCGCTGGTTCATGGAAATGAAAATTAATTCTTCGGCGTGTTCGCCTAGTAAACACGTTCGTAATTTATTTATAAGAAGTCCTCCCAAACTGAAAATTCTTTCGGATTCTGCTGATGTTGCTGGTATAGCAAGATATTTCCTGGCCAGTCCTGCCAGCAAGGGGAAGGTTGCCTCATGGAGCCTCCACCAACTGAGAATGTCTTCATTACATTATTGTACATTAATAATCAACGTCAATATGTTCAAATTTTGTTTGCATTTGGCGCTTCTTATGTACGTGTGGCAGGGGTACATAGAAACTTGAAACAATGCCCCTTTCTCCACAAAGTCTCCCCAAACCAACAGCATTGGTTTAATAAAAAATTCTACTGCATGCTAACTTGAATGATTATGAACTGGTTGTTCACCTGAACGAACTTATTCGTTGTAATCGTCGACAAAACATAATAACATAAAACTATGGAAAATTCCTTTGAGTTCCTTATGTGACGATGCTTTAGATAGGCGAGTGCTCGCTCTGCACTCTAGCGGCCGATTATTTGTGAGACGATAGGCAGACAAATTATAACACAGAGGGAATAGGAAAGTTTACAGGCGTCGACACAAACCAACCCGGCTGCGAGCAGAGACGGCGGCGGCGTGAAAGCCGAGCAGCGAACGTTCATCGGTGTTTCAGAACCGCTTCCCAGTGCACCGGTTCAGAATCGCTTCCCCGATGCGACGGTTCAGAACCGCTTCTCCGGTGCGACGGTTCAGAACCGCTTCTCCGGTGCGACGGTTCAGAACCGCTTCTCCGGTGCGACGGTTCAAAACCGCTTCCCCGGTGCGACGGTTCAGAACCGCTTCCCCGGTGCGACGCTTCAGAACCGCTTCCCCGATGCACCGGTTTTTTTACTAAATCTGAACCGGCCTGCCGGTTCTGCAAAAAACCGAACCGCTGAACCGGTGCACCGGAGAACCGCCCAGCCCTAGGTGCGACAAATGGCAGTTGACCGATAAACTGGCAACATAAATGGCAGAACTTAACCTTAAAAAGTGTGTGGCTATTACTTTTTGGATGAGGAATAATTCGATAGAGCGACTCTAGAGCATTAGTGACACGAAGATCGAAAGCGTTGAAACCATAAGGTACTTAGGTGTAACGATCACTAATGATTTATCGTGGGGAAGACATCCGGGAAACATACAGCCGAGACAAGGGAAAGCTGGGATTTATTAAAAGAGTACTTGGGAAATGTGATAAGAAGATAAAAAATCGATGTTACTTTTCACTAGTTAGGCTTGATTATATAGCCAGTGTATGGGATCCGAATGAAAGAGATTGATCAGAGAGCTAGACAGTGTTCAACGTAGAGCGGCTAGGTTTGTTAAAAGGTGTTGCGATAGGTTTAGTGGTGTATCAGATTAATACAAGAATTAGGTGGGGAATCATTATTAGATCGAATGTTAAAATACAGATTAAATTTGTTGCAGAAATTTAAAACTGGAAGCTTTACTGAAGATGTTATATATATAGCAAAAAACCAGCATGGTATGCTAGATTCGACCAGATAAATAAGATAAGTGAGATAGATTGTCGTACTGATAGATTCCAAATGTAATTTTTCCACCGTACTATAAGAGAACTCAATAGGCAACATATCAAAGGGATAGGAAGGCAAAACTTTGTTGAGCAGTGCATGATGCATGTATTAACAATCAATCCCTTATTAATATGTAGATACTAACCATGTAGCTGCATGTGACCCTCATCATTAGCACGTTTTCATGTAGTACCCTAGCTGCAGGTCAATGATGCATGTTTTGGAGATCATCGCCCCCTGCCACACAACCTCGCGGTGGCCACAGGGTATCGCGTAGATGTGGATACTATAGGGAAAACAATTATTGAAAGCGTTGAATCCATAGGGTACTTAGATATTACAATTATCTAAGTTAATGATTTCCTGACCTCCGCGATATATACCACGTTGGCTCTGTACTATAAATGGTCAATTTACTTGGTATGTATTTGTTAATTACTTCGCGGGCGACCACAAGAAATGCTTTCTACGAATCTTGATCTACATAATACCCTGCAAGCCATTATAAATGCGTGTGGCAGGTAGAAATTTCTTCTGTATCTAATCATTTGCTTTGTTCGCTAAATACGTTAAATGATTCCCTCAACTCTTTCATGCCCCATTTTCCCTACCAGACAAGTAAACCATCCTCTTTGATTCATAATGCCTTCGTACGGCTAGGATAAATTTTGCATGCACTATTTTATCATCACTAATTCCAGGGTCTGTAACTATAGTTATTCAGAGCTTTTTCCCCCACATTTGTAACTAATAAGTCGAGACACCGAAAAATGGTAAATAAAAATTATCAAAAGCGGTGTTTAAAATTGACAAATACGGTAAATAAAATCGTTTTAAAAAGGTGAAAGCTGTGTTTAATGTCGGGATAAAGGACCCTTAAAGGAAGGATTTTTTAAAATATTATTAATAAAGACTTCACACCAATGTGAGCAAACAGTTAATAGTACATACATTTGACATCCAATACAGAAGTTATGGCTACCCTACGCAACATATAAAACACAGTAGGCAAAATTAAGTTAAAGGCAAATTAATGACATAATAGTAATAACAATAACAGAGTGGAGTAGTGGACTGCAGGTAATGAAGTTCGATTCTTACGCTGGTTAAAATTTTTCTTTCAACCATTGAATAAAAAACTTTATCATCCTTCATTTCCAACCTTTGTGTGTGGATACTGACTTTTTTGTACTTCTATCGCTTCAACTAGATTTACAAATGCATCACTCAAAAATACACTGTAAAGTTAACGTAATGATTCCACGATTTAATTCTGTAATATAAATGTTTTCCAATCATTTCCTTTCGCCAAATTTAATTATTTTTTTACTCATAATTTGGCATGAAATTTCTGATAATCTACTTTTTTTAACTGCCTTCTAGCATTACCCTAGGAATACAGCACGGCTGTATTCTTAGGTAGTGTTAAGGATCGAACTCGCGACTGGCAGTACACTAGCCCTCATTTTCACAACTACGCTCTCATTGGTTCACGGGAAATATGGCGAATGTAGGCGACCCGCATGACATTCGGTTTAATTTTTTTCTCGCACACCCGGGCCTATGGAGAAAAATGTCAAGACGAGTATTTTTATTTTGTTTTCCTCGTTTGTGGCACGGAAAAAATCTTCTCATTTCGTGACCCGAGTTACTTAACCTCTCCTCGTTGGTATCTACCATACGTACATACATTCCTTTCGCGGGGCGCATCGATCACGAGGCCGCGAGATGTTAAAATCTCCGATCCGGATCTGAATTTTTACTGTCCCTGGATATGATTTCAGTAGCGAATAAAATTAAAGACCCGTGGATCTTTGGATCCGACCCGACCATCCTTAATTTATGAGTGGTACATTTGTAAATCTAATTTAAACAACAAAGTACAGTAAAACCTGTATTAGGCGACCACCGATGGTTCCGCTGGAAAATGGTCTTTGAGAGGGGTGGTCGTTTGACAGGGGTTTAGGAGTCTGGAGGGGTTGTTTCTAAGAATATATGTAATTGCAAATGACCGGGCGGCTAGTTTGAAAAAAATGGGAAAACAAGTGAGCACAGGATTCATTAATAATAATCGAGTTTGTTTCAATATTTTTTACCAACTCATGGCAAAATTTTGATGCATAGGAATTTCATCAACATTAGATTTTTTCAAAGCACATAATTACACTTATTGCACTGGTTACTAGATGTGAATTACAATATATAGGTAAGTAATTACACTATATTGGCGGAAATGCAGTACAAAAAAATATTATACATACATATATTTAAATACATGTATACTTCCATCGTTAACATTAAACTGATATTTTACAAGAAATGAAATTGACCAATGAGATAATCGAAACAAAGAAAACACTGTGCCTCCAAAAATAATATTTTTTTCTTTAATTCTCATTCGTCTTAAAATTAGGCGAAAAAAATGGCATGCCGTACACGAAACAGTTCGAGCCAGCCATTGTTAGCTATGAAATCTTCATCTCCTAATTTACGAGCAATTTGCAAGGCCTTCTCCTTTATTAATACACCACTAATAGGAATATTTTTCGACCGTGCAACTTTAAACCACTCAAAAACACTCAAAATGATCCCTTCGTACTTTTCTTGCCACTTTCTCTTCACTCCACCGTTCCTGTTACTGTTGTGCCACTCTTTTAAAATGTCGCCCCTAGATTTTAAAATTCCATTCATTTGAGTTTTCCCACATTTAAATAAATCCACTAGCCTTCTCTCAGATGCACCTTTATCTCGTTCTTCGATAACTCAAACCCTTTCCTTTAAACTCAAACAAATTCTCTTTGACATCTTCGACTCAGTGGTGGATCGTGTGCCGTCACTAACGAAGTTACAGCATTCCCCACGAAAAGACTCGCTGAATCACCCCTTAGCCCCATTGGTAGCGCAATGAGATTTTCTCTCACACCAAATTCAAACGTGTGCTCGCTTTATAATCATTAGTTAGAATAAGTTTCCTTTCCTTCTACAAAGCTGACTTTTTATCTCTTCCTATTGACCGACTGTCTCAAAAAGTATGAATGAAGCGTCCGCAGCTGTGTAATGATATGTCTGATGCCATCGGCTACAAAGAGTGAGACATCGCACGACCACTGATGTTAATATTTTCGTGCACATAACTCAGTTGCATCTCTCGCCGTTGCCTCGGCGCGGCGCCGTAGAGCCCGGCATGCGGCCTCGAGCCTTCTCCCCGCGCTATTATGACTACTAAGTTACAAATCCCACTTAAATAATCCACACCCGCTGGCAGACTGGCCCTCCTTTGTCTGTGGACTGACCTAATAGGCTGGTATGATTCCCAAAAGCTGGGAAAAACCCAGGTTTACGACAATTTTTTTTGCTGAATAGAGGGAACTTCCCTTGAAAGTGGTAGTCTTTGATCGGGGAGAGATGTGGTCTTTGAATAAGGGTAATGAATACCATGAACATAGGGGCATTACAATCGGTTCCGGAAAATACTGGTCGTTGAGAGGGGTGGTCGCTTGATAGGAGTGGTCGTTAAGAGAGGTTTCACTGTATAATAAAGTGAGTATTCAGATGTAATGGTTTTAAATTGAATATGATAACATTTTCGATGCAGTGACTGAAACAAAAAATTAAACTGCGATTGGGATCGAACTTCGCACACTACCCTATAGGTCTCGTTGTACGCCTGATCCCAGCGAATGTAGGCTACCCGCGTGACATCCTACGTATTTTTTTCCCCGCGATATTGGGGTAATGGGGGAAAAAAGTCATGTTTCTTTATTTTGCTTCTAGTTGCACGGGAACATTTTCATCTAATGACGTGACCTTAGTTACACATCCTCTTCTTGTCAATATCTACCGCACCTACATTCCATTCACGGGGCACTTCGATCGCTAAGCCGCGAAAATTTAAAATCTACGATCCGGATCCGATTTTACTCCGTGTCTTTGGATCCGAATCCGGAACCGAGAAAAATGAAAGATCCGATCCGGTCATCACTAAAGAAAATATTTCATGCTACAAAAATTCGGCATTTGCAAAATATCTCAAATTTCGTTAAAAATCGCGTTTCAAAGAAGACACGGTTAATTTCGTGATTAAACCCTAAAGTCGCTTATTTCGTGCATCCCGTCGCAAAAACGTTTCGCGAAAATGTCATGTCCCTACTAATAAGTCTAGAATGTTGTTCCCTCTGGCCGGTATTGTTACCAGCTGGTGTAAAGTATGTAACGTAAATGTTTTTGATGCAAATTTAAAGTAAACTCATCTCTCTCTACTACTGATATGTCCTTTCTCGCATTATTAACCTAGCGTATAATACGCTTCATCTACATCTATATAATACCCTGCAGGCCACCGTAAGGGCGTGTGGCATGGGGTGAAACATCACCATGGTGTTTGTCTCTTTTATAAATTTCTTGACCTCCACTTCTGATTAAAAAAGAATACATCTCGTTTAGAAAATCACTTCGTAATGAACCAGATGCTATTCAGGGTGGTACAATAAATGCATACATAACACATTTGAATAAAATGTATTACATTTTTAATTACACGTTTTGTATAATGCTAACATGTGACCGTAATGCCTGTATATGCGCTCCTATGACTTATGATTAGTTGCAGTAAGTTGAAAATAATGAAGTAAGTACTAATCAATAATAAATAACACAGGAAGATGCCATTTAATAGCAGTTTCATAAATATTTTCGAATCGTTTAAATGGCGGGATGGAGAATGTGCCCATTCGTTTCGATAGCGGATATGTTTATGGATTATCTACAAAGTAGCTACCTAAAAATTTATTCTGTAGCTGACCCAACCCTGATAATTACGAATGCTCCATATAGCATGGAGGTTACATCTACATCAACGCAATACCCTTCAAGTCACCACGAGGGTGTGTGGCAGGATGGAGTGTATTTGGTGAAGCGTAAGTTTTTCAAGGCACAATTCGGTCTATTTGCCCACGCAATGGTTAGAAGCAAACAAGTTTATAGACATAGTGACAGTGGCTCGCATAGTAAGGGTGCATTCGCAATAGGAAGTTTCTTAGCTTTTACAAATAGGATTAAATTTTATCGCACAAGGTTGTTCAAAAAACCTACTTAATCGTCTCTTCGCCCACTATACGATAAACATCATACATGTACACAATACGTGGGTAAAAGTTGTAAACTTCTTAATGCAATATTGAACTGCAAACGGTCAACTTCCGTGGTTGGGCCTCCCGCGGCGATGGCCGTCCTCTCCCATCCTTGTGCCCCCTCCCAATGGGGTCGTTTACCATATTTTTTATTGCCGAATCTGATTGATTGATTGATAGTTTTTGTTTGCGTACATTATATTTTACAATACATCTTTGCGTGGTTATATCAGGTAATAAATAAATAAAACAATGATAACAATTTATAATTTAAAATTTTTTAGAGAGACATTTAGGGTTTGCCCTCAAGGGTATTGATTTGTAATCACAAACGAATCTTGAATGTTGTAAATGAGGGAGCGTTTCTCACATGAGATGGTAGTGTAAGTAAGATGAGCTAATACGGAAGGAGTTTCGAAGCGCCTCAGTAGAGCAGCGAGGTATCGCCAGGGGCGGGATCGCACCCCTCACAGATCTGGTGCTGTGATAAACGGAGAAACATCTGGCTAAGTAGTTGGATAGCCCGGTTATTAGTATTTTATACATGAGGCAAGCAGCAAAGTATTGTCTTCGCTCCTTAACGGTGAACCAACCCAATTCACGCCTGTAAGGTGTGATGTGGACATCCCGTCTTAGACCGAAGACATACCTTATCACTGTGTTAACTAATCGCTGTAGCTTAAGGTTCAGTTCCCTTGAAACGTCGCAAATAACCAGAGAGCAGTAGTACACCAAGGGGACGAGAAGCGTTTCAATGAGATGCCTCCTCAGCAATTGAGTGCTACTTTTTCGGAAATAGTTCAGATGGTACATAAGTGAATTTACCTTTTTGCACATGCGTAACACGTGCTGCTTCCAAGATAACTTTTGGTCCAGTACCACTCCCATGTTGCGAACCGAAGATTCAAAGTCAACCCTTGTCCCATTAAGGACGATGAATTTGTTATTTGCCGAGGATTATAGCCTATTCACAAAATAAGTTGAACCAAAAATTATAGCTTTTGTTTTGGTCACATTAAGCTTAAGGTGATTATCGGTAGCACAACTTTGAATATGTTCAGCGCTTTTACTCATTTTTATGATATTATCGTTAAAATCCTCATAAGGACATTGAATGTAAATTTGTAAATCATCAGCAAAGATAATGTGGTATAGATGATCGTGCAACCCATGTGCAACGTCATTAATGTAGAGAGCAAAGAAGAGTGGGCCTTGGACGGAGCCTTGAGGAACACCAGAGTTGGTGGATACAAAGGTAGAGAGCGTACCATCGTCACCCACAACTGCCTGCTCCCTATTTGCCAAATAGTATGCTATCCAAGTAAGGACTTGGTTGGAAAAACCAAGTTGTTCAAGTTTCATGAGCAGTTTGATGTGGCACACGGAGTCGAATGCCTAACTGAAGTCAAAGAGTAGGAGAAGAGTGACCTTACGCCTATCTATACCCCGTCTAATATCGTTCGTGAGATTGATAAGTGCAGTCTCGGCACAGTCACCTGTGCGGAAACCAGACTGGTAGGGGCCGAAGAGATTGTTGATTTCAACGTATTCATAGATCCGTTGAAAGATAATTCTTTCGAAAACTTTAGATGGGAAACAGAGTAAAGCAATTGACCTGAAGTCGCTCAGACACGAGGGATTGGTCCTTTTGTTAAGAGCAAGTATTAGAGACTGTTGCCATCTACCAGGAAAGTAGGATTTCGTAATGGACTGATTAAAGATAGTAGAAAGATAGGGTCCTATTGCTGGGAGGGCCAAGTGTATAACACTCTGCGGAAGACCATCCACGCCTCTAGCCTGAGAGGACGATCGATTTACGGCCCTCGACATGTCTCCAATGCTAATCGCTGAAAAGGAGAAGTGATGGAGGGATTCATGTGGGTGTAGTCTGGATAAATATTCGGAGATTGACGGGGCCAGAGGGTCAGATGAGACATCCGCAAAGTGCGTGTTGAGCTCTACGGTTGAAAATGTAGTGTTGGGTTTGGCAGGGCTGGGACAAATTCCTAGGTGTCTGAGTTCTGTCCATAACTATCCAGTATCGGTGACCCTTAACAGTCTACTGAAGTAAAAATCGAGTCTCGCAGTTTCTATGGTATTATGTTCAAGGTCACGTGCTTGTCTGTAGTAGTGAATGTCCAATGGGTGTCGCGTTCTTTTGAAACGACAATATAGTCTATCACGTTCAATGATTAGATGCCTGTGGTGATGAGTAAACCACGGATGGTTTCTTTTTTTGGGTTTAACTGTTTTTAGTGGAGCAAATTTGTCTATGGCCGAGTGATTATTGTTATAGAGGGTACCAACGGCGTTATCCATCTCTGGTGAGCCATCAAAAATAGACCAATCACATTTACGTAGAAATTCAATAAATTTGATAGAGTTAATGGCTGTATAGTCACGATATGTGAAGTCACTCGGTACAGGTTTGAGAATGGGTGTGCTAAGGGAAGCAGTGATGAGATTATGACCGTCTATGAACGGAGTGTTTGTTTTCCAGTAGTTAGAGAGAGTATCATTTACGTCGATAAGACAGAGATCTAGCCACGATCGCAAGTTGGTGTGTGATAAGTATAGGGTACAATAGTGAGTGAGTTTTCTTCTTCAAAGCTACGGATAAAGCGGGCATCATCAGAATCTGATACATGATTGGCATTAAAGTCTCCAAGGATTCTTTTAGTGCTGTACCTATGCATATGGTTAACAAGGTTAGCAATGAAGTCATTTCCAAGAAAAAATGGGGCATGAGGTGGACGGTAGACTGCAGCTGCGAAAAGGGGTATCCCTCCTTGTGGTTTCACTTCACAGAAGAGGTACTCAGGACCGCCAGGTGGGACATACCATATTTGAGAAGATGAGCACAGATGGGTGGCTGACAATGAGTTGTGTATGAAAAGAGCGACACCACCGCCTCTGGTATTCCGATCATTTCGAAACAGGGAGTAACCTTCAAGCGCGACCAGAGTATCGTCAACGACGGGACCAAACTTAGTTTCGGTAACAGCAATAATGTGAAATATTTGGCGGCTAGACAGGAACAGTGTGATTAAATCAATGTGTGCTGTCAGCGAGTAAGCATTGAAGTGACAAACACGTATCTCACTCTTCGAAGGAGAGGAAGTATGAACATAAGTAGTAGGAGTATCTATTTGAGACAGTTGAATAAAAAATAGTCAAGGTCGTCTAAAAATGTGATTAGAGTGATTAGAGTCTTCCTTTTTATGACGGACATATATCTCACCCTAACGTACAAATGACAGAAAACTCTTGGATTGCTCCTTTGCTTTGGTCCGAACTGTTTTGTGTAAACGATAAGTAAAAGCTGGTAGAAATTCACAGATGTTGATCAAAGCAGGACGGAGCGGAGCCGTACACCCAGCTTGCAAGAGAAGTGCCGAATTTAACGATAATGTATGAAGTTTCCTAAGACGGGTTTTTTCACGAATAATTAACGCTGCCAACGGAGGAGTTATTAGAGTGACAATAAGGTTTGGCGAGCGTGCTGGTTTATTATTAGCCATAGATTCATCCTCTATCGTAGCGGCAGAAGCAACTAAATCTGTATTTGATGAACGATTTCGCGGGACAAGACTCCTCACGGAGATTATGTCCCTCGGTGTAATGTGAGGGTAAAGACATTTAAAAATGGCATATACAAGGGCTTTTAAATCGCAATTTGACTCATAAGAAATTCCTCCCACCACCAAATCACATGAGGTATGTCGCTGAGCTGATATTTGAGAGAGGTGAGAGCGTAGGTCGGCATTGATTTTCTCGAGGTGACCGACACTCTGATCTACAGTCATAGCCCTAGCCACGCAGTTGGACTTCGGCAGATTTGTGATTTCCTGCTTCAGAGCAAAGTGCTCCCGACGTAACTCCAGAATCTCCACCTCGGTATCTTCAATTCTCTTTTGGAGGTGTGGAATTTGTTAAAGTGTTTTTAATTCAGAGGCGTAAGACGTAATTTTTTTTTCGAATAGATTTAGTTGACTTTGAAACGGTGACATACGAGTATTGATTTGATTGAAGTTGTCCAACATCACTGTAAGCTTAGTATCCATAGTGTCAAGTTTCGACATAACCTGTTGAAGCACGTATTGAGTATCAGTTTGGAGTGCTGGAGAGCTCATAGAGCTATTAGAAGATATAGAACTAAGGTTAGAAGAATGCATCCGAGAGGGAGTTGCCGATGTTGCTCGAGATGAGCTTTTACTTGCTAAAGCTGCATCTAGATTTTCTGCTGCAATACAAGAAGCTCAGACTTTAACTTTAATGTTGCTGCTGTCTAAAATAGTAGAAAAAGATGCGCACGTCAAATAGTAGGGATGGTGGCATTTCGCAAATTCATGTAGCTTGGCGTTTGACTTCATTGGCTTTAAGCAAATGCTGCTGACATTATCATTGTCTGACATGATGTTAGGATGGTCACGAGCAAAAGTCAGGAATGTGTGGTGAATATGAGGAAAAGAAAATATTCAAAACCTTGAGGTGGTACTGAGTTGGCAGCACTGATCTTGCGAAAAACGACAAGGCAGCGAATTAAAAATGAGCAACAAAATTATAAATGTGTGAGTAACAAGTGCAATATAGTTAATAATGACTTATTAAAAGAAGGTTGAAGCCCCTAGGGCCGATCCACAGCTATTGCGTTGGATACTTGGAATGTCGAAATGTTGAAGTAGTCTCTAGGCGGGAAGCCGCCGGTCCGATGTGCCACCAGAGATTGGGCATGGATGAGGTAAGGGCCGTGAGGGTTTCGTTGAGCAGTAGCAGGGACCGCTGTTATATACTCCGCCTCTCCGGCCGAAGCTCGGGGAGGACATGGAACACCTTGGCGGGCGAGGTCAGATACAGTCGGCGGCGGTTATCCTGCCCTCACGTCATAAGGTAGACAGCTACACGTCCTTCGGATAGTCCCCCGGCGAGTATGTACCAAGCTTGAGGAATAGTTGGCCCAAGAGTGAAATGACAGGACGCAGTAAAACGGGGAGACACAGATAGTGTGGCGCCAGTAGTCTCCAGCTGGGAAGCAGCCCGTCCGATGTGCCGCTAGGGAAGAGACAGGGATGAGTCGGAAGGGACCGTGTGGCTTGCCTTGAGGCAGTGGCAGCAAGGGGTCGACAATCATGCGATATATCGTATAGATTACTTTAATCGATTGTGGATGGGAAAACTTTTCCTCCACTAGGCCCGCGAGAGGCGCTGCGGAGGCCGATTTCTGAGATTCTGGCTCCTGATTGGCCGATTGGTTGAGATCAGCCATGTTAAGGAGTCTGTAAAAATTGCTGTTGTGTTGAGTTCACCGATATGCTAAATTAAAGCATAATTGAGTGTTTACCGAGATAATTTTCTGTATTTGAGTGTGTTTTAAAGTGGAATCAACATGGCTACCTCATAAACTTGTGCCACTCTAGTGAAAGAGTGCAAGTGATGTTCGTATTATTTGCTTCGGTTATCGAAGGTGACAGCGTTTGTTTACTTTAAAGTTGGCCGATAACTACAATGTCGTAGATGTTTCGTAAAGTATATACAAAGGCTTTATGCATTATTACCGGAAACATCTTCTTTCACGGAACAATGTCCCAGATATGTTGGGAGGTAAGTGTATTAATGTAATTTTATGATCTCGGCCGTGCATCATATCGTTGAAGTGTTATTGTTTTGAAATGAATGGTTGGTATAAGTTCACAATATGCTCAAACGATTTTCCTTTGTATTTCACGGATTCTCTCGACGTTCTACCCAAGGGAACTTTTGATCTCTGTGCAGTGACAATCGACGATGGGAATGATTATTCTGAGGTGACTGCACTGCCAAGCACAATATCTTACGTATGTAATTTAGTGAAATTTCACATGTGGCATTAAAAAACTAATCTGTGAATATTGTGTCGTCGACAGGATAAGTGGTATTTCTTACTCATTTCTTTTGATAATAATCATTAGCATGTAGCAGAAAATAGGAGTCGTTACCTTAACAAATTACACAGAAAACTAGTTCTGAGGAAACGTTCTCATATCGCATCATAACAAAGTACATGATGATGATTATTCATTGAAAAATGGGTCGTGTGTGAGTGTGGATAAATTTGTGATGTGTAAATGTTAAAATAATTTGTTAGTCATTGTCATACCGTGATAAGGCAGTGGCATAATTTCGTGATAACTAACACTATGTGGTGTTGCGGCTTAATGTTTTCGTAGAATTAATTCCATGCTTTTGAGAGGTATACACCGGTTTTTCGCGATTTTTGGCACATTTTAGCTACTTATTTGTTTTGAATAATTATCTATTTTTGCTTAATTCGTATTTTTGCTAATTAATAACATCGAGCTTGGTGTGGAATCGATCGATTCATAGTCAAGTTATATACCTAATTAGAGAGTTCTTAGTGCATGGTTTTCTCATTTTTGTTTACATGTTTTTAAGTGAATTCATCCTCTGTCTCAATTATTCTTTGCTGGTACAAGTTTATCCCATTGTCATGAAAAATCATGGCCGATTTTTACTTTCTTCTGACAAAAGTAATTATTTATGCCTCTAGAAAATATGCATTTGGTGTTCTCATGTGGCCCAATAAAATGATCATATGATGCATAAGAGAGACAACCGAAGTGGAGATTAGAATCTATTTTAGGATTATATTATGAACTTGTGGAATTTTTTGTGTATTTAGCTTATAAGTGATATAATTTGTGGTGTGTGCGGCGTAGTGATATATTAGGGAACTCTATTAAACAGAACCCTCAGTTGTTAATATATGTGGATGGAATGACAGTACCAGGTTGCTGGTTCACATTCTGTTTTTTTTTCATATGATGGATTTTCAATCACATCCCTGTGGAACAGATGTTGTGTGGACTTCTGTTTGTCTATTTTGTATGTTTATACCTAGCTGGATTGGGTAGCCGTCTCAAGGCAATTTTTATAACTCTCACAAATGTAGCCCATAAGGATCATCATAATAGGTTATCCCTCTGACCACGCCTAGGTGGTTGTCCTCAGGAAGGGAGGATCAGGTAGTGTGAGGGCATGTAATAGAAGGAAGATAGAACATATCCATGTTATATTTATTTTCTTTATACATTTCAAGAAGGCTTTTGCCAACTTTTGAATGGCTTAAATCAGCTGAAACTAAATAGAATGCAGTGGATTTGTTATGGTTTTTTGTTTACTGTTTCATCCTTTGATGTATTTTCAGGTCGACCTGAATCATTCCAGGCATAGATACTACAGTCTTGGTACTACAGCAGGTTTAGGAAGTTCATGTATAATTATTTACAAGTTTCTCTCCTCCATGCATCAGAGGATTATGCATCAATATTACATACTTTTTGCCAAATGCTAGTCATCCAAATTTAATTTGAGTTGTGTGTGAAATATGCCATGTTATGTAATTAGTGATTTCTGTTAAACCATACGAATTCTATATCCTATCATTGTCTGTTGTTTGACCAAATAAGAATGTTTATTTGCACCAATCTACTTTTACTAAATGTCGGTATTCTACTTTGAATGATTTGTTTTGTATTGTGATTTTGTTTTGAAGTTAATAAATATTTTTTCGTCAAATGCTGGCTTTTATCATTACAGTATTCCTGGTTATCACCTTCCAGCTGACCTCGACTAGTTCCTTCGGTCCTATCAAAAGTTAGCCCATTTCTTTACACTATGGGGATTCATCAGTAATATCTTAAAGGGAATAAAAATCGTTGTTTTCCGTAAGATTCTATTCAAATCAGCAAAATAGTTTGGAAATTGTAATGTTAAATGAGAGCAAATCGAAATAGTGACTTAATTACGATTCAAACCTAGCGGCGACCGTTTCGCGATTTTCTCGCTTCTCACGATTCTCTCGCGGTTCTCGGGACCCGTATCCTCCTGACACGAAGCCACCAGGTGGCGCTAGTGTCCAGAAACCTATACGCATTGGCCTTATGGCAGTGTCATCCCCTTGGTGGCAGGATCCCATGTTGTATGCTCCACCTCTCCGACCGAAGCTCGGGGATGAGTAGGAGGCAGGGCGAATGGCGTGTATCCCGCCCTCACGTCGTCAAGCAGACAGCTACACGTCCTTCGGGCCCGGCCAGTGCGTCCCAGGCTTGAGCAACAGTAGGCCCAGGCGTGGAAATAACAGGACGCAGTCGAGAGGGGCTTGCGATTATGAGGCGTAGCTTAATCGTTAGTGCACAGCAGACGAACGGATGTTAAGAAGGGTCCAATCCGAGCAGATATCCACTAGTAAGCATAAAGCACAGCGGTGATTTTTCACTTTATAAATAACGTCTTCGCAAAAAAGAATATTGCACTTTTGAACAATCACGACGGATTGTGACGAGGCGATCCAGGGCTCGGGGGCCGGCCGGCCTCTATATGACACGAGCGGCGTATCACTATCAGAAATGAAAAACTTTAAAATGACTCTGTAACTAAATACAGCAAGACGACACTGAATAAACCAATGTAGTGGGCACGATAAACCGCACAACCCCAAATATAAAAGGACAAGAAAAATCACTTTCTTTCACAAAATACGTAGAAAAAAACCGGAGCACTCACTCGCTTGACCAACCCGACCGACCGACCGGAAGCCCGCTCCAATCTGACAGAGTTTTTAAAATAAAAAGACCCGTATTTTTCTGTTTCTCTATCTGTCAATTAGTTTTCGAGTAATAAGCGCCGAAATACTGATGTTCGGAAAAATGAGCGTGCAATCGACCTCATCCTTTTCGTCCAATCAAAACTGAGCCCGCGAAGCTACTTCGCCTTATCGCAATGGGGGACACACAGCTGACTCTGCCAATGGGAGTGGTTGTGACAGGATCTGTGCGAGCAGTCCTTCCGATACCCCCTCCACTCCCTTCCCTTTCCCTAAAAGTAGTCAAGCTTGGGAGGTAAATGACGTCCATTGTCTCAAAGCAGCTCGTTCGGTGAGCTTCACCTTTTACTTATTTTAATTTTTTATTTATGAGTGAATGGCTCTGGTTAGACGATTAATTTTTTACTAAAATTCATTTTTCGTTTCCATCTAACGATTTTGTGCACAAATTTTGATTTCGGTTCCGGCTAAACGCCCTCATTCCTCCGACAATTTGCAGGGTTGCCAAATCGCTACAGGGGATATCTTACTTTTTTCAATATTCATTAAATTTTATCGCACAATGCCGTCCAAAAAACGTACTTAGTGTCTTCACCGACTATACGATAAACATGATACTTTCTGGTTAAAGTTATAAACTTTTAAATTGCATATTCAACTGCGAATGGTCAACTTCCGCGGTTGAGCCTCCCGCAATGCGGGTCGGGTCGTTTACGAGCTTCGAAGTCGAGGAAAGATCTCGGTATAGCTGCTTCGGAAGCCCTGACCCTTGTAATGAGGTGTGACCGTCAATTCTCACCATGGCAGCGACATTAACCTCTAAAGCTACCTGCATGCTCCATAAATTAAAAATGCAGATTTCTTAGGATTACCTCCGAGCAATCTACTTTTCCTTATTTAACTGCCATTTAATGTATGGGATCGTATTATGGGCTCATGCCCCAGCTCCCTAAGATATATTTATTCTGCAAAAAAGGGAAATCAGGATCAGCTTAAATGTTTTAAAATTGCACTTCTAAGGGTGTTGAAACCTGGAAAATGGTTGCACAGACTCTTGAGAGATCGAAGATTACGAGCGTAATATGACACATAGAGATGAACTGTTTTCACAGTTCGTTAGAACAAGGACAAATAATGTGGGAGAATGAAACACATATTTCGAGTATATTTCATTTCAAATGCTATAGGCGCTGAAAAAGGTGAAAATATCTCATTTTCTGCTGTTTTTCTTACGACACACAAACAATGCTGGTGTGAGAGTGTATCCTTGTCATACTCCACTTATTTTCGCTTCCACGTTTCTTCCATTTTTGGTGCATAGCTTGGCAACTTGATTTTTGTATTTCTAGTTGGCAGATTATTGTCCTGTCGTTTTAATATACCCCAAAATTAATCAGAAGTTTGAACCATTACTGTACTCGACGTTGTCGACGGGCTTCTCTCAGTCCACGAATGCCACGTACAATGTCTTGTTCACGTGTAACATGTGTTCAAATATTATCCTCAGACAAAGTATTGGCCTATCTTTTTCCTCTATTCTTTCTGCACCCTAATCGAGTTTTCGACAGGTTCGTGAATTTTTGACGCGTATAAAATCTGGCTCAGAATCCGATACTCCTCACACATTTCTGCTTTCATTTTCATCTGTATGGCAACAAAATTAATCTTGAAGTGCTCGGATAGTTTCCCACTTTGGCAACGGTATCGATTATCCTTGGGTTTATCTCCGTGACTTGATACTCCTCAGTTTATTTTGTGTGCTGTAGGCGCCTTTTTATTCTACAACCCATTTACTGCTCGAAAAAATTCAATTCTTGAAAGTGAAATCAATTACTCACACATATTTACGGGTCATGCAACGTCAATGGAACCAGAAAATCCGCAAAAAGGGCCCTTAGGCAACGTACTTACACCCAATTTGGCAAATCGTATTCGTTTGATAACAAAATGAGAACCCCAAATCCGTTTTGTAATACATGCAACTACTTACGAAATATTGCAACGTTAGAAAATTAGAATTTTACAAGAGTGTCGACACATTTTACGGCATGTCTCCGAGAATATGAAAAATTAAAATTTATAAAAGGACTTATTTTAGAGATCATGAATTAAGAAAGCATAATAACAGATTTCATTATAAAATTTAAACAACTTTATTAATTTAATAACAATTTGAAATTTTCAAATTAATTTTGAAATATTTTTGATATACCTGTACCTTTGGTTTTGCTCATTTTGCTATACTTTTAAGGGACAACTCTATTCTACGAAGTAAAAAAGTTTGGCAGGGGTATAACTTCATTACAAAAATGAAATAATTTTCCGCGCATGCGTAACGCTGTCCGCTCGCAGCGGCGGCTCGCGCGCTCACCGACCGTTCCTCCTGTTCTACAAATCTCAGCACGCTTTCTCCTTCAACTTCTTCTCACAAATGTTAACTGCATTCCAACTCTAAAATCCCCTTTGCCCGTGCCATTTGCTTCCCGCAGAAGTGACCGCCAGCGCCGCTTTGGAATCCACGACGAGCGGCAGCAGGCCTCACAGCGGTCGGACAACAATAGACAAACTTAATCCCGTCATGGGCTTCCAACTATCCTCGCATACCCTTTTAGTATGTTCTCCGAAACATCTTCCACACTTCTCTTTTCAAACCGCCGTCACCCGCCCTGACCCACTCACATGGGGCGCCACTGAAGGCTATCATTTGCGAAAGGAAAGAAAATTTCCGTTGAGTTGTTACGGATGGCGCCCGTTTTTTCCAGTGGCGCCCTATGTGAGTGGGCCTCCTCTTATGAACATAAACCTTACCCCGCCACCCCGTGGAAATCTACATTTGCTCCCTACTCCAAGAAGTCTCCAAAAAATCATTCATTGAATCCCTGACCCCTAAAAACTACCTCGCCCAGAATGAAATTCATGCCCTCAAAAAACTCCACCAAAACCCTAATTACGTCATTATGACCGCAGACAGGGGTTAGTCAGTTGTCGTGATGAACACGATAAACTATATTTCCGAAGCACTTCGTCATCTCAACGACTCCTCCACCTACACACCACTACGTTACGATCCGACTCCCGAATTCCAAAAAGAAATAGAATCCCTCCTTCAGGAAGAAGCTCCTGATGAAGGATAATCACCGAAAGACATTTCTTTTCTTTCGCCTCCTAACCCTAAGAACACCTCCACTTTATATTCTCCCAAAAGACACAAGCCTGCCGTTCCCTGCCGACCAATTGAATCCAGTCTCAATTCTCCTACTGAAAGAATCTCTGCCTTCCTTGGCCATTACCTGCATCCCCTTGTATTCTGTCTTCCTTCCTTCATAAACAACTCCTATCATTTCCTTCAACACTTTGACACCATTTCCATTCCCCCTCTTCTAATTGTACGCCTCGACCCTCAAGTCCCCTCAACGGACTTCTTGTTAAAAATAGCAGAATTTGTGCAAACAAATGCCCTCTGCTTCAATGAATCTCTCAGCCTGCAAACCAGTGGCAAGGCGATGGGAATTGGGAACATCGTATGCGAACCTTTTTATGGGTAAAAAGAGTCGTTTCAGGCGTGATGCGGTGGAATAACTTAATTAAATAAGATTGGCAATTTTCTTAGCTAGGATAACACAAAGAAAACACGCGTGGATAAGTGCCCCCTTCCCCCCACCCCGACAAACGTGGATACACCCTCAGAGTAAGGATGGGCTTACTCTGAGGATCCTTACTCTGAGGATATCCTTACTTTCCCTTCTCAGCCCCTTCCTCGGACCTGAAGTTCTGAGCATCACCCCGGGATACCCCTTTGCGACCAGGGGTCGGTGATTTCCCCTCCTACCTTTGGACCCTCGAAGACCAGGGGCTGCCCACGGTGATGATAATCTCCCCCACCCCACCTTGCCAATATGTGCTTTCTACGGGCAATGCCGAAAGACGACTGCCTTCTCCTCCCCCCTCCGCCCTCATATGTCCTCTCTTGAACCTAAAGGTGTTCAAGGCGCCTTAGTACTCCGGTTGGGGTTTCCCAGTCCGTATTATGTGTGGTTTTCCCAACACCCACCCCTAGCACCAGATCCCTTCACCCTCCTCTCCTCCCCCCTTTTCCGTTCTCACCCTTGTTTCAGGCCCCATTCCCCTCCTCTTCCCTCACTTCCCCCCTTGTTTTTTTCCCCGGTCCCTCCCCTCATTTTGTTAATATATTGGACGTTGGAGAGATTTTGTTACCTGATGATGCTGTACCACATCGAAACCGGTTCGTTTTAAGAATTTTTGTGGAAAATTGCTTATCTTTTTTAATTATGTTATTCATCCACACCACGCCTGAAATGACTCTTTTCTTTCCAGCCATATTAACACCCTGTCGTCCCCACCTTTTTCTCTCGCACTCGTCATTCAAATCGATCACCTTCTTTTCTCTGTAATATGTAAACATTTCCCCAACATGATTTCACAAGTATGAATGATATAAATCTTTGAAATCGGTACAAAATTAAAATATATTATCCGAGGCAATGAAATAAGTTTCTCATTTAATAATTCGATGAGTTAATGGGCGCTTGCAGTTTTCAAGCGGTAGGGCCTTGACATAATGCGGTGTAGATCATGAATATTGAGACTAGTATGCTCTTGAAACCAAATGAATATACCAAAGAGGAATTTACAATTCAAATAAAGAAAATTACGATGGATTACTATTATTACCTTAAATGATATGGTCCATAGAGGGGTTGTACATTTTTTCCACTGTACATTCTTGCTCGAGAAACTTCTCCTCCAATGCAAATACTATTTAGCACCATCGAACGCATATATATGTGACGATGAAGTACTACTATCTCTTTTGAGAAGATAGTCAAATCGCATGAATAACATCCAAACCGCATGCAATATTTTTTACATCTATTTCATTTGTTTCAGTTTTTCATGTTGTTCATGATGTCTTAATTATTATCTAGAGCTCTCTTTATTTGTATATTTAAAAAGAAGTTAATAACATCTTAAAATAAAATTCACATCCCATAGTCTTCAAGTCCTAATTTCACGTTTATTTTACAGTCCAGTTGAACAATACTCGAAGGTAAGCATAAGAAATTTAAGTCAGTATCCTTTGCAGCATATTCATGAACAATTTGCATCACTATTATTCATCACTTCATAGTGTGGCGGTTAAAAATAATTAAATATTAATTGGAGCGGAAGAAATCGAAGGTAAATACGAAAAATCAATTTCGGCTCTCTTATTTTCTGATGGTGTACTGCTATACTGGCAGATGTGATTACCGGTATTTACGTATAAATATATCTTATCATGACTGTTGCACTAAGTGATTTGCACTAAGTGATTTGCACTAAGTGATAAGTGCACTAAGTACCCACACCACTCCTCATCTTGATCATTTCTATTTCACGAGTAGAGTAGCCGAAAAGCTCGTGAACGCTGTCTCTCTAGAAGGTTTTTTTTAAGCGTCACTAATGGAGCACTTCATATTTCTACTGACCCCAGAACGAATACTTTGCACTAAAACAAACGGGGCATTCAAATAATGTGTCAACGTGGAATTATGCACATTTACTGACAGAGGCAACACGAGAACTGACTGATTTCTTGGCAATCCGACGGCTTGTTTACAATGTGTTAACACTTTTATAAGATTCTAATTTTGCACGGAAATATCTCACAAATGGTTCCATGTATTAGAAAAAGGCTTGGCGGTACTTATTTACAAGTTATATTTATTTATATTTGGATTAAATACGGTAAACACATCATGTATTATTAGGGGCTTGTGTAGTTGAAGCAATATCTTGGCCATCGCATACCATTTCGAAAATGGATGAAAATTAGTTAATTACATTATCTAATAACTGAAACCATTTCAGTGAATCCAAACCTGCCGCAGATTATCTCATCAGCCATACGGTAACAGAAACACCGTCAGAGTTAGTACCAAATGACTATCCAAAATAGTTATTCGATTTGAAACTTATATTTCACGAAGTACTAATTTTAATGATCATGCGAAGCAATACGTTCGTAATTATTTTCGCGAGTTCAATGTTCCATTGCATTTCTCAGTTACTGTTCTATTTGTTAAGCATTACGACCAAACAAGATAATGACTTTTAATACTAACTTCATTTTAGAACTAAATCGACATATCCGCAGCCTGCTTGCAGTAACTGGGAAGAAGAATTACTTTCGCAGGAGCATGACCCCCCTCTCACTCCCAGAGTACTACTCCTGACATCCATGCAGAGCAACAAATGTTAAAGAAAGGTCGACGCATCATTCGGGCTATGTATTAAAATATTTATTTTCTAATCTGTTGCGAAAATTTTTACGATTTGGGTAATTCCATTGTTTTGTTAAGTTTTATGAGTAATGATGTTCAATAATTGTCTTATAAATTATGATTTTGTAACGCAGCATGATTATCCTTCATGCTGCGTTACAAGACACGAGAATACCTGTTTTTATTAAAACCCATAATCATTATGGTGGATGGTTACCACTTGTCGTTCATGTACAGCCCGTTTTGGAAAATTATCTTTCCAGTATCCTATATAAAACCGGGCAGATGAATTCCATTTCTGAGTAATCCAAATGACGCTAGTCATAATTTTGGTCATATATTTGGGTTCTCGTAAGTCAGGGAGAGTTGTTTATTATTTATTTATATTGTTACTATAAAATATTTGGGAAAAATTGTGGGTTCATTCCTGGGAAATCGAGATGGAGTCGAACCTTAAAATTATATTATTGATAAATTACTCAGCTGAATAAAAAATGGAATTATACAACTTTTTTCAATAATTATTATGTTATCAATAGTAATAGCTTATGAAACATTGGATAGTAATTTATTACCGCTGTAAAACATTTCCTTTGTTTTGTAACATCCCTGACTTCCTTGACTAACAGACTTCCGTCCCCTCAACCCGGATGTAGTAACTGGGAAGAAGCTGAAGAAATTGAAGCTCGTTCCTGTCCTAATTTTAGTGCACGTCAAATAGCACAGGAATGCGAGGAACCACCACAGAATGGTAAAATAATCGTTTTTATCATGTAACTTATATTCTTAATCAAGAATGTTGCATCCCCCATTCCCCACTTACTTTAAAATTTTAACGAAAAAAGAGAACATTTGTTTTTTCTCTGCAATCACTCGCATGCTACACGAACAAAATTAGTGCATGAAATACTGAGAAAATAACTTATTCATTCATTAACTTCCGCAAATTTGACTGGCGGAAATTAATTAAAAATTTTAATTCTTTTGCACCTTAATTTAATCCATCTATTCATCCATTACAGGGATTCCACAAAATTCCAAGATACGACCCAACCTAATGTGCCCGAAGGCAGAAGACTATTTGATGTGACGCATCTTTTTAAGGAAATGAAGACAATAGCACGTCATGAACCTTTTCATTGCTCGCTGGCTGACGTGGAACTCATTGGTGAAAGAACTAAAGGGTTTTTCAGTCAATTTTCCTTGAAGTGTAGAATGTGTGGGATTGAAAAGAGACTTTGCACTGAAAATCCGAAACGGGCAAAAATGAAGGTTAATCACGCCATGGTGTGTATACAATGCATTTCTTTTACCATACTTTTCCTCCATGTCCACACTTGTAATATGAAACAGTCCACATTAATGGAATTAATGGCTATTTTCCAAATTCAGGTATCAAGCATGATATGCACAGGTCAAGGATTTTCGCAAATGGCTGAAATAAGTTCAGTTTTAGATATGCCATGCATGGCAAATACACCTGTAAATCATTTTTGAAGATCCATCTTTCACAAGCAATTTCCGATGTGGCTTGGGAGCAAATGAAAGTCGCTGGAACAGAAGAAGCGGAAATAGCCATAAAATCAGGCAGTGTTGACATTAATGGTATTCCATTGATAGCTGTTGTTGCGGATGGAGCGTGGGCCAAGAGATCTTATAAAACCAATTACAACTCTCTCTCTGGAGTGGTACGTATGGAAGTGAAATTGTTTTGCATTTTTAGTAATGGTAAATTTTTACAAAGATTATTGAACTATTGAATCTAATTTTAATTTGTTACTATTACAGGCATGTATTGTGGGTTATCGAACAAAAAAAGTTCTTTTTATTGGAGTTCGAAATAAATACCGCTCTGTTTGTGCCCATGCATTCCGTAAGAATCCAAAATCCGAAGCGAGTGTGCATGTATGTTATCGAAACTGGAGTTCTTCATCAACGGCAATGGAAGCTGATATAATCGTTGAAGGATTTAAAACCAGCCTTGAAATGCATAACCTGAAGTCTCACCAGATCATAGGTAAAGGCAGTTAAATATATGAAGAATGGCCTATTGTTAATCTAACTTACCAAAAGTAATGAAATATGCGGTAGTTATCATATGACACTCAGATTATTGATGCATTTTTTCAAATTCAAACGTTTCTGCCTATTCGATTGAAAGTAACCACAGACATAGTTGCATTTGAAATAATTTTCTTGCCACCTGCATGATTATAACCCATTAAAAATTAAAATGAAAGTTAGTGCCTATGAAAATCTGTCTCATTTTCTCTTGCGTGAAGTAGTTATTCATTATTTTATCGATGACCAAAATGCATTTCTTGTATTTTTGTGCCGTTTCAGGGGATGGGGATAGCAGTGTCATGCAAAGGTTGGTTTCCACAATGCCTTATGGAATCGAAACCCCCGTCCAGAACGTAGAATGCAGTAACCATCTCCTTAGAAATTATTGCAACAGAATTAGGGATATAGTAAAAAAGACTAAAAATGCTAAGGGGCATGTTCCAATAATGCTAAGTAAAATTATTGGATAGAATTGGTTTCGGCTGAGGACAGCAGTGACATCGGCAGTGCAACATCATTCCAACCCAGGGACAACGGCTCACATGAATTTGCTGGAAAGGGACATAAGAAATGGACCAAGGCACGTATTTGGGGATCATCAAAACTGTGCCGAATACTTTTGTAAAGGACAAAAGGAAGAGGAAGATAACTTGGTTCCTCGACTTATTTCCTGTGGTTCCTGGGTAGACATTATGTTTGCCAATGAACTTCTGGCACGGCATACTTACAGTTTAATTTTAAATGTAACAAACAATAGTGCGGAGTCCTACAATGCGTGCATTGTAAAATATGTGGGGGGGGAAAGGGTTAATTTTTCTTTGAGAGGTTCTTACCAGTTAAGATGTGGAATTGCTGCAGCGTTGGCCCTGACCTACACACTATTATTCACAAAGGTGTTACGACAATAAGCCCAGGGCTCTATACAAAAAAACATAAGGCTACGGCTCAAAGAAGAGTAGAGTATGGAAGCAAACGTCGGCTGGAATTCCCGCATCAGCGTAGAAGAAAAAGGGCTAAAGTTTTGGGAGCAGACGAGCATTATGGGTCAGTCGAAGAGCACTCAGCCGATGGTGGTCCAGAGCTTAAACAGGAGAAGAAAGATGCCCTCCTTTGCTCCCTGCCCCTGAATGATCCAGAAAGGATATTACTGGAAGAGAGCACAAGAGGACAGCGACAGAGCCAAAAGTGGTTCACCCAGCGATGAAAGCGGCTAACGGCGTCCGACTTCGGTCGAATATGCTAATTACGGCCAGGAACAGACAAAAAAAAGTCGTGAAAAATATTCTCCATCCCATATTTGGGGGTGGTAAGGTGACTGAATACGGCATTGCCAAGGAGCCACTAGCTGTGGCTGAGTACGAGAAGATCTCGGGAAACAGAGTCCTGCCTGCTGGCCTTTTCGTGGACAAAACGCTCCCTTTTCTGGCAGCAACTCCCGATGGGCTACTCGAGGATGGAGATGGTATCGTGGAGATAAAATGTCCATATGTATGCCAGAATATGACGTTACACGAAGCAGTTGAACAGAAAAAAATCAAGTTTCTCGAGAATAGAAACGGGAAGTTGCCCTTGAAAATGCGACATAATTACTTTTATCAGGTTCAAGGGCAACTTCATATTACACAAAAAAATATAGTGCATTTATTGTGATGAGTGCTTCGGGAATATTTCATGATAGAATATTAAGAGATGATAAGTTTTTGGCAGAAAAAATGGAGCAGAGTCTAAAAGTATTTTATATGGATCATCTTCTGCCGGAGTTAATCAGTCAGATGCAAAAATAGAGGATATTACTCTGAAACCTATTTTCAGTTAACATTTTTCTGTCTAAATAAAGTGCTTGGGAACTCGTTTACATTTTCAATTGTTAGTGTCTGATTTTCTTTTTAGCCGTTTTTTTCTTTTTCTGAACCTTATATAAAATTTTTATGTTCATATTATATGTAAATGGAAGTCGTGGTAGCCTCGTGCGTAGATTGCTGGGCTGCGTACCGGGGGTCCCGGGATCGATACTCGGTGAAGCCCCAAACACACCCACTTAAAAATCCTCGCGTTGGGATTTTCTGCGTGTCCGAACGTAAGAAATTGCAGGTGTCCCAGGGAAAGGAACTGGCCCCCCTACCCTGAATGTGTGAATTTCATACCCAAATGTCTTAGCTAGCTTACATGTCTACACTTCAAGAATATGTTGGTGCTCTCAACAATATATTGGTGCTCACAATAAGATGTTTTTGCACTTAAAAAATACGGTTCCAAGTAAACCCAAAAAAATAATTAACACGATTATTAATAAATTAACTGCAGGGTGTATTCCACTTTTTCCCATAGGATGTGACTTCGCAATTTGCTGGAAATTCCGCTTCACAAAGGCAAATTTCCGGCAGAAGTTGTTTTAAAAAATAAAAATGAAATTGTCGGCTCGTGCTGTTTTACTGTGATCACAGGTAGAGGAAACCTTTTCCACCCTCACGAGTAGGTTCCCAAATGGGGCAATCAACCCTTCCTCCGGGATTTTCGACCCATTTCCCGACCGCGACCCCTCGCATTGATCCCTAAACAGCAGGCGGTCACTGGCAACAATTCGTTTTGAACCGTTGCAACGCGTTGTGAATAACATTCTAAAGTTCCTAATTCATAACAACAAAACGAAGGTAACATCATGCTCAGTGATGACGAGCTGATGAAAACGGCTTTTTGATCGAAGTTGTACGATAAATATTATCGTAATTACGTTAATTCTCGCGAAACGAATATCGGTTTCGCGCAACATCACGCTTTTAGAGAGAAATGAACAACGTGGAAGTAAGGATCATGAAAATATGGTTTCTATTATAAAAATTATGTCACCACTGTTGCTTTTCTTTGAATTACTCAGGTATAATGAGTGGATAAGCGATTGCACAATGATCTTATCGCTATAGGTTTAAAGCTTTTTCTGAAATTTCTTCCCTTTTTATCTATGAATGCTCTCTTCACGCATACGTGGAATTAATACGTTGATCCACGGTATTTTGAACCCCAAAGAATATTAATAGAATTCACCCCATTGCACATAATATTAGAAGAGCAACTCAACGGTGGAAGGTATTTTTCGTACTAATGCTGAAGCGGATATGAGATGCGTAAATTATCTTTATAATGAGGATAACTAAAACATTCTACGATTAACTTTATGGTTTTGGGCAATGAGTTGAGGGAGTACACTAAAGTACTGTTTATATGTTCCTCTATTTGCATTCTCCAAGACTTCTGTCTCTATGGAATGCATATAATAGCACATAACTTAAAATCGAGCCAGCAAATAATTACCTTCCTGGACACCCATAACTTTTGGTATTGCATTTATGGTTGTCGATAATTTTTACTCGTATTTCGTGTAAGTGCTTGTTCTATTTAGCACAATTATAATTTACGAATAAAAATAAGTACTTATGTACAACTAGCCTTCTATAATCCTACACATTCGGGAGAGATTTTTATTTAAATTTAATTTAGTTTAAGTTCGTTTAAAACTTTAGTTTAAGTTTAAATTCGTAGTCAACACTTTATACTTTGTGCAATGGTTTACATTCATAATTGCAATTTGTAAAAATGCTAGAGTAATATAATACAGGGCCATAATCTAATGTTCATAGCAGACTTCCAAGGCGACTCTGAGCTCTATGATCATCTATTCCCCAACACTTGTTCACGATTTGAGAAACCGCAAGGTCATCATTCTCTCCCACACCATCGGATTGCTCAACATTACCTCCCCTCCATCCCCTCTCCACAATACCCTTCCCCTCTCCTCCATTCCATCCCCTTCCCACAATTCCTTCCCCTCCCCACTTTCGCCTGGGTTTCGGCCCTGTGGTGGCGAACTTCCGAACTAGCTGGAGCTGACTGGAGGGGACCATTAAACCCCTCGTTGTAATTCGTAGGCAACACCCTGCCTAAATGAATATACTGATGGTAAAAATTTTCATGGCAAAGACTATTGCAATGTATTTTGCAGAATGTCCGATTAAATAAATAAATGATAGTTGCAGCACTTAAACCGATGAATCTTGGTAAATGGTGAATGTGAGTATCTTGGTTACGACTTTCAACATTCAGTGACACTTCTGGAGAAAATAACGTCAAAGTAATGATTTACCTTCCTTTTAGCAAGCATTCCACTGCATGACGTGAACAATTGTTTCATAGTATTGGTATTGAAAACAAAATATCGACTATTCTTGTTAAAACGTAACTAATTATTACCTTTATACTATTTAGTTTCATTGAAAAAATAATTCGTACGCTGGGAAGTCCATTCGCCCTGTAATGCATTCCAAACGAAAAAGCAATAGGGTTGTTCACCAATTTTTCATTATTTTAGATTTTGATAGTTTATAATTCATCAGGAATAATCATACAGTGATCGTGATATTTTCTTTGTAATAAATGCTATTAAACTCGTTTTCAAGTTGCAAAATTTGGAAAACGCCAAAAAGTACGACCGCCATCTTGAGCGCGCTTGTGATGTCACAAGCCCTCAGCTGCCGAGCGTACATTTCAAAATTACGGGTAAACATACACCGCTCATAGAGAAGAGGATGGAGAGGAACAAACCGACGTTCATTGCATTATTGGATTTAGAAAAGGCTTTTGACAACGTGGATTGGAATTCAGTGCTTGATATTGCTGAAAGGAATTGGAGTGTCATTCAATGTTCGAAGAATTATACGCAGTTTGTATAAAAACCAAGTAGCTGTGATTAAATCTGGACCCAGCTGTGACGAAGCAAGAATAAAGAAAGGAGTGAGACAAGGGTGTACACTGTCTCCCGAAATCTTCAATGTTTACATCGAGAGATCCATCAACAAAATCAAAGAGAAGTATTCTGGAGTGAACATCAACGGAGAAAAAATTAGCATGCTGCGATTCGCTGATGACATAGCACTCGTAGCAGAGACAGAGAATGATCTGAATAAGACTCTAATAACCATGCAAAGGACAATGGTCAGATATCATCTGAAGATCAATAAGAATAAAACTAAGATATTGGTGTGCAGCAAAAGAGAAGAGGCCAGAACCAATGCTAAACTAGGGAAGCAAAAACTGGAGGAGGTGAAAGAGTTCTGCTACTTGGGAAGCCGAGTAACTTACGATGGACGAAGCAAGAAAGAAATAGTCAGTAGAATAGCTCAGGCAATGAGGCCATTCTACCATCAGGACGTACATCTCGAGCATGTTTCTTTACGGCAGTGAGGCATGGACGATGGCAGCAGCAGATAAGAAAAGGGTGGAAGCATTCGAAATGCGGTGCTACAGAAGAATGATGAAGATAAAATGTATCGACCTAGTGACAAACGAAGAAGTCTTAAGAAGAGTGAGAGAAAAGAGAAGCCTGCTGAAAACTCTAAGAAGAAGACGGGATAACTTAATCGTTAGGACACGATGGCCTGATGAAGACCATCGTTGAAGGACAAATGGATGGGGAAGAATGGCAAAGGAAGGTGAAATATATTGTACAAGTGATGAAGGATGTGAAAGAGAAGGAACACGTAAATATGAAGAGATTAGCCGATTGGAAAACTCACTGCAGTGGAGAGCTTCGTCAAACCAATCTGAGAATTGATGACTAATGATGGCGGAAAGATAAATTTGGTAATGCACAAAAAGAGATTAAATATGCAGGGAAAAAAGAAGAAGAATGTGCGTACAACGCAAAAGGAAATACGTTAAATGGTTCTTTGTTCCGCAACGTAAATGCACGTCTTGGAGTACGCCGTGTACAGTTTTCCTAACTGTGGAAAAGAATAGACGTTAGAAGGCTCTGCTGCTCCACGCAAATTACGTACTCATACCCTGAAGGTAGTTCGTCAGGTCCCGAAGGCTGCTCATTAGGGCGGATCGGAAAAATCGATTTTTCGCGGAGAAACTTGGCCCTCTGGAAAAAGTTGTCAAAGTGACTCAAAATGAGGCCAGAAAAATTTGGGACCTCTAGGTCAACCCTAGACCCTCGCGCCGTGGCCATTTATGGGGAGGGGGGCTGAAAATGAAAAAAGTCATGTTTTTATAGCGGTTTCCCATGTATTTTGCCGAGTTGCGGTCCTTAAGGGCAAAATTTTCGTCCATTTGTACGTATCTGCAGCCATTAAGCCACAAATTCTCTATTTTGAGTGCGCGGCCGCGCATAATTATGCACCACCCACGCAGCGTCGCGGCGCAACGGTCAGAAGGTCGCTCGCGCGCCTCCTGCCGGCTCGCGCCTCCTGCCCGGTCGCCGCGAACGCAGCAAAACTCATCACGGATGCGTCTTCCGTCGTTGGTCTCATTAATATTAGATAATTAAACAATTAACAGGGAATAACAATTACGGAAGAACTGTATGAAAGTAATATAACACACCGTCATAATGGGGGCGTTTACTCGGAACCGAAATCGCAATTTTGTACACGAAATCGTTAGATGGAAACGAAAAACGAATTTTAGTGAAAAAATTGATCTTCTAACCACAACTTCAACAAATTCACTCATAAATCAAAAATTAAAATAAGCAAAAGGTGACGCCCACCGAAAATGCTGCTGTGATAACATTGACGTCATTTTCCTCCCGTCCTTGACTGCTTTCAGGGGAGGGGGAAGGGAGTGGAGGGGGGTTCTCGGAAGGTCTGCTCGCACAGATGCTGTCGAAATCGCTCCCATTGGCCGAGTTAGATGTGTCCCCCCCTTTGCAATAAGGTGAAGTAGCTTCGCGGGCTCGGTTGTGATTGGACGAAGTCGATATACGTCAGAGGTTGCACCACACCCACTTTTCCGAAAGGGTTAAAAACATCAGTTTTTCGCCGCTTATAACTCGGGAAATAATTGTCGAATCAGAAAACGGAAAAATACGGGTCCTTTTATTTTACAAACTCTATCAGATTCGGCAATAAAAAAAATATGGTAAACGACCCCATTTTGGGAGTAAAGAAACATTCCCCGAGTTTAGCCTACTTTTAATATTATTTTTCAGTATGGAGAAAGAATGCAAAAATAATTAAAGTAGTTATTAGAGCTCACCACGTTGAGGTACCTGCACTATGAACTCCCCCGCCCACACACCCACTCATAAAATAGAGGAACGCATTTCCTTTATCAGATTATATGCTCTCGAAAAAATAAGAAAGTGATCATTTTGTGTTACCAGTCGGTTTATCTGTGTGCAAGTATTCGTCTTTATACTTTATTTTCATTGAACACTAAAGGTCATTATCGTTTTTTTTATTTTTGAGGTCAAGCAGATAAATTTAAAACTTACTCACTATATCACAGCATGAACTGAGACTAAGTTTTGAAGGTTGGCATTTTGGTTCTACTTTCTAGAATTTTCAGTATTTCTTATTGTCTCTCGTTTTTGCGGATGCCAATAAAACTTGGGTTACCTCTTTTACAAATATTTCAAAAGCGCAAGCTTTTGTGTGACAAGGACAATTGCGTTCCACAGTTGAGCATTACTCAAGTAATTCTCGAATTTCTTCAGTCGTGAGATGCGATAGAGCACGATTCGGTGTTCTCGTCCCATTTTATCAGCAGCTTGTAGTCTTCTGCATCAAATTTAAAATCTATTTACTCATAATTTCACGATTTTCGTCGCACGCGTATTTCTTCATGCCTCTAAGATTATTTTCCACGCATCTTTTCACACTTCCTCTCCATTGTCAGCCATCATTGGGAGGAGTAAATGTTCTGAGTGCCCTGAAAAAACCGTTTCTCTGAATAACAGGATCGATGACTCTTTTAAGATCTACTGGTAGATATCTTGATCAATTTAATAATTTCCATAAATTTACAGCACCCTCGTGTATACAATGTTTTTTTTCTCTGAAAACCAGACAGGTGCGTATACTTTTTGAATGACACTAGATTTTATAAATTAGCGCATGAATTTTCTTTGGACACGTATAGCCACAGTTGTCGGCTGGCCGTAGTGAGCTAACGAGAATGAGCCACATTTTTTGGAGTTTATCTGGCCAAATTTTCCGACCGAAATCCTTTGAACACAGCATTAGAAATTTCCCGAAGATACTGCTGGTCACTGCTCAGCAATCTCAAGTCTTCTTCGTGGGACAATTTTGTTGGAACTGGCTCGAATCGTATGATATCAAGAGTGTGGCAGTCTTAAAGGGTGGAGACAATAGGTCTTGCAAACAAATTTGGACCCTTAGTTTGCCCGTCTAATGTTTCTACCAACCGCCGCAGTGTTAAGTCAATCAAGTGTAATTGGTAAATAGACGTCTTGTAAGGGACGTCGGAGTTTTACTTCCAGCAAACGGATGATGCTTCCTTCCTGACCTGTATTCACTTTGGTGCCATCACATCCAATCACTTTTAAATTTGAAAGTTCAATATTTTCTTTCGCAAAAAAAATCAAGAATTGCAGTTGTGATTTTTCTTGCAGATACTCCTGTGGGGGAGACAAAACTGAAAAATTGTGAGCCTGGCTCTTCAACAAACATCCCTCCTCCCAAACATTCCTCCCTAACCTTTGATTGATAAGTTCTCTTGCCTATTTTCTCCAGTTTAATTATTTCATCCTTTCTGCCGTCCAAATACAGACCTTCAATTGCATTTTTTGATTTATCTGTCTTTGCTTTTACTGAATCTAGCATCTTCTTTTTCTGTCTTCGTAAGTAATGCCGGTCCACTACATTTCACCAGTCTTCCGGAGTTTTGAGTTTTGCGTCGGATACAGTTGCGCTGACGATCATTGCTGCTCTGAGGGACACGTCACCGGTACTTGCACTTACCTCCACCACAGTTGGCAATTGAAGACGTCTTTGCCCCGAAGGAGGTCCAGGTTGATTTTCATTCCTAATCGTATGAAGAACGTTGAGGTCTAAGTCGGTTGGTTCCTCGTCGGTTGAGTTTTCTCGAGATGTAGCTGAAAATAATTCTAGATGCTCACTTTTTACCTCTTCAAGAATTAAAGATTTTGAGTCGACGCTCTCCGACGATCCTCTTCTGAGGTTTTTCTTTAACCGTCGAGTTTCTGAGGCATCCAATCCATCGGAAACCATCTTTCGTTTTGTCCTTTGATCCCTCAAAAATGCCGCTTCATTTGGGAGAACTTTATCCTCTTTCTAAATTTACACTTGCTAGTTCTTAGGTTCTGACACGCACAAATATCACATAGATTTTGGGAATCATTTAAAAATATATTAATTTTTTGTCAATTTTGCACCTTTCATAGGCTTGCTTGCTTTTTTTTTCTTAAGCCGTAGTACCTCGTATGGTACCGTACAATCATTTTAATCACACCACGCTCCGGAATGATTGGAATAGAGGTGTCTCCAAAGTGCGGACACTTTGGCCACCTGACTACCTGATAAGCCGTAGGCTCCCTTCCTGCGCTTTCATATCTCAATGCGTCGCGAACATAAAAAAAATATTTTACCACTTCTGTAAAAGTCGGTAACGTCAATTCGTTGATGTCGACGAGACAGGAAAAAAAGTTATAGTGTGTAGGGTTATATTACTTTCATACAATTCTTCCGTAATTGTTATTCCCTGGTAATTGTTTAATTAGCTAATATTAATGAGACCAACGACGGAAGATGCATCCGTGATGAGTTTTGCTGCGTTCGCGGCGACCGGGCAGGAGGCGCGAGCCGGCAGGAGGCGCGCGAGCGACCTTCTGACCGTTGCGCCGCGACGCTGCGTGGGTGGTGCATAATTATGCGCGGCCGCGCACTCAAAATAGAGAATTTGTGGCTTAATGGCTGCAGATACGTACAAATGGACGAAATTTTTGCCCTTAAGGGCCGCAACTCGGCAAAATACATGGGAAACCGCTATAGAAACATGACTTTTTTCATTTTCAGCCCCCCTCCCCATAAATGGCCACGGCGCGAGGGTCTAGGGTTGACCTAGAGGTCCCAAATTTTTCTGGCCTCATTTTGAGTCACTTTGACAACTTTTTCCAGAGGGCCAAGTTTCTCCGCGAAAAATCGATTTTTCCGATCCGCCCTACTGCTCATTTGATCTGTTTCAACGGACAGGGGTAGGGGTAATGATTTTTTTATGCAAGTTATTATCAGCAACAGAACTCAAAAGCCTAAGATGTAATTAGGAATTCTCAGGGAAATGGTATTCTATGGTAAAAAGTCTCAACTTTCCAGAAAGTCATGCCTATTTAACTTTGATGAACCACATAAGGAATGCTAATGCATATTTTCCGCCTACTAAAGCAATAACAACATTAAATAAAGCTGTGTAGATCCTTTTATTGCAGTACCAAGGTATTTTGACATCACCCACAACACAGTTGGTGCTGGACAGTATACTCAGTCAACTAGCATTTTATTTTTTTTCTTCGTCGACGGTCTGTTTTACAGTGTAAGCTTTCTTTTATTAACTTTGTGCTCCGGGTATATCTTGCTATGTATGTACATAACTCAATGTCCCCTCTCTGTTTAGCTTAACGTAGCCTGCGGAGGACGCCCCATATGCTTGGGGTGCGTTACTGTAATATTTAGCACGTAAAATATAATGTTATACATATATTTACTTATTTGGAAAAGAAATCGTAACAGTACTCACCATTTCGCTTTAACTCCACGCAGTCCTTGAGGGTTAAACCATTCGACATTTTTAAAAAATTTTGAGCATGGAAATAAAAATATTGAGACGGAAGATTGTCTGAAATAGCCTTCACCCAACCATCACTTTCATCCACTACTTCAGCCATTTAAAAGCAAATATTTTCATAAGCTCGCGTATTCTTTAGAGTACACCCTATTTCACACTCGGCAGGAAGAAAATCTGTAATAATAAAAGCCGTATGTCGTTTCTTGTCCGCCCATATATTCCCCCCTCTGCCTCGGAAACGTGTCGTCCGAGAGAGACGCCGTAAATTTCATTGTGTTATGAGCTGCTTCAAAGACCTGGGAAAAATATCCCAATGGTTGTAAAGTTCTGGGTTTGATTCCTGACATAAATCGTATTTTTACATTTGTTTAAATGAGGTTTTCTAATTTAACGGAGTGCAACACTTGTTTCTTTTATTCAGTAAAATATTTAAATTTTACTCGAATCCTTTCTTCATTTATCGAACAAGGCTTTGAACTCCTTATTCCTGCAATCTTTTTCCGTTTTTCAGTCGAGAATTTACTAAAATGTGGAGTTTACGTCGAAATTTCTTGATGTTTTTCGATTCTTTTCCGATCATTGGCCCTTTCCATGGCCATGGTTAAACAGTTCGTCCTAGTATTGTCGTAAACTGGATTGTATTTTTTGCAATTTTGTTAGAAAGTGCATACATACTGCTCGCGCGACGGACACTGGACACGGACGAATAACCTGTCGCTACTGCCTGCCTGCCATACATACCCGTGGTATCGGGGAAAATATCCAGAATATTTAGAAGATTCAAAATTGCAACAATTCATCACTAATTTGCTAAGTTAAGACACCAACTAGCCAACGCGGAGGACCCGATTGGCCTCTAGACTCCCGGAGTTTACCAGATACCGTGTGAAGGTGGCGCGGTGTACGTCGGGTAAACGGTCCGCACTATAGAGACCAGGATGAAGGAGCACAGAAGGCACCTGAGGATGTTGGTCGATGGACCTATCAGGAGACACCCGACCCCAAGAGAAGGGTATATAGGAGGACAATTCTGGCGAAACGGCATTCAGAAGCCCTGAAGACGATGACCGAGTCGGGAATGGAAACGTCGCACAGTGGTCGGAAACCGGAAATTTTTGGACAAAATTCAAAAATCGCTTTTTTTGAGATATGGACTTGAAACTTCGCACATATACTCACAAAAGATTGCTGATTAAGGAATAGTACGTCATTTGCCATGATTCTAAACCGTTAGATAGATACAGGGACTCAAAGATGACCAAATTTCCAAAAAACTCCCGACTTCCTTTTTCTCCGAATATCTTCAAAGTTATGTTGATGGTGTCGTTGTGGGGGGAATTTGATCGAATAAAAAATGGTATAATCTATTAACACTATGCTTTGTCTCTATTATGCTTTAGTTACGAAGATTGTTTATAATATTTGTGTGCTGTTACGTTACAAAATGGCGAAAGCTGTTTTTGGACAAAATTTCACATAAAGTAGAGAATATCTAGCATTTTAGGGAGAGACCTGTCAAGTGACTTATATCAGAGCGTTTGTTGAAGACTTTTAAATACGAAACTGAAGAGAAATAAAAAATAAGTTTGCGACGCCGAAAAATACATATGATTTTCCGACCGCGCGTCCGGGGTCCGACTCCGGGCGCCGGGGCTGGAAATGCCGAGACTCGCTTGCATTGCTCACGTGGAATGAACCCTAAAGCTTCGGATTCGCCACGTTTCTACTGTACACATTGTCACTAACCTCCACAGACTCTCTATGGTCGAAAATGGTGAGAATATTGTATCGAGCGAGCGGATAATTGTACGTGTAGTAGCGTTCAAGTTATTTTTGTTGCGAAAGTTCGGGAAACATACTTCGTATTTACGTCTTTTTACCAAAAAAGTGTGTAGTCTTCGTGTGGACCATGCATCCTTCTAGAAAGACACCGCCTGGGATTGTTTTTTATTCCTTTTGCCCCCCTACCCGCACGCACGTGCTAAAAGATGCACCGAAGACGTTTACGGTCCAAGCCCCTGTCCCAAATGGGTCCTGCGAAAAGGGACATTTATGACATTGCGGAACCTTTGACGGTCAAAAGCGGGAATATCCGTAGAAAATTTTCTGTTTTTAATATGTTGATATGTCATTGAGTCAAATTTAGACGCATGTGGTATGACTGTAACTGTCGCGACATTAGAAAAAATATAATCAGATGTAGCACCTCATACTTCCACTACCGGTCAATGAATTGCATACCTAAGAGAATTGGTCTTTTTTAATTCTTTAACAGCATTTCATAACAATGTCATTATAAAATGCATCAGTATTACTTTTCCGTTAATCATAGTTAGCAGCAAAGAAAATTTGATGGAGTAGATTCTATTATTGAATGCTTTTAGGTCATCAGTTTGTTTTTGAAGATGATTCCTTTCTGCAATTGCTATTTCCCTTGTCTCCTTTACCTGCTGAAGGCGAATCTGTCGGCAAAATCTTGTAGATGAAGGCCGAGAATTAGACCAGATTATGTCACCTAGAGTTAGAGGAAACGGGTTTTTTTTACCTATGCATTATTTTCAATTCGTCATAAACAACGTTTTGGTGATGGGATAACTAGAGAATCCAGAGTATGTTGCCTGCAGTATCATTTACTAAGCGAAGTGGCACGAAGGAGCTCATGAATAAAAATTCATCAAATGTATTCCTTCGTTGCCGCACTTGTTTGTACTGAGAATGGCCCAAACTGCCATCAAACCCATAGTTGCAAATCAATGAGCAATTTATTTCCTCTCCCGTTGGTTGAGTTGAGGAAACACGCCAGGATCCGTGATGCAGTGTGCTTCAGAAGAGCTTGATGATATACTTCGCACAGTTTCTGTGACTACTATTCCTTCCGGGTATGCTGCGCTTTTAGCTCGTAGTACTCGAATATAGTTAGGATATAGGTCATGTCCGTGGCTTAAGGCTGTGCTACGCAGAGTTATGTATTGACTCTTTGTCAACTCCGTAGAAATAATAAGGGATAAAGCCTTCTCAACAGTCATCTCAGATTGGATAACATTAATTTTCCTCTACTTCGATAAAACTTGTTGCCCTTGTTGGTGTGGTAGTTGCTATTTTCGTGAGTAATTTAGCTGCCGAAATGTCCCCTTTCTCCTTTAGACTTATGGTAGCTGCTAAAGTGAGTTCCGCAGTAGAGGCAGTAGTTTTAAGAATTGGAGCTTTTCTTCTCCTTGTTCTATCACAGGAAGTGGGAAACTCTTTTACCGGTCGTCCTGTTGCGCGTGATAAAGTATTAATAAATTTTTCCAATACGAAGTTCAAAGTTGCAAAATTGTTTAATTAAACTTTATCAAAAATTTAGTACCAGGAAAGGTTAGCATTTATCCAAAAATAGATGCCAACAGGTGTAGAGGTACTTGGTAAATAAGTTAGTACAATGTTAGGAAATTTAATGCACTCCTTTAACCATTCATTAATTTGTCTAATGAATATGTCATTATTACGACAGCTCTCCTCCCACCTTTTTACGTATGGTATCAAAAAACGTTTCCGTATGCACCCACTTAGATAATTCAAAGCGTCTGTATGTTCTGACAAATTTAATCTTCTTGATAGAATTTCGAAAAAATACTCTTTCCTCTCAGTCACTGACTTGTTCTTCGACTCCGAAAGTTCTTCATGGAGCTCAAGGCGTGAGACGAGAAAACCAGCCAAAAATGAAATTTCTTAAGTGACCTGTATAAAAGGCAAAAATTATCAAGAAAATGATGAAAAAATTCACGTATTCATCACTATTAATTAAATTGATACGGGAGTGCACGCGGTAAAAGATGCCCTGAGAAGGGTATTCTGATGAAAATACTTCAAGTTTTTTTAACGACATTTCAATGAAAAGAAATTATAGGAGCGGTCACATGGCTACAAAATTCTACGGAAACAAAAACAATATACAACATACCTTATGATACAATATACCAATACCAACATTCTCTTTTGAGTAACCAGATGAATTAATATAAATCACTTCTGATCGAAGAACAGGAAAAGCTACCAAAAGTGTAAGATACTCGACGTAATCACAAGCTTAATCACAAGATTTAGATCCTTCAAAAAATGCTGCACGACCTTCTTTCATCACTGCCATGAGAGGACTGATTTACATAAATGTATTTCTTGAAGCGAAAGCACATGTTTCACTTGATGTACCCGCTTAAGACCGTCAAAGGTTCCGCAATGTCATAAATGTCCCTTTTCGCAGGACCCATTTGGGACAGGGGCTTGGACCGTAACCTCTTCGGTGCATCTTTTAGCACGTGCGTGCGGGTAGGGGGGCAAAAGGAATAAAAAACAATCCCAGGCGGTGTCTTTCTAGAAGGATGCATGGTCCACACGAAGACTACACACTTTTTTGGTAAAAAGACGTAAATACGAAGTATGTTTCCCGAACTTTCGCAACAAAAATAACTTGAACGCTGCTACACGTACAATTATCCGCTCGCTCGATACAATATTCTCACCATTTTCGACCATAGAGAGTCTGTGGAGGTTAGTGACAATGTGTACAGTAGAAACGTGGCGAATCCGAAGCTTTAGGGTTCATTATCCCTCGAGTGCTCGTTGCTCCTTCCCCTCCCCTTCCCCTCCTCGGACCGACCATCGAACCCTCCCAGGCCAGTGAAAGTATGGAACAAAGCTGACTGGCCCGCAATTAACCATGTACTTCCCCTCTTGCCTTGGGACCTCCTGGAGAGCGGTTCCCCGGAAGACGCCTTAGACCTCTTTTACGACCTTATTCATGGGGTCGTTTCCGACTTCGTCCCCACCCGAAGAATATCGAAGAAGAAGCCCATATGGCTCTCGTCAGAAGCTTCTCATGTCCTCCACAACAAGCGGGCTGCATGGAATCTCTGGAAATCCCATCCAAACCCCTACACTCGCGCCACCTTTTCTGATCTTCGCAGATTATCTCGAAGGCTCATCCGCCGCGACTACTCCAACCATGTTAAAGCCATAACCGACGATATGCGAGTCAATCCCAAAAGATTTTGGACCCTCTTTAATTCCAGGCGTAAGTCGCCACGTATTCCTAGCACCATCGCATCTGGTCCTAAATACTTCTCCGGAAAAGAAAGGCCACTCGCCTTCAACGAATACTTCTCCTCCAACTTCGCTATTTCCAAGGCACACATACAACTTCCCACCCTCCTCCCCATTCCTCCTCACTCACTGTCAACTGTCTCCGTGTCCCCTCAGGAAACCCTCCGCCTCCTCAACTCCTTACCTCTAAACAAAGCCACGGGCGCAGACGGCATCGGCTCCCTTTTTCTCAAGCGTACTGCTGAGTATCTCCACTTACCCTTATGCAAATTATTCAATCGCTTTTTCGCTGCCGGCACCTTCCCATCATGCTGGAAAACTGCTAATGTGACCCCCATTTTCAAGTCTGGCTCCAAAGAAAGTGTCAGCAACTATCGTCCTATCTCTATTCTTCCCACTCTTTCGCTCATACTTGAGCGCATTCTCCACGATCGTCTTTTGTCATTCACTCTACCTTACATTTCACCATATCAGCATGGCTTTCTTCCTGGTGGCTCTTGTTTAACAAACCTTTCTGTACTGCATCACCATATCACCTCAGCACTCGAAGCCTCTTCTCAACTCGACGTGTGTTACATTGACTTTGCCAAAGCTTTCGACACTGTCAATCATTCACTGCTTCTCCATAAACTGGAAAATGTTTTCAATATCCACGGTCCGTTCCTAGCAATCCTTCGTCACTTCCTTACTGAACGTTCCCAGAGAGTGGTAATTGACGGCGTTTCCTCATTAAGTCTTCCTGTCCCGTCTGGTGTCCCACAAGGCAGTGTCCTCGGACCCCTCCTTTTTGCACTGTTCATAGACGACATTATTTCCTGTGCCCTCCCTAACTCCTGCGAAATTCTTCTTTTCGCTGATGACTGCAAAATTTTCAAAAGAATTAATACCCCCGACGATTCTCAATCACTCCAATCTGCCCTCTGCTCACTTGAAGATTGGTGCTCTAGATGGAAACTCAATATTAATCCATTAAAGTCAACCTCCATGTCATTTTCTTTAAAATCAAAGCCCTTACGCAACCGGTATCACTTATCTGGCAAAACAGTCCCTGTCACCGACATACATAAGGATCTTGGCGTTATCTTTGACAGCAAACTTACCTTCACCCCTCATCTCCGAGAAATTAAATCGAAAGCCATGTCCGTTGTAGGAATTCTCTACCGTTTCACCGAAATAACAGACCCTCTAGCGCTAAAAACCATCTTTACTGGTTGCATACTTCCCATAGTGGAATACTGCTCATTAATTTGGGCAACTGCCTGTCCCAGCAATCTTAAACTTGTGGAGCGCCCCCTTAAATTTTTCACCTCTATTGTCCGCCACCGTGTTCCCCACCTGCGTAACTCATCCCATAACAATATTATGTCCTCACTTGGATTATCCCCTTTGTCAACCCGTCGAACAATCCAAGATTTAAATTTCCTCCATTCGGTCATTAACGGCAATTTCCGTTCTAATGACCTTCTCCCTCTTTTCTCCTTCCACATTCCTGTCCGCAAAACCCGCAGCAATGATCTTCTACACCTACCGAAATTCCGTCTTTCACTCTCCCAGCGATCTCTTTTCTATCGGCTCCCGAAACTTTTCAACTCTCTCTCTTCCTCCCACCCCTCACTTGACCTCTCCGCCTCTCATCTCTCCTATACCAGATGTATCAAAGAATTAATGTTAACAGGTTGATCTTTTGTACATCACTACTTTTATTTTTGTTGATTAATTTATTTACTTGTTACATATTCAATGTAAAAGGCCATCTGTGGCTGTTTTTGATTATTTGGTAAATAAATAAATAAAAAAAATTCCACGTGAGCAATGCAAGCGAGTCTCGGCATTTCCAGCCCCGGCGCCCGGAGTCGGACCCCGGACGCGCGGTCGGAAAATCATATGTATTTTTCGGCGTCGCAAACTTATTTTTTATTTCTCTTCAGTTTCGTATTTAAAAGTCTTCAACAAACGCTCTGATATAAGTCACTTGACAGGTCTCTCCCTAAAATGCTAGATATTCTCTACTTTATGTGAAATTTTGTCCAAAAACAGCTTTCGCCATTTTGTAACGTAACAGCACACAAATATTATAAACAATCTTCGTAACTAAAGCATAATAGAGACAAAGCATAGTGTTAATAGATTATACCATTTTTTATTCGATCAAATTCCCCCCACAACGACACCATCAACATAACTTTGAAGATATTCGGAGAAAAAGGAAGTCGGGAGTTTTTTGGAAATTTGGTCATCTTTGAGTCCCTGTATCTATCTAACGGTTTAGAATCATGGCAAATGACGTACTATTCCTTAATCAGCAATCTTTTGTGAGTATATGTGCGAAGTTTCAAGTCCATATCTCAAAAAAAGCGATTTTTGAATTTTGTCCAAAAATTTCCGGTTTCCGACCACTGTGCGTCGGCGGACATGGACGCAATAACCCGGTCGGTGGAGGACCCGAGGAACCTTCACGCAGCGGATACGCCGGGAAAGCACCAGATGTTTCTGATGGAAGTTGTTTTTACATATCACTAGGGATCAATTAATATAGCATATATAATTTTTTTAAAAAGCACTGAAACAACGTGATACAATGTGGCCGTGAGAACATTCCTGAGACAGAGACATTCGTCAGCGAGTATGCACTGCAAAATGAAAAATAGTAAATACATGCCCACGGATGAGCGTATCGTGATAATTGAAAATTATAAAAGGCCCTAATCCATTGCAAAGGAAGCCCTTAGAAATGCATCTAAAGAATTCAAAAAAAATACTTGGAACAACTAAAGGATATACAAAGGTTTATTGGTCGTACATGAGGGAGATACAAGGAACCCTGAATTCTGTCCTCAATTAAAAAAAATGATAAGGGAAGTAGTAACAAACACACTCCAGAAATGCACCTTCCTAAATTCCTTCTTCCAAACTGTTTTTAACTCTTCAGAGGATTCAACTGTCCTCTTACCTGACCTCTTTCAGCGGCTGATGACACCAATCGATATTTCTAGCAATGGTATAATGAAGTTACTTAAATTAATAAGCCCCAACTAATCCCCTGGCTTAAAATCCCTTCTGAGTATATAGAGTCGAGTTTACGTTTGAAACTCTCTATATATGTATATATTATGCAATGAATCCCTGACTAAATACGTCGTACCGAAGGATTGGAAAACTGCCAGTGTCGCCCATTAAAAGTGGCGATAAGTAGCGGCCATCTAACTACTGACCTATATCCCTCACGCCCATCTCATGTAAGGTGCTGGAACATATAATTATCAGTCAAGTCGTGGAACACCTAGACAGCCAGGAATCAAAAAAATATTCAACATGGCTTCCAGAAGAACTGATTTTGTGAAACACAACTTTCACTTTCTTCTCACGATGTTATAGCTTCTCGATGTTATAGGTTTTAGTAGTTGAAATTGAAATTGGAAAAATTCATGGGTGGGAATACACGGCAAAAGAATACTCCTCCTCCTAACACCTACTACACTAAGAAAAATAAATTTAAAAATGTGGCATCCATTAAATGTCATGAAATAAGACTGTCGTATGATCTCTCTTGGGTTAAATGATTTTCTGCATGACCACGTGCAAAGGGTCGCTTTGCACGGTGTTACCTTTCCGACAAATGAAGTCACTTCGGGGGTGCAACAGGGTAGAGTAATCCTTAAACTTTATCCAATTCTGTAGTTTTCCTGCCTTTACTTTTAACTCAGTAGATTTATATAGCTTTATTTCAGTGTTACTTAGTTATATAAAATTGTTATTAACATATATGGTGATATTTTATATACATATATATATATATATATATATATACCACCTTCAATGTAGTCTCTGCCCCGCTTTCTATATTGGCCAATGCACCACACCCCTTAATATTCGCATGAATAATCACCGCGCTTCTTGCAATCCCTCCTCTCCGCACTTCTCTCTCCCTGTCCCCAAACATGTCTCTGAACATGATTCTTCGTTCAACTCGTGTTTCAAAGTTTCAATTCTTTCCTCTCTCCCTCCAACAGATCCACCCGTTAAATTGCACACTATTGAGCTAACATGCATCTATCTTCTAGATGCATGTAAATATCCTGGAATCAATGCGATGCATTAACCCTCCCCCACCCTTCCCCCCACCCTCTCCCCCATCCTCTCCCCTACCCTCACGAGCACCCTCTCCCCCAAGCCATCCTTTTCCCTCTCTCCTTCCAACCGTCCGTCTCCTCACTTGTATTCCTCTTCTTGTTGAGGAAGGTGTCTGTGACCACCGAAATATTCAACTTTACGTGTGAGTGTTCTTTTTCTGTGTCTCTATGTTTTATTTTCACACCTGTGATATTGTTTATATTTATATTTCCTTTACTCGTCTTTAATTCAGCTCGTCTTTTTCGTTAAACTTTGTAATAGTAGATTTAAAACATTTACATTAGCTATACTCCTTTTTAGACCATTTCTTCATAGTGGGAACCGGGGAAGAAAGTGGCGTAGAGTACAGTGTCTGAAGGTCGAGGTATGCCTTTTGGAATGTATTTGGAAGAGTGGGGGAGGATTTTCTTGTGGAGGAGCTTATCAGGGTATCCACGTTTACGGAGAGCAGTATGAAGAGTATCTAGGTATTTGGTGAGGGAAGAGGTGCCATTGAAAATTCTGTGTCCACGGATGCAAAGGCAGTTAGGAATGGAGCGCTTGGAATGGAATAGGGTGGCAACTATTGTAGTGGAGATATTGTTGGTGATTCTCCACCTATCCAAACCAACCTTTGGGCTGAATCACTAAGTTATGAGTGATATTTATATTTAATTTTTTCTGTGTCATTAAGGATTGTAGAGGGTAAATGCAAATAGAATATGCAGTGGTGTCATTCGTGAGTATTTAAACCTAAGAGTGGACCGCATTTTACCGCATGAGGACGCCTTGAATTTCTGACAAAGAATTCACGGGAAACTAGCGGAAAATAACTTCACTTCCAAAAAAATATGCTGGTAGAATATTTAATTAAAGAAAAACTCTAATTATACACCGGAAAACGTAAGTCAATTGTTCACCAAACTGTACGAGAGAAAACGAAGAGAGAGCGCCCAGAACAATCTGGCAACTCAGCGGTGTGACGTCACTGCCAAGATATAAAGCATAGACTATAGTCTATACATAGACTATAGAATAACTACACTCAGCTCTGTTCGAGCTAAGAGCGGAGCTCCTCAGGGTAATATATACCAGTCGCTGTAGAAGTATTTGGTAAGTAAGTACTGACGCAAAGGTATGGGACAATTGACTGACTCGATGAGCCAATCATTATGTCACCACCAAAATTGCTCGTTATTTCCCGGACACCATCCCACCATTTTAGTTAAGAGCACCAAAAAGCTTATCCACATGAATTCACAAGGCTGTTTAGAGCGTCAGGATGTGGTCCTAAATTTAAACTCCGAGACCAAAAAGCAATCAAATAATTTTTTAGAGAGTTAATGATATTACCTTCGCCTTCGTTGCGTTTTTATGAAGCTAAAGCCGAATGATTTTATATGGAGGCCTCTCAGCACAGGACTACAGAAAAACCTGCGTAATGGTCCGATAATTTAAGAAGACATACTGAAAGTTAGACGTTGCCCCTACTTTGCAGTACAGTTGCCTGAAGGAACGCGCGATAAAATGTTACATTGATATGAGTTAACAAAATATTTCGAGACAACTGAGAAAACTACGATGAATGAACCCGGGTAAAAAACGTGAGGAAAAATTGCGCACCTAGAAAAAGGGGTACGTAAACTTTTGAGTGCATTAAAATTATCACTGTCCACAACGGGGAAATGGTTCCAGAAATTAGGTGAGCATTTTAGGATTCCAGATACCCAAGTTTTTAGAAATTCACTAGGGCAAGGCGCAACTCTCCTTCACTAATGTCAACCTATTTACGCCTAACCTCAGCTCATGAGTGTTTTCAAGTCTACACCCGCACTAATTGTAAGAGGCGCCTCATACTGGGAGGAAAGGCATAAGGATTGGAATGTAAGGGAAAGGAGGAAGAGTGAAGTGAAACCAAGCGTCGGCAATAGCCTCCTCCGAAAGGCGACAAGGGTACACGGTTTAACATCCCGTCTGACGGACGGAGTACTATACTCGAATGTTTAACCCAAAACACTCAATTAAGCGCCGGTTTTAGAATGAAAAATATCTTCCATTATCCACTTCGGGATTTGAACCCGATTCCAACCGATGAGGCCTGTGCGACAACAGCTAGACCCCCTAACCTGGGACTGCATGTTGATATGCATTTCACATATGAAAAGAAAAGCGCCAGTTCAAATACCTGCTAAATACAGTAAAGGGCTGTGCGGTGTCATAAAACATCGTTTTTCGCGCCACCCTCCTCGGGGAGTAAAGGCGGAGGGTGTAGTTGGGGAAGGAAAGGAGTGTTGGGAAGGATTAAGATTCCCGAATGATGCCTCTACTACAAATGTTAACCCAGGAACCCAATTCCTTTACTCAAGAGTTGAAAGACGTTCACAATTCCCAACATGATTCCGTAAAGTCACCAAAGACAAACAAATATACCACAGTTATGCACGCACTGATCCATTCGCTAGATTCAATGTCCTCGCAATTACTTTAATATAAAGTCTTCAGAAATCAGTGACAACGTGCATAGCTTGAAAACGGAGAATTCGAGGAGTCAAAACTCTAAAAGGTACGCACATTGTAGGGAAAGCACCATGTTGAGAGGTGGCAGTGTTCTTCATTTCATAAAAATCATTCCACTATTCCACCAACCGCATAATTTTCAAGATTTTGGAAGGAAAATGAAATCGGGCGTATTTTTAGAAATTTATTCATGTTTGAGCCTCCGTATCTATAGGACGCTCCCACCTTTAGTTGATAGTATGGGCCTTGCGGAGAACGCTGCTACAAAACCTACGCTACGCAGACAGCCTCCTGGTAACGTAGGCAACAAGAACTAACAAGGCGCCAAATTATATTTTGTGAACATCATGAGGTTAACGATAGACGTCAATGAGTGAGTTGATGAGAAATGGATAACATGCTGCTGAATTTAGGATCGAATTAACCATATTTCTTATTGTGATAACGAAAATGTCCTTGAGAAAAGCCACCTCTGAGAAATATAACGCTCACAAATATTTGCTGGTGACTGCGTTCACAATTTCTATTCCTTTCAACTTTCAGCAATATCTGTAAGAAGTGTCATGTAAAGTGAAGTGTGCAGTCAAGTGAATAATAGTAACGGCCAGATTCTCGGGTTCAAAACCGATAAAAGTTATAGAGTAGGTAAGTATCATTCCCGATAGAATGGTAGGAAATAGTCATTCTTTCAAATGGACGGTGGAAAATCGTGAGACGGAAGCCCGCAGTACAATCTTCAGGTGTTTTATGAAAGGATTCTATTTGGCTCTATGTCGAGGAACTATGGCCTTAAAAATTTCCTTAATTCCATAATATATTGCTTAAATTTTCCAGAGATGTGTTGTAGACATTTGTTTAAAAATAAAAAATACTAGGTGCAAAGCAGCAGGTTCATTTACAATCATTTGTATGAGCGTTTCATGAACTACCTAATGAAAAGAAAATAAATGTTAAAATAATTAATTAGCTTCATATCTGGTCTCTCGAGAATCCAAAAGGCTTTCAACTGCCTCCATATAACCCGATGTGCTTGGCAGTGGTTGGGGTGGGTCATATGATGAAGCGGATGTCGATGCTGATAACGATGTCGGGCGAACAATTAACACTTCGATGTCATCCTCCAAATTGACTATACGACACATTTCCTCTTCCGTATTCTTTATTTTGCGAACACAGTTTTCTGATTTTCTGGAGATAAAGCTTTCTGATATGAGACGCTCGACGCCTTTCTTCTCACAAGTAGAATTATTCATCCCAACGTAGTGCTTTGCTTGGTCTCAAACGATTTCAAGTGGAAACAGCTCGCAATGTACGGCGGGGGTCGAAGTAATATGCACCCATACGCCTCACCAAATTCATCAACACTCAGCGTTTCGAAAGTTTCCGAATCAAATCCCGCATTTGATTGACTAAATATATCAGGTGTCTTTTTTTTGCAGTCTTCGTCTATGCTGAAGGGCCAGTTTCACCAACGACGGTAAAATTTCCCACTATCGCAGTTTAAATTATCTCCCTTAAAATTATTATCTCGATTAAAACATGTCGGTAATGTTTCTGAGGGTGAAAAAATATGCTGACCGAATTCGGAACGTATCGGAATTATTTCCGAGAGTAGTGTATCGGCAAAGTCCTCATCGGCCACTCTTCTCTGATTATGCTGTTTTATACAACTCTCTTTTGGAGAGAGAAATGTAATGAGGCTGGGAGAACCTAGAGACTTCTTTTTTGTAAGAAGTTCGGCCCAAGTAGGCCGAGAGCTGTTGATTATCAGAAGTTAATGACTTTTGAATAAAGTTCTAGGAGTTCTTACTCAAGCGTTACAAAAGTACTGAAGATCATATTAGCAGCTACTCTAATTTCATTTATACGTAATACATGAGCAGCTGAAGTAGTGATTAATTGAAAAAAAAACTACGGAATATTAATCCTATGACTTTGAGTTTACACTTTCCTCACTTGGCGAGATGAACGTTGGACGAATATGAGAGGAATGGTGACTTAGTGATCAATAATGTAGGCCTTTTGAAGTAATAAAGTTAACAGTTTGCTTAATAGTTTAGGAGTTTAAATAAGTTTAAAATAATACGCTACAGGATATAAAATCCCAACCAGAACATTGCATTATTGTAAGGCCTTAAAATATATGTGGAAACGCTACGAAAATTCAGCACTTTAATCATTACCGTCGGAAAATCGTACACTTGCCACAGAACTCCAAAGAGAAATGGACATAAATGATGACACACAAAAGAAGAGATGCTTTTTCATGATTTTATAAAATTGGTAGTTGGAAGAAAGTGCGTCAAACGTCATCAGAAATCTTTCGCCATCTTTTAAAACTATCCTAAATTCCGTGAGTATTGACGACAATCCGTGAGTATTGATGATGGGTGTGTTAGTTGGCAGCTACAATTGAATTTGAAGAAATGCGCGATAATGAACTTCTGGAAAAAGAATAGCTTTCCCTGGAATAATTCGTCCATTTCGGCCGACGTTTCGATCCTCGACTCGAGGGTCTTCTTCAGGGCGAGATGAGTGCCATCCTGAAATTGTCCGCCTTCTATACATGTCCTAATTCTAAGTACCAACTTAGCAGCACGAGAAATTCAGCAGTCAATATATTCTCCCCGCAAATCCTACGGGCGAGCTCATAAAACTCTACTAGGCCTCTTTGCACAGTAGTTCAGTAATTGCACGTATTCCAGCTAATTACGTTGAATGTGTTCTGGTCACGTTGCAGAATTACCATTTCTGTCATTAATACACATTTCCGTTTAACAATCCCTGAAAACTTTATAACCTTTGAGCACAGGGCGATCATTTTTCCCTGCGATTTGCGCAAATCAGTCTCCTCCGTCCCACATTCTTATTGCTCTACCTTCATTGATCCTCTTGATCCTAACCATGGGAACACCAAATGATGAACACAAAGTGGGTTAGGAAGGTGGAGAAAACATATGTGAACAGAAAAAAGTACGAATTATCTGGGAATCAAACCATACATTAGCTGGCTTTTGCATTAGTGTATTTCGGTATTTTCTGTCTATCAGGTATTTTCGGTACAGGTAGAGAAAGTGAGTTTAATTTTCGATGATGTTACTGCTAGAAATGTGGTGAGGAGCGCTTGGAACTTATCAAGGGGCTCGGGCGACTCGTATTCGGGCAGAAATCGCGGAGAAGGCGGGACACATTCAACGTGTACGTGTAACGTGAAGACGTCCGGTCATCGAGCACACTTCGAACCAAAACGGGTACGTACCAGTGCCATAAACTCTCTATTACCCTCGCTCGCCTGCAGCCCTCTTTCGGACCCTCGCAGCAGAAAGGGGCCGGAACAAACTGACCGTGTGTAATACGATTTAAAAAGTTATAAACTCTTCAAATGGGCAACGATTTTTCATTTCCGTCGTATCACTCGTTCAAACAGAAGATTTACGAGTGTCTTTTGATCAACATTCTATGATAAAAATTAGGTATTTCATGTCATGCCAATGACCGACTACCCGGAAATCCCTCCAAATACTCGGTTCAGATTGGTGGTCCATGTACGGGAGACGTGCAGAAATGAAAGCTGCCCATCTCCTAATGTGTACGTCCGTAGATGGTGGGTGTGTCCGACGCCTATACTTCACGCGTTGCGGCGTTTCACCGCTGCACGTTCACATTGATCGTGTCCCAGCCATTGGGCGGCAGACGGGGGGAAATCTTGTAACATTAAGAACTCATAACTCCCTTTGCAATCATGGTAAAGTCATAGTTTTTTCACTAAAAAACTTCATAGTTTCATCAAACTTTGATACGCTGCACACATGGACCTTTTTCTTTAAATATGAAATTTAGCTGGCGACTACTTTTTGTGTTACATTATTTAAAACTTCGGGCCCAAAGGATAGTTTTAACATAATTTCATTGCTATAGATGATTGAAATACCGTTTATAGCGCAACTGTTGAAGATAAAAGTGGCTTAGATATCGCATTTCAAATTTGGAAGTTTTATGAAGAAACAGCACTAAGAGTCGAAAATCGGAAAACTTACCTTCCATACTGATGTGATGGAAATATTTTTTAGCTTTTCTTCAAAACAATATTGACATATAAATGTCACCGTTTTATCGGGCACATGTTTTTCCTACACTATTTTTTACATCACTTATCGATGTGTTAATATTTCTAGTGCATTTGGCAATTCCGCACCATGGCCCTTACGGAGATTTATATGGGAAATGAAATAGCCACAAGAGCCCTTACTGTCCCCTACTCTACTGGATGTTACTGATCTAGGATTTTGTCGACTACGCCCTTAGTCACGGGCAAGACATAAGGAAAAAGACTTACCATTACGTGTTTTTCAATCATTTGCGTGCATACGTGCGAAGTTTCAAGTCTTCAACTAAAAAAAAGTAATTTTGGACTTTTTTCCAGATCCGACCACTGCGCGGCGGTCCTTGCCATGTCGTGTATGGTCAGTGAGTTTCAGCAAGGCATTCTGCAAGGCTAGCTCAAAAGCACGTTGCTATTGGACAGCCACACACAAGAAGTTTACTTTAAGTCATGAAATTGCTCCTTTTTCCTAGAGGTTTCTGCCTCTGTAGCAGATTATTCCATCATCCTTCTATAGCTCATTAAATTAAATTATAGATGGAGGCTAAGAGTATTGGCAAGCTTAGACAATAGGTGGTGCTAATACCAGATTTAGTAGGGTTTAGGTGTACCAGACGCCATTAGCGGCAGAACTTTTTTTAGCTCTGATTCACCTCAAGAGATGGCACTTACGAAAAAATTTCATTTGCGTAATCTCTAAAAGTTTTGATTTGAAAGTGAAAAGAGTGAAAATTTTGGGAGTTTCAGAGGGCAAGGAGTTATGGCAGCAAAATTGCCTTTTGTAACCTCATTCTAAGCGATGATTTGTTGCAGTGCCAGGAATGTAACTTAAGCAGCTTGGCTGCAATAATTTCTCCATCATAATAATTGCTTCATCCTCGTCATTGTTGTGGTTTTAAGAGAATTGAATACTCTTGTGCCATACCATACTCCCAAAAAATTGCAATACCATTGCAATTTGTTCCATCAATATCTGTAAAATTGTCCACATCTTGCCAGATACTCCTTATTGAAATATAATAAAGATGAAAACTAAGGAGTAGAGTATACTTGTTTACTTTGTCCCGTGTACACAAGGAGAGAAGGAAGAATAGAGGTAGGTGCAGGGTGGTGTAGGCACTATGGGAAATGACCAGTATGCTGTGAGTAAGATTGACCTACAAGATTTATGGCTAGGAATTAGATAAGGCAGTGCTCAACTTGGCATCGTGTGTGACCGCCTCACATTAAGGAACACGACAAAGGACTAACTCTCTATGGTCCCATGCTCTAGTTCCCCCCTACTGCCACCCCCAACACCAACCCATTCGTGCTGTCTACAGGAAAACTAAAGTTATTGCGTAAAGTAATTGAAATGCGGGGGGGGGGAACTAGACTCTCCTCCCTCCCCTTCCGGAACATTCAATTGGAGGGGATGCTGTGGAGTGAGGCTCGGATGCTCACGCATCTCTGGTGGGCACGCATGCTGGTACCTCGTGGGAAAGCAGGGTGGCTACTGATATCCAATTTTTAAGTTCCCTGACTTTTCCCTGATTGACTTAGCAATTTCCGTGACTAATCACCTAAAGGTCTCCTATTATCGGAATATTTCATTTCTGCTGAATTAAATGTTCGTCACCACTCAGAAAATGGTAAAAGCTGAAATTGACACACTAAAAGTTACAAGTACACCGCCTCGCCTCCCTCCCCTTCCGGTACATTCGATTGGAGGGGTAGTTGGATGCTGTTGAGTGAGGCTTGGATCCTCGCGCATCTCCGGCGGACACGCATGCTGGTACCTCATGGTTGAGAGAAACCATGGAGTCTCTAAGTTGATATGAACCACGTAATCCTTCGGCTGGAAACTGCAAACATCATAGGGTGGCTGGGGGGAGCCACGTACAGTGTCGTTCCGGACGACAAATGTGTTGAGGTCTTTGAATATAAAAATAGAGTACTCACCACCGCGGGAGCCTGGTTGAGGAGAAAGCTTGTTCATGTGTCCTCGGAGCTGCGTCGTAAAACTGGTCTGGTGCAGGGGCGAGGGAATCTCAGGGGAGGCGGAGCGCTTGCCCACTCAACTTCTCCTCGGCGGTGACACGGATGGCCAACAGGATGGTGGGAAGGTCCATCCTTCAGATGCGTGGCACATGATCCAGGCTTTCAGTTGGCGATGGAAAAACGCTCGACCAGCGACCATTTGCAGGAGGGTCGTATGCAGTTGTCCGTAGGAGATTGACTCTGCGGAACTTTGGCAGCTCCTTGAAAAGTTGCGACTCGAACTGCCTGCATTGGTCCGTCCGTCTTATCCTAGGGGCGTCCCAAACCTCGAAACCAAGCCTTTCCGGAGGGCCCTGGCGGTCGAATCTGCGGTGATTTCGTGCAGGGAATATATAGTTCTGGAAACACAAGTGGAAGACGGAAGGTAACGGAGAGAGTTCTTAGAAGGTGACGAAGAACTGTGGGTGCTTTTTGCAGTGCTTTTGCTGTTGGAAATGATGTGCAAAGTTCTTTAAGTGTAGTTTTGAGGGAATGTGTGCCAGGGAAATATGTAGATAGTGCAGAAGGAAAGCATATTACAGCGATCAGAAAGAGGACGTTAAGGATAGTAGGGAATTTTGAGGATTTTTTATTTAGAAGGGATTCTGGGTAACCACGGCGGAGAAGAGAGCTGTGTAGGCTCGAAAGGAATTCTTGGAGGGAGTCCGGGTGGTTGCAGATACCATGGCCACGAATGGAGAGGGAGAGAGAACGGAATTGAGCGTTAACTTAAGCATATTGATGAATTCATCGACCTTAAAAAATCAAACCAAATTTCGCGTTGATCTCCAAGTGAATGAGAGAAGAATTGAAATCGTACTTAAACATATTGATGAATTCATCGCTACTCCGTGAGTTTAATTCATTATGAAATAAAAACAAATTTTGCGTTGTTTTATTTTTGCCTCTACGCAACATCACGGGTGAAATTTCACTTCTACAACATCGGGATAAAATGAACGCGAGGGACTTTACGTTTTCATCCCAGAAGAGTAGACGGCGATCTGCAGTACCCAATTAGCAGTGTCGATACGAATGAGAACATATTTATGCCTCACATATGCATTTAAGGACTTACTAACCTCTGCAATCACAAAGCCATTAATGAATACGGTCAGTTCCTTATTTTTTTGTTACGATTCGTGCCCCACCATAAGTGTATTTATTATACGCTGATAATTAGGATTGAATAATCCCAGCTAACGAGGAAATTTATTGTTAATTTTAAGGTCCTTTAAAAAAGCCCAGAAATGGCCGCACTTCGGCAGCCTCGTTGACGACGAATCAGTAGATACCGAAAGAGGAAGGGAACGTGCGGAGCCTTGGGAGGGGCCCACCAATTCTCAATATTATCTCATTCACTCACCTCCTGCGTACCAAGGGCTTAATGGCTTTTACGAAGGGTGGCTCGATGATTACCTGGACTTCCTCGGCTGCCTCTGTCTCGGATGGTGTGCCAGGGATGGCGTTCAGGGATCTCCAGCGTTGCATCAGGGATGATGGGTTCACCGGGGGCGTGGGGGTTCGTTGCCCGACTCGTAGTCCGACTCCTCTCGAGGATCCGAGCCGGCCTCTGAAGATTGAGTGGGCACGGAGCCGGCGACCGATTCATCCTCAGAGTCAGAGACCGGGATGGTGAGGGGTCCTCTGGTTCCTCTGGCGTCGTCCAACGGAGGAGAAACTCCTCGGTTGGAGACAGTGAGCACTGGGATATAAAATTCAGGAGCGTGAGGCACGCTGTCCATTGCCGCGTCACCGTCCTCGGAGAGCGGCGGACTGAAAGGGCTGGTAGGTGGCGGGTGGTGGGGTCGGTTGGCGCAGTTGGAAACCAGGAGGTAGGTGAAAACAAATTCACTGGGACAGAGGGCGCCAAGCGAAGGGTGTCTGACCACCCGTTAGTGGCTACAGTCAGGAGAACTCTCGAAGTGTCCTAACGTAATCGTGGCACTGCACTGGAGAATTTAGTCCAGGTTCCTCCACAGCCTCGGATACGCCTTTCCGGACGACTGGGCCGTTGCGTAGACCAGCGGACTGTGTTCGGTGCAGACTGCGAACGGCTTCCCTACGAAGCCTCCTCAACAATTTGACCGCGGAGTAGGCGGCCAGAACCTCCCTGTCATAGGTGCTATACCAGGCCTCTGAATGCGTCATCATGCTAGAGAAGAAGGCCTCCAGGTCCCGTCCAGTTGTTGCTGGTAGAGGGTCGCGCCAACTGCCGTGCTGGATGCGTTAGTGTGGAGTGGTAACGTTGCAGGCGGCTGTAGGAAGGTGGTCGAGACTGCCTCGGCAATGCTTTGCTAGAGCATTTCAAATGCCTCGGTGGCTGCCAGCGTCCGAACAATTGGCGTCTTCTGGGAGCATTTCAACAGGTCGTTGTAGGGTGCCTGGAAATGGGGTGCGTGGGGCATGCAGTGGCGGTAGTAGTTCAGCGCGCATAAGAATCGGCGCATCTCCGTGGAGTCCGTGGCCTGCGAGAAGTCGGTGATGGCCCAGACGATTGGTGCAGGCGGCTTGAACCCACCCTCCGACACCTGGAAGTGACCTCGGGGGCGTCAAAGATCGAGGTTGATACGGAGGTTGGCTTTTTTACTTCGGCAGGCGCAGTGACGTGGAGCGCTCGAGGTCGACACAATGACGGTGGACGCGCGTGACGGTAATCTCGCCGGAGGAAAGGACGGGTAAGACTGCCATACCGGACGGCACGAAAAACGCCTCTTGCCTCCAACACTCGCGTCGTCGCCAGGTTTTTCGAAAACCGTGCTGAAATGTTGCATTTAGGACTTAGGCACTATTACTGAAGACATGTCATAGGTGTGACACATCAAGGCAATAACAGATATAGCAAACAGTAGATTAGGATTCGTCAAAAGAGTTCCAGGAAAATGATGAGATTCTATAAGAAAGATGCACTTGTAACTTGTCCACACTCATTTAGAATATGCCAATAGTACATGGAATTCTCATGAGGAATGTATGATAAAGGCATGAGAGTATGTACAAAGACTATACAAGGAGGTCAGCAACATTTGTTAAGGGTCATTACCATGATTGTATTTGTATTATGAGTTTAATCGAAGAACCACGATGGATGGGGATTACTATCAGAATGCAGGTGAAAATTAAGGCTAAATCTCTTAACACTCGTGGTGCGGACCTTGGGTCTCCGGACACCCAAAATACAAACATTATCCTTGAAAAAGAAATTTCATTTTTATTTTGAAGGAAAATTAAGCATTTCCTTCCTGGATTATAACAAATGTGTACGTTTTTTTCTGAACGGATTATTTCCCTTAATTAATATTCACTCATTTTTTATTTGGGAAATAAATATTGTTGCTATAAATTAATTTTAAAAGTCTGGTTCATCTGGGACCCAAGTCCCTGCTTGGAGAATTAAGTAAATTTGAATCTGATATGTTTGCAGATGATGTTTAAAATATATTTACTGCCTCTGTGTATTATACTAGAATTGTGCAGATGAATAAGATGAAAGAGGTGGATTGTGGTACCGATAGATTTTAAAAGTAATTTTTCTCGCATACCATTGGAGAACATAATTGGCAGCATAGCAAATGGATAGGTAGGTGTAATATTGTTAGAGTAGTCTGTAGTGCACGAAGCATGTTTTAACATTACCAACCCCTGCATGCTAAGGAAATACAGATACATAAATATATTCAGAGAAAGCCTTTCTAACCAGTCGTCACTTCATTACTATGTAGATACTAGCCATGTAATTACATGCAACCCTTATATCTAACATGTTTCTATTAAGTAGTAGCACTGTAGCCTTAAGATGCATGAAAATAGTGATTTTAATATTAATAACCACATTCATTATCATCTGAAGTTTGAGTTCAGAGTTGGGTTTAGGTAAATTTTTTCACACTCAATTAAGTAATCTTGCATCAACTGTAAAAGTTAATAAAAGTAATATTTTGTAATACCCTTGGCTTTGTTTACTGGCATACCACTTATTAGAATTAAGTTTTGACCCTGTGGAATTTGTTGTGTTTTAATGAGACATACATTGTGGGCTACAAAATTTCCTGAATCAGCAAGGTTTTTAATGACAGCAGTCATCCAGTCAAATTATCAGGCAGTACTAAATTTCCTTCCAAGGGTAAGCTGGGAAAATTAATGAATAATAATGAGGATGTGATAACAGCCATGTCAGCACTATAGTGAAATAGCTGATTTATTCCTAAACAGCTAGATATTAGCATAACGTTTCGTGTAAAACATGACATTATTCTTCTTTGTTCCCTAAAAAAATTTTCTTCTTACACCATCTTCAGAACTGCTTATTAAACTGCAGTGTTCTCAATTACAAGTGTCACTGCATTCAAATGCATATATTTTTTGGCCATTGGCTTGTTTCTTTAATGGTAAAAGCTATCTGTTGATAAGTCTGATAGGTGAAAGAAGTACAAAGTAGGTGAAGTCAAAATCAGTGAAAATGTACTATTTTCCTCGTGATAATGTCAGCTTTGCATTTTATTTTGATAGATATTTTTCCATGTTCCAAGTTGACCTCTCGTAATTGAATGTTTTCCATTCATCGACCTCAATTAAGCTATCCTTCCAGTCCAACGTAAGGAAACTGATACAGGAAGGCTAAACAAGAATGACCCCTTTGGTTAACATGGTCATGCACTCCACAATTAAATCACATTAGCATGTTTGCGTACTTTATACATTAACCCACTGATAAAAGAGAACTGTGAGTAAGAAGTATTTCGTCCCTTGAAAGAGATATAGTGGATGATGTGATGAGCTGAAAGAGAAATTCCTTATCAAAGAACATAGCTTATACCCAGCCCCTGAATACTTTTGTTTATTTCGTAACATTCATATGCAACCAAGTTTACATGAGTAGTATGCTCATATGGCATGCACTCATGTTCTCCAAAGTTTGCGAAACCTCCAAGGTATTAAGTTAACACACTCAATGCTGGCCTATTTCATGAAAAAGTATTCATGTCCGAAATATTTTTTTTTTCTTTTATATGAATAAATACATTATTGTAAGTGCTTTAAACATAAAATTTTTACAATATAATAATAATTTTTTACTTAGCAACGAACATAAAGGGCCCTAATGCCTTGACATCAAGGCATCAACCTCCCAGGGTAACGAGGCATGCCTTGAATTCAAGGCATCCGCGTTGAGTGTGTTAATTTGTACCTGGGCGACCGTCCATGGGGTCAACCCGGCGGCACAGTGCACATGACTCTGACTGCTTGAGACATTGTATGTATGGCAGGCTGATAACATCTTGTCCTTTAAGGCCTCTAGAATTCCACTGGAGAGAAGGAAGTCCCGGTAGCTTAACTGGTAGGCTGGACGAGTATCAGGGGAAGATGAGTTCAAGTCCAGGTCGAGGTAGATTTTTTCCTCATGGAAATCATCTACTGTGAAACAATAGTCAAAATTGAAGCAAAAAGTGTGTCCGTGAGTCGGAACAGGAAATTGGAGAGGCCCGAGTTTGTTTTGCAGAATGCTCTGTTGTTACTTACGCCGATGGATGATTGTGCATTCATTCATGTGGGCAGTGGTTGCATTATGGGAGGAATATGTTTGTGGATATGCAGGCAGGTGCTGAATTCTTTTATGGGGTAGGTGATCTTAGAGTTGGAGAGGTAGAAGCTGATGATTAGGAGGAAGATATCACACAATTTGCATTTTGTTCTTCTTCATTTCTCAGCTGGTGGTCAGAGATCAGTCTAATGACCAGTAATAAAGGGAGGGTAGGGGCTAAGAATGCTGCCAAGGTTGGGTGGACGTCAGTTGCAGAGGGAGGGGCATTTCTGGAACTGTGTTGCTATTGGGGGTGAAGATTGGATCTTTCAGGATTCTGTTTAATTTCTGAATGCCCAAAATAAAAGTAGGTTCAATGTTTTTATTTTTGAATATTTCCTTCAGAAATTAGTTTATTCCTTTGAAAAGTCAGAAATTCACCAAGGTGGGCAGGATGAGTTTTTTAGGAGCACATGTGGATAGTCTGCTTTGGAGAGCAAGAGAGGTGTGAATACTGTTTAATGAACTGTCTAATATCCACTTTATGCCACAGATTTAGTGACCGTGAATGGAGAGAGCGAAGAGGGTGTGGGTAGGGTGGTGTGGGTAGAGTGGTGTGGGTAGAGTGGCAGCTTTCAGTGCACGGAAGGGTTTTTGTTAGTCAGTGTAACATGAATGGAGGTGTCCATCATGTTCTTTCTGTTAAGTGAGGTGTCTAAGACAAGGAAGGTTATGGAAGCAGTATCTGTGAAGTAGATGGAGTTGGAGTTAATATGTATACTGGAGTCACATTTATTAAACATGGGAAAAACAGAAAAAATAATAATCACAAGTTATGGGAATATTATGGTGCTTGCAGGCACCTTCTTCAGCAGGAAGAGAGGCTCTACTGGGTGAAGGTAAAAGGGCAGGAGGCAGTAGGGTTGGAGGGAGGAGAGGAATGGAAAGGGTAATGGGGCAGGACATGTAGCACTACTAGGTACATTAGTACATTTAACCCGGCATTACTCGCACGTAATTTCCGATCAAGGTTACTCGCGTGGGGTGCTTTACACACCCCAATGTAAATTTCCGTTTAAAAATGGGTTATACAACATTTTATTTGTAAAAACCATAAATAGTATTTAAATATATGTTTTTACTTGTAGTTTTTATGCTTAGGAGGAGGATCTGATCGTTTAGCTTGTGATCTCTAACCATTGGTGGATCTAGGATGGGGGAGAGTGGGAAAATCCCACACTACAAATCCAAAGGAAATAGTTTTCTGCGGAGGCGAAGTTCTGAGGGTAAATGGGGCTCAGCAGAATCATCTAAGTTGCTTACAGTAATGAGGAGCATCTCGGGTGGTACACTGGGTCGCAATGTTCATTGTAGCCGACGTTACAACACTAACCGAGCATCAATCTCAGGGGAGAGATGACTCACCTTTTCCCTGAGGATGATGCTCGATTACTGTTGACACGACTGTTACAATGAACGGTGCGAACCGGTGTACCACCCTAGAAGCTCCTTGTTCACACATCCATTGGGAAACTTAGATTATACATAATTTTCTGAGTGCTAATTTGGGGGGGGGGGGGGGGGTGGATGCTGCCCCCCCAAAAATTATGTCCGGATCCGATTCTTTCTCTTGCGTACGATTAAATTACTTTCTCAGAGTCTTGAATATGAACTACTGTGAATACTGTTGTCATGACATAGGCACCGTAGTCCGTTGTTTCTGCATACTCATAAATTTTGCCGTAACTTATCAAAATAGCATCATCCAGATCATTTTCATTTCCAATCTTCTCCTTATAAATGGCTTCGTCAATTCCCTCGCACTTTCTCGTACGAATTTTGATCTATACATCTTGCTTCTGGGGTTGACGTTATTGTACATAACAAAAGATTTAATGCCTGCCACGTTTATCAAGTGGAAAAAATTACCATTGTCCATCTAGTAGTGTTTCTTGAAATATTACGTGCTACGCACATCTCATCCACTGTGTCAACACCGCCCTTAGTAACGTTACCTATAAATAGATATTATCTCTGGTTTCTTCTTGTCACCTGTCGACCTGTCTATTCTCATACTACTATGCATTGTTGACAACAAAATTACATTTTTACCTTTTCTGGGGACGTAAGATAAGCTAGTCATGTTCTTTCTAAATCCAAAGAGACCAAATTCTCCTCCTTCTGTTTTTTGCACACCATCTTAGGTGGCAATTCCCTTTTTGTTCAGAGTTCCCAACAGTGTCAATTTACTTTACATCAAATCCTCTGCCAGGGGAACACTTGCAAACCAATTGTCAGCTGTGACATTTCTCCACGTCCCTACAATTGGTTCCACTAAGCGCTTTACCACATGTTTAGGAGTATTATCCACTTTGTTGGGTCCTTCAGGTTGACTCCCTGCCAACACCTCCAAATTGTAAATATAGAATACAATAGTGTCAACCAATGAAAATATATCTATCCTATATCTTGCAGGCTTATTTGGGAAATGTTTCCTGAATGAATATCTTCCCCTAAAGCCGACTAATTGCTCATCTACCGTTGTGAACTCCGATATGGCATAGTTATCCTGAAACTTTCTCACCAGCATTAGAACAAGTTGACAAATCGGACCTAGTTTTTCTATCATTTTTCTTTCTGCCCCACTGTTTATATCATCAAATCTGAGCCACTACAAAAGAAAATGAAATCTTTGATAAGTCATGGGCACGTAAAATATGTCAACACCCAAGCCATCTCGATCCTGTAAATCCTAAAATTTTTTTGCCCAGGTCTATTTGTTCCCGTGAAGAGCAGATGCCCCATGAAGCATTCAGTTTCTCCCTCATCAGTGGGCCTGGCATCTCTCGCATGTGAATAATTCACACCTACTTTTTGAATTCGAATATTTGTGCATAACGATATTCCTAACCTGAAGTTATACCATGCAAAGTTGTAAACCATAAAAATCATATTTCTAAAATATTTTTTGGTAGTAGGAAAATCGAAATTAGACTTTCAGTATTAGGTATGTACTTACTGGGTGATATACTACACACGTGATGAAGTTATGTATGGTGGCATGGAGATAAGAAAAATAATATCTTCGGAGTTGTACGAAATCGAATCGAGATGAAAATCTGAAAATTGCGATATAATATTATGAACATTAAAGCATGAATATAATTACTATTTCATCAATATTATTCAATGGTAGGATAAAACCAAGAAAAAGCTACCTCACATAAAGCACATGCTGAGGAGTCTATGGCACGGAGTCAATTGGGGTGTTCAGGACACCCCGCACGAGTAACGCCGTGAGCGAGAATATACCGAATGATTTGAGAGGCGTCCTCCAGCAGATAAAGGTAAAATATGAGAACGCATGTTATATTGTAACATAAATTTCACAGTTACAAAGTTGCAACCAAAAACAATGAGGTATGGAGTAAGCATTGGTCGTATGAGATTGAGTGGCTTGAACATTATCCCCTTTTAAGGCTACCACGCAGGTTATTTACAATGTATACCTGTGAATGTTGGTGTTAAAAGAAAGATAACATATCACATTCCAGCTACTGAAGAGAAGAGGTCAATGAAATAAAGACTAAAAAAACGATACAATGAAAAACATGGTGGGGTGTTCAGGACACCCCGAGCGAGTAACGCCGGGTTAAACCAGGAGGCTTGAAACCATTGAGGAGCCAAATACAAATGAGTTCTTTGGTAAGAAGTTTCAGGTGTGGATCTGTGGGGAGAGGGGAAGTCTGAAAGAATTAACCCTGTGAAGCAATTGTTAAAAGAAGTATATGAAGAAGCATGCTTAGGAAAGAGGAGTGTTAAGATGATATATTGCAGTAAAAATGCTGGCTACGGACCCTGATATTGAGGAGCATGATACATTGGTGAATATAAAAAGCCGGACAGAAATTACTGTGAAGATGGTAATTGACCTTGGTGGACAAACACGTGGAAGGAGGAAAGTGGGGGAGAGAGAGAGTTCAGCAAGGTGAAGGAGAGCTGTGGGTGGTGAAGTAAAGATGAGATATGTTTTACACTGTACACAATTGAAGGGAGTGGGAGGGGCTTTGATGGTGGGTGAGGATTTGAGGAGACATTGAATAGTTTTAAAAATGCTAAAAGCTTGGCTGGGCATCTGTAGTTGAGTGAAGGGCAATCAGGGATATCTTTGTGGTGGTAGAGTTGTTGCAAAGGATGGGAAAAAGCTCTTACAGCAATGCTTTGAGGGAAGGTGTAACAGGGCAGCAGGTAATGCAGATGGAGAATTGTTGCGGTGAACAGGAGGAGGATGAGTGGGCTTATAGAAGTGTTTGTTTGATCAAAAGAGATTCTGTATCGACAAGGCAGAGAAGAGAGGTGAAGGGTGAAAAGGAATTCTTGTAGGGAGTCTGGGTTATAACAGACATTGTGAACAGGAATGGAGAGCGAGAAGGGGATAGAGGGTTTGGTGTGGAATTCCCAACAAACATTCCCTCCTAACAATACCTAAAGAGTTTGCTTAAGAGAATGCTTACAGATCACCTCAGAAAACCATTGCATACCATGCAACGATCCATCATTTCCAAATGGCTTCTCCCTGTGACTGTGCTGGGTGTTGTGTGCAGCATGAGCAGTATGTCGGCCAACTCAATTTCCCATTCCATGGGAGGCAATTTTTTAAAAACTGTTCTTTTACTGTACGTACTGTCCACCTAGCCATTTGATGTGGGATGAAAGGGAGCATTCCTGACTTCGACCATATCATTCACCATCACAAACTTCTAGTGGGCACTAATTCCTCAGAGATGAAGGCAGGCCCATTATTAGTCGATGGAGGATCCAATGATTATACCTGTGGATATGTGGTGGGTGCATGTTTGCTGAAAAAGTGAAGGTAGTGAACAGATTCTTATTAAAAACGAGATTTAAATAGATTCAGATGAGATAGGGGGTATGTTTTTAACCCTGGTAACAAATTTGTGAAATTCAAGGCTGAAAACAACCCAAAATATATGGATAATGATGCTGTTAATTGTCATCTAAAAGACCTTGGGTTGTATTACCAACAAGATAGAGGCAAGAGATGCAAACTTTGTAAGTTAAATTTATCTATGTTGAACTCTGAGTATGATGTATTATGTTTTACTGAAACATGGCTTTATAATTCCATGTACGACTCTGAAGTATGCACGCATAAAAAATATAAAGTTTACAGGAAAGATAGAGAAGTGGGCCTTGCCGAAAAGAAACTGGGTGATGGCTTACTGGCAATGGTTAAGAATAACTGCAAATCTTGATGACCACCTGAACTTGAAACCAGTGATGAAAATATGGATCAAGTTATCTGTTGGTAGAAACAAATACCTCTATCTTTGTGTCGTACGCGTTCAACCTGATATTGGAATTGAGTCATTTCAAAAGTACTTTAATATGGTCTCATACAGCGATGCTTTGAATTGTGATGTAATAATAATAATAACTGCCCTGAATTTCTGTCTTCCATTAGGAAAAATAGTGCAGTGGTAACAGAGATTGAACTATTCCAAAATACCATGGGTTTAGAACAATTGAACTACGTAAGGAATGCAAATGGTAAAATATAAGATTTAGTACTGACCAATTTGCACTGTGTTAGTGTTGATCTCCTAAATAATTCCCTAATTTTAAAATAAGGCTGTCATCACACAGCTATATAATTCAAAGTAAAATTATCCGCTAAAGTCTTCAAGAAAGAAATTGAAACATCAGGTTCTTCATATAATTTCAAAAGGGTAGATTACCTAAAATTATGCAAGGAGTTTCAAGGTAAAGATTGGGATTTAGTCACCAAAGCAAATAATGTTCATCAAAGTTTGTATATTTTTTATGAATTTTTTGTATCAGTCAATGGACCAATCTATCCAAAAATAAAAAATATCAAAATATAAATATCCCTTGTGGTATAACTTTGACATAATAAAAAAATCAAGAAAAAGCATTGTGACAGAAAACTTTTTAAACAAAACAGATCAGATTGTCATTACAATATGTATGTAAAGTTAAAATCTGAGATTAAGCTTTTTTTGAGAAATCTTTTACTGTGTGTAAAGAAAGTGTCAAACGGAATGTTGAGGGTGGCAATCCTAATGCTTTTTAAGATTTTGTGAAGATTCAAAGATCCAATAGCAATACCGAGAACGTTATCGAACATAATGGACATAAATTTGATACCCATGTGACATTTTAAATGCATTAAAACAATATTTGTCTCTGTTTATGTTCCTAAAGATTGTAATATTCTAAACACCTTATTATCATCATGGGTCAGCAATCCTAGGATTGGTTTGACGCAGCCTTCCACTCCATTCTTCTATCGGCCAACCTCTTCATATTGATGTAGCTCCTCTCTTTTACATCCTTCACAACTTGCTCCATGTATCTCATACGAGGCCTGCCTTTTCCAATCTTCCCATTTACTTTTCCCTCGACAATTGCCCTCATCAGGACATCATGTCTCAAGATGTGGCCCATTAAGTTATCCCGTCTTCTACTATAATTTTCAGCATGCTCCTCTTTTCTCGCACTCTTCTTAGCACTTCTTCGTTTGTCACTCGATCGATCCATTTAATCTTCATCATTCTTCAGTAGCACCACATGTCAAATGCTTCCTGCCTGGACTTCTCTGCTGCTGTTATTGTCCATTATTCACTCCCATATAGTAGAATGCTCCAGATGTGTGTTCTGATGAAATGTTTCCCCACTTCAACGCTTGTATTTGCAGCGGTAAGCAGAATCTTCTTCTGGTAAAATGCCCTTTTTGCAATGGCAATTCAACTGGCAATTTCACTTTTACTTCGTCCATCGCTGGTTTCTCGGCTTCCCACGTAGCAGAATTCTTCCACCTCCTCGATTTTTTGTTTTCCTATTTTAACATTGGTCCTCGATTCCTTTTTCCTACTGCATACCAATACCTTAGTTTTCTTTTTATTGATCTTCAGATGATATCTGGTCATTGTTCTTTCCATATTTCCTAGTGTCTTCTTTAAATCTTCTTCTGTTTCTGCCGTTACTGCTATGTCATCGGCAAATCGTAGCATGCTGATTTTCTCCCCGTGGATGAGACTTTTCTTTGACTTCTTGGATGGCTTTCTCTATGTAGACATTGAATAATACGGGAGACAGTGCACATCCTTGCCTCACTCCTTTCTTTATGCTTGCTTCTGTACTGCTGGGTCCTGATTTGACTATGGCCATCTGGTTTTTATACAAGCCTTGGATAACTTTTCGGTCGTTGTATGATACTCCAATTTCTTTCAGAACCTTTGGCATCATATTCCAAACCACGTTGTCAAATGCCTTCTCCTAATCTACAAATGCAACAAACGTAGGTAGATTCTTCTCTATTCTCTTCTCAATAAGTAGCCTGAGGGCCAAAATCGCTTCCCTTGTGCCCTTGTTTTTTCTGAACCCGAATTGTTCCTCATCCAGGAACTCCTCAGTTTTTTGTTCTATTCTCCTATAGATGATTCTCGTCAGTATCTTCGAGGCATGTGTCGTCAGGATTATGGTCCTAAAATGTTCACAGTTCTCAGCCCTCTTCTTTTTGGCAATAGGGTTGATAATGTTCTTCTCAAAGTCCGTGGGTATCTCTTCTGTTGCGTACATATCGAATATGGTTTTGTACAGCTGAGAAAACGTCTTCTCTCCAGCATTTTTTATTAGTTCGGCAGGAATATCATCTATTCCCGAAGCCTTATTTATCTTCAGATCCCTTACAGCTGCATCAAATTTTGATCTTAAGATTGGGGCTCCCATATTATCCTTATCGACTTCATTTTCCTCTTCTATTACTTCCACTCTACGATAGCTTCCATTGTACAACTCTTCCAAGTATTCCTTCAATCTCTTCACTTTATCCTCTTGTTCAATTAAGAGTTCTCCATTCTTGTCCCTGATGCTGTTACATCTTGCTGCCCATTCCTTGAAGTGATTTCTCACCATCCTGTGGGCAACTTCCACATTTCCTTTTGTGAGGTTGTTTTGTACATCTTCGCATAGATCCTTCATCCACTTTTCCCTTGCTTTTCTCACTTTACGGTTTATTTCATTCCTGATTCTTCTGTATCGAAGTTGCCCTTCTTCAGTTTCCACATTTTTATATTTTCTTCTCTCTTCAATCAATTCTAAGACTTCTTCTTTAATCCATGGCTTCTTCTTGACGACTTTTCTTTTCCCCAGAACTTCTTTTGCTGCTTCCTGTAGCCCAATTTTGATTTTCTCCCATGTCTTTTCTACTGATTTCATGGTCAAATACTCTTCTATTTTGTTTTCCACTGACTTCTGGAAGGCCAGCCGTTTTTGAGGTTCTCTTAGTTTCCCTACTTGCCATACATTCTTCATTGATGTCTTCAATTTCTTGAGTTTTAAGTGGCATTTCATCATCACTAAGTTGTGGTCACTGTCGATATCTGCACCCGGGTAACTTTTGCAGTTCTTCACCTCATTTCTGAACCTCTGCTTCACTAAAATGTAGTCAATTTGAAATCTTCTTCTGTCTCCGGGCATTTTCCAGGTATATCTTCTCCGTTGGTGGTTTTGAAGGAATGTGTTGGCACCCACCAACTTATGTTGTGTGATGAATTCTATAAGTCTTTTTCCTCTCTTATTTCGATTTCCCAAGCCATATTTTCCTGTTATTCTTCCATCTTTACCTTCTTCGCCAATGACAGCGTTCCAATCTCCTAAATTAATTAAGTTTTCTTCTCCTGTTACGTGCTTTATAACTTCTGTGATATCCTCATAGATGTCTTCCACTTCTTCATCTTCGTAGTCCGACGTAAGCATGTAAACTTGTACCACAATGGTATCTGTACGCTTGGTCTCAATCTTCACCATTATAATCCTGTCACTTTATTGCAGGAAGCTCTTCTCGCTCAGTCCTTCACTCTTCCTGAGCATTATGTCTACTCCAATATTATCATCCAGTGATCCGGTGTGAATAATTCTGTAACTTCCACTCCAAAAGTCTCCTTCAGGCCATCTCATTTCACTGATTCCTAATGCATTGAGGTCCATTCTTTGCATTTCCACCTTAAGGTTCTCCAATCTCCCGCAGGTCCGAAGTGATCGCACGTTCCACGTTCCTACCCTAAACTGATTATCACACTTGACTGATGTACTCTCTCGGGTAGTCCGGGCCCGGAGATCTGAACGGGGGACTATTTTACCTCCGGAATATTTTACTCGAGAGGGTTCCATCACGTCATGATTAGAAAGAAAGGAGTGGAGTAGCTGCAACTCCACACTCTAAACACCTACATATCAAAATATATTTCATCAATCAACTTTTCACTGAACCAGATTCTGAACTAGATGAGGTCCTTGAAGCCATTAAGGTGACTAAAACGAAAAAATCACGGCGACCTGATAATATTCCAATGAATATTGTAAAGGGTTGTGCAAACTTAATTGCTCCTGTGCTGTGCCATGTATTTAACCTCTCTTTGTGAAATGGGATGTTCCCTACTACATAAATGGAAAACAGCTCAGGTATGTCCAATTTTCAAGAAGGGTAATAAACAAAGGGTTGAAAATTATCGACCTGTAAGTATACTCAAGGTATTTTCAAAGATATCTGAGTCCATTACCTATAACTATAAGCATATACACTTTCGAGTGAAAAACCAAATCAGTGAATTACAATATGATTTCAGGTTAATAGAAGTACAGCTTGTAACTTAGTTACTTTTACTGAGTAAGTATATTATGAATTATATGAACCTTCATGCCCAGACTGATGTCATCTATCTTGATTTCAAGAAAGCTTTTCATATGTACTGTTAATCATGGTATTTTGGTCGGGAAACTCCACTACAATGGTATAACTGGTACTTTGTTAAATTGGCTATTGTCATACTTATCTGATAGAAAACAATATGTAACGTATAACCAATGTAAATCTGATGAGTATTCTGTAATGTCAGGGGCTCCACAGGAATCTAATTTAGGACCTCTCTTATTCTTAATTATTGTGAAGGATTAACCCCCGTCGTTACAGCACTCACAATGCTTAACCTTTTCCACTTGGGTGTCGAGTGATACTCGACATGGCATAGCTCACTACCAACTCACGTGTCAAGTGTCACTACACGCAAAATCCAGGGGCATTTAAAATTTAATTCCAAATGGACTACTGGAATAGAGGGTGAAAAAATCCAAGTGCAAAGGGTTAATGTTTGCCGATGATATTAAGGTGCTCAAAAAAGTGAATAAAATTGATTGTTTAAAAATGCAAGAAGATTTGTACAATCTGATTAAATGGTCTTATGAAAACAAAATCTATTTTAATGCAGATAAATGTTACCAATTAACATACTCTATGAAGAAAATTAATGTAAATAATGAATACAGAATGGAAGGTCTGTCACTAAAGCAGGTACATCATATCAACTTAGGGATTATATTTGGTTCTTCAATGTCTTTTGCTCCACTTATCTTTGACATAGCTCTCTCAGCTCAAAGGTTATTGGGTTTTGCAAACCGAATTTCAAGGAACTCCAAGTCAGAGAAGTCACTCAAAATGTTGTACTACTCCTTTGTAAGATGTAAATTGGAGTATGCTTCTGTAGTATGGAATCCTTATTGTAAGAAACATGTTCAAATATTGGAGAGGGTACAAAAAAGGTTTTTACGTATCTAAACTATACCCAATCAGGCACGTAGTCAGAAATTTGGTTCGGGGGGGCTAACTCTAGTGCAGCGAAGCTTGAAACAAATCAGTTTTGCCCGTCTGGTGCCGGCATGTTACAAATCTCTTCCCTTAATTTTCAGTTCTTGGTATTTACTTTCACTGTGCCCATTCTTATCTCTTCTCACTGATAAGTTTACTGCTTACCTTGTTATGAAGCAATTTGACCGGCCCCAGAACAGAAGTTTAATGGATACATACATATCAGATTAAAAAGAATAACCTGTTAACCATACACATGCATCAAACTAGTGATCATGTTTTAAGATACTTAACATTTGAATTACATGCAGTGAAATCCAGATTATCGTGCTCAGATAAAATCAGGACAACAAAATTATTGGGAAAAAATTTTGGGGGCGGCTGAAGCCCCAGAAGCACTCCCCCTGGCTATGTGCCTGTACCCAATATAATGTTTATCCGATGTATGATAGTTATGTTAGCTACGAAACCTGGGTAAAAATGTTTGATTTTCAATATTAGCAAAAAAGAAGAACCATAAATGATATATGTTACTTATATAATTTACTTACTACTGAGGAAAATAATGAATTAATTAGCAACATTAATTTTGTAGTGCCTAGTAACAATGTAACGTTAAAAAGGAAATTTAAGTTGAGCATGTTAAAGTCAAATTACTGTGAAAACTCACCACTGAATAGAATGTGCTGATCTTTTAACATGTACTGTGATAAAATTGATTTATGTCAACAAAGAAGTCTCTTTTCTAAATTGATAAATGATATAGTTTCTTGATATGTTTCCATATTTCTGTAAAATTCAATTGATTCCACTGTGTTTTGTATTTTCTTCTTTTCTGTTTTGTTTGCCCTGTAATTATTTTGTTGGGCAAACGTTAAACTCTATAAATAAATAAATGGCTTGTAAACCAACATCTCAAGCAGTCCTCTGTCATCCTGGTACCCATGGGTCCTTTTGTCTCTTCCACCTCCACCTACTTAGATGAAACATCTACAAGAATCAATAAGGCATAGCCAATCAATAAGGTCCATCATAACCCAAATGTAATCAAGACCACGGCAGGAAAATTCCAAGGGATTACTGCCTTGGATTAGGTCTGGTCTCACAACAGCTGGAACAGCAGAGCACCCATTCCTCAATGCCTTCATTGTTGTTTGGCACCCAGGCATAGCTTCAGGTCAGAAAATGTGCCTTGAAGGCGCCTCGGAGACACCTAAAAATGGCACAGAAGGCACCTTTAATAAGCACATTGAAAGCACCTTTTTCACGGAGCTAAGGTGCGCCTTCAAGGCACCTAAAAAATGCACCACTTTAAGGCACATTTTAGGCATTTTGAAAATGGGTGACAAGCATTAATGTATCCCTACTAATCCCATGGCACCTAAAACATCAGTATAAAATATACCCAAATACATTAACTAATACAAAATTCTATAATACCTTGCATGGGTGCACCTATCACCAAAATTGAAAAAATAAAGTTAAACATTCGAGATTCTCACTAACTGAATTATTATTAGTTGTAACTCACATACTACAGATACGCCTGCCTATAATAACCTACACATAACTTCTATCTAGCCTACTACCCTTCGATAAACAACCTAACATATAGCTATCATCATGGGTGTTTTCAAGTCTGTTTCCGCACTAATAGGCGCTTCAGACCGGGAGGAAAGGCATAAGGATAGGTATGGAAGGGATGGGGATAGGATAAGGTTCGAAGTACCGAAAGCATCCTCTCTAACATATAGTTATCCTGTGGAGGCCATATATATACATCTGCTAGCTGGCATTAAGTCGTTTGTGATTATTAACTTTACTAAAAGATTGACACGGACAATTTGCACCGTTAAAACATTTCCCTAACAACCATTTTGTGGATAAAAAAAGCATGACCATTATAAATATACACAACTGATATTCTTTCAACTCCAGGAGAGATAAATAAGAGTTTCCTCGATAATGCTGATAACCTGTTTCCCGGCGAGCACACCAGTACTTTCTCTAAGTCCGATGCCATCTAAGAGGGACAGAAAAATCATCCATGGACCAATGTTCAATCGCTCTTTAAGATCATGAATCGCGTTTAAAATCACATTTCAGATGTACTTTTACTCAGATCTGTTGTATATCCAAGACACATCCAATCATGGATATCCAGCCATGGACCTCCATTGGATATCCAGTGAATATCAATGGCTGGATATCCAATGGAAATCCCACCCATGGAAATCCAGTGGATATCCCGTGCTGTGTGGGAAGTCTTTCAAAGGAGTGCACTAGCTACGTCAGTCCTTCGGAGGTGGGGAGAAGTAACGTTACATCCTATTCTTGTAAAAATAATGTCGTGAAGGTAAACTTTAGATAAAATGTGAAATAGTTTCAAAGGAAGCGTTGTAAAATCATTACAGGGGAAACAATAAAATATCGAATTTTGAAGTGAAATAAATTGAAAGATAAATTTTGGACAACTTAGAAAATTTCAAAGACAGAGCAGCATTTGGAAGCCATTGCAAGGGAAGTTGAATTCAACGGGAAACTGCAGGGATCAATCGGGAACTACAAGGATTTTCAGCAGGGATTGCCTGATTTATGCTAGGAGACAAAAATCATGCCGTGTGGCTTTGTTAGGCACTCCTAAGGCACCTTTTAGGCGCCATTAAAAGCAAACATGCCTTTAATGTGCATGAAGTAGTCAGGTGCCCATTTTAGGCACCTTTACCAGCTAGTGTGCTGCATGGGTTGTGTGGGAAAATTTCATGATGTACTTTGTGAAGCAGCTGTAGCAAAAGTGGTCTCCGCTTTATGGGAATCACCACTCTGCTACCCGCACAGAATGCAGCTCTGAGGCATTGTGAAGATGCCTTCTGTCTCATTAAAAAAAACTTTTGCATCTAGTGTTCAATGCGTAGATTTCCACTGTCAGAGTAGTCCCTATCATACTTTTGGAAGCACTCTATTGCCACCTGTGTCCCATCCAATCACCTCCACTGTTAGGGGAGAGTCAGCTGGGGCTTCCTCTAGCAGCAGCACACCAGCAAGATTAGGGAATATTGTATCACTACCTAACTCCTCTTCCAGGTCCACAGGGAACATACTAAAAAAATCAGCATTCACATGACTCTTGCCAGGCCGATGAATCACTACAAAATCATACACACTTAGCAAGATAACACCACTACTTTCTTGAAGACAATATATCTGATGTGGGCTTGCCTTGTTTACAAACCCCTAGCTGCAGTTTGTGGTCAGTTACCTACTCCCCAGAGTTGGTACTTGATGGATTTCCCTCTTGGGCAATTGTCATAGATTAGGTTGAGTGGCATGACAAAGGTTGTAACTTTCTAATTACATTCTCTTAACGACACAATAATAACTGACTCACTTGCCAGGATCAAACCCCAGTGCTCTCAATCAAATGACCTAACTACTAATAAAACTGATATTCCCACATAGATAATAATCATTTAGTCCTTTTTTCATTCCTTCTAATTTTTACTCCCCCATGACCACTTTCATTGCTATGGTGATACTGTATATTGATAATGTTGCCTTAGCAATAAAATCAGCCATGGAGGAATAAATTATATGTGAAAAACACAAATATTTGTTATTCTGCGATCATGGATTTTCTCTTGTGATGGGTTTGTCATTCTGTGATCATGGAAGTTCTGCTTGAAATCACAGAGTTCAAGTAAGCATAAACACTTTTCCTGCTTTTATTCCATATATACGCAGAGAGTGTTGATAAATGGAATTCTTGACAATTTTATTTCATTCATCATCATAATCGGTCAGCAATTCTAGGATTGCTTTGATGCAGCCCTCCACTCAATTCTTCTATTGGCCAAACTCTTCATATTGATGTAACTCCTCTCTTTTACATCCTTCAGAACCTGTTCTATATATCTTATACGAGGCCTGCCTTTTCCATTCTTCCTGTTTCCCTCGACGATTATCTTCATCAGGCCATCGTGTCTTAAGATGTGGCCAATTAAGTTGTGCCATCTTCTTTTTAGGGTTTTCAGTAGACATCTCTTTTCTCCCGCTCTTCTCAAGGCTTCTTTGTTTGTCATTCGGTCAATCCATTTTATCTTCATCATTCTCTGGCAGCACCACATTTCAAATGCTTCCAATCTTGACTTCTCTGCTGCTGTTATTGCCCATGCTTCTCTGCCACATAGAAGAATACTCCAAATGTATGTTCTAATGAAATGTTTCCTCACTTCCATGCTTGTATTTGCAGCTGTAAGCAGAATCCTCTTTTGGTAAAAAGGCCCTTTTTGCCTGAGAAATTCCACTGGGAATTTCTCTTTTATTTCACCAATCGCTGGTCACTCAGCATCCCAGGAAACAAAACTCTTCCGCCTCCTCGATGTTTTGTTTTCCTAGTTAAATATTGGTCCTGGCTTGTTTTCTCTTGCTGCATACCAATACCTTAGTGTTCTTTTTATTGATCTTCAGGTGATATTTGGCCAATATCCTTTGCATATTTCCTAGTGTCTTCTTTAAATCTACTTCCGTTTCTGCCATGACTACTATGTTGTCGGCGAATCATAGCATGCTGATTTTCTCCCTGTGGATATTCACTGCTAGAGACTTTTTTTTGACTTCTTGGATGGCTTTCTTGATGTAATAATTGAATAATACAGAAGGCAGTGCACAGCCTTGTCTCACTCCTTTTTTATTCTTGCTTCTCTACTGCTGGGTCCTGATTTCATTACAGCCACTTGGTTTTAGGGAGCACCTACTAAGTAAAGTGAGCCATAGTTTTTTTGACTTGGGGCAATTGAGGATGAGCATTCTCCACTAAAAATGTGAGGTTAATTCACAACATAATTCATTCAACACAAATAGAGTGAAACTGGAAAATATACATTTTAAGCTTTATGGCACATACTTTAGTTCCTGTGAATTGAATATGAATGGGAAATGTGATATACACGAGGGCAGCATGTGCCTAGGAATACTATGTAGATAAATGGAGAAATAAATAAGGAAAATAAAGCTCTGCAAGAAATGAAGAGGAACGAGGCTCTCCTAATGGATAACATCCCCACAAAATGGCCAAAGTTTTGGGAAAATAAAAAGAGGGCATTTTTAGTACATTTGTATAGTGCATGAGAAATGAGAGTGGTCTTTGAGAGATCAGTCAGTCTATGACACAAAGAGTAACATTATGTATGGATCAAAGAAATTTCATAAGAGTCACCGAGTGCAAAAGTAAAGCTAAAAGATGAGAGAGTAAGAACACCCAGGTTTGTTTTAGTTTGGATTTAGGGAAGAAGGTTGATTGAAGAGAGGCATGTGGAGGGATGGAGGTGAGAATTAAATTAAGAACTAGCAAATTACTATGCCAGATTCAACAATAACAAAATAGCTGCAACAACCTTACAGGTGTGAGCACAATTGCAACTGCTTTGTGACACTGAATAAGAGGGAGTCCCACTTCGAAACAGACTGAATTAGTTAAGGTAATGGAGGGTAAGAGATAGAGGTGAGAACTTCATCAATGAGCATAATAGGGAGGCAACAAATAGATTTACAGTATGGCATGAGGATATAGGTTTTAAATGTGATTTGGTTACAAAGATAAGGGGAAATGTACACTGGTGGGGAATTACAAGACGAGACTATCAACAAGCATAAGAACTGATTTTGTCAAAACCTTCTGTATTTGCATGTTGAAAGGAACACATATGATGATAAAAGGGGTGATGGAAAAGGAGTGGTTCTATAAGAAAATTTCTGGAGGGCAGGTAGTTACTGATTTGGTCTTGGTTTGCCTATTGAGCATGCAATGACTGATGGATTATAAAATTCAGGCCGGTAAAATGGAAGATCTTCATTGTCAGGAAAAAGAAAACAACAGGAAATATGGAAAACTGAAATCTTGAAAAATTTTTTGAAACCATTGAGAGTGAATTAATTACCAAGACTCTGCAATATAACATGGAATGAATACCACTATTACTAGTGACGATCAAATGAAATTCATATGGTAAAAAATGGCAAATTAGGAGCAGTCATTAAAGTATAAATCATTTTTAACATTAAGCCTGTCCCACACGATACTTGATCCAGCACAAGACGTGAGTAAATGTGCTAGCCGCTACTTGATATTGAGGACAGAAACTAGCATGATTGGAACACTTCTAGGTTGTTTCACATGATCATTGACCTTGTGCTTGCTATGAAGCGGTTATTCCATATGATTCTATACTAATTATAAAAAGAGAAGTTCGCACAGCGTGACTTGATTGGTTGATGGCTACTGGGTCCTACCTACTAGAAATCTAGTACCACATCAAGTATGAAATCCAGTAGCTCAGCGAGTATACTAGCTAACATAGTATAGTAGTAGTTGTTTTAATATACTTGCTAGCATACTGGACCTTGTGCTAGATCAAGTACCAGGTGAAATGGGCTTTAAACAGATACTACTTTGAACTCTAGTAAATTTTACCATTTAGACACGAACAAAAAAGGTAATTACTTGTAGGTGAGAAAAGAAAAAGCAGGATCCACGACTCATCAGGCGGTTTCACCTATCAAGATGGCAGGTGAAATGATGTGTTTCTATTTCACAAAAATGTGAAATAGAAGCAATCACGAGCATGTCTCCTGTATATTTAAAATATTATTCATTGTAATTAAAAACATGTCAAATTTTACATTCATATGTAACTACATTAATATTCCATTCAATAATTAGACCATAAGGCCATGGCTTGGCCACTGTAAGTGATAATTAACTAAAACTAATAACTAAACTTAAAAAATTGTCACAAATGGTGATGCCTTTGGTGTTCTATGCCTTTAAATACGTAAACTTACAGATTGAATAAAACTGTTCATCAAAATTTCCATTTCAACGTATTACTAGCCCCAGAGATCATGCTTCGCAACTTTGTCATAATGATGGGAAACAGTATTTACCTAAAAATTGTTTTCTTAAGTATAATGTGATCAATGACATTTAAATAAATGGCAATGAGGTGATAGCGGATCACTACTAATATCTCAAACACATCAGCAATACCAAGTTTATGAGAATTATTCCATGTGTCAGAATATTATCACAAAAATTACATGCCACTTTTTTGCCGCGTTTAGCTTTCAAAGACCAGCAAATTTAGTGCTTCAGCTGTCATGGATAGGTGTCATCGCTAACGCGCAGGTCCAATTATTGACGTCATGCATTGGCCGAGGTTTGTAAGTGTGGTAACGTGTTTCGCAGGTGATTTGGTTTGTCTTTCTGTCGTGCAATGGATGTGATGGATGATTACCAGAGTCAGCATAATTAATAGCAATGAGTGCAACCAAGTCTTGTTGTGATTGTCGTTAGGATACGATTGACCCTTAAGAACAAAACACAACTTAAGGTGTTGCCTTAGCAGACTGCTCACGGTGAGACTTCTGTGTTTTACGTGTGCTAGCGGTCTTTGTTGACAGTATAGTTACAGCAGCATTTTAGTGAAAGCGTGAAAATAGCTTGTATGTTATAGTGTGGCGAGAAGATGCCTTTATTTGGGAAAAAGGATTCTTCCAAGAAGACCAAAAAGGATGGCAAAGACACTGAAAGACAACCATCCGTTGAGGATAAATACAACCTGAAAGAACTTCTTGGCACGTGAGTAAATCGGTGATTCTTAGTATGCTATGCATTGCCATGGTTCATTTTATCATATGTGTGCGTATTTCTATGCGAGGCATAGACATGATTAATATGTTTTATCTGGTACAATTTTTGTCGTATATTGTCGGTTATGTTTATTGTTAAGTTACATGCCTGGGTGTAATGTAAATAGGGTAAACGATATAGAATACAGCTGATTATCAACAATGTTTCAAACTTGGGTATTTGTATGACAGCAACTCGATCCAAAGCGCAGCGATGAGCCAAGGATTGGTTTGGTAATGGAGTGGAAGTCGGCGGAATCGAAGGGTGTCAACACGACTTCATTTAGTGTATAACCTAATTTTGCCTCAAGAGTTCATTTTTATTTTGTTGTCGAAGGAATGAACGCCATAGGAAATTAAAACATTTCTCCGGTTGAGAACAGTTATGTTAGTCTGTAGTTCTCTAGGCAAACGGAGCAAGACTGCTAGGCATAGAATTGACAGGTGTGTCGAGCCCATATTGCCAGTGTGCTGAAAATATTGCTCAGCTGTGTATAGTAGTTACATTTTATTCCTCACTTACTATGCATGTAAATATCAGGATACCATTTACTATCATATGAGAAGATGTGGTGTCATTGCAAAGCTGTTATTAGAAGCTACTGCATCAGTTTGATTTCATCGTGATAATTTTTCAGCGGAGCTTACGAAAATTAGCCCTTCCAGATTTGTGGTCCTGTATGAATAAGAAAGTTTTTTTTAAGCACGATTAAGGTATCAGGTATGTACCTGCAGAAAATTTTGCAGTAGCTCTTCATGGTTTTTAAGTAATTTGCTAGATTTGCTGACTCATTCGTAGTTGTTGGTCGCTATTCGTCTTATATTTGGTTTATTCCACAAAAATAGAAAATGTATCGTGGTAATGTTGTTATCCGCTGGTACCGCTACCAATGAAAGTTAGCTTCGGAGAAAGTTAGTTATGTATTAGGAAACCCTTTTGCGCTATGGAAAAGATCTTTATGTCTCTCTCGTTATGTAAACCCTCTTGCTGTTACTCGTGTGAATGCTTTTCCACCCAGCATTTTACGAAACCGGTGTAGACGGTAAAGCAGCTGTCAACACGGACGTAATCTTTTTCTTGGACGTCATGGCACAGTGGTTGGTACTTAGCAAACTAATTAACTGATAGCTGTTTTGTTTTTTGGTCATGCCTTAGGATAATAGATTATTGTCATATGTTTATCAATAAATGGTAGCTATGAATTTTTTTTTTTCAATTTCGTCAGTCGTTGTCGTGCTGAATGTAGCAGGACTTAAGGCCGCTTTACACGGTACAATTTATTTGTACAATTTCTTGTACAAACGCTTGTATGAGGAAATTGTACCGTGTAAAGCGGTAAATTGTGTGAACGCTTGGGCGAATGTCAGAATGACTGTACGGAAAATAGAACCTGTTCTAATTCCATTCCGACAAACATACAATTTCGTTCAGTTTATACAAGCATTTAAATAGTATCGTGTAAAGCGGCCTTAAGTCTCATAGTGGACGCGTAATAACGTTTCATTTACTACTGACATGTCAGCATTTGGTTGTATTTTTGGCTGTAAACGTCATAGGAAGACCTAGAGAGATGCTAATGGGCACCTTGCTGCGATTTGCTTCCCCTCTCCCTTCGAATGGCTAAAATCCGGATCCGGTGATCTGATGTACTCCGTGATCTGGGCCTTGCGTTTCCTCATGAATGGACGCGTCTTTGAAATTGGTGTGTCCGTTGTGAAAGGATGTATACTTGCTAACTTCCCTTTTGAGCCATTTTAGAGTATTCCATTGTGCGCGATAGGCAGGTACATGTGATGCATCGTTAGGTTCTACGGAACTCATTTCAGCGAGCTTAATGTGATGCATGATGCATTTCAGCCCTGTGACATTTCATGTCGCCTTAAAGCGTCTTCTATCGTCTCGTTGATGACCGTGCATATTTTACGTGGATTGGCGTATTATAATTCGCCTGAATATTATTTCCTAATCACTACAAATCATCCTTTGCATCCCTGATCGTATATAAATCACAATGACTGATATAAACAGAAAAAAAGCATAATGTTCACATAAGGTATTGGCGTCAAAAAGCGTTGTGCCAAATGTTGTGTCCAGCGTATATAGTTCACGATATATGCGTGATTTCTCCGTCTACTTAAACGGAGTAGTTAGAAAGCCACTTCGAGTGTGAGTGGCAGGGGGTGAATTATCGCTCAATCTGTAGTAGTAGGTACAATAGTGATACTACTAGAGAATACGATAGTTCTGAAGTAACTCCAGGCACAAGGGATTTTATTACTGGTACCCTCGGAGAAGTATAATGTTTTAATTATGATTTTGTAATTTTTTTTAAATGCGTCAATTTGTAATTACAATACAACACTGACCCTAAATGTACACTTACTCGTCCGGTCACCCTGCCGCCGCATGTGATGCTGTATTGTTCGCGAGAAGGAAATATTGAATGTATCCGAGTGACTACCTCTTTAACCTTGTTCTCTCGTACGAGTCGAGCGGGGTGACTGTCAGGTTTGGTGTGGTGGCCAGAGTACCGGCGCCACATCTCGAGGGCCCGGGTTCGGATTCTGGCGGAGGCAGAATTCGTAACGATATTCCGGTCATCACTTGGGTGCTTGCTGTGTGGAAAGCGCCTCGAGTTCAATGCACTGTTCGTCGAAAGGGACGATATGCCGTGGCCCCCTTAGCACCTTTCGTTATTTAAGAGTAGGCTAATGCCGACGCCGGGTTTCACTCCGTCCTTCATCTGGCCCTTGAAAAATTCTTGCCCGTACCCAGTTACCCAACAATCTTAAATGACATCAGCTGTCATACGCCTCCCACGAATAACGGCTTCTTCTCGAATCGAGTGTAACACGCGGTAGTGTTCTTAGCATATTTGTAAAATCATTGGAAATAAGAACAGCTTCAGATTTGCTTGCAGTCTCAATTTAAACTTTCTCTCATAACGATTCCCATCCGTGGTCTTCTGGTAAGTTTGTAACACTTCCTCAAGCAAACTTTTTTTGCACGGATCCCATATACTAACGGCGTATACTAAATGAGGCCTGAAAATCGAAAAGTGGTATGTGGAAAACGTTTAGATGCTTTCCCGGCGACTACTCGTTAAACCGGTGGAATTCCCGAGAGTCTTTCACGATAAGTAGCATGCATCTCCAGCATTCTCGTTGTTCATGCCTTGGACCCCTTACACGTATCCTAATCAACGGTTGGTTTGACCCTTTATTTCCCTGATGTTTTCTCCACAATATGTCTAATGTCTAATGACGCATTAATAGTTGATAGTTCTTACTCTCGATCATTTATTTTGTTTGCAATGCGCATTTCGTAAGAAACTGCTCTATTTCCAAGAGTTATTAACGCCCATATCTTCTATTTTAATTCATGTTGCTAGGTAACACCAATTACGCTGGTGGACACGATATTTGTAACTCGGTTCTCTTGATGTGTGACTGGTTCCTTTTGCACTAAAATGAAGAAAAATCAGCAGTATAGTGGTCGCGACTTATAATTGCGGTCCGAACACGTCGTAGCGAAGGCTTTGAAAACTGCCTAAGTAACGATGGGAGAAATAATTCAATTTGTACTTATTCCACGAAATTATTTTAACCCAACCGGTTTCGACGTTAGCACGTTATCATCAGGGGCACAATCTCCACGGGAGATTGTACCCCTTATGTTGTCGTGCTAACGTCGAAACCGGTTGGGTTAAAATAAATTCGTGGAATAAGTGCAAAGTGAATTATTTCTCCCATCATGCCATCATTCCACTAAGTAGAGCCTGCAACAGTTGAAGTTTTGCCTAAGTAACATCCGTATTTAAAAGTGGCAATGAGGAGCAGCCATCCAACTACCCACCTATAGCCCTCACGTATATCTCATGCAAGGTCCTGGAACATACAGTTGTTAGTTCAGTCGTGGGGCACCTAGGTAGCCAGGATTTATTGACTAATGTTCAGCATGGCTTCCGGAATAGCAAATCTTAAATCTAGCAAAGTGAAACTCAACTTGCACTCTTTTCAAACGTAATTTTAGCTTGGGGCGAAACTATTACTCCATTGGATGCTATATTTAAAGGAAGCTTTTGACAAGGTGTTCCATAGCAAGTTACTTGTGAAATTAAAATCTTATGGATTAGACAATAATATTCACCAACATGGTAGATAGCAGGAAGAGTGTATTTAATGCGGGAAGAATATTTCCTCTTGTTAAAGTAACACTGGGAATGTAATGTTGCCTATTATTTGGACTCCATTATAATAGTTTGTATCATGTACTTCACGCATGTTAAAAATTTCATTAAGTTTTTTGTCATAAATATATAAATATACATCCCTGTTTCCCAAGTGCCATTTGCCTTTTGCTTCCCGAGTATGTGAACACCGCCCTAGAAATACACGAGGGCGGCACCTGACCTTACAGCGTTCGGCCTCGGAGAGCAATTGACAAACCTCATTACGTTATAGTTTTGGCTAATGGCTGTTTTCAGTTTTTTTTCAACCGATATTCACTTGACCTTTGGAATTTTTTTCAGCTATATCAGATGTCTAATCCTACTATTTCAGAGTCTCGTTCAAACTGCTTTTTTCCCTGGGAGTACTGACTCCCAATTTTCTTCTCTTGTTTTCACCAGTTCCGCTCTCTTTCGCGGTACTAATACAGGCCTCTGGCTGGGGAAGGGATTGATGAGTTTTTATACGGTTGAAATTAGCGAGAAGAAGATGAAAAAGACAGTGTGCTATGATCAGAAGACCGTGAGCCTGACGCCGCGGCCACCGGCGGGCGTTACGCCTACACTCAAAAATATTTTTCTTTCGTAAATGGAATATTTCCTCTACCAAACTTGTTAATTTGTAGAGGACGGTTATACTTGTATCTACAACATATGAAAAATTAGCAAAATCGAAGGTGTAGTCACTGTGGGAGATAAACGTTTCCCAACAAACGAAGCATCGCCACTATCGCCGTGAAAGAAAATCGGATTCCTTTCCTACAATATTCTTCGGTCTGGGCCACCACGAGGGAAGTTCAAACACGGTAAGGTGATGGACTCGTCGCCCGAGTAGGTATGTGACGGAATACCGTCGGCAGCTTGCCTGCCCCGAGTTTTAATCGCGCTGGCGCCCAGAGCCGATGCATATGAGATGTCTCGCTTGCATTTGAAACGCTCTCTCGTCGATCCGCACCTCTCCGCCGAACTTCGCTCCTTTCCTCGCTCTCTGGCAAGGTCCTGGGGTTCACCCCGTGCCCGTCTCTCCGCTCTCTTTCTCTCGTTTGGAAAAGTGAAGAAGTTAATATTATTGAGTATCATTTAGTGAGCTGCCGCTAATTACTGCTTCGAACGTATGGAAGGATTTAGAGAAACATGTAGCATAACCTAATATACTTTACGGAGGACCTTCATGATTTCCCTTTCATAAACGTGAATACTTACTTATGTTCAATGCACCTGGCATTCATGGGGACAGCTTTCGGTGAGAATAAGCTGTGAATGCGCGAAAATGAAGGGATACATGAAAACGAAAATAAGAAATGCAAAGAAGGACTGGGAAAATATGTTGCATTTCCTTGCGGCTTGTAGGTTTTTTTTTTAATTTTTAAGCATACTAAGGTTCTTGGGGGATTATTTATCTGCTTTAAATAATCTCACTTAAGCTTTTATTTATTCCAGAATATTAATCCAGGTATTTATCTATATCTATATCTATAATGTATGGCCATTAAATATGGCCATTCAGATATTTATGTAATTTATTTGAAATTGGAGTGATACTAAAAATGAAAAAATGCGGATATAAAAAATATACTTAATTTTCAGTTATTTTTTAAGTAATGCATTTGAGAGAAAGGTAAACACTGAATATAATATAGATGCTCCATCTATATTATATTTAGTGTGTACCTTTCTCTCAAATTATTCTATTACCTACCTGTCAACTTCAATTAAAATGCAAAATGAACAACATTTCTACGTGCTAAAAATGATATGATTTACTCTAAAATGCCCTGAGGAACTCATACTTTACTATGGCAAGTCACATCAATGACTCTCAGAAGTCTTTGTCTCATTAACCCAATTAAAATTTGAAATGATCTAGGGTGCCGTTCCAAAGATGCCCATACCTCCCGGACGTAATACATTTGAGATAAAGGTAAACGGAATATATGATAGAGATGCTCCGTTGATCCTATTACCTGTCAACTTCATTCTAGGTGGCTCTAGGCGGACTATTTATCTGTTGTAAATAATATAACTACAGTTGTAATTCATGCCTTTCAACGAAACCCAACGAAAAGTATATATTCAACATTGATTCATTCACATTAGTAATTGCTCCTATTTAACAGGAATAGATTAACAAAAACTTGGATGATAGCCATCGTAATAATATTTGAGACCGTATGTTTCTGCACCACCAGCACTTGGCGAAGCCCTTTGACCCACCGTTACATTTGGTTTTCATTAAGCTGTCAGGACATAAAACATGCTTTACAATAGAAAACTTCACTGTATAGTCTTCAGGGAAAACACGCGTATATTGGCTGAACACTGGGGCCAAACGCTGTTAATGAAGTAGGGTTTAGATTTAAATGATATCATTTTGATATGTAAAATATCGTTTCCAATGTAGCTATTATGAAGAATTTTGGATGGGAGACATTTATATTTTGACTGACGTATAAACGTAAATGTCGTACGGCTGAAAAATGGGAGTGACTTTGGTGATATTACTTGAGTGCACACTGGTGGTATTGTGCGTGTTGGTTGGCTGAAATCATCCATGAATCCTTCATCTAAAAGAGAAATATTGGTTTACCCAGCCCAAGACTTAATGAATAGTAGGAACTTATTGTTTTTTACGCTTGGGCTAAGCTGTTGACCCAAATATAGCTCATATGTATTGCTTAATAGCTTCCCCGACTATGAGGAAGTAACAAAATTCTGAAAGCAGTCTCTTCAACTTCTATTTTAATTTTTGAACCAAATCGCCCTAACACCCTTAGGAAACAAATACCTCGAGCAGAAGTGTTCCAGAGTAACATATTCAGTATTGAACTGTATTTGAATAGGTTATTTTATTTATTTGGCCTATACACTCTTCCTTAGTTTTTTCTCCGCAATAAGAAATCGTTTGCCAAATTTCTTCTTTATAGAACTATTTCCGGCTGTGGTATTGAAAGAATGTTCTTAGATGTTCTTATCTTAGCTCTTATGGTCGCATGTTTACGTTTGCCCTTAACTCGCAAAATGTATTATTAGTCCATAAGTCTATGATTTAACTTTTGGATTTAGTGGGATTTTGTTACCTTGGAGAGTTACCTGGATTTTGTTACCTGGAGAGAATTGCACAGAAGACGACTGCTTCGGCAGTGTGATCATCATCATCGCCTGATGAAAAAGTCACCTCCAAAAGAAATTCCGTCGATTCCGGGTAATCTGACAGTCTGTTTCGGTGACAACTTAGGGACCAGAGAATATTTTTACTGTAGAAGATGATCCAGGGAGATATTTCATAATGAGTAATTAATAATGAGTAATTAATAATGAGTAATCCGTAGAAGATGATCCAGGGAGATATTTCATAATGAGTAATTAATTAAACACATAATAAAAATAATTGAAAAATTATAATCTTAAAAATGTTTGAGCTGATGAGTTGCATTAAGGAAACAATGTATATGATAATTCAGGTGAAGACTTAAAACATCGATTTTATCCAACGATGTATTTTCAAATTCTCATAAGTGCACAACGTTGGAAAACGAGAGAAAATCCATTATCAGTACGATGTAGGCCTCAAAGAATCATCATGCGGCCTGAATATTGCATATTGGCCTCTGTGGATGAATGATCGAATGATGATCTTCCTACTTAACATTTTAAGACCCCAACATGTTGATACCTCGCACAATAGCTGGTAGTATTCGATAAGCAAAATAGAAAGACACGGAAATAATCCCTGAAAAGTTAAGCGAAATAATATTCTTGTTCAAATCCAGCTCAGGGAGGGCGGACTATTTTCGGGAAGCCATTAGACGAGCAGGCAGAGCTGGACATAAAAAGGGTTTCTTTATCTACTCTCCCGGAGAATTTCTCTTAAAGCAGCGAAATACGGCTTCCTTTCCGAAAGCGATTGCAGCAACAGAAGATGGAAGCATCCACCTATCATGAGATCAGTTCCAAATTCGCTTGAACGACAAGACATAGGTATCCACAGCGAAAGAGAAGAAAGGTCAAGGGTAAAAAATAGCATAACTTCCTTTAACGTGTATTGGATATAAATATGAAATGTGTCTACTACTTACGTAAAATAATAAAATGATGAACGAAAAACATTTGCCATCTTCAGGTCTTCAATTGAAAACTTCGTATTACCAGTCAGTTACATTACCGCTCGACCATTCCGTACTGATATTAATGGAACGATTCAGTGGTTTATATGGACTCGTAAAATATTCAAGCTCGTTTTTTGTTAACATTCTCAAACGAGTGAATGAGAGCGAAGAGGCGGACCCCGGACGATTCCCAGGACATTGCCAGAGTGCGAGAGAAGGAGAGAAGCCTAGTGGAAAAAGATAGGAAAGACGGAGAATGCGGAGGAAAGTTCGGCGAGTACGACATGTCTTGCATGTATATCCCTCCGTATTTACCCCTGCCACACACCCTCGCGGTGGCTCGCGGGGTATTACGTAGATGTAAATGTATATATGGGAACATGTTTATGTGAGTGTGGGAAAAAGGGTTTAGGGAGGAGGGAAGGGGCAGGGGCGGAAGGAGTTTTTAAAGCCTAGCCGAGGGTGGGTGTTCGTGGGGGGTGGAGGCGGAAGGGGTGGAGTCGGAGAGGGAGGATTACCCCAAGGCTGCACATCCGAAATAATCGCCATCTGGTCCAGAATGGCCGTCCTGGGCCCCTTGACGAATCATCACCGGGCTGAAACCGTCCTTCCTTGTGGGCTGCAAATGGTGACTTCCCTTTCTCGTAGTCCCGTCGGCGCTCTGCTACTCGGACACTCTTACTGCTCTCTGCCCTCGGCTTAAGTCCGGCCCGGTACCGGACGGTTCCGGAGGTACCGTCAGCACTGGAGCGGTGACAGAATAGCTTAGCCGTACTAGTAGTTTATTGCATTTGTGTGTAAATTATTCTTTACGAACTAAGTTTCGTTCAAGACTTCTACTGGTCCCGTAAAATTTTTCAGAGGCTTATGCGAATGTTTTGATAGGGAAAGCATTGGCGCTGGAGATTGAATGTTGGCATTTTTAGCGGTTATTAAAGGATAAGATTACTCTTGCATAGGCAAGTTAATGATATCGGTGGTTGATATTTAAATCATGTGCAATATGCGTATTCGCATTAACGGTTATGATATTCCTTCAGTGCATATTATTTTAATGCTGTCCTCGGTAGTGAAATAAGATGTACTTTAAGAAAATGAAAAATGCTGGTCATAATACTGAGAGTTTGATTTCTAAAGTTGTCGTCCAAATACATGAAAAGAGGTACTGAGCATCTAAGTTGGCAGCCATTATTGTTTTTCCCCAGGGCAAGGACAAAATTCAAGAGTAGATTAACAGTATTTGTAAACATGTATGGTAAGGGGGTAAGTGTAACTTCGTTATTAGGGAGAATAGAATGGTAGACCCTTCTAACGTGAAGGCAGCAAGCCGTACTAAGGAGGTTTTACGCGGCGAATGATCATTCGCTTTACGTTCATGTGCCCTGTAAAATGGAATGTTCCTCGCATGAAAAATCATACGCGTGGTCACGCGATCAAAATTAGAACACCATCATGAGTCGGTAATCCTGAGATTAATTTGACACAGCTCTCCTATGAATTCTTCTATCAGCTAATCTCTTCACAGTTTCGTCTTTCTTCTCTATCACGTCTCTTGTTCTATTTATCTCATACCAGGTTTTCCTTTGCCGTCCTTTCTTCATCAGGCCATCATGTCTCATGATATGGCCGATTAAGTTTTCGCCGATTTAAGATTAAGCATTCACAATACTTCTCTTTTCTCCCACTCCTCTAAGCACTTCCTCGTCACTTACTCGGTCGATCAATTTAATCTTCATCATTCATCTGTAGCACCACATTTCGAATGCTTCCACCCTTTTCTTCTCCGCAGCTGTTATCGTCCATGCCTCACTGCTGTAAAGAAATATACTCCAGATGTATGTTCGTATGAATAGTTTCATTATTTTTACGCTTGTATTTCCAGCTGTGCGCAGATACTTCTTTTGATAGAATGCCCTCTTCGCCTGGGCTATTCTACTGACCATTTCTTTCTTGCTTCGTCCATCACTGGTTAATCGGCTTCCCAGGTAACAGAGCTCTTCCAATTCCTCAATTTCTTGTTTTCCTAGTTGGACATTGATCCTGGCTTCCTTTTCCTACTGCATACCAATACCCTAGTTTTCTTTTTATTGATCTTCAGGTAGTATCTTGCCATTGTCCTTTCCATGGTTGTTAGAATCTTGTTCAGATCCCTATAATCATTCTACGGTCATTGTCGTGCGGTCCAATTCCTTTTAGGATTCCAAGTGTTGAAATCCAAGCCACCTTGTGAAATGCCTCCTCTACATCCGCAAATTCAATGAACTTCCGTTTGTTTTTCTCCGTTCTCTTCTCTGTGAGGAACCTAAGGGTCAGTATTGCTTCTCTTGTACCCTTACGTTTCCTGAATCCGAATTGATCTTCATCCAGGAACTCCTTCTGCTTGTCGTTCTATTCTTCTGTGGATCATTGATCATTGTCAATATTCGATGCATGTGTCGTCAGGTTTATGGCCCTAACTTTTTCGCAGTTTTCTACTCCCTTTTTGGGAATAGGAATTATGATGTTTTTCTCGAAGTCCCTGGGTATTTCTCCGGTTGAGTACATGTCGCAAAACATGTTCTCTTTTTGATCGCTTGATTCCGTGAATGATCGCAAGATTCGAGCGCACGACGTCCGTATTTGTTGTCTGAACTGGTAAATAGGATTGAAATAAAATAAGTTTGGGATGTTACCCAGTTGACCGTACTTATCTAATTTACCGGCGTACCTATGGAGTATAAATATAATCTTATATAAATCTTGTAATATCTATTGGCGTGCCCCCGGTGAAGTTCCTCAATTGATCACCTTTTGGGTGAAGCCGTAGTTAATCACGATACATTATGTAGACATTTTCTTTAATTAATAATTTTTTTAAATAATTCTTGTGACAAGTATGAAGTAATGAAATACTGGAACATAACATGAAAACTAGAGCTGAATGAAATACATTAAAATGTTTCTGTTGGCTGTCATGGACATATCATGGTCATATAATTCAGGATTTCACTTTATTAATTTTAGTCATTGCAACTGCCCCGAACTGAGAAAAATTAGCATTTATCTAACCTTTAAATGGTCTGCTTTTTCCGATAAATAATCCTACGAACTTCTGGCATAATTAATCTTATTTTAATTTCATGAATTCTTGATCTGTAATCAGGGAACCATACGATCATGGATACGATTCTCCCGTCACTACAAATCTTAGCGTGACAGGTAGCTGGAAACGAAGTGTATAATATCAATATTATGATCAACATATAAATCAAAGGGTGAACAAGGTACGAACCTTGTCTTCAACTGTCTTGTCTAAACTTTCTTGGGCTAAACTCGAGCCGGAAATCATTGGTCAAGCTATTCGTAGACTGGGATTCATCAAAAGAGTACTGGCAAATTTGATGATCAAGTACGAGGAACTAGCTGCTTTTCCATTGTGAGATCTCATTCGAGTATTACATGGGATCGTTTCGAAATCGGCTGAAATGACAAAACTGGAGCGTGTGCAGCGAAAACCGGAAAGATTTGTAAATGGACGTTATGATAACTATATTAGCGTAACCAGTCTATTAGAAGAAATGCAATGGGAATCATCATCAGACCTTGGGCCGAATTTTAGACAATCTCTTAACTAAATTCAAGACAGTATTTTCACGATGATGTTAATAACATTTTGCGATCTCGGAGTTCCAATGGCTGACTGTATTATGAACCAAAAATTAGGGACATTGATTGCCGAACCGACAGATTTAAATTATCTTTCTTTCCTCGTACAGTTAGGGATATGAATAGTTGTCAATATGTTCAATAGTATGTATACAACCGTATCCGTGTATAGAATAGGTAGTTATAGGTGTAACGACTTAAATCTAACCCAACTAACAGCATGGTTCTGCATGCTTGTTTTGCTATTTAAATCTTTTTTTTAATTGACATGTTTGGACTAGAACTAGTTAATAATCCTTTTTAAGTAGGTATGTTATGCAATGCATGTTCGGTGTTCACTCCCTGCCACACACCTTTATGGTGGCTTGTAGGGTGTTGATATGGGCAGGATTAAATTGCTCTTATGTCATTCTAAAAATTACGATAGCCCTCGCAGTCCTTCATTTACAGTTCATTTTGAATCAGGCTTATTGCTCGACCTCTATTTTTCCTCTCCGTCTCTTTGACTCTGTTGCAGTGGACGCGAAAATTACTCTATACTTGTCCATCATTGATAGCACTACTTTACTTCAGGTCAACCTAAATCTCAGTCTCTCCGAAGTTCTATTTCATGGATACCATAATATTGTATGTACTCCATGTTTTTTTCATCGATCAAATATATGAGACGACGTAAACAAACCAGTCCGACCATCAAAACAGCTGCGTTGGTCGGAAATATCCCGTGAATCGATCTATACTACTGCTAAGCCTACCAGAGCGCATCCTTACCGAGCAGAAAATTCCTGAAATTAATTTGCATGATCATTCGCCATGTAAAACGCTCTTAAGCGGAAGTTATTCCAGGATATCACTTAAATTTATTCGCGAATGATTATACGCATGGTCATGCGCCGTGTAAAATTGCCTTTAGGTGTTTGTATTGGTACAGGATGGACAAGTTCACCTCAAGACACCGAAACATTTGTGAAGACCCCCCACATCAATGAGAAGACGATCCTAGAAAATAAGCTGTATCACAGATATAAATATTCCTTAATTCAAAATATTACGTCCTTGTTGATACTAAAACTTTCTAACTTCAAGATTAATTTGATCTGCGGAACTTTATCGAGTGCCTCTTTGGAATCTAAGAATATTTTATCAACATCAGTACTGTTTAAGCCGGAAACTTAAATATCGTATACGAATCAAGCCATATTTGTTCACTTTTTTATTAAAGAAGGCAATTTTCTTTAATTATGTTATTCCACCACATCACGCCTGAAACGACTCTCTTTATATTTGTTCACGATGTAATCTGATGAAAAAAGGTTATATAAATAAGGACCTACTTGCTACCTTTGTTTGCTTCATACGTTTTTCCTTTTTATTTGGTTTTCTCTGTCCTCCTACACCTAAACTGAATAGTCAGTCAACATTTTTCGGGTGCACTCCCCCAGAGAATGATCTACTCCCTGGCCTCAAACTGTCGATTTGGATCAGTGAAAAGGGTGTAAATGTAAATGCGACGAGAAAGAAAGGCTATTTTTCACTCGTCAGACCTCGATTATGCCGCTCGCAAAGGGGATCCTCATGAGGAAAGTTTAGCTATGGAATTAAAACGTGTCCGAAGAAGATCCGCGAGATTGGGTCGTTATGATGACAATTTTATTGTCTTTGTTTTATTCGAAGAGCGCTAATGGTAATTATTATTAGAGCGTAGGTTAACATTTAGACTGAATCTTTTAGGATGTTTGAATCTGATTCTTTCTATTGACGTAATGGAATCAGAGAGGTCTTCTGTAATGTATATCCACTGAGAAAAACTTTGCATGCCGCGATATGCTGATGATATAGCACTCAGAGCGGAGACAAAGTGGGATTTGAATAAGTTTATAATAACCATGGAAAGGAAAATGGCCATGCATCAGCTGACTATCAATAAGAAGACTAAGATATTGGTGTTCAGCAAGAGAGAACAGGCCAAAACCAATGTTTAACTAGGAAAAGAAAAACTTAACGAGGTGAAAGAGTTATGTTTCCTGGGAAGTAGCCAATGATGGACGAAGCAAGAAAGAAAAAGTAGAATGAACTACGTGGAGAGGGCATTGTATTAAAAGAAGAATATACGTACAGCTGGAAGTACAACCGTAGAAGTAAGGAAACAATTTATTAGAACATACGTCTGGAGCATGTTTCTCTATGGCAGTGAGGGATGGACGATGACAGCAGCGGCGAAGTATATGTTGGAAACATTTGAAATGTTGTGCTACAGAAGAATGGTGAAGATAAAATGGATCGACCGAGAGACAAACGAAGAAGTCTTAAGAAGAGTGGGAGAAAAGAGATGTCTCCTGAAAACCCTATAGAGAAGACAGGACAACCTAATCGGCCATGTATAAAGACTCGGTGGCCAGTTGAAGACAATCGTCGAAGGAAAAGTGAGCGGGAAGAATGGAACAAGTTGTGAAGGATGTAAAAAAAGAATTACGTGAATATGAAGAGATTAGCCGATAGAAGAATCGATTGGAGGGCTGCGTCAAACCAATCTTAAGATTGTTGACCCATGGTGATGATGGTGTTAGAAATGTATTGAGAACACTCACGTATAATGCTAGATTCAACCGCGAAGCAAGATTAGTTAGATATGTGTCCGTACAAATTGATTGAATATGTATTTCTACCCGCGAACAATTGGCAATATAGAAAGCGGGTAGGTAGGTGTATTGTATGTAGCGTAGGTTGCAGTGCATCCCTGCAAGTGTAATTGGAATGTAAAGTGTTACATTACAGCAAATGCCTAACCGAACAGTAAGAAATATATTATATCTTCGATCCTAACGAATGTGTAGCGCATGGCTGGTGTGTACTTACGTTTTTAGCATTGTTTGTGTTCCATAGTGCATGTTGGTGGATTATTTGGATAGAGTGCATGGTTTGTGAAGATTCACCTGCTTCCACGCACCGTTATACACGGGGCTCTGTACTGCGCAGGCTGGAGCAGCCTCAGTTGAAGTCGCCCGAGCTCACTGCGGGAATGAGAGCACACAGTTTTACACGATGCACGCTCGTGAGCAGCTCGTCTTGGAATTCATCCGTAGATTACCTGCGCAAGCGGAGTGTGTTTTGTTTTGACAGAGAGAACGAATTGTGCGCGGCACCCAGGGAGGACATGGATATAGAGGAGGCCAGAGTTGAGGGGAAAAAGTGAGAAACTAGACACAGAATAACTGATTTCCGGGAAGACTCTCCGACACTATCATTAAAAATATTTCAAAACCGTACTGTAAAGAAATGCTACGGCAAGAGAAAACAGGCAAAAATGTTCCGTCCGTGGGTATCGATGCGGAAACTATCGTAACCGCAATCCGTCACGGATCCCGCACGTCTAATCTGAATCTTGAGACACTGGGCGAAACAAAGCGTTTTGTTCCCAATCTATGATGAATGTTAAACTCCCTCCGAGCTGTTTTAACGCACAATAGAATTTATATTATCCCTGAGAGTCTTACAGCTGATAACTTCAGGTTTAACTATGTGATACCTTTCCATAATGGGAATTAAAAGAATGAAACCTAGTTAGGTTCACTTTATATTTAAATAGGCACGAGAATAGGCACCGGAAGATGTAACTACGTTATAAAACCCGGGTCGTGCCTATTTAAATATAAAGTGAACCTAACAAAGTTTCATTCTTTTATTTCCCTAAGAATCTTATTTATATGAGAAAACTATCACTGTTTACATATCTCGAGTCCGGTTGCATATTTAAGGTTTTTCGTACAGAAACCCTAAATTATGAGAAATACTTCGACGGTGTCCTTCTTGGGAATTCACATGATAATGTGTGCATTAGTTGTTATTATGCGAACAATTGAAGTTTGATAAATATCAAGCGCTGTATTAGTGATTTACTGAAATTCATAAATCATCCATGTTCACCAAAGTACCCATTCAAAATCATTTTGAAAACTCGAGGCGAGGGATGACAGTAGGTTCGTCGATAGAAATATTTTATTGTTAATTTCTTTCACAATATGCTTCAAGAAGCGTACAAACACCTTTCTCAGTTTAAAGCACAAGAACAATGACATGTTCAAACGTGTATTTGTAGCATCAAACGACTAATTGTTTATTAAGTAGCAGCGTAAAACACGGGCTGCTTCGGAGACTGCGTGAATGCGAGCACGGAATTAGAGCAGGGTCGAAAGGCCTGGTTACACCATACAAGTCTGAATTTCTGTCTCTTTTCTTGTCTAAATTTTTGTACAATCGTCTGTTTAAGAATCTGAATGAAGTGGTTACACGGTGAAAGATTTCGTCAAGAACACTGTATAACTGCCACACATGAACGCTAATGCTTCCTGTCTACATCTACGTAATACCCTGCGAGCCACCACGAGGCAGGCACGTAGCCAGGGGGGGGGGGGCTTCTAGTGTTTCAGCCCCCCTCCCCCCCCGAAATTTTTTCCCAATAATTCTTTTGTTCTGATTTTAGCAGTGAACTTTAACAGTGAGAAGAGATACGTATGGGCACTGTAAAAGTAAATACCTAGCCATGAAAATTAAGGGAAGAGCTTTGTAACATGTCGGCACCGAATGGGCAAGGATGACTTGTTTCAAGTTACGCAAGACTTAGCCCCCCCGAAGAAAGTTTCTGGCTACGTGCCTGACACGATGGTGTGTGGCAGGGGGTGAAAATCACCAAACATGCGCTATTGACACGCAACTAGGATATTTAATGGAGGCATGCTAGATAATAGGGTCTCATGCTGCTAGATGGTATTACATGCATCATGCTACAGACTACTCTGGCTATATTTCACGTACCTTTCCCTTTGCTACGCTGCCTATTGTTCTCTCTTATCGTACGCGGGAAAAATGGCGTTTTAAATCTATCGGTACGACAATCTATCTCTCTAATCATAATAATCTGATCAAACCTAGCATAATACGCAGGGGTTCTTAGTATATATCTAACATCATCTGTGAACAAATCGGTTTCGAATTTACCTAAAAGGTTTAACCTAAATTTTAACCTGCGTTCTGATAGTAATTCCCATCCTAGTTCTTCCATTAAACTCAAACCTGTTGGCATGTTCAGGAACCCTCTAAACTGCGACTAAAATATAAGCAAAAGACGATCGAATGCGCAACAAGATCAACGTCCTTTATAGTGTTCTTGGATTTCGTACAGTTTTTCATGCAATTTCTTTGTACGCATTGCGCGATTGCTTTTTTTCCGCTTATAAAGCGCAGCATTTAACGTTTGAATCAGGGGTTATTTATTGCCTACTTGGAAGTACAATATTAATCTGAAATTTTATTTTCAGATGTCTGAGGTAGTTTTCCGTGGGTAAATCCTTTGGTAGGTGACGAAAACGACATTCGGTTGTTAGTAGACCTGTGGAATTTGCTGTTTATGCGAGACTGGTTTGTAAAATTTATTTTGACGTCTACTTTGTTTGGATTTCCCGATCTGATTAAATTTTCAAATAGCAGTTATAGTGAAAGTTCCTTAATGGAATAAATACACAATTCGAGGTTATCGCTGTCCTTACGATTTTTGGCAACTGTAGTAACGTATCGGTCAACGGCATATTCAACGAGAATCCACCGCAGCGGGATTGATGGAATTAAACCCCTCGTTCGCGAAAGTATCTACTTCGATCTGAAAGAAAAATACCTGGAGGTGTATGATATGCTATATTTCACGTACTTAACGTATTTCACGTTTTACACGTTGATTAGCTTTTATGGAATAATACATTACGTTAAAAACCCTTTTATGACGATGCAAAAATTTTTCAGGTGCAACGATCACGTACGGATTGGAATTATCATTGCACTTAAGTTTGACGCATAGCTGAACTTTGCAGTGTATATTGGAGCAAAGGATAGAAAGCACATAGTTTTCAGCCCATCATTCACCTCGGATCCAATTAATTTGACTTCAAAGGGTGTCACTCCATAATGCTGCTTGTATTTGTCGATACCGAATGTAAATTCATTTTTACGTCAGTGACATCAGAAGAATTGACGAGTTGGCAAAAAATGTTCCATGCGGGTGCCGATTGAGGCAAGTGGTAAATATATTCATTCCGTGGGAGTCATGTAGACGTTCATCTACATAATCTACATAATACCCTGCAAGCCACCACAAGGGTGTGTGGCAGGGGGTGAGGGTGAGGGCAGACGTTGTAGGAGTCAAACAGTAGAGCGAAGTCCAGGCGTAGCAGAGGTCATGGTAAAAGTAAATGACACAAATAGGCCAAAATCTTGCTAGTTACAGCAATATTAACCAATAAAATCACAGCAGTCGCACGCACGCACCGAATCGCGAAGGAAAAAAGGTAAACAAACAACTAGAAACGTAGTTTTCCTTACCTACCACCAGATGTCTCCAAAACGTCAAAAATTGTATGATTGTCTGAACGAAATTAGAAGAGGTTCTATTTTCTGTGCATTCGTTCATACAATCGTACGATTTGGACTGGTTACACGACACAGTTTTACATTGATTCTCGCGTTCAGACAGTCATACAATCCATTGTACATGAAATTGTATCGTGTAACCAGGGCTCAATTTTATCGCTCACATTCATGTATTCCCGCAGTCGTTCGCGCAATATACCTTTGTACACGATGCAATTTTCACTGTACATCCATCCATGCTTCAGCCTGCGTAGTACAGAGCACCGTGTAAAACAGGCTTTAATAGTGATAATAAATTCTTTATTCGGGCGAGGCTGTGACTGTAAAGTCCCCTCTTCCACCGAACCCATCTTCAATCTAACATCAATTATGTAATAAAAATATATACTTCCATGTGATGAAACAAAAATACAATGGATTTCATAATTGCAATGAAAAACATAGTATATACAGTATTAAAAAATACGCATATCAAGTTTAATGTCCATTTAAATTATAATAAAAGAAAAATGTAGTGTAAAAGAATGACGTGTGGGAAAAGCGTGAGAATTGGAGCAAATATCCATGAGCGACAAAAACCCACTGCAGGAAAACGCCCAAACAGAAGGGGGGCTTAAAAGACCTGCGAAAACCTACTGACAGAAAAGCTAATGTCTCATTCAGAAATTGATAAAACTATAAAGTATAAGTTTAATAAACTATAAGCTTTAGAGGTGGCTCGCAGGGTACTTAGAAGATGCAGAACGCCAAGACAAAGGTCGGAGGGCTACAGAAGAGGACTAAGAGAAATTTCCACACGATTCTTAGATATGTCCTCGCAATAGCCTGAAAGCCACCCCAAGGGTGTGTGGCAGGCGGTAAATACGTTAACACGATGAATTTACTACTTATTTAAATTTCTAAAGTACACGTTCTACTGCTAAATTTGAATTCCATTTTGAATGTTAAGTAATGTAAGAACAAAGTATTTTCTCTTGAATTACTTGATTGGAGATCCGAATGGGGGACTACTTTACCTTCGGAATATTTTACTCGAGAGGGTTTCATCACGTCTTGATAAAAAATCAAAGAGTGGAGTGACTGCGACTCCTCGGGATACTAATGTGGTGGTTTCCTCTTGCCTTCCACATCGCAGTGCTAAAGCCGTTAATGTAAATGCTACCACACCTGTAGTGAAATGAGTGTCGCTGTACCGACCCTCTCCTCCAAACGATGAGAAGCGTAATTGTTAGCGGTCACCCATCGCCAAGTCACGGCATCTTCACAGGTTCTGTATTATTTAGAGGCCTACCTTATCCAGGGATAGACCAATACCCCCTCGGGATGCCGTCGCTTTTTGTCCGCGACTGCCTGCCTACTCGACGAGTAAACTAACTTATCTCACAGCTAACCTCTGTATCTAGAGGTCGACCCACCATCCTCAACCCGGTGGACGGTGGCTTAAAGCTCAGCCGCGAGCAATATCGTACATATGATACTAATATGTGTTCAAACATGAAATCACGCTCTGAGGCGAATAAAAATATTCCAAGGATAGGGTAAGGGAAATGGATGGGTAACACACAACAGGACAAACACAAAGCAGGAGGTGAAGATGTAATCAAGCCAGAGCGCATCAGAGAAGAGTTCCATTTTTCCGGGACTTGAACATCGGACCTACTAATTTCCAGTTCTACGTGCTAATTATTGCAATTGGGAGGTCCGCGGTTCTAGTCCCGGCTGAGTCGAAATTTTCCCTGTTTTGGTCCGGCTTGAATCTTCACCTTCTGCTTTGTGTTCTCCTTTTTGTGTGTTACCTGTCCGTTTTCCTTATTTATTTATTTTTATTTACCAGTACCACCGAAAACAGCTCCTATGGCCTTTTACATCGGGGTAATAAACAATTAACAACGGACGACCACACACATCCATGTGCTGAGTGGATTTTTCAGGTCGTGGGTAACCACTGTCCTAAGTGGATTTTTACACCACTCAGGAGAGTGGTTTTTTCCGCTGTTTACCACCAAAAAGTCACTGCTCAGGACAGGCTCGATCCACTCAGGCGGGACTCGAACCCGCGACCCTAAGGTCAGCAGGCGAGGAATTTACCACGCCGCCACCCGAGCCCGACAAATCCTTGGAATACAAAAGTATTTTATATGCACATATAATCAGCTCAAGGGTGTGATTGGTAAAGATAAAGCACAAAAATACACTCACAAGTAGTAGGTGTGAATATTTCGGCGGTCGCTGCCACTTTTTCAATGAGGAGAGGAATATTGAGGGAGAGAGAGAAAGAGGTTGGACTGGGGGAAGGGGAGATTTATAGAGTGGGAGAGAGGGTAGGGGGTCTAGGATGTCATATTTAAGCCGGGATATTTGAAAGTCTTTGGCGGCCAAATGCATGTGAGTTCTATGGTAGGAAATTTAACGGTTGAATCTGTTGGCGGTAGAGGGGAAAGAATGGACACAGAAAAAATAACTAAAGGGAGAATCATGAACTGAAGCATTCTTAGGGAAAGGGAGAGAGGAGTACGGAGAAGTCGGGTTACAGGACGAGCGGTGGTTATTGGTACGGAGTTAGAGAGGAGGGGTGCATGCATTGGCCAATATAAAAAGTGGGCCAGAAATGACAAAGATAACACTCCGTGTTAAAGAATAAGATCTCTGATACAGTTTCCACACTTTAATCCCTTCCACACCTCGGGCCATGGCTTCAGCACATTATGCAATCATCCGGGTACAATACTCAATAATTATCGGCCTTTTATACATTTTTCAAGTTACATTATTTCACTCTGGAACATAGACATTGTTTCATTAATAATGATACTTATTTTTTGCTAAGCACTTGTGTGAATCCAACCATTTGAGCAATTTTGACGCTGAATTCCTGCATTGCATAGCCAAAGGGTATAAATTGGACTTTCAGAATTTCGAAATCTGTTATAGCCAATCACAACTATGTAATGACATTGTTGCTACCCTTTTAACTTTCCTAAACCTTAAATGGGGTCGTTTACCATATTTTTTATTGCCAAATCTGATAGAGTTCGTAGAATAAAAAGACCCGTATTTTTCCGTTTTTTGATCCGACAATTATTTCCCGAGTTATAAGCGGCGAAAAACTGATGTTTTTAACCCTTTCGGAAAAGTGGGTGTGGTGCAACCTCTGACGTATATCGACTTCGTCCAATCACAACTGAGCCCTCGAAGCAACTTTGCCTTATCGCAATGGGGGGACACAGCTGACTCTGCCAATAGGACAGTTGCGACAGCATCTGTGCGAGCAGACCTTCCGAGAACCCCCCTCTACTCCCTTCCCTTCCCATAAAGCAGTCAAGGACGGGAGGAAAATGACGTCAATGTTATCACAGCAGCTTTTTCGGTGGGCGTCACCTTTTTTTATTTTAATTTATTGATTTATGAGTGAATGGTTGTGGTTAGAAGATTAATTTTTTCACTCATCATCAAGGGTCAACAATCCTAGGATTGGTTTGAGGCCTCGGTCGGTCAAAACAGGCCGCGGCGTCAGGCTCAACGGTCGACCGTAAGGTACTCTGGCGTCTTCAGATTTCAGCACACCGTCTCTTTCATCTTCTTCTCACCGATTTCATCCGTATACACTATAAAGACACTTAAATCCCCTTTGCTCGTGCCATTCGCCAATTGCTTCCCGCATACGTGACCACCGACCTCGAAAACACGAGGGCGGCACCAAGCAGTAGGCCTCGGAGATTCATAGACACACGTTGTATCGTCTTAGGTTTCAAATGCTACTGGCTGTTTTAATTTTTTAAAAAGTGATATTGACCTTATTTATGGAATTTATTTATCAATAGCAGATGTTTGATCCGCTATTTCAAAGTCTTGTTCAAACATTTTTTTCCTGGGAGTACTGACTCCCAGTTTTCTTCTCTTGGTTTCTTAAGTTCCACTCTCTTTCCCGGTATTAATATGACTCTGACTGTGACCCTTCACACGTGTTTGCTGATGTAGTACCGTATTTAAGTCTAGCTGCATCTTAAGCGGCAATCTGGTAGTAGTCGTCCTTGGAGGCATGGACTGATTGATACCATTAATGACCTTTACTTCAGCCATCTTTTCCAACTTAGTGCATTTTCCCAAACCCAGCCTGACTCGACCCATTCACCTAAAAATTAAATGTTCTCGAGGTTAAGTCCTGAAATATCACTTGTTACATGGTCGTCTTTTGTAATAATAGCTTCGCCTCTAGCGGGTTGTTGTTGAGATGATGTGGAGCAATTAGTACTAATTTTGTGGCTACGGATCAGCATTCTTTTGTCAGGTATGAGATACAACTCCCTATACTTACGCCAATTCTATCGCGACTCAGGAATGAGGAGAAATCAAGAGTTTCATTATCAGGACAGTTCCTTAACGCGATTACGAGTAATTTTCTACTTATTTGTCAGCTACCGATGATTGGTTCCGTTTGCGAGCGCGATGCCGCTAATGCCAATCGTCACTTCTCTAGCATTATTTACATCGTTTGTGGCATAATGGCGTCGAAGTTAGCCATGGGTTTCCTGAACGTTGGAGGTGTTATCTGACCCACTGCTGCTCACCTGTGCATTTGGGCTCCTTCATTTTCGTTGCCTATAGTTGCGTGTTGGTTACGTGCTTCCTCATTTTCTATTTCTCCTCACTCTCCCAATGCTCAGGCTTACACTCGGTGCTGCTACCTAGGCGCTTCCCTTGGATCCCTCGTCCTTGCATCCGCAAGCACCCTTGGTGTAGCCACTGCAGGTGGGCGAGGAAGGAGCCCTTCTTATGGGTGAGGAGGGCTCTTTATGGGTGAGAATGCCTCACGCTTTCCCCCGTGGTCATAGCGCGCCGAAGAGGCCCTGCTCACTTACACTCGTCGACAAAGGCCGGAACTCAGTAAATTACAGGATGATGCCGTGGTTCCTATTAATGTGATGTGCACCATACCATTGATCTCACGGAAAGTATCCGTGACAAAATGTTAGTGTCTACTGTATTTTATGGCATCGAAATAGAATGAAAACTCAAGGTTTGTCCACGACACTTATGCTAGTAATATTGGGTTTCCGTTGAATTGATTAAAACTTCCGCGGTCCATGTCTGTGATGTTATAGTTTTCTTTGGTCGGCTCCGCGTTATCGTAGGGGCGTCCCCCCTCCCCCCCCCCGCTGGAATTCTACCTTTAAGACGCCTCCAGCAGCGGAGGGGATACGTTGGCGAAACCTGCAATATCGCGGAGCTGACCCTAAAAAAGTGTAATATCGTGGGCTTTAGGTGCTCCAACGGCTAAGGTTGCATCTCATCTAAGATCTTAACTCTTAGACAAGCACAAGATGTATGTCATTAGCGGGATTCGAACCCGCGACATAAGGCTAATCACACGAGTGCGTTACTGGCTGTGACAGCCGGCCGGGGCGTCACTCGTGCGGGAGACATATTTGTATTCCATTGCGTGACCAGTCGTCAGAGATTGCACCACCCGCGAAGCGTCATGCATATCTGCAGCTACTTAATTCCCTGCGAGTCCTCTCTACGCGACAGCGAGCCCTCGCTCGAGAACGGCGATACGCGAACGGCGATGTGGATGTCAGGGCTGCCGTTGAATCGGAACATTCAAGCTGTGCCCCCTGGAAGTCATTTGTAAGAATCCCCTCGAAAGATGTGTAATTGCCAAAGACTGGAAAGTAGCAAGCAGCCCAAATGTTTAGAAGCGGCGATAGAGAACAACCATATAATTAATGGCCAATATCGGTAACATTACTATCATGTGAAATTATAGAGCGAGTACTAGTCTTTTCAGTAACAATGGCATCTCTGTAACCGTTTTATTGATAAAAAACAGCATGAGTTCCGAAGGGGCAGATCTAGCGAAACTAAGGTGTCCAACCAATCTTGAAAATCTTAAAAGCCGAGGAAAAACCGTGAATTTCATATGGTCATTGAAAACCGGAAAATAGGCGGGCATTTTGGAAACTTGCCTTGAATATTGAAGAATTTCATGAAATCCTCTTTCCTGCACAGGAAAATTTAAAAAAAATTGAAAATATTTAATATGAAAATTGGGTTGATTGCTTGAAACCCATCAGCTCTCGTTGAAGAGCCAGAAATGACGCATCGGGGAGAAGGTGAAGTTTTCGTATTGGGAGGGAGAGTGAGTTAAGTGGTTGGAAAGCGGGGATATCACTTGTGTCCGTGTGACGTAAGATTTGTAGGTTCGGCAAAAGCGTCACCGCCCATCACTCCTTCTTTGTCATCGCCATTCCTCCTCGTTCCGACGCAGTCCGTCGCTGGCCGCCGTGTCTTCCCTTGGTCATTTCTGATCATTCTTTCATTGGTCCAGGAGGTGATTCTCTCAGTCGCTTTGTGTTACTTTCTTATTTTTATCGGAGAAGGACAAAAGGTTGATCATTGATTTGCATTACATAGGTCATAATTCGAAATTATGGTGGAAATGGGGAACATTCACTATTTGTTATAACTCTTTGAATGTGAAGTTTATTAACTAAAATGTCCTTGGCGAAAATTTGCTGAAGAATTAAGTTGTGTAACAAAAATATTACTCTTTGAAAATTGTACCTTTTCTGCAGCTTAAAAACACGACGTCATCGCATGACGTCACGGCACGGTATCACTATGGGCGTTGTTTATCTGTTTATGCGTGGGGGTAAGTTGCTCAATGAATAGTTGGCGATAGCGTATGCATTTATCTCATTTGTTTATGCAATAATGCATGCAATAAACGATCGTATTTAGATTTTATATTTACGTAGTATGGATGGTAACGAGAAAATTGTATAATGCCTCTTTAGTGCCCAAGAATTTCTACTGCGTCTATGCAATCGCTGTTTTTTTTTTTTTTAAGAAGAACGCCGCCATAAGGTAGTCAACCGAAGGAAATTGTCGGAATGTGCTTTTTTTAAGTATTTTTTCCGTCATCGTTTCGTTCGAGAAACGGCTAAAAACCTCAAAACGATATATTCACTTCGTTTTCTTTTAAAAATAAATGTCTATCTCCGTAGCAATATGGAACCTATACCGTGCTGTGACGTCAGAAGGCGTTTCAGGTCACGAGAATTTTGTCAATTTCCGGGAACATTTTAATATCATTTAATAATCTTTGTGGTGGGCGTAGAAAAATTTGGCTTATATATTTGAATTGGTGAGAAAATTTCGCTTCAGGTGCATCATTAATCTTTCAAGAAACAAATTTCATGCATATTCCCCATTAGGCTCCCTGCTGCTGTCATTGCCATCTCGCGCTAATTCCAAGTATTTCTCGACTGCCGTAGGTTAGTCTCAGCCCCTAGATGTAGGAAGCGGACGGTAGAGAATTTTCAGCCATTGTATTTCCTACTCGTGTACACTATTCTTTACAGTTAATCGTTAAATAATGTATTTAAATGAAACCAATACTTTCGTTTGTCGTGGGATTTCAGCTGAGTAATTCAGTCCTTTTTACTTCGTAGGCATACAATAAGACTTGTGTCGCTCTAAATGCAGGTATTACGTCGCGCGTGTCAACATATCGATGAGAAAAATACAACATACATGGGTGAGGGGGGATTTGAACCGCAAATAATAGGGTTTTCGTTCCTTACTAGGCTGGAACGGCCAGTCCTAACTAATTTGTTCATTTCTGCATCAAAATGTTTAGCTTTGGGGAATAGGCATGAGTGACATTTTGTACTTAATCCTCTGATGTTGCACGTCTTCATGCACTACGGCTAATTAATTATTGTAGGACTAGAATATTCGCGGGTGATAAGTCATGCGATTAATTGAGAATGCGGTTTTTACTACCCTTAATATAAATAGGTGTCTGCTGTCAGTGATAATCTTAAACTATTATTAACGGCATCATAGAACTGATATACTTCTGGGAAATTAAGTATTTCTGTAAAAAAATAGATAAATAACGGTAGAGACAAGGGTGGCAGGTCATTCCTAGTTGCGCCTCATTTCTATAGTCTCAAGATCAAGGGAGTGATCGCGGAACATTCTTTTATGGTGACGCTGTTGTAATCAATGATTGCGAATTGATTGACTGAATTCGAAGCGCACTGATAACAGAGCAGTTTAAATGACGTACTCAGATTGGTGATTTAATCCGCATGACAAAATATGAAAATTGGATTCATTTTCCTCAGCGCATTGTAAAGGCTGTTTCGTTTTCACCTGAGAAACTAAAATTAATCATCGAATATTTTTTGTTCTATATTTTGAATTAGCATTTTATTATTAATAAAAATAGGTGTGCTGTGTCGCTAATACGACCACAAGGTTTAAACAATAAGGACAAACGGAATACGATTTCCGTGCCATTGTATTGAATGAAACAAATGTACAGAAGAGCAGTCCACATTCCTCACATTCCCAGTTCACTGGTCTGCCTAATCGCCAATCTCCATTTTTTGCATTGGACACGCAGATGAACGCAAACGTTGGCAGCACGCGAAGTACGGGATGCAGTTGAACTCGGCGTCGTGATTCCTGACGCAAGGCGATGCCGGTGTCCTTACGTTGATGCTGCTGTTGGCATCACACAACCAGATTTATCTCAGCTTATCACATTATGCCAACCAGTATAGCGCATTATTTTTCTTCGACATTACAAACCTTGTTGAAATGGTCAGAGCGGCCGGTGCTCACCGAGCGCACACATTCGGTTTGCTCAACGCGTTTCCACCTCTTCGCTGCGCCTGATGGTACCAATAATTTTGTAGTGACGTGAGTGGACAATACAACAATAATAATATCATTGGCTTAAGTTTATTCATTAAAGTGACGATGCAGCGGGATGTCTGGAACCACGTTTTCATAATGTTTAATTTTTATTACATGCACCTCTATATCAGGCCGAATTATAAGACGCCATCACGTCAAAAATAAGGGTAAATCGATGGCCGTATTATATACGTCCATGTTTGACTCTCAGTTGTCTCAAATACAAAATTTATCATCACGGCATATTTCTTTAGGAAATGAAAACGGGAATATTCGTCCTTATATCCTGGACTTAACATTGCATTTCAGAGCCTCTGCTCTGGTAAACATTTATTAATGATCGCCTATGAACACTATCAAAGCTCGGAAAGTCTCCTCCGCTGACCGCGGTGTTAATAATCGTTTCACTACGCTTCCTGCTCTGCTGAGTTCTCTGCTGCTGCGAAGCAAGGCGTGAAGTTCGCGCCACTATGGGCCAGCTGAACAGTACGCTTAGTTCAATGAATGATAACTGTTTTTAAATGAATCAACTGGATAAATAATTTAAAATTAAATCGTCATCATTGGTCAACAATCCTGTGGTTGGTTTAACGTAGCCTTCCACTCTATTCTTCGATCGGCCAACCTCTTCATATTGACGTAACTCCTCTCTTTCACATCCTTCACCACCTATTCCATATATATCATACGAGGCATGCCTTTTCCATTCTTCCCGTTCGCTTTTCCCTCGACGATTGTCTTCATCAGGTTATCGTGTCTTTACACATGGCCGATTAAGTTGTGCCATCTTCTATTTAGGGTTTTCAGTAGACATCTCTTTTCTCCCACTCTTTTTAAGACTTCTTCGTTTGTCACTCGATCGATCCATTTCATCTTCATCATTCTTCGGTATCACCACATTTCAAATGCTTCTAGCCTGGACTTCTCTGCTGCTGTTATTGCCCATGATTCGCAGCCATATAGTAGAATGCTCCAGATGTATATTCTAAATAAATGTTTCCTCACTTCCACGCTTGTATTGGCAGCTGTAAGCAGAATCTTCTTCTGATAAAATTCCCTTTTCACCTGGGTAATTCAACTGGCAATTTCTGTTTTACTTCGTCCATTGCTGGTTACTCGGCTTACCAGGTAACATAACTCTTCTACCTCCTAGGTTTTTTGTTTTCCTAGTTAAACTTTGGTCCTGGCTTCTTTTCTTCTACTGCATACCAATACCTTAGTCTTATTTTTATTGATCTTCAGGTGATGTCTGGTCATTGCCCTTACGGATACGTTTCGGTATTAATGTGACGTGCTTGAAGAGCCGCTTTGTGGGTAGGCGTTGAAAGGAGAAGAAATGGACTGAGGGTTACTTTTATGGGGCAATAATAAATGTTCCCTACGGTAATCAGTGGGGGATAGAGAATGCCAAGAGAAATGTTGAGGGTTTGTACACGTGTTTTTTTAAGAATTTATCAACCTGACTTAGTCTCAAATAATGCATAACGGCTGACATTGTACAGAATTGTCTTTTTCTGCCAAATTGCTTGCCTTTTTCAGGTTTTCCTTAGCCTTTTTTGAGTAGTAGCCTACATTGATCCTTGGACAGGAAGTAGATAAGTTTGTGTACCGCGCTAAGAGGTTTTCAAACCGTGAACACTTCAGGAGTTTCAAGTCAGAGAACAGTGTCCAGCTATTTGATTTAAGCTGGGCACTGCCAGGGATTTCAATTTCCTTAAGAATTCCAGCACTGGCTGCTTAAATGCATAAGAAATTCCTTAATGAAATCAGCGCACTCCTCGACATTATTATTGTTTCAAAAGGTATTTACCTGCTCGTTATGCCGATCCAATGCTTCCCCACGCCTGATGTGAGGTTATTTTTTTTGTATTGGCTTCTTTGTGATTAGATACACAGGCAAATTTTTTAATAATCGGGGCACTGTATCGTTGTACAATTTTGAGATGGCGAGAGGAATCTCCTCCAAAACACCATCCCCCTTTTAACTTTGTTGCAAATTAATCACATTATTATATATATATTTTAATTAATCACATATTATATATAATAAATACAAAATAAAACAGACAGACGACGAAAACATAGAAACACGCAAAAGAGACACTCACAAAAGTACTCACTCACATAAACTTCTGCCGAAATCTCCGGTGGAAGGCCTTCTGGCAGACCCAATAAAACACTCCTTCCCCTCCCTCCACCCACCCACTTGCCAGGTTCTTTCCCCCGTCGACATGTGAGCCCAAGCCACTTCATCCTAATCACCCAGTGGAAATCTTCATCAAACTCTTCCTCACCAAAGTAAGTGATAATAATTTCCTTCAATCCCTCACTCCACCCAAAAATCTCACTCGCCTTGAATCTCTAGCCCTAAAAAACCTCTCAGCCAATGAAGACATAATCATCACTTCTGCAGACAAAGGCTCTACCGTAGTCGTTCTTGACAAAGAAGCATATGTATCCGAAGGTTTAAGGCAACCCAATGACACAAATTTCTATTCTCCCCTTACATAAGACCCCAATCCCCAATTTCAAATTGATATTCTTACCTTTCTCAAAGAGTTCGGCCCCGCGGAGGGTCTCACCACCTCAGACATCAACCTTCTATCTCCCACCTACTTCAAAACTCCATACTTCTACTTGCTTCCGAAGATTCACAAACCAAACAACCCTGGTCGCCCTATCGTATCCAGCCGCAATGCCCCCACTGAAAGAATCTCTGCTCTACTCGATCACTACCTTCAACCAATAGTCACCTCCCTCCCTTCCTTCATCAAAGACTCTTACCACTTTCTTGACATCCTTAATTCCACCCCCATTCCCAAAGACACCAATATTCTCATGGCTACGATAGATGTGGTATCACTCTATACTTCCATTCCCCACCATGAAGGCCTAGAATCTCTCCACTACTTCCTCTCACTACGTCCAACACCCCACTCTCCATCCACCAGTTTCATCACTCGCCTAGCAGAACTTGTCCTTACCAAAAATGCCTTCTCATTTAATTATAACAATTATATCCAGATCCGAGGGGTCCCTATGGGGACCCGCATGGCACCATCTTACGCCAACATTTATATGGGCCATCTAGAAACTTCATTCCTAAACTCCCAAGTGCTCACACCCCTCCTGTGGGCCCGATACATTGATGATGTTTTCCTCCTGTGGCCCCACGGGCGCGACTCTCTCATCTCTTTTATCTCTTCTCTCAACTCTTCTTCCTCTATCACGTTCACCTCCTCCATCTCTGATTCATCCGCCACCTTCCAACATTCTCCTTGAAGACAACAAATTCATCACCTCTATCCACAAAAAGCCTACCAACCACGAACAATATTTGCATTATAATAGTTGTCACCCGCCACACACCAAACAATCCATTCCATACTCTCTCCGTCCGGGCTCACCGTCTTTGCAACAATGCCCCCTCCCGACACCAAGCCATAGAAAACCTCCATCACGCCCTCCAGATACGTGGGTACCCAGAGCCTCTCCTCAGAAAGAAAATTCTATCCCCTACCGCCAATTACACACCCCGCATCAAAAATAACCCTCCCGGCCGATTGAATTTCATCACCAAATTTTTTCCCGGCTCACACAAAATAAAAAGCATCCTGAGAGATCTTTACCCCATCATAAATACCAACCATACAACATCAAATCTCCTTCCCGCCTGCCTTTCCGTTACTTACAGAAAAGCACCCAATCTTAGCAATATTATTAGATCCACCCGACCCACTCTTCTACATACTCCCCTTCCTTCCAATTTCTCTTCACCTTGCAAACGCCCGAGATGCAAATGTTGCTTTCTACTCCGCTCAGCCTCCTCATAAGTCCTTACAAATCCTCCTCTACACCCTCCTGCACCTCCACCAATGTAGTTTACCGCCTCTCCTGCAATTTCTGCCCCTCCTTCTACATTGGAGAGTGCACTACACCACTAGCTATCAGGATGAACAACCACCGGCATTCCACCAAAATTCCTCCCTTCCACGAACCTATCCCGAAACATACTGCCCACCATAATCAAACTTTTGACAACTGGTTTTCCCTCGCCATAGTGGAATTACGTTACACTTGACGAACTTAAGGCTTCTTTGAACGCCATCTTTCCATTTATGATCTTGCAGCGGCGCATGATCATAAATGGAAAATTCCCTGGACACAAACAATCTATAATGCTTCATATTAAAGAAGGGAATAATGCCAAGCGTTCATTTTACGAACCAAGCCTACAGCTTCTAAAATCGTGAGGCCATGCATCGCGTTCCTCGAACTATACGCATGCTGTTGCTTTCGCGTTGTACCTACATTTCCCGCGCATTCCGCCCTGCCTCTCCCCATTCCACCTCTTGTTCTCGCCTCCGAGAGGGAGAGGCAGAGGGGCAGAGGCTATCTTATCTCAAATAGATCGAGTTACATCCTCGTTCGTAGAGCAATAGGAAGCCTGCGGTAGGCTAGGCTCATTATGATTACTCCCTGTCATCAATGAGTGCGTGGTAGACCGTTGGGTGCACTGTTCGAAGGCGGACCAAAAGGTAATGCGTCCAAATCCGGATGAGGCATCTTGATATGACCTCACCTAAAATCCTCGCGGAACGATTTTCAGAGCTTTGTGGAAGGTCGGAAAACTGGCCACTAAACCTGAATGTGTGAATTTCACATGCCTACCATCCGAGTATGGCAGATTTCCACCCTCTCCAGCAAAACCAATCACAGGGTTCATCAATGAGGGAGTGATTGTAAATTATGATGAACTATCTACGAAGAAACAAATTGAACAAATCTTTTGAACGAATAGTCTTAAAATTACATCTAAATATGTATGGAGTATTGCCGACACCGATCAGTCTGTTCTGCCCGTATGTAAAAACTTAAACAATTTAACTATAGAATTATAGAGGTAAAGGCAATGGAAAACTTAAATGCTGAAAGTTCAGAAACGAAATTTTTTTCGTAAAATTCCACAGAGGAAAAATAAATCGCTTTGACCGGGAACTGAAAGTACAATTTCATACAAGTAACTTGACGATCCCCCTGAAAATGTTCTTAACTATAACTTTATATATGGTTATTGCCTCCGTTCTGTGCGTTGTTACCCAAAAATAAAAGTTAAACAGATATTTCATATTATTCAAATAAAGATTAACAGGGGAGTTTTTTTGGCACATCTAAAAAGTATCTGATTGATAATGAGTACCTGGTGATTGTTCCCCGCCCTGCCACACACACTTCCATTATCTTGCTGGGAATTCTGTAGATGTACTCTGTGAACAAATGGAGGAAAACCCGAAAGCACTTTGACCTTGTAAATTGTAGGAAATTGTAGGGTATCATTCGATTTTCATATTAGTAAAAGACAATAATCGTAGGTTGTTACATATGATAGGTAGAAGGACGATTTTTTAATTAACCTCTTTTTTAGTGAGTTTACCAATTGCCCCACCAAGCCCATCGTGAATCCCACTGAAAAAAGTTAACCTACAGACGACATTATTTCAAATCGTAGATGATTTATTCAATAACTAGTGATAATATTATTTGACAGTCACTAAACACTCAGCCACAACTCCCAAGCCACACGTTGAAAATCCCAAAACCCTCAAGATAAAATTGTGATTCAATGTCTATGTAATTACTGACTTACTCCTTACTTTCTTACCCCAATTCTTTCTAATCCTTACTTTCAACCCCAATAAGGAAGAGGAAAACATATTTGATACTTTGCTTCGAGAGGAGAGCTCTGAACTGCTATCTATGCTTCTGGGTAACCTGATTGCCGATGTAAATCCCCGCCTCGGTGAAGACAAACATGACATGAATTCCCAAGGTGGGATTCGTACCCTCGGCTACTCTCGGCCGAAGCTTAACCCACCGACTGCGGCAGAATCCAATTTATTGTTTTTGTTATTTTCTTCACTGTCAGTTGTTGACTGCACTAGCAAAACTGCAATGGGGCACATTGGAAAGTTTTTTCATCAGAGAATTGGATTGCAACTATCGAAAAGGTAAATTCTTTCTGAAACGTAACATCACGGAGTAGTTTCGCTGTTCTTTCGTTGTTTCCGCTGGTGCCACTCACTGAGAAATGTAGGATACCCAGGAGTCGTGCAGTTCAACGAAATAGTAGGTGAACGTTAGAGAACGTAAGATTAACGCTTGTCAATCGACATCAGCTCTCAACGTGTTATATTTGGCGTTGCTGTCGTTGCGCACCTGTATTTAGTTGCTTAGTGTTTCAAGTTCAGTTACGCAGGAATAGGAAACATAATAATTATTTCGATACTCAATCATTGATGCTCAATGCTCTCTGATTGGCAGTCCATTGTGGGATCCGTCAAGGTGTCAACATTGAGGAAACCTCGCGGTAGGTACTGTCAGTCACCCCACAACGGGCGAGTGTCGTGAGCCAACTTTCACATGACAAGCAAAGGCTCGGCTTAGCTGAAAGAGAAACTGGTTCAAGTTCCCCGGGCGCATTCAAATGACGAGAGATTCTCCCGGAAGAAAATGAAGCCGCAGGAGCGCGCATCGCGGCCTCAAGATGGAGGAAGTTCCTCCGGAAACGTCCTCTGGTGAAATCTACGTCCTCGTGCGCGCCATCGCATTTCCCCATCCCATATCCTCTCGACTTTCAACCGCCGTGTGTGATTATGCCGGATATCATCGACGTCAGCTAATTGCCGGCAGCTAGCAACCTCAGCAGGTTGTTACCCACGTTCATTTTTTTCGAGCGGACCTTTCGCGACCGCAGTGAAATGGTTCGGTGCGAGGCGAGAGGAAACACTTCCCTTTCATGTCATCCTTTTTCGGAACCCGTTCCATCTTCTCCTCGCCTTCAATGGCTAAAAGTCGAAAACCCCTCGCCACACACTTCACAGCTGCTTGCCAGGGAACGACTAGACATCGCTGGTATTTATTCGCTTTCAACCGCTGTCACCACCGTCGTGATGATGATGCCGGATGCCATCCACGTCTGCGAATTGCCTGCGGCATTCGTATTCTTACCGGGTCCCTTGCCAGCGTTAACGCTTACTGGATGTTCGTTACCGATTGCACTCCGTGACAAGAAGTCCGTTCACTGCGCTGCGTGACTTCATGAATATTTTCTCCGTAATGTCTCCTCCTCCTCAGAGAGGTTGACCGCCTTGACATTCGTGCGTTTGGCGATCGGGAACTCCCCACATGCACGCTTTCAGTAATTTCGTACTTCCGTATTTTTGCTCTCTAATTTCGGCTCGCTTTTGTTTGGATCGGGTTTGTGTCCCGTTCGCACCACAAGCTTCCTACTCTAGCTAGGCTTATGTTGGTTGGCCGCTGGCCGTGTGAATTCTAGTCGACGCTAACCATGGTAAGAGTGTCTACCACGGCCGAGAAACAACGTTTCGCGCTAGTCAGCGGCTTTTGATGCATGCGTAAACGGAAGTAAAGTGGAAGGAAGCCTATCTTTGAAAATGGAACCAGCAAGAGAAGGACGAGGAGCGTATTCAGAGGATGACACTGGATTTCTAATCGATCTCCATGGATCGGAAATGAGTCTTCCTGATAGCTTGTATTTCATCGATCATGCTATGAAACGTTTTAGTAATTGTGTGACCACCTTGTACCCCACAATTGTTCTGTTATTTTGTTAAGTTTCTTGCATTACCTGGGTCCGTACAGCTTATGTATTACTGCCTGTGCTTATCTTGCCGTGCAGAAAATTCATTTGCGAAACTAAGTAACTTAGAGCTTAAAGAATATCGCCGACACTCGCCCCGGGTGACTTTTCATATCTTCGTGCTTTCGGACTGCTTTTACACCTTTAAGGTTTTTTCAGCATCATGCCTTTAAATAGGTCATTTAAGAACAGTACAGTGTGGTGTATATTGAGGGACCGGATTTTAAAATGTCCAATCGTGATGAGACATAATATGCATGATGTAACACTTGCATGTTTCATTTGATGTAGCATAAACTTTTGTGCGGAATGAGCCAACTTGAGCGATCATTTAATGAGAGGCTTGTAATTAATCGTTTCACCAATGTTTGGAGGTGAAACTCAACATGTGACGTATCACTACCAGCAGCCCAAAGCTGGGTTTTCATGCGCGAATTTCGGTCTCAGCAGCCAATCAGAGGCCCGGACACCTTCGCGCAGATTCGCGTTGCTCTATATGAATAAAGTTTATCTTTTGACGCTTGAAGCGTGTAAGGAGGATAGCGGTCCCGTAGTGGGTCCGGAAGCATCTCGTACATCATGGTTACAAATTAAGTACAATCATAGTTTAGACTACTTAAACTGTAGCTCAATAATAAATTCTATAATGCGAAATACAGTAATTATAACAAAACTAGTATCAGTGTTACTTTGGTTTAAAATTAATGCGTAAACATTTCAAGTGAGAAATTAATGGCTGAGATATCCAATTTTTCCACTAGTATTTGCTTTTAATTTAAATGCGAATGGGCATATTTCCGCAAATGTAGGTTGCGACGAATGCATATCATGCTAATTAAAGTACAGGAAGTGTAAATTTAAGTCTGGGAAATCGATACGGGTTCCCTTTCTTCAAAAACATGCGGTACAAGAGAGAGACATTAGATAGCATTGTAATCATGAAATCCTATTGTTTCCGAACCCCAGAATGCATACAATGAGTAAAAAGATGAGAATGTAATATTAAAAATAATATAATAGGTAAAGATGAACCGTAGAAGAAGAAAATTACAATTTTTCATGCGAATGTTTTTACGGCGCGAGGTACAGAAATCCTGAATAGGAAACTGCATGTTTAATTCAATAAGGTAAGGTAATCAATAAGGTAAAGGTAAAAGAAAAGGTATTCAATAAGGTAATTCAATAGGGTTCAAGTGTAATTGTTTCATTTCGTATACACGCAGCTAATTGTTAACTGACACGCCGCACAAGTCATTCAATTCTTGAACTGAAGGAAGTGTGCACAAAGTTTTCTATCAAAAGACTTCTTCTTCGAAGATACTGTTGGAGTTCGACTCCTTCGATAAATTTCGCTTGTTGTTGAAGTTAATCCAGCACTATCTTCGTCCACGACAATTAAATATCGTCATCAGATATATCTGTAAGGGCGCAGATTCTGAAAATATATGGAAATGAATGCATATTTAAAGGAAATAAGTAGAAGTTTGTACGTAAAGTTGTTTATTTGGCCGTGATTGGCAACACTTCCAAAATAATAGTTGCAGTACAATGCAATACAATAATTACAAAATCTCTACCGATATCCCAGTGAATATTTCTTGTTTGAGCGAAAACATCATTTGCGGCTGTCACATCGCACTAGCATTATTTAACATGTTATATACAAAAAAATACTGCAAGATACAAAAGTTGAATTTATTAACAACAGCCAATGTCCACAATAGCACCTATTTGTACCCTTGGTACGAAATACTGCATCTTATGTAAATGATATATTTATAGACCACAGAAATCATTTTAGTTGAGATCTGCATAGGTCTCAAAATATCAATCATGCATCAAATGACTTACCAAATGCCTTAATAAAAAAATAATGCATAGTTCCTGGTGAGGAATTTATATCTGCTGCATGAATTATAGATTAAAAATTGACATTGCCACTTAAACGTGCAGGGGCTCAGATGGTTAATACTTGCCACACCCATTATTAATCATATTGATCACGTGCGATGAAAAATTAGTAGCTGTTTTCCAAATTAAGTAACACTTTTCCGCACGAGTTTAAGCACAGCATGGTTTTGAGTTAATTCCCAAATAGTTAAATAACTTGCTCAAAAGCCCACGTACATTATGGTCCGTCATCCATGGTATGTCCCTGATAATGGACATATACGAATAAATTACTGATCTACAATATCAGACCAATGGCTTCAAACTACAGAAATTTAAGTGAATAGCAATTAAATTCAGGAAACACTGGCACAGAATTGAATTCATTGAAGCTTGTCAACATTTAGAAATAACATCACAAGTGCACACACAAAGTGGGGTCCATGTACTTGTCTATGTGTATATTCTGATCGTCATCACGGCAACGTTTTAAGCGGTATACAGCTTTTATTTAGTGTCCAAACGCAACTGTAGTAAACAAACGTATGGCAACGTAAAGTGGAGAAGAAATCCCCCAAATCAGGGTTCATAACGAATGCCATGTTGGCATCCAACGTGCGTGCGAGGGAAGTACTCACACGCTATCAGGGCAGTCTAAATGGATTGAAAATTCACACCGAAGAAAAAGTCAAGAATAGTGCAAACTTCTAGTTTCAGCGCACCAATGCGTTCTAGCACAACGCTGTTTTGATTTGATGGCGACGCTGCTTTAGTTTCATAACCCCAATAACTAATGAAAAACAATGAATAATGAAATTTACTCCTATTGAATACCCATTAAAATGTTTTACCCTTCACCCCCACAAAACAAGGATATGGCAAACCAAATGGACCATAAGCATACAAAATACTAAGAAGTAAGGTTACAAAAGTAATGTTAGAACGAAGGTTTCCGTAGTGAGAAAGAGGCTACATGAGAATGAGAACATTCTCATTTTACCGGCGGATAAAGGCAACGCTACAGTCCTGATTACAAAAGAGGAGTACGAACCGCAGATATCTGACATCCTCGAGGAAACTACCTACAGAAAACTAAAGACCGACCCGACGGCCAAAACGGAACGAAGCACTGTGGCCATAATGGAGAAATCTTCGATTCCAACTGAAGAACAATGAGGCCTTCTGCTGCGTGCCACCAAGGCTGCACGGACTTCCTAAGATACATACAGGAGGGAGTGCCGCTCTGACCTATAGTCAGCCAAATCGACGCGCCGACCTACCAACTTGCCAAATACCTGGCTCAGTCTCTGCAGCCACACGTTGCGAAAACTCCATCATATGTGAAGAACTCTGCTCACTTCATCGACATCCTAAAAAATGTCTCCATCGACAAAAGCGATATTTTAGTGAGCTTCGATGTGGTGTCGCTTTTCGTCAACGTTCCGATTCAAGACGCAGTAGAAGTTATTAGATCGCTCACATCCGATGGAATTCCGAAGGACTTCCCGGAACTAGTGGAGCGCTGCCTAAGGAACTCGTTTTTTCTATGGAATGGGTGCCATACGAACAGATGGAGGGTGCGGCGATGGATTGGCCACTATCGCCAGTGGTGGCGATTCACTGCATGGAGAAATTCGAGAAAGAAGCGCTCGAATCCTACGAGAAGAAGCCGAAGCTGTGGCTAAGGTCTGTGGACGACACCTTCGTCATCGGGCCCCATGGTGCACAGGAATTACAGGAGTTCCTTCGATACCTAAACGCGCAGCTATGGAAATGGAGAAGGAGCAATCCTTACATTTTCTGGACGTCTTGGTGACCAAGAAAGACAACGGGAGACTTTGCCACGCTGTCTACAGAAAGCGGACACACACCGACCGCTACCTCAACGCAGCATCTCACCACCATCCCAGTCAGAAGACCTCATTAGTCGCTACACTAACCAATAGAGCCTACAATATCTACGATGAACAATCCCTCTCGACGGAGGTAAAGCATTTCACGGCGGCATTGCAGAGAAATGGCTAACAGAGAGAATTGGCCCCAAAAAGGACCGCGAGGGAAGAGGAAAAGTGACGCCAAACCCCCACCGAAAACCATAGAGATGTTGACGGAGAGCCAGAATCATCACGCAAATTGTATTTCACCATCCCTTTCATCGCTGGAACATCAGGAAAGATCGCCAGAATGCTCAAAAAACATGACGTGGTCACTAGATACAATTCTGTGACCAAGATTAACTGTTTACCCGGGTCCAAAGACACCATTCAGCAAGAGCTATACGAGGGAGTATACGAGGTGCCTTGCTCCTGCGGAAAATCCTTCATTGAAGAAACCTGCCACTCGATGAGTGTACGGATAAAAGAACACCAGAGGGCGACGAAAAATAAGCAATTCCGACTTTCCGCCATCGCCGAACAGGCGTGGTCAGAACCCGGCCACGACATAAATTTTGGCGAAATTTGTGCAACTTTGACCTCATGCTAATTGTTAAGTGCTGTGTACTACGAAAAATGATTTGCGTCATCGCATGCACAGGTCTTTTGAGAATATTAATGCAAAGTTTCAGCTTCCTGGCTTGAAAAAATCACTTTTTGAATTTTGGCCAGGTATTTTCGATTTCCGACCACTGTGCGACGGTTCTGTGAAGGCGGTGTAAACGCAGGTTATTTTAGACCTCCATATTCACGATTCAACCCTAGTAATGTAAACGGGGCATTACCGGGTTACATATGCTTAACACTGCGCTTGAGAGAATGTTTAACATTACGCTTATTTGAGAGAATGTTTAACATTTCGCTTGCAACTTATGTGGTGAATGGAAATAACAACCTGTTGATTATCATGGTTGGTAGTTAAGTAGGCATTTGAAACTTAACCTTCCAAAAATAAATATACCTTACTTTCAATGTGCTCATTAACGATATGTAGTATCGCTCTCCGCTCCGTTGTCATTGCATTATTTCCAACTTCACTTAGTCGTGTCATGACGTAGTCTATAATCGCATCTACGTCTTCATCCTCAGAATGCCCTGCCAACGCAAGGGTGTGTAGCAGGGAGTGAACAATCTGTAGCTGCTGACTACCGTACAATTCAGGGTGCGTGGTAGGTGGTGAATGTCACCAAACATGCACCACGGTCGACGTGTACTACCCACATAATGAGATTAGTTCATTAACGAGACGAGTTCATTGCTGGGTACAAATGAAAAAAATCCAATTTCCATTTGACATGCGAGAAATACCACTAACATACTAAACATGTTAGACCATGGTATACAATTCAAATCAAAGAAAACTAAATATACACTTGCTGTCATGAAGGGATAAAAATATGCTAGTCCTTTCATGCAATTATGAGACATGTACTGCTTTTGTGGAAAATGTTAGATACGCATTCAAAAGATCGTAAAATGCTTGCTACAAATGACACAATTAAGTGTTAATATGTACAAAGTAATTTAATAATTAATGATTTGTCACGCATTTCCAAAAATACGTCAATTAATTAACTCTCAGGACCGAAGAACACGTATTGAGGAATTATTATTATTCCGACAGGCACGAAATGTATCTATTAGGCAAGAGTATTCAGCAGAATCCCGACCTGTCGGCACGAAAATAACATTAAATCATTAGGTGCACGCTGAAAAGCGGTCACTTATTGAGGCTGGGACAGGATCAACGTGTAGCGTGTACGTGAAACGCAGCAAAGAGAAGAACACGTAAAGTATAGGTATCGGATACCACCGCCATGTGCGTGTATACGTGTACGCGAGGAAATGGGCAACTTTCATCTCCACACGTCTCCCGTACACGGAGAACCAATCAGAGCCGAGTATTTTGGGGGATTGCGGTACATTCTTTGCGGGTTTTCCAGCGGGTCAAGTGTTCAGCTGCCGACGTTTGGCTGACTCCGCCATTGTCCCCAGGGCATTGATGCCGATTTAGGATTTAGTCGCCTTTATATATCCTCTCGGTCGGGTCAGGTGGCCCCTGGTTGCCGCTCTTCGACCTCGTTTCCTTAATCTTGCGGATTATTTGCCGTGGAGGGCAGCCGTGCCGTGGATTGGCTGAGTCTGTGTTGAAGTTTCTCTGATCTCCAAGCGGATCTCAATGCCCCCTTTTGTCAAACGGTCCCAGTATCCGTTTACCATACTGATGAGTTTGGCGTCGTCAAAACAGGTGCTGTGATCTTTCGTTAGGCTGTGCTCCGCGATGGCCGATTTCCCGGGATAGCTCTGTCTAATGCATCGTCCCTTCACTCTGCTTTCTAAGGTTTGGTCAGTCTCTCCTTAGTACGCTACCCCGCACTCACAAGGAATGCGATACACTCGAGGAGTTTTAAGTCCCAATATGTCCTTGACCCGGACAAGACGATTCCTCAGCTTTTGTAATGGCATGTGGATTGACTCTAAGTTGTACTTTTTCAGTATTCTGGAAAATATTCCCAAGATGGTGGCACTGTCAATCTATTCCGCCACCTGGTGACGACGACGTACGTCATGTACGAGGGAAAATGAAATTGCGATGGCGTGGCCTTGGGTTCCCCTCTCTCACCGGTGATGGACAACATTTTTATGGAAGATTTTGAGATGAGGGCCCTAACCTCCGCGGAATTTAAGCTGAAGTATGGTGTAGTAGGTGGCGAGAGGTGCATGGGAGGCAGGCTGTGGCAGCAGGCAAGGTCCTTGAAGGATACGTTAAGGACCTTGGGCAGCAGGATCCTCTTTTGTGGGTGGAACTTTCCAGAATCAGATGGCTTTCTCCCTCTGTCTCGTTTGGTAGTCCTTCTTGAAGGATCCTTTCAGGGCCAATGCAATGTCTCTTTTGTTGTACCCATCAGGTGGAGAGGTTTTCCTTAAATGTTAAGTTCCATTGGCAGACTTAATTGCCTGCTATCGTTCGGGCACGTTGAACCATGGTCGACAGGACTTCTCTTCGTTGGGAGGAGTTGCTGCGACCATTTAAATAAAGATCCGTTAGTGTAGGTTTTCTATACACAGAAATATTTCCAATTTCCAGGGTTCCGTCTTCCTTGCGGTGGACCAGAATATCAAGGAATGGTTGATTCTTCTGTCCTCCGTTTCCATTGCAAACTTGATATTGGGGTGTTGCTCGTTCTGTGTCTAGGACCTCTGGTAGCGTCTCGGGTCCGTGCGGCCAAACAATAAAAGTGTCATCTACGTAGCGATGGAAGTATGTACTTCAGCTTCAAGTTTCGCGGAGGTTATGGCCCTCTCCTCAATATCTAACAGAAAATAGTTGACTATCGCCAGTGAGAGAAGGGAACCCATGGCCATAGCATCGGAATTTTCGAAGTACATGAAGTACGTCGTCGTTAACTCGTGGCGGAATAGATTGCCAGTGCTGTGGTCGAATCTGCCCTCCAAGAGTTGGATCGTCTCTTTCATGGGGCACCGGTGAACAAAGAGACGACATCAGAGCTGACTAGGATGTCGGCTCGGTGTAAGTTCCCTCAGAATTCGGACGAACTCGGCGGATTTTTGTGTGGTGTTCGCATGTGCCCACAAGTGGCGCTAGGACTCCGGTGAGATACTTCGCCAGGTTATGAGTGGGAGAGCCGAGAGCCGGGGACCCTTCCTGGTGTATATTTGGCGGTCCGTGTAGAATAGTTGGTATAGGGGCCTGTGGTGTGAGGCGTCTTCGCCTGGAGAATTCCCGCCTTCTTGATCCGGTCGATTGCTTTTCTTTCGGTGGGGTCACGAGGCAGTGGTCTGCACGCTGCGTCTCGCAGGATGTTTTGGATTTTTTGGTGGTATTCATCCTTCTTTAAGACCACCGTGGCTTTGTCTTTTTCTGCCGGCAACTGTGGTGTTATGCTGCGGGCAGCGCAGGGGGTTCCGTTCCTCCATGGTGATGTTAGATTCTAATCACGACCCTTCTAAGGGTCATTGTGACTTCACTCCTTATCTCCTCCTCTGGGAGCCTCCTGATTGCTTGTTCTATTCCTCCTATGATGTCGCTCTAAGAAATTGATTTCGGCAATGGAGCAAAGTTGTGGCCTCTGGAGAGAACTAATAAAGTTGATTCGTCCAAATGTTAGCGGGTCAGATTGATGATAATTCGGCCTTTGTCCCGTTCTTGGGTCGTTACCGTATGATTGGAGAGTGGATCGTAGTTGTTTTGCTGCCTCTCCGTGTTGCGTTGCGAAGTAGAAGATCACCTTGGGCACCCGTGGCTCTGTCCATGTAGTCCCAGTCAGAAGGGAGAGGGACGCAGGAAGGCGGAGGTGTATGCATTCCTCGCTTTTGCGTCTAGAGCTCTTCCTTTGTCATGAATCCGCTCCCGTATCATGGCGTTCCTCCTCATGGTGAGGTTCGCCGCGCCTCCGTCCACCACCGTACGGATGAGAGCGAATTTGGGTATCTTGGTCCCGGCACTTTAGGAGGAAGGCTAGCGAGCTGAAAATCTTCGCCTTCTCTTTCCGCAGGTCTTCAAGGTGGCGTATGATTCCATGTGTTTCCTTTACGTAGAGGTGTGTTAAGCAGGATTTAGTTCTTTTCCGGCGAACTAATGCAGTTAATTCTTCGCTGCCTGCCCTGTCCTCAAATCAATGCGCTGAGGACGATGGCGGAGTCAGCCTTTGAATCGTCGGTAGCTGAACTCTTGACCCGGTAGAAAACCTGCGAAGAATTTACCACATTAGTCCCCCAGAAAAGAACTAAATCCTATATTATGGGAGATTTTTCAGGTAATACCAGAGGCTGGCTCATGAATTTAAAGTGGTGGACAAGTAGCAATGGCTGTGTTTCAGAAATGGTTGATTACGAGGGTCGATTTCTTCAACCAGTTCAGTATTTAATTGGCAATATTCGATCATCTTTCAGGGAGATAGAAATAATCGTTGGCATAAGATTTAAGTAACGAGTAACTTAAAAGTCAGAACTGACATTTTAGCAGTATTTAATTAATATCACGAAACCATATAATTCCTTAAGGCCATGAACTATTCCGCGCTAAATGCTAAAGTGCAATAATAGAGAAAAGAAACAAATGAAATTTAATACGGAAAGTCTGACTTCGGCCACAATAAACGAATTAGTCACTCAGATAAGAAGAGGTATACCCCTACAACGGGTTGAAAGATAGTAAGGTTTATATTTATTAGGAAAACTGAGCACTACCACACGAGAAAATTCTAATGCTCAAACACGTGGTTCATAATGCAAGATACTTAATATTCCACGTTGAAAAGAGGCAGTTTGACGATAATTTAATTACACCTGTATCCATGGCTAGTATAATTCTCAGTAATATTAAACAAAATGGAAGGATATTTCTATGCCAATAATTTTCATGAAAGAAAAAAAGTACGCATTAGAAGTCGTAGAAATAGAGGCAAAAATCCCTGCTTACTGCATTACGGATTAAAATAGGAACCTCATGCCAGAACACTGAAAGAGACAATGCCACAACAGCATTAAAAGAATCGGAGAAAAATCGACGAACATATCACCCAAGTCTCAAATGTGTTCACGGTCATGTGAGTGAGAGATCTTTTCGAAAAGACGTGACGTGATTTTCCTCGCTGTTACAGACAGCGATGCTCTAAATCGGTCGTAGTGGTAGAATTTGGATTTCAGGGTCTCCAACGTTTGAGGCTATACGGTACTGATTAACATAAACCTATGGCTAACACAACTACCATATCCAGGGTAGGATTCGAGTAGAGTCGATTTTAGTTGCTCCAACTTCTGAGATTTTATCGTGCCTTTCTGATGTTCTTGTAAAACTAAGGATAACACGGCATTCATTCACGAGACGGCAATTCGACCCCACGGCTTTTGGGAGTGTCAGGCCGACGCGTTGACGACTCTTAGATTATTTCTCCTTTATAGAGAGACGAAGAGCATTTGATTGAAAAACAGGAGAAAAGAAATGGGAGAGAACAAAATCGGGCTACAGGAAGCAGCAAAAGAAGTTCTGGGGGGAAAAAAAGTTGTCAAGAAAAAGCCATGGATTACAGAAGAAGTCTTAGAATTGATTGAAGAGAGAAGCAAATATAAAAATGTGGAAATGAAGAATGACAACTTCGCTAAAAAAGAATCAGGGATGATATAAACCGTAAAGCGAGAAAAGCAAGGGAAATGTGGATGAAGGATCTATGCGAAGATGTACAAAGCAACCTTGCAAAAGGAAATGTGGAAGTTGCCTACAGGATGGTGAGAAATCACTTCAAGGAACGGGCTGCAAGATGTAACAGCATCAGGGACAAGAATGGAGAACTTGAACATGAGGCCAAAGTGAAGAGATGGAAGGAATACTTGGAAGAGTTGCACAATGGAGGCTATCTTAGAGCGGAAGTAATCGAAGAGGAAAATGAAGTCGGTAAGGATTAAATGGAAGCCCCAATCTTAAGTTCAGAATTTGATGCAGCTGTAAGGGATCTGAGGATAAATAAGGCTTCGGGAATAGATGAGATTCCTGCCGAACTAATAAAAAACGCCGGAAAGAAGACATTTACTCAGCTGTACAAAACCATATGCGATATGTACTCAACAGAAGAGATACCCGCGGACTTTGAGAAGAACATCATCAACCCTATTGCCAAAAAGAAGAGGGCTGAGAACTGTGAACAGTTTAGGACCATAATCCTGACGACACATGCCTCGAAGATATTGACGAGAATCATCTATAGAAGAATAGAACGAAAAACTGAGGAGTTCCTGGATGAGGACCAATTCGGGTTCAGAAGAAACAAGGGCACAAGAGAAGCGATTTTGACCCTCAGGCTACTTATAGAGAAGAGAATAGAGAAGAATCTACCGACGTTTGTTACATTTGCAGATTTGAGGAAGGCATTTGACAACGTGGATTGGAATATGATGCTAAAGATTCGGAAAGAAATTGGAGTATCATACAATGACCGTCGAGTTATCCACAGCTTGTATAAAAACCAGATGGCCATAATCAAACCAGGACCCAGCAGTACAGAAGCAAGCATAAAGAAAGGAGTGAGGCAAGGGTGTGCACTGTCTCCCATATTATTCAATGTCTACATCGAGAATGCCATTCAAGAAGTCAAAGAAAAGTCTCCGGGAGTGAATATCCACGGGGAGAAAATCAGCTTGCTACGATTCGCCGATGACATAGCAGTCATGGCAGAATCAGATGGAGATTTAAAGAAGACATTAGAAACTATGGAATGAACGATGACCAGATATCATCTGATTATCAGTAAAAAGAAAACTAAGGTATTGGTATGCAGTAGAAGGAAGGAATCGAGAACCAATGTTAAAATAGGAAAACAAAAAATCGAGGAGGTGGAAGAATTCAGCTACGTGGGAAGCCGAGAAACCAGCGATGGACGAAGTAGAAGTGAAATTGCCAGTTGAATTGCTCAAGCGAAAAGGGAATTTTACGTGAAGAAGATTCTGCTTACAGCTGCAAATACAAGCGTGGAAGTGAGGAAATATTTCATTAGAACATACACCTGGAGCATTCTATTAAGGCAGCGAAGCATGGACAATAACAGCAGCAGAGAAGTCCAGGCTGGGAGCATTTGAAATGTGGTGCTACTGAAGAATGATGAAGAGAAAATGGATCGATCGAGTGACAAACAAAGAAGTCTTAAGAAGAGTGGGAGAGAACAGATGTCTACTGAAAACATTAATAAGAAGACGGGACAACTTAATGGGCCACATCTTAAGGCACGACGGCCTGATGAAGACAATTGTCGAGGGAAAAATGAACGGGAAGAATGGAAAGGGCAGGCCTCGTATGAGGTATATGGAGCAAGTTCTGAAGAATGTAAAAGAGCTACGTCTATATGAAGAGGGTGGCCGTTCGAAGGATCGAGTGGAGGGCTGCGTCAAACGATTCTCAGGATAGTTGACCGATGATGATGATATCGAGTAACTCTTTTTCAGTAGTAAAATTTCAGCTTTTAGTTCAATGCACGGCTATAACCTTTTGGTTTGCGTCTCAGTTAATCACTTTTCCAACGTGTTGAAATGCCCTTAGATGGAATTCCCTAGACGCCTTGCAGCCTCCTCCAGTAGTCGTCTCCTTTTACAGGGAATACACATGATTGGTAAATTTACGTTGAGCAACGATTAAGTTATTGTCCTGCTGTGACATCGGTGAATTCAAGTCTCAATGTAAGGAGAGGTTGGCTATCCATATACCGCCACTATTGTTTGCAAGTTTTATTTTCAGCGATGTATTCCTTTTTCAGCTAGTCTGGTAGTCCTCTTGGAGCAACTTCTGGTTCAGTGTATAGAATCGCGTATTTAAAACATTGATTAATAGTTCTTACAAGGTGTTATGTGCACGGCCCATTCACTGAAAATAATCTTTTGTGTCAATAGTTGACTTGAACTCTGTCGGTAGCCGCGAGTGAGGCACGGAGAGTGGAAAGGCGTCCGTTGTCTTTGAGAGCCGAATATGCACCGTAGAAATGTCAGACACTAGTTTTTGAGTAAACGTAGAAAACATGTAACGATTTGGAGCAGGGTGTTGACTGGTTCGATCCGATGGCTTGCGGTCATCGCGGCCGTGCACCACATTGCTGCTGTGCTCGCTGTGGAGAGCCAGAGTGGAGTGCGGTGAGAGGATGCTTGGCGTTCTGCGATGGCGGCTCGAGTGGCATCGCCGGGGATCGAACCGGGACGGCGGCACTCGATCGATTCTCTTGTTCTTGCAAAACCGTCCTCCTCCTCCTCGCGTCCCCACTCCGCCAACCCCTGCCACCTACTACACCCCCTCCGCCACTAATTATGCGCGGATCTTCATGCGACGCCTTCCGGCAAGTCAAAGACGTTCCCGGCCTTGCCGTCATTTTATCAAATTTTGTACAAACATTTGGGAAAGAATCAGTTATGAATGCAATTGTCTTTGTCTGCTCATTTAATTACGTTGTCCAGGGCGACACAGCATTACGCAGTTCACTCAACTCACTTTTAATAGTATTTTTAAACTCACCTTGATCGTCCTGCATTTCCATAACACGATTCAATAGTTTTTTCAATATTGATCCGGAACTATCTGGTTGACTGATGTCTGGACGATGCATGTCGCCCATGGGTTTGATCACCGTGTCCTCCCCACGCTCGGAGCGGATTCCAGCCATAAATGTTGAGCAGGTCCAGGTTTGATGTGTTTCTTCTAGTAATTCAGGGTCCGTCTCATTTAAAGAGGAGCAGGTGAGGTGAGAAGCTTTGTCACAAGTGTTGCACTTCATCATTTTCTGGGAACGTTTTATGACCGCACTGCACATGGAACACGTTGGTATCATGAAATCCACACACCAACTAAGGGTCTAAGACAATTTAGTCCAGTCAAAGTCACCACTCATAGGCAGAAGGAAAGAACAGGGTGTCTATTACGGATCTTTCTATAAGGCAGTTGTCGAACGGTAAGGTAGTTTCCGTTCAATACGTATCGTTCGACAACTGAAATGCTATTACGGTTCTTCTGTTGATATCGTTCGATAAGTATGACGATACGGCGAAGGAGTTGTCGTTCGTTACGGGGCAAATAGTACGATAAAACTATTACGGTTCTTCGTATCGAACGGAAACGGCTTATCGAAAGCACGATATCCTACAGCGGGTTACGGAGCGTCTGTAACTCTCTTGTCGTTCGATAAGGGAGTTCACCTACGACGTTTATTCAAAGAAATGAACAAATATATCAATGGATACTGTATTTTAATGATTATATTAGGATTATTATTGAATGCACTGCAAATGAGGCGAGAATTTGAATTATCATGACATTATTTCTTGTCGTTCAATACGGGAGTTCACCTACGACGTTATTCAAAGAAATGAGCAAATATCGATGGATACTGTATTCTAATGGTTGAATTAGTGTTATCATTGAATGCACTTCAAATTTCAAATTCAAATGCACTTATAATGAAATATGGCGAGAATTTGCATTGAATTTTTTTTACACTCAAAGTATAGGTAAACGCTGAAACATAATGCATGAGATCGCGTAACGAGGCATAGCTCGCAATTATTAATGCGTCAATTTATTTTGTAGCTTACAAGAACCACTCCTTGAACAGGCTTCTTAAAGAATTTCTATTGAGTTTTATAAAACCATAGAATTGTACTCCGTATAAATTCTTTGCAGGGCGCTCTCCCCCTATTGGCCGACAGCCTTGGCCGAGTGGGCTGAGGTGTGGTAACAATGTTTTTGACGAAGGCTCGGTTCCTAGCATGACCAAATTTTTTTCCTTTTTCCGAATAGTTTACAGCGTGACTGTTAGATGCTAGTCCCTTACGTTTACGGCAGTAACAACAACATATTTTTATTTTAAAACTATTTGCTGCATTTCCAATAACCCCTTGAGAGACATTCGAGGCGAATTTCGGGACTGTGATCACGGGGAAGAGGCTTCACATGCTGACAGGCCTAATATGTTTCGATGACAAGGATACCTCTAATGTAAAGCAAAAGGTTTCATACTTACCATGCCCAAATGGAAATTCAATATTAGGTATCAACAATTTAGACAGTGACTTCTCTTCGAAACTATATTGAACGTATGATGTTCTTACACAAATGTAATCCTTTTGCATTGTGAATGAGTAGATGAAGAAGATGTATCTATTTGTTATTTTCAAGGTTTCTGGAACTTCTTCAACGTATGCATATCGCCGGGCAATCGTGAATTAAAAATCCCGATTAAAAAAAATAAAAAAATAAATAATCGACTTACCTAATTAACTTACTAAACGAAACCGTCGAACACAGTGAAAATACCAAGTGGTTATGAGCAGGCAAACTTTGGAAATAGGAATTATTTTCTAATCAAATGAATAAGGAACTTAGGAGATTGGCAAACAATTTTGATATTGTATTGAAAAAGAACTTATTTGAAAATACGCCTTATATTGAGCCGCAGAAAGAGCCATCACGTGTAGAAAAGGATACATTGAGAACGAGACGTTATTACAACGTACTATTTAATGTTCCATCCAGTATTTAAATTAGAATAAAGAAAACATAAACAAAAATTATGAAACAGGTTGTGAAGGATGTAAAAGAGAAGAATCACATCAATATGAAGAGGTTGGCCGATAGAAGAATGGAGTGGAGGGCTGCGTCAAACCCTTCCTAGGATTGCTGACCGATGATGATGAAACGAAACGCACCTATAACCACACATTAAAAACACCATGAGGTCTTCCAAGCACAGCGGCAGAGATCGGCGAAGTGACAAAATTACCGTATAGGGCGGCGCGCAAGTCATGATTTCGTGTTTCAGTCTTCCCGACATCCATTTCGTGTACGACGAATATGAGAATTTTGAGAAATCCTATGCATCAATTAAAAATTACAGTCTTGGTCACACTTTTCTAATCGAAGATTAAAATCATGTGTGTTATTTCCTCACAGGTGCATTTCCACTAACCCGCAATATATATTATAGCCAACGAGTGCATTTTTAATACATGTCAAATTATATTTGGTTGTATATTATGCCTTAACTGCGGGTGATCTTTCGATCGCGTCTTGTGAAATTGGGTACATGTCTATGACCACGTCTTAACGAAATCGCGTCTTGTGGAACCGCGATATGTGAGGGTTTACGCTGTATACGCTTTTTCCTTGGGTTTTAGATGCTCTAACTGCATATATGTTTATTTTATCGATAGCTATATCGCATCGATGACGAACCTAAGATTTTAATCGCTGAGCAAATAAAATATCTATTCCCTGAGCTGGATTCGAACCCCCAACGGTCGGATTGTCGGGCCAGCGCCCTACCAACCTGGCTACCACGGCCGGCAAATGTGTAGTCATCACCGGCAGACTACGTCCCGAATGAGAATCATGGGTCCTTGATTCTTTCAGAGTTGGGATAGATCAGTTTCACAAAATTACTAGTAGCTGGAAGTAATGGAGATGCAAGCCTCTGCTGAAATTCTCCCTGAGCATTAATTGATTACTGATGCGAGTGGCTATAGCTACATTATAATATACCTGTCCGACAAATAGGAGATTTCGATTCGAATCCTGGTTTAGTCAAATTATTGTTTTGTGGCGATGTTTATTCCATTGGCATATGCACGGTCTCAGGTCATCTGAGAGTCAATGCAACAGCATCTTAGATTCATTTATTTCCCTATTATGAAAAAAATGATAAGTAATTTAACTTAACCGACACTCGAACACGGACCTCTCAAATGCAGGTCAAATAAGTCAGATTATTAACATTATTATTAACATTATTAACCCTTCATTAGTAATTAATTTTAATTACTAAATTTCTCAACAAACGAAAAACAGAAAAAGTCAATAATAGTTGCTTTTTAAAATATGTTTACTATTTTGTCATAATGATGGCTACTAAATATTGTAGGCAGATGTCAAGGAGCTTTTTATCGTTGATTGATAACTAATGGTAAAGGGTTATTTCAATACTGTTAAATTATCAAGTGAATTGCCACAATGTTAAATGGTCACGGATCTCATTTGTTAGCTGAAAATACAAATACGAAAATATGCCGAAATAATTAGGTATCTATACGAGTACGCAATTGGTTTTAATTTCAGAAAGTGTATCTTTAGATATCGTCTCATCCTCACTCTTGACAATCAAAGGATTCGTGAATAATAGGTCACGATCGATGTAAAAATAAGTACGTGTTTCCATTAGATAGAAATTCCTCTTTCTGCAGATTGAGACCGGCAAAAAATAGACGTAGGCATAGTACTTGTTTTAATTTGTGCCTTATTTAGTACGTCACTATCAGTATTTGTTCCGACGACGGTTTCATTTTAATTTGCCGAGTGAAAGATGCAAGGAACGCGTCCTTGGAAAATGTCATACAAATTTCCTTAGAGAGTCGATCATAGAAAATTTCCTTAGACCTAAGCAGATAAAGAAGTCTGGAACTAGTAGGGATTTATTAGATAATGATTGTAGTAACCTCTCCGCCACTAAATACTGTAAATATAGATGAGAAATGCCGTAGTGAAAACGACGAACCCCGCGTGAGAATGCGCGAAGATTTTGAGAGGTAAGTTCGAAGGGAGTTAATTTATTTGTAAGCTTTAGGGTCCGACTTAAGTGAGTTGTCTCGTGGATGTCGAATGCTCGCGGTTGATCCCTTCCTTCCACAGAGTATTCTATTTTTCACTCTTCCTAGAGCTTCCTTAAAATGTCGCATTGGCGCGCAAAACTGATTTGCGTTAATTTTTCCGCCACAGTACCTTTCCGATGGATAACTCGGAAATCACATTGTTGAACCTGGCCAATCCAACGTTCAAGGCGGCCTTTGGGGTTCTGGCGATAAAAACAACCGTACCAACGAAGCGTGGTCTGATTCCACGGTAAAATGGTATCCCTCTATATAGGGCCGGAACTTGTTGATTGTAAACAACGCTGCCAGGCACTCCTTTTCGGTAACGCTGTAATTTTCCTCCCTAACGGAGAGAGCGCGCGCGAACAATACGCCACCACGTGCTCTGTCCCGTCAATTTCCCGGGCTAACACTCCTATTTCCGTCTCGGACGCATCGCCGTGGACAGTGAAGGGGCAGTCGAAACGAGGACAGGAAAGGATGGGTGCAGTTACTACAAATCTTTTAAATTTTCGGAAAGCGCCATCTTGTTCTTTCTTCCAGACAAATGTAGGATTTTTCTTTTTTAACAAATCTGTTAGTGGCGTTGCCACGGACGAAAAATTCGGGACAAACCTCCAATACCAACTAACGAAGCCCAGGAACCTTTTAAGTTCTGTTTTGTGGCTGGGAATCGGATAACTCGTGACAGCAGAAATCTTATGTGGATCTACCTGTAGATTACCCCACTCACCCACTATGCATCCCAAAAATTTCAAATGATACTTCGCGAAACAGCATGTATGTATGTACGTTAATGCGCAATCCTGCGTTTCTAATGCGTCGAAACACTTCCTCTGAGTGCGACAAGTGCACGTTGAACGTTTGGCTCACCACCACGATATCATCTAAATAAGCGAAGCAGTTCCGAGTGAACGCCCCCATTTCGCGCTTAATTATACTCGTTCTCCCTGGGACTGTCTCGGAACAGCTTCAACTCCCTGTCCAGGATTGCTATTCTGTAAGGCAACAACCTCGGAATTCCGAGGTTGGTTCACGGAAACACGTCACAATTTCGGAACGGTCTAGAAGTAAGTAATTCTACGACAGTTTCACGGCTTCAGCATCTTGGAATATGGTGTTTACGATTTCGATGAAGGCATGGGTCTGAAAAATACAGCTATCCCTTCGGAAACAGCAGCAGACGGTTCTACTTCGCGTAATATATACACGAATTTAGCCAAAAGTAATAAACCTATTGTGTTTTTTGTGGCAACAGAGGTATTATTATTTGCGTCACGTAAGCATTACGGCAGATTGAATTAAGTTTGCAGTGTTTTCGAGTGTTCTTTTTATTTTGTGTAAAATACTCAAGTGTTCGCCCCCGTACATTGTACATGCGTAAGTAAATTTGAGCATAGAAATTGAAGAATGTACTAATTGCAGCTTTGGATTAAATTGATCGGTTATTTTCATTAAGTTTATAACGGAGTCCCTGCCATATCGTCTTCTTTTTATTTGTATAATTACCGGCAACTTTGCATTCTATACTGAATATGTGCACGATGTCATCAGTATATGCTTATCTTTAATTAATTCAATGTAGTGATGATTTGGTTGACAATACACAACACTGCCATTATTTCAATTATTTTCGTCGTAGGAATGCCAAAATATCATGCACAATATAACTCTGCGAATCACTGATGAGCATCTTTACGTCACATTCTTTGCAACATCTAGTAAAAGAATCGACCAGAGGACGATACAACATCTTGTTAGCAACAAATATACCCGAAAAAGCTCTAAATATAGTTACTGACATCGGAATTAGTGATCATTAAATAATGCATGCGAAATTTATTCTAGGCGTAGAAAGACATTATAAACCAAAGTGGAAGGTATACTTATTTGGCAGAGATGATTTCGAGGCTATGATAGAGGAATCAAGGTAATCGTTTAATGGAATTAGCGAACAAAGAGAAGGATTAGATACAGAGGATTCGTGGAGAGAATTTCTAGGGGTCACCCGTAAAGCAGTTAACAGATACATAACAAGTAAATTGACAATTGATAATATTGAGCCAAGGGGGTATAACGCAGAGGTTAGGAAATCACTAAAGCGACAAAGGGTATGCCACGCTAGAATGAAGAATGCAGGACAGGGTCTGTCGGTAGAGGGAAAATATGAGTTAGCCCAAAACTATAAAAAAATCGAGAGAATTAGCAAGGAAATCTTGTTGGTAAGCGTTATCATAATTTAAGAGCAAGGTGTTAGGAGCATATTTAGATAGCAATCCTAAAGCGTTTTGGTCATAAGTGAGAGAGCTTCAGGGAATTAGGTCCACAGAACACACACTATAAAGGAAAAACGATAAAGGAAGTAACCGTCTATTTAGAAAAGGCCGATTCGTTAAACACCTTCTTCCAAAGTGTATTCAACTCACGCAACACAGTCAAACCATCGCCGAACACTTTCAGTGAACAAATGCCCGAAATAACAATTTCACGACGCGGAATGGAGCACCAGTTAAAAAACACTATTCCAAATGAGGTCTAACAAGGGAAAAGTAGCCAACTTCTCGTACATGATCGTCACATTTGCCAGTGAATGTTGAATGAACACTGAATGATGAATGAACATTGATGTATTTAATGCACTGGTTACGCTAATAAGGTCATCGTACCTTCCCTTTACAAATCTTGCCGATCTTCGCAGCACACGTTCAAGTTCATTATTTAGACCGATTTCTTAGGGATCCCATACACTGGCAGCATATTCCAAATGAGGTCTTACAAGGTACCCAGTACTCTTTTGACGAATCCCAGTTTACGATTCGCTTTACCCTTTATTTCACGTATGTGTTTAATGAATAAAATACGTTGTGAAGTAACTTTGTGGTATTCCATTACACCAAGGTTTATTTAAAACTTTTACAAGACCACAGATTTCAAGGAAACACGACCCGGGTTTCAGCGAATGATCGCCATCATCAGGTCATGGTCAGGCGAATGGTCGCCATCATCAGGTGATGATGGCGATCATTCGCTGAAACCCGGGTCGTGTTTCCTTGAAATCTGTGGTCTTGTAAAAGTTTTAAATAAACCTTGGTATGTGTTTAATCCCTGGAAAGATCATGTGTCAGTCTTATTCCAAGATATTTAATGTATTCCACGTTTGTTCATTAATAACTACTTATTTTTTTAGTGCTAGGAAGAGAACTATTCTTTTTCCAAAAATTCATTGCTACACATTTAAAAAAATTGAATTCTTACTAAGTTTAACCTGGTAATTTGTGCATAAATGATATCAGTAAGGTGGTAAAAAGTAAGCTTTGTCTATTTGCCGATGACGTAGTAGTGAACAGGGAAATTCTATGCCCAAACGATAAAGAATATTTGAGTGATGACCTACAAGCAATTGAAAAATGGTGTAATACATGGCTGTTAGAGTTAAATTTTAACAAACGTAGATGAAGGGGAGGCAACGGTCGCAGCCCTTTAGAGACCTAGGAAAACACTCTCCCTACCCATTCACCTAGGATAGTACGACCACGCACGACGGCTATTGTGATTCAGAAAGCGGCCATTGTGGCCATTCCTGAACCACAACACATTAGCACACAACCCTCGACGGTGTGTTGCCGGTGGGCAGGAGCGGAGGACGCCGCGCCATCCATAAATCTCTTTCACATTCGGCGTCGCATAATGGTCGCATAAGTTCTCAACGGACTGGAACTCAGGATATTTGTGGAATATCGTGATATAATTAGCTTTTTGTAGCTCGATGTAGCTTTCAATAACCTATATTTTCTTTCATGAAAACAAAAAAATTCCGCCGCTTTGTTCTATATGTGTGGTAAATATTACATTTTAACCCTGTTCCTTACAAGTAATTAGAGGCAAATAACTGTTCTACGCATGGTGTATTTTACCACAAAGTCCTATCTTTCAAGGTTCATCATCAGCTGATTTCCTAGTGTTTCAGGGACAAATGTGGCCTATTTTCGCAAAAATTTGTTAAATTTGACCCATGTGAATTGTTAATAGGTGAGACCTAAGACAAATGGCGTGCGAGACCAAATGCACCAATCCCTGGAGAATCACCACGTGAAGTTTCAGGGTCCGAGCTGAAAAAAGGGCAACTTTTTCACTTTAATAACGTGAATGAAGGAGGAGTATATCCCCTGACCCTCCCCCCCCCCCCCTCAATCTATTCTGTATATAAGGGGCTCGTGATGTATCATGATTCACCCTGCTACCAAACCTCTGTCCATTCTACCTATATTTAATCCCCAAACGAAATAACCTTTCTCAACCCTATTCACCACATCAGCCAGCTGCTCCTCCCTAAGATAATCCCTCTCTACCTTACCACCACCTACCAACTACCCTTCGTGCTGCCACTTTCTCCAGCTTAATTAAAAAAAAATCATCATCACAAAACTCATATTTGGAGAGAGAAGATCCAACCCCTCTGCCATCCTCATCTAAATCTTCCGACCACGGCCAGCAAGGGCAATCGCCCGTATTGGTGACACAGGTCTACTATCAAGCAATCGGCATTGCCACCTTGAGAATGACTTTATGAGTCGAAACCTAGGTCGGTTTTAATAAAAGTGTGGAATTTTACTAACAATAAGTGAATTCATTTACGCTATCAATATGTGGTTCCAAGCCTAGCAATTTATATATTTTTTCACTTTATTCTAGTTTTTTTCGATTACAGCCCACTGTGTGGCGGAACTTATGTTTTCTTCATCAATCCTATCAACAATTGGTATATTGTCCTCTTCTACGTTATTAGATATGTGACTCGTTCAATTAATCTATTCTTGTAGTCAAAGTTAAGGGTAAATCATAAAGATTCCTTTATGTATCGAAAAGTAGCCACTGGTTTATTTAAATCTCATTGTCGTCTTAATTCACATGTGCATCGATTTCATTTTTTTCTGATTGTTTATTAGCAGTGAAAAGCTACATTACAATTTAACAACTCCTATTTGCTTTGAATTTCAGATGAAGTCTGTTCATATAAAAATTCAGATTGTGGTCTACATACTACCTGTTATCAATTCTTTACCTAATTTTTTCGCTAATTTTTAGAAAAAAATAAAATTTTCCTTTGTTCTGTATGTTCTTAAGTCTGAAAGCAAACCAAAATTATCCTTTGTTCTTTTTTGCTGCTAAATATAAGTTATAAATTTTCCATGTATGATAAATAAAATGATACTGTAAATAAAAGAGTATATCTATACACAACCGTTTCAAAGTCGTTAGTATAAGAATCGGGATTGGAATCGAAAAAAAAACCGGAATCAAATCCTCCTTAGTCTGAATAGTAACATGGTTGTTTGTTCAGTAGGCAATCGTAGTACATGAATATAATTGATTTTTAATTATCAGCCGATGCAATTAACAATTTATCAATACTATTAATACCATAATTTTTCCGATATCAAAAACACTGCAAAAATAGTCACCGAATTTGATAACTATTTCGGAGCTCCTATAAATTATCGTTCCGCCTTCTTCGAAGTAGATTTAGTGTTGATCTTGACTTATTTTAATAGTTAGGTGTTTGAAAAGTTTCCATTATTTCTCAGTGTCGGGCCCCGGGTCCCGGGTTCGAGTCCCGCCTAAGTGGATTTTTCACCACTTAGGACGTGGATGTGTGTGTTCGTCTGTTGTTAATTGCTGTTCCACGATGCAACGGCCACAAGTGCTGTTTTCGGTGGTAATGGGAAATAAGTACATAAGAAATAGCCTTGATTTTATGAAAACTATTCATGCTGGGTGAGTAAAAAACTGTATCACTTTTTCTCAATTTTATTTTTTAAATTTAAATTACACCTGTGAGTGTACACCTGAAGAAGGCTTAGGAAGCCGAAACACGTGTACTGTAATTTTGAAAAAAAAACAGAATTGTGGAAAAGTGCTGTAGTTTGTTTACTCACCCAGTATGTCTCACTTCCGCTATTGGATGCCTGAATCAGTGAACAAAACTATTCATGCATTAATTGTTTGAAGTGGCCATAAGCTTAAGACATTTCCTATTTCGTTAGTCGTGTTCTCATCATTAATTAATTTCTATTGCGTTATCTTTCTATCGCACGTTGTCCACAGAAGCGTATCTTCTATCAGTCAGCACAGTGCTATGTAAAGCACATAAATACATATTCGTGGTAATGTGCGTTTGAAGCTATCGATGTTGATGGGAAAGTGTTATGCAGGAGATTTAAGGCATGGGATAAAATCTCGTGGCATTCAGAATTCATAACTGCCTTTGTAATCTCGGTAAAGTTGTAGTTTTTCACCAGAAATAACTTCCTTGTTTTATCAGAATTTCATACACGGCACGTAATGCCACTTCATAAACGAATGATAGCAGGTGACCGCTTTTTGACTTACATCATTCAAACTTTCTGGCCCAAAATATAGTTTTAAAATAATTTCATAGCTATAAATAATTGAAGTTCTTTTACAACCTGCCTTTTGTGGAAACAAAAGTGAGAAATTTGCCTTAGTATAGTGTAGTGGCTTGCTAGTATAGTGCAGACTAGCAAGGAAACGACCAATGGCCACATCTCTGTGAAAATACGGCCTAAAATATTGCGTAAGGTACCAGAGTAAAGGTCATTGTCTCAACTTTTATAGAGTGCTGTGGAATTATTATGGTGTACCGGTCAGGGTTTGCGTTTTTTAGAAAATAAATTTTCAAAAATAAAAAGTTGGATATTCTGATGTATCTCATGAGGGAATCTAACGTTCTCATTATTTTTTATAGGCGGGAAATATTCTGTACTTTCAAATCCCGCAAGAATTTTTAAAGTATCTGCTATAGATCCAGAGATAATTGGTTTTTCAGCCAAAATTGGTTCACATGTTATTATGTGTGACGTCATCTGCCACCAGTACTGATGTTTTGTGGCCATTCAAAAGCATGCACTTTGATTTCATTTTCCTGTTGCAATTGTCCTTGGGCTTGGAAAAAAATGCTGCCTCGCGTTGCCAGAAAGTATTTTTAAAGCAGGTTTCGAAAACCTGTTCAAAATCCCATTTTAGGGACAAACGTTTTTGGATAGTATTAAAATTTGGTTGAACAGTGGCCTCCCAACGAATGCCCTATATTCGGCAAGATCCAATCTCTTGAGCAGCTCGCACGAGGCGTAGAGCTGGTATTTCGTCAATACAGTTACATATTGCCTCAAGCAAAACCAGTGCAACAAGGTCTTTCACCATCTCCCGAAATCGAAGTGGATTCGTAACAGCTCCGTGAAAGAATGCCCGGATGCGAGGAGCGTATGCGATGCTCAATGCTGCTGCTGAGGGTCATAACTGTGTGTGATCTCTGGTGCCTTGTTGAACTTGATAATTTTGCACGTTGTGGAGGTGGGCGGGTGTATGTTTGCAAGACGTTTTGCTGGAGTAATTTCCTCGTGTCTTCCCACAGAGGGGCGTTTTCTGAAGTCCGCCTGGCAGAAAGCAAAGAGAATCCCGGACAAATGTTTGCGGTGAAAATAATCGACAAGAAGGCATTGAAGGGGAAGGAGGACTCGCTGGAAAACGAAATCAAGGTGCTGAGGAGGTAAGCAATGGCCCCAAGGCCTCACCCCGCTGCTTCAGCCGAGACCGATCGTATTGTCTCCGCCCCTGCCACCGGCTGGTCACGCGCGGGGAGACGACATTCCGCCATCGGTCGGACCCGTTGCTGCATCGGTCACCATCGCGTGTACTCGGGTCATGTGTGGCGCGATGTAATTAGATTAACGTATTAGGTCACCCCCGAGGCGTTTACTTTCGCTATGATCATCTACACCTGTAGGATCTGCAATAATATTTCATGTACATGCTTTATGTAGACCTCTTTATTTAAAAGCTCTCGTTAATGAATATGAAAGTTTTGATGCAGCTCTTCTAATTTTGTGCATTCCAATTTATTGCTGATATCATTATGGTCGTGTTCATACCCAGTAACTATTAAAAGTTTCTTCTGTCATGCTATACGGAGGTCTTTCATGGTAGATATTATAGTTACATTAAAACGCAATGAAAGCGCACCTTTTACCGTTCCAGATTGCGGAGATGGGGGAGGATGTGGGAAGGGGGGCTGTTGTTGAGGGTCGTGAGATTGGGGCAACTCTCAATCCTGGTTCCTCTAGCCCCTTCCCACGCCCCCGCTGCCGCCCTCTCTATTCAACGCTTTTGTAAGCAGTTGAGCTGTCACTTTTATCCTTGACATTGACGCTATGGTCGTCGAAGTCCACGGGTTTATTAAAAGTACCATTGAACTGCCCAAGGTGTGTTTTCATTGCGTGTGTCTCATCTTTCCACGAAGTATCGCCGAACTAAATTTAAGAGTTAAGTACTTAGGCTAAAGTAGTAACTCTTTCCTTTGCGAGTTGGATTGCATGAAAGTTACCTAATGCCCTTTTCATTAGATGTGCCATGATAGTATAATTATGTGACCTGGTATCCCAGTGATGGAAAGAAATCCATCCCTGCATATGTTGGTTTCTGAGTAAGCAGTTAATGTTGATCCTTAGTACGTTGATTCTCTGATGTATATACGTACTTACGTCTTTTTTCATTGTTTCAGTAGTTAACCTTATATGGTTTGTTAATTTGTTACGTCGTACAGAATTCGACTGCAATTCTAGCTATGTGAATTTATGAACAGAACGAGTCGTAGAGTAAATAGGTAGTGGGATTTGTAGTGGGAGTTGCGTTCAGAGAGCAGGCGGTGGCTTGAAGACACGTAATGGATTTTTCGATCTGTTTTCGAGTTGACAGGAGGCAAGTTGATAGTTTTCGCCGCGGAGCGCGGGTAGCCAGGTGTGGGAGGGAGGCAATCGTTCAAGGGTGCTGGACACTCTAAGCAGCTGTTTCGTTGCTTGAACCAAGTGTATCGATTCACTCTCCTTTCCCCTTCTGCTCTCTCCCCGTCTTTTACTTCTGCGTCTTCTCTCTCTTCTCTCACATTCTCTCTCTCTCTCGCTTCCTCTCTCTCCCCGGAAAGCAGGGAAACTGCTGTTTGCCTATGTAATGGAAAATCATGGTTGTGTGCTTCAGGGCGCTCAAGTTGAATGGGGTTGGAATGGAAGCGCTAGGTGCGGAAGTTCGTCATTCTGATCGTGGTGTTCTCTTACGTGAGGTGTATAGTTTCTGCAGGGAAGCTAGGCCTGTTTGACTTGGTCAAGGTGCTCTTAAGTTGAAAAATGATGCACCAGAAATAACCCGTAGTGCGTTCTTGTCGTTCCTCATGCGAAGGCACTCTTGCCGATTTTTCGTTCTATGGCGTACGAAGAATCGATGATGTTGGTAAACACCCAGGAGTGGTATCGATAGCTGTCGATAACTACGCTTCATTCTCGTTAACCCATTTTGGCGTACCCCATTGTTGACACAGCTGTTCAGCTGCCCATCAGGGGTGGCCAGAGCGCTAAACACCACTCGGCGGATGTTGAAACCTCATTTATAACCATATTACTTACGTTCACTGCGGAAGAGATGCTTCATTTTCTTATGATTATGATGTGAGTGGAATTAAAAAAATATTCCTCGGGAGAATATCCACTCTGATACCTCCTCCTGATGAATACGTGTCCTTATTTATGATTTTTGGCACTTTTTGGACTACTACTGCTACTCTGCAAAGACTAAACGGAAAATTCTTCCGAAATATGAGAACTGTAATCATCGAGATATCTTCAAGTAAATAGCATTACCAAGAGCACTACAATACAATGGTACGTGTCGGAAAATAGTTAACCATTTCAACTCATATGTCGAAGTTCGCCCGCCCAGAAGTGTGTATAAAATATCTGATTTCAGCTATTTTAACAAAATATAATAATTTAGAGCAATCAAGTGCATAGACTAGAGCATAGGTATACAGAGATTTATCAAGAACCTTCCCGAAAAGAATTATTTTTACCTCGCAGGATTATAACCCGATCTCTTCAGGACACAATCTGTTACTCTCAGATTGCTGAGTGATGAAAAAAATACAAATTCAAAAGTATTATGGCAATGTAGTTTTGTTTGCGTCTTAACGAAAAATATCTGAGATCTTCTCTTTTGCACAAAAACATTCAGGTATTTTGAGGTAGTTTCGATGTAATTCAGGTGAAAAAATTAGATAAATCCTTTGAAATCGTCGACCTGATATTGAAAGCCCATTTATGTTCACTGGATCAAGAAGACAAAGGGTGATGGTGAAGGCGGGGGAAAATTACTTGAAAAAAAGTGGAAACTTACAGACGAACAGAAAGTTTTTGACATTAGTGTTTCTTTGTTCCCCAACTGTGGTAATGGGAAAGTTTTTGGTACAGTTTGATTTGAAAGTGCTGGACAACTTGGGTTAACTAAAACATTAGGTGTGAAATGCTTTGACTGAGAGTGGAAGTATGAGAAATCAGGAGTATCCCTGTTGAAGAAAGGTCTCGGATATGAAAAAAACTGCAAGAGATGATAAATCGGCCCGTGAATAGGGATAATTATTCCTTTGGAATGGCTCGCTGCATTGCTGCAAAAGATTGTTAAAGAGTCTCTTGAACATTTTATGTCCGCTGGAATGCAATCAATGTCCGGGAGGTGGATAACTTCAGGAATAGAATGCCGTAACAGCAACAGCAAAAAATAGGATTTTTTCGGCCGTGCCAAAGCAAGATATTGAAAAAATCTAAGGAAATAAGGCTAGGTGTTTTTGACAGCACAGCAATAACGTCTGCAGTAACAGGTTATGATTTATTAGAGTTTATTTGTACTGCTAGCCTCTCAGGATGGATATAAATTCTTCAAGCACACATAGTAAGTTCTTCGAAACCCGTTCTCCCGTATGAAATGTAGAGCGTCTCTCTGGCTGCAGGATTAATTCATATGCCTGAATACGTTTCTCATTTTAGGCATCAATCAAGACGTCATCAGTAGATAATCTACGTATTAAAAGCACTCTCAAGTGGACTATCTCTCAAAGAAGAAAATTTCGATCACTACTGTGCAACCACCAAATTAGAGGTGCCATTGTCTTCCTGGCTCCATATGACACTCACCGTCCATAAGATTTGGACGTTGTTTCTAGTGAACAACTAGAAACAACGATTGATGGCGAAACAACGGATAATTCTTCGGTTATTGTAGGGCACTTGAATTCCTTTCAGAATTCCAAGCATTATATTCCAATCCAGGCTGTCAAAAGCCTTCTCTAAATCCACATATGAAATGACCCTTGGTTTGTTCTTCTCCAATCTCTTCTCTATGAGCATCCTAAGGGCTATAATTGCTTCTCTTGTGCCCTTACTTTTCCTGAATCGAATTGATCATCATCAGGAACTCCTCAGCTTTTCGTTCTATTCTTTTGTAGATGGTCCTTGTCAATAATTTCGATGCATGTAATGTCTTGCTTATAGTTCTAAAATTTTCGCATTTCTCCGCTCTCTTATTTTTGGGAGTAGGAATGATAATGATAACTCAACGCCCTAGGCATTTTCCCTGTTCAGTACGTGTCGCTTGTGCGGAGTTGACGGTCCTGTAGAGATGGGTTAATGTATTCTCTCCTGCATTTGAAATTAGTTCTACAGAAATATCATCAATTCCAGAAGCATTATTTATGCGAAGGTCCCTTACTGCTTCGTTAAACGCCGAGCTTAATATTGATGCTCTCATATCAACATTTTCGACTTCGCTTTCCTCTTCAATCACTTTCGTGTTGAGATTGTTTCCGTTGCATAACTCCTCCATATATTCTTTCCATCTCTTCACTTTGTTTTCATTTTCAATCAAAAGTTCTCCATTCTTGTCTCTTATGGCATTGCATCTTGCGTTCCGTTCCTTGAAGTGGTTCCTCACTATCCTATAGGCAGCTTTTCCACCTTTCCAAGTGCAAGGTTGTTCTATACATCTTCGCATAGATTCTTCATCCACATTTCTCTAGCTTTCCTGGCTATGCGACTTACTTCGTTCCTTATCCTTTTGTAGCAAAGTTGCCCTTCTTCGGTTTTCGCATTCTTGTACTTTCTTCTTTTTTCAATCCACACTTAGACTTCTTCCGTGATCCATGGCTTCTTCTTGGCGACTTTTCTTCTTCCAAGAACTTCTTTTGCGGCTTTCTGTAGTCCACATTTAATGTTTTGCCAACGCTTTTCCACTGATTTCTCATTCAGGTCCTCTCCTACGTTTTTTGTTCACTGCTTTCTGAAATGCCAGCTGATGTTGAGTCTCCTTCAGTTTTTCTACTTGCCAAATGTTCTTCACTATTTTCTTCAATTTCTTGAATTTTAGATGGCATTTCATCATCACTAAATTATTAAATCACTAAAGCACCAGGGTAGCTTTTGCAGTCCTTCACCTGATTCCTGAACTTCACTAAAGTGTAGTCTATTTGAAATCTTCCTCTGTCTCCTGGCGTCCTCTACGCGTATCTTCTTCGGTTGTGATCTTTAAACAATGTGTTAGTATCCGCTAACTTATGTTGTGTGCAGAACTCCTAAAATAAATAGGTTTTCTTCTTCTCTTACCTGTTTTATTACCTCCGTGATATCTTCGTAGACGTCTTCCACTTCTCCATCTTCGTACTCCGACGTAGGCATGTAAACTTGCGCTTCGTTCCTTGAAGTGGTTCCTCACTATCCTGGAGGCAGCTTCCACCTTCCAAGTGCAAGGTTGCTTTGTACATATTCGCATAGATTCTTCACCCACATCTTTCTAGCTTTCCTTGCTTTGTGACTTATTTCGTTCCTTATTCTTTTGTAGCAAAGCTGCCCTTCTTCAGTTTTCGCATTCTTGTACTTCATTCTTTCTTCAATCAAGCATAAGACTTCCTTCGTGATCCAAGGCTTCTTCTTGGCAACTTTTCTTCTTCCAACAACTTCTTTTGCGGGTTCTGTAGTCCATTTAATGTTTCCCAACGCTCATCCACTGATTTCTCGTTCAGGTTTTCTCCTACGTCGTTTTCCACTAATTTTTGAAATACCTGCTGATGTTGAGCCTCCAGTTTTTCTACTTGCCATGTGTTCTTTATAGTCTTCTTCAATTTCTTGAAGTTTGGATGGCGTTTCGCATTTAGATCACATTAGCAAGGATGATGCTTACTCTTTTTAAATAAATATATTTTTGTTAATCAGTGATAAAAGGTCATTAGCCATCCATGTTTTTAACATTTTCGGATCTTTTTCGGTGCTACAGGAAAAGGTCCCTTACTGCTTCGTTAAATACAGAGCTTAATATTGGTGCTCCCATGTCATCCTTTTCGACTTTCCTTTCGACTTTCTTTTTCACTTTCCTTTTCGATCACTTTCGTTCTGAAATTGTTTCCGTTGCATAAGTCTTCCAGATATTCTTTCCATCTCTTCACTTTGCCTTCAGTTTCAATCAAAAGTTCGCCATTCTTTTCCTTATGGCATTGCACCTTGCGCTGCGTTCCTTGAAGTGGTTCCCCACTATCCTATAGTCAGCTTCCACCTTTCCAAGTGCAAGGTTGTTTTTTACATCTTATCATAGATTCTTCATCCTCATTTCTCTAGCTTTCCTGGCTTTATGATTTTTTTCGTTCCTTATTCTTTTGTAGCGAAGCTGCTATTCTTCAGTTTTCGCATTCTTGTACTTCCTCCTTTTTTCAATCAGGTCTAAGACTTCGTCTGTGATCAATGATTTTTCTTAGCAACTTCTCTACTTCCAAGAGCGTCCTTTGCGGCTTCTGCAGTCCAAATTTAATGTTTTTCCACGCTCTTTGAATTGCCAGCTAATGTTGAGCCTCCTTCATTTTTTCTACCTGCCATATTTTCTTCACTGTTTTCTTCTATTGCTTAAATTTTAGTTGGCATTTCATCATCCCTAAATGCTTCACTGTCGATTTCTGCCCCAGGGCAGGTTTGCAGTGCTTCACCTGATCCGTAAATCTCTGATTCACTAAAGTTTAGTCTGCTTAAAATCTTCCTGTCTCCTGGCATTTTTCATTTAAACAGTGTGTTGGCAACCACTAACTTGTGTCGTGTTCAGAACTTCAGTAGTCTCTCTCCTCTTTCGTTTCGATTTCCCAACTATCCATGTTTTATAGATAACTTCCGTGATATCTTCATAGACGTCTTCGTAGTCAGACGTAGGCATATAAACATGCAACAGTAATGGTATCATCTACATCGACACGATACCCCGCATGCATCCGCGAGGGTGTGTGGCAGGGGGTGAAGATCACCAAGCATGCATTACTAACATGCACACAAGCAAATATAGGGTCTCATGCAACTGGATTGTTAGTATATATAGTATTTATGGAGTTAATACATGCATCATGCACTACAGACTACTCTAAAATATTTCACCTACCTATCCCTATGCTATGCTGTCTATTCTGTTCTCTTATAGTAGGTACGGGGGAAAAGTGCTATTTTGAATGAATCTGGTCGAATCTAGAATAATATGTTGGTTTTTTTAATATGTGCGTAACATCTTCAGTATAGGTATCCGATTTAAATTTCTACGCCTAAGTATCTTATGGTGTCAACGTTTTCGATCTTCGTGTTACTAATTTTATAGGTACACTCTATCGAATTATTCCTCCTCCAAAAATTGATAGCTACACACTTTTTAAGGTTAGGTTCTAACTGCCATTTGTCGCACCACTCTTGTATTTTATCTGATCCTTGCTAAGCTGTTTACTGTCTTCTTCTTTAGATATACCCCTATACACTACCGTATCGTCTGCAAAAAGTCTATGCTTACTACTAACTACGGTACCCAAATCGTTAATGTATAGAAGAAATAGAAGCGGACTTACTACGCTACCCTAGGGAACTCCCGATGTGACTTCGATTTTGTCCGACATGATACCATCTATGAAAACCCTCTGCTCTCGCCCAGTTCAGAGTTCTTTTACCCAACATACAACGTTTTTATTTATACCAAAACTCTCTTACTTCAAGATTAATTTATCATGAGGAACTTTATCGAATGCCTTTTTAAAATCTAAAAATATCGCATTAACCTCAGTACTGTTTCCGCCGTGGACTAAAATATCATGTACGAATAAAGCTAATTTTGTCTCGCAAGATCTACCTTTCCGGAACCGATGTTGGCTGTTCATGTACAATCCCTGACTATCCAAATGCCTCATGATTGAACTGACTACAATGTGCTCAAATACCTTACACGAGATTGAGTTGAGTGAAATTGGTCTGTAGTTACTTGGTTCTTCCCTATCACCGCTTTTAAAAATAAGTGTAATGTTAGCTACTTCCAATCCTTGGGTATTGTGTGGTTCTTTATTGTTTTATTGAATATTATTTCTAGGTAGGGGGCTATTTCAGAAGCTATTGTTTTGTATACTCTGGAAAGAATTTGATCGGGACCTGGTGATTTGTTTTTACTAATGCTTTTTAACTGCTGCTCTATTCCGCAACATGAAATATTTATTTCGGGGATTTGCTCGCGGAAAGTGTTCGGTGGTGGTTCCACTGAGTTGTGTGACGATGCGTTTAATACGCTTTGGAAGAAGGTGTTTAAAGTATTTGTTTTTATACACTGCTGGTGACTCTGATTCCTTCATCGTTTTTAAGTGTGTGCTCTGTGGTCCTATTTGCCCGAAGCTCTCTCACATATGACCAAAACGCTTAAGGATTGCTATCTAAATATTCTCCTAACATCTTGCTCTTGAAATGTGATAACACTTGCCGACATGATTTCCTTGCTAATTCTCTCGATTTTTTATAGTTTTTAATTAGCTCATTTTTTTCCTCTACTGATAGACTCCGTCCTGCATTTTTCATCCTCGCATGGCATACCCTTTGTCGCTTTAGTGATTTCCTAACCTCCGCGTTATACCACTTTGGCTCTGTATCATCACTAATATATTTACTTGGTATTTATTTATGAACTGCGTTACGGGTTACCTCAAGAAATTCTCTCCATGAATCCTCTGTATTTAATCCTTTGCTTTGTTCGCTAAATAAAGTAAACGCTTCCCTTAATTCCTCTTTCATGCCGTCGTAATTAGCCTTGCCAAATAACTATACCCTCCTCCTTGGTTTATAATGTTTTTCAACGCCTACAATAAATTTCGCATGCACTATTTTATGATCACTAATTCCTGTGTCTCTAACCTTATTTAGTACTCTTTCGGGTATATTTGTTGCTAATAAGTCTAGAGTGTTGTTTCCCCTGGTCGGTTCTGTTACTAGCTGTTGTAAAGAATGTGACGTAAAGGTGTTCAACAGTGATTCGCAGAGTTCCTTATCCTTACCTCCTGTAATGAAACTACACGTATTCCAGTCTATCGACGGGAGATTGGAATCTCCGCCTACTATTATTCCCCTATCATTCTTCCCAGAAAGTAATGTACATATCTCTGACTCTAGCTCCATTATAGAATTGACGTCTGGCCTGTATTATGCACCTACATATATCTTTTTTGCGTTACTACTTTTACTTTTAACGGAACACGAAATACTTTCTACATTTCGCTCTGAAATATGTTCTCTTCTCTTGACATACGGGTCCTTCACAGCTATGAATACTTCTCCGCCGTTTCTGCTTACTCTATCCTTTCTGTATACGGTAAAACACTTAGGGAATACTTCATAATCTGATATGTCCTTCTAAAGCCAGCTTTCTATACCTACGATTATATCTGCATCAGTACTTTTTATGAGGTGGTGAAATTCAGCTACTTTATTTCTTAAACTACGACAATTCACTTCTATCACTGAAATTCTTTCTCCCAATTTGTTTCTGTCTTGGTGCTCTTTTCCAACTAAAATATTCCTCGATAATTTTTTAACGGACCCACTATTTGATCTGCCTATTACCTTTGATAATTTATCATGTTCGTCCTTTTTATTTGTTCTATTCTGACCTTCTAAAACTATTCTGCAAGTTCTGTCAAATTCTTCCACGATTTTTCCCCCGCTGATTGACCTGGACTCAGGGCTACCACCTGAGCTAAACCCTACGTGTATGCTCCAGTATCCTACGCGCTACCCTAGACGACGCCTCGTCCGTGTAGTGGACACCCGAGCGATTCAGGGGCACCCGACACGTTTCCAGCTCCAGGTATCTGTAGGATTGGTGTCAATCTTCATCATTGTAATCCTCTCATTTGTACTACAGATATCTTTGCACGCGTTGTCTTGCACTCTTTCTGAGCATTATGCCTACTCCAGCGTTACCATTCTTTGATCCGGTCTGGATAATTCCATAACTTCTGTTCCAGAAGTCTCCTTCTTCGGGCCATCTCATTTCACTGATTCTTAGTATGTTGAGGTCTATTCTCCGCATTTCCACCTTCAGGTTCTCCAATCTTCCGCTGGTCCGAAGGGATCGCACGTTCCATGTTCCTACCTATGTTTTCACTTGACTGATGTACACTCTTGGTAGTACCCGCCCGTAGATAGGAATTGTGTAGTATTTTACCTCCGGAATATTTTACTCGAGAGGGTTCCATCACGTCTTGATAAAATGAAAAGAGTGGAGTAACTGAGACTCCTCGGGATAATAATGTGGTGGATTCCCCTTTGCCTTTCACAACACAGTACTACTGCTATTAAAGTAATTGTTACCACGCCTATAGTGAAATGAGTGTCGCTGTACCGACCACTATGATCTCCACGTTCACTCATAGGAAGAAGAGCTGCTGCCCTCTCCTACGGGTGATGAGAAGCGTAATTGTTGGCGGCCACCCGTCGCCAAGTTACGGCAGCTTCACAGGTTCTGTATTATGTAAAGGCCTACCTTACTCAGGGATAGACCAATACCCTCTCGGAATGCCGTCGCTTTTTGTCCACCACTGCTTATTCGACGAGTGAACTCGCTTATATCGCAACTAACCTTTACATCTTGAGGTCGAGCCACCATCCGCAATCCGGTGGACGCATTCGGTGGCGTTAACCTCAGCCTCGAGTTCTGTATCATGGTATCGTTTTTTATCCCCAAATATTATATTCCAAGGCTCAGCATCAGGTTGATTTTATAGCTTTTCATGGAAAATTGAAGGTGACCAATTATTGCAAAAATTGATCATTTTTAACCCCATGTAAATTGTTAATGAGTGACACCTGGGACAAATGACCCGCGAAATAAAATGCAACAATCAATGGAAAATCAACATTCGAAGTTTCTCGGGCTGAAAAAATACCTTTGGACTTAAAGACAGCTGTTGATTTCGGCCCACTCTGCGCCGTCTTTTAGTTAGGAGGAAACATTTAATGTTGAATGAATAGGCGTTAAGTGTCAGTATTAGTTCAGAAAGTTTAATTATAAAATGTGATAAAGGATTTGGGTTATGTCAGTATTATTTCTGAAAGTTTAATTATAAAATGTGATAAAGGATTTGGGTTAAGTGTCAGTATTATTTCTGAAAGTTTAATTATAAAATGTGATAAAGGATTTGGGTTAAGTGTCAGTATTATTTCTGAAAGTTTAATTATAAAATGTGATAAAGGATTTGGGTTAAGTGTCAGTATTATTTCAGAAGGTTTAATTATAAAATGTGATAAAGGATTTGGGTTAAGTGTCAGTATTATTTCAGAAGGTTTAATTATAAAATGTAATAAAGGATTTGGGGGTGGCTTTTGGTGTAGAAAATGTGGAAGAAATTTAGGTCTGCATCATGAAGTATCGAGGTGTGTAGGGAAGTGGCGTCCACCGTGGCTCAAAGAGCAGTTTTCTCCGGGGGATATTTATTTCGTAGAGGATTTCCTGGAAGTGATAGGAGTCTCGAACAAACGAAAGGAGCTTCGTGACGAGGAGTTGTAGAGGAAACTTCACGGACGCAGATTTGAATCCGGTGGGAGAATTGCAATTGGAGATGATTTGTCTGCCGGGGATTCCCTCTTTGTGGATTGTAGGTGGAAGATAGAATAGGGGAGTGGTGCGATTGGGGTGCGGGGGACTATGAAGATGTCACGCCGGGAGATTTCTTCGTGTGGTCCAGCGGATGTGAGGAACTAGTAAATTTGTGTTCTGTATTCTGCATTTGTGTCTTAGCTGAGTGGTTGATAAGATACAGCGTCATTGAGTTGCCTCGTAGCTTCATTAACGTATTTGTATTTGCCTTGGACTACAGCAGTACTACGATTGTGGCGGGGGCAATTCACTGAGGAATTCTCGCGTGGGATAAAATTATTACTGTGTAGAAATCATTCGAGGAATACCGAATCCTCTCTCTTTCATCTTCTTCTCACCAATTACATCCGTATACATACTCTTCAATCCCCTTTGCCCGTGCCATTCACCATTTATTTCCCGGAGATGTGACTACGGCCCTAGAATACACCCGGACAGCGAGGACCTTACAGCGGTCAGCCTCGGAGAGCAATAGACACCTCATCTAGTCTTCAGTTTCCAATGCTACTGGCTGTTTTAATTTTTTAAAAACTGATATAAACTTGATCTATGGAATTCATTTATCAATAGCAGGTGTTTGGTCCTGCGATATCAAAGTCTCGTTCAAACTGCTTTTTCTCCTGGGAGTACTGACTCCCAGTTTTCTTCTCTTGGTTTCAACATTTCCGCTCTCTTTCACGGTATTAACACATGCCTCTGACAGTGAACCTTCTCATGCATTTGCTGATGCAGTACCATGTAAAAGCCTAGCTGCATCATAAGAGATCTTCTGGTAGTCGTCCTTGGAGGCATGAACTGATTGATACTCTTATTGACTCATTACTTCAGTCATCTTTTTCGGCCTGATGAATTTTCCCAAACCCACTCTCATGGAAAGGGTTTATCAGTTGTCGGGAAATGTAGATGGTAGGTAGGTCGTATGAAATAGGTGAATAGTTAAGGTAGGACTAGAGAGTAGACAGCTGTATCTGTATAAACGATAAAAATGACTTGTATAGTTATATATAGTATAATCATTTAACACTCTTATTGCAATAATTTATTTTTCGATTTTGGTGTTAGGTGCACCCATGCAAGTTATTATAGAGTAATTGTGTTGCATTAACCATTCGATTGGCTACATGGATACAACTCCACATGCATACGTGCCCACAACTGACATACACGAGGATGGCAACGCAGCTGTTACGCGTGTACGACTTGATTCTTAAAGCACGTAAATAAGGTTACAGCGTGCGCACAACGGACATACACGATGATGGCAACGCGGCTAAAGCGCGTTTACAACCCGAGTCTTCGCATACGTAAATGAGGCCCCAACGTGATAACTACACGATTGCAACATGATCCTTCCAACGCACAAAACAGATTCACTGTGGGATAAGAAGGTATCAGCGCCGCGATTCACAATTGACTCTGTCCAAATTTAACAAGGTTACTACGCGCTATTCGAAGTAACAGAAACAAACTTCCAACAAGTTTAAAACTCAGCATAGCTCGTGATGAGCAATGTACTTGAAACGTACATCCTTCGTCAGGGATATTTCATCTCTAATGACCCTCTCCTACCGACATGCCTATCCGTCTCTATCTCAACCTACGAGATATTTTGTGGTTGCAACTCTGAGGCAAAGGTTCATATGAACCCCTGCCCATTTCACGGTTCGACTCTGGCTCGGTATTATCATGGTTAGCACGCCAATCCAAAAAGTTGAGAGGTCCGTGGTTCCGGGCTGAGCAAAAATCTGTTCGGTTGTGCTCTGGCTTCATTCCATGTTCACCGCCCGCTTTTTTCTGCGTTGCGTTTTCCCGCCGCCGGGAAGTGCGCCGCCACTCGTCGATGCGGAACGGAGCGGATCCACGCGCCCCTCTTCCCTCCCGCTCCCCAACGCTTCACGGAATTATTGCGGTTCCTGCGGAGAATTCCTCGCCATCCAGGCCCGGAGCGAGATGCCCCCGGAGCGAGATGCCCCCGGAGCGAGCTGCCCCTGGTACGTTCCTGGGTGTCGTCGCCATCTGGGCAGAGCCGGCCGCGTTCCCTCGGCCCGCTCGCGATTGGTCGCTGACCCATTTTCTCCGTCTCAGGCGTCCATGAAGGGGGCGTTGTCGGGGGCGCTTTCCCGGCGTGCCCCAGAGCGCATTCCAAGGCGACTCCAATTACGCAAATGAAAGCGCGCGCGGAGGCAACTGACACTATCGGGCGGCGCTCGCGTGCCCACGTGAGCGATGCTCGGCAGCAATCGTCGATGGCGGGAAATGCGGACGCGGCGGCGATTGGATGCGGCGATCGTTATGCGGCGATCGAGATTCGGCGATCGTGATTTCGAGCGGAGTTTGAAGTGCTGGAAATGTGGGCGTGTTCAGGGACCTCCGACCCTCCTCTCACTGTAACGGCTTTTTGTCGTAGTTCCACGATATATCGCCTTGGCGAAATCAAATAGAGGAAAGGGGGGACTGGCCTCATTCAAAATTTTAGATTCCCCCTCTTCTGGATATAACAATAGCTTACTGGGCATCTTTTGGGTCCACTGCTAAGTGGTTTGTTTTGATCGCAGTGACCACAACTGAAATATCCTTCCTTCGGGCACTCGGGTTTTCAACAACCGATTCTTCTTATATCTAAATAAGTGCCGGGACTCAAAACCTAGCGTTTGTAGGGCATGGTTTCAACTTTCGATGCTTGAAGAATATTCTGTCCCATTTTGGGCTCACAATAATGATATATGTGGGTTAATGATTGCAGAGGTATGCCATGGGCTGAGTTTTGGGCATTACAGAGTTATGTCTGTGAATAACCAAATAGTAGATCATGAGGGGACAGTTGGAGTTCACAAATGCACAACACGGTATGTGTTTGTTCTTCCTCAATTACTAGGGAGTCGGTGAATACGAAGCAATATAAAGTGCTTATGCTGAATAAATACGGGTTTGCTGTCGAATATCCATCTAATTTCTTTATTGAACAAAAATGTAATCAATAATGCAAACCATATTATTTCAGCGTCGAGTTTTTTCTAGGTTAATTCTGTTTCGTTCCAGTTCATTTCTTATTCATAGTAAACAATGTCATTTACATCTAAGAAAAATTCTAGATTTGCGGGTGATAAAGATAACAACCGCGTTGCCTTCATGGTTGCTAATATGTAGTTTGGAGAAATGTCGGTTGCGGAAACAGGTCAAAGAAATAGGTGCAGTGAAGGTTCGGCGACGCTGATTACATACACCAATATGAGTTTTACTTCGAGATTGACAGAGATACATTCAAATGGACACATCATTTTATTTTCATGTACATCTACATCTACGCGATACCCTGCAAGCCATCACGAGGGTGTGTGGCAGGGGGTGAAGATCATCAAGCATGCACTATAGACATGCAAACATGCTACTATAGGGTCTCAGGCAACTAGATTGATAGTGTCTACATAGTAATTACGGAATTGGTAGTTAATACATGCATCATGCACTACAGACTACTCTAAAATATTTCCCCTACCTATCCCTTTGCTATGCTGCCTATTCTGTTCTCTTATAGTACGGGGGGACAATGGCATTTTGAGTCTATCAGTACGACAATATATCTCTAATCTTATTTATCTGATCAAATTTAGCATAATACGCTTGTGTTTTTAATATATGCCTAATATCTTCAGTAAAACTACCCGATTTAAATTTCTCTAATAGATTTAATCTGTACCTTAACCTACGCTCTGATAATGATTCCCACCCTAATTCTTTTATTAATTCTGAAACACTACTCAACCTATCGTAACACTCTTCAACGAACCTAGCTGCTCTACGCTGGACACTGCCTAGTTCTCTGATCAAGCCTAATTCATTCGGATCCTAGTGTACAGTGCATGTTCACGGACAACCCTTCTGAAAGACTGACACCGTAGAGATTTTGCGCAGAAGCGCAGCTTCTCTCGTGTCGAGGACTGAGAAATAGCCGCAAAAAACGGAGTTAACTCGCTGATATGCACAATAGCAGAATTTCCACGTAGAAAAAATGATTTTCCTTGACCGGGACTCAACGCCGGATCCCACGAATTCACGCCAGATGCTTGAATATCGCTATCCTTGAATTTTTTGAGCTATGAACCCAACAATTAATGATGAAGAAAGAGTCTTCAATAATGAAAGTTATACCTTGTCTTCCAACTATTGACAAAATACCTTGTCGTCCAACATATCCTAAGTGTTGCCTGCCTTGTTGTGTCAAGGTCAAATTGTGGTCATGAAGGAATGTAATATTAACCGTCTTTACATCATAGAACACTCTTCCCAGTTTGTTGCAGCTGTTGGTCCGGCACGAGCCGACCAAAGTTTACTTTTGAAAAATCTATTAAAAAGTGTTGGGATTTTTTGGGATTGTTGAGCAGAGAGTAAAACGAGGTTTCGCAGAGGGCATTTTTGTACTACCTTGTATTTCAAAAGACAACCGGGTACTACAGTAATAGCCGAGTAACAGCGTGAAGAAATCCCATACGCCGTCAAATGTCACACGACAGTAGTACCAACATACAGCAGTACCAACGTAAACTTATGCAGAAAACAAATTACTTATTACAACACAGCACTCCTCCTTAATTTGATTGCTGTATCAAACCTAACTCGGAAACAAATTTACTAAATTCCATTTTATACTATGGTTTTGCGAACAAATCTGTAACCATTTTATGTGAAGGATAATAATATAATTTAATTTTAATTCTTCTTCTATTAATTCTCTGACAAAATTATTCATTATTTTAATGTTTACTCCTTTTATGAAATGCATTCTGTTCACTCAAAAACAAAGCTTACTGATTATCATAAAAAAATAAAACTTGATTAAATAATTCAAAAACAAATTCTAGAAAAACTGCTTCTGATATTGCCATACATTCAGATTCTGTACGGACACAGCATAAGATCCTTGTTTGGAGGTTTCCCAAGATGTGCCTGCATTACCCCAGGTAAATACATAGCCTGTGTAAGACTTAGTGTCCTTATCGTCACAATCTCCACCCCAGTTGGTATCTACAAAACCAAAAATGTTTTTGCCTGCTGCCCTATTAAAATCTACTGATCTTCCATATTACGAGTAAGTTTCTTCATAATCTATACCCCCTTTTCGATCAAATGCTTGAGTTACTAATATAGCTTTATATCCTTTTATATTACCCCATTGACCCTTTTTTATTTTAAAAACCCATTTGTTGCTAACAATGGTCTGACCCTCTGGCTTTGGGACTAGAGTCCACCCATTATTTTCCTTAACTGAACTCAACTCTTCAGCCATAGTTTCTTTCTAGTCAGTCTCTATCCCATTGACTTTTATCTCTAATGTCCAATGCTTCTTTATAACTCTTTGGTTCATTTGCATCGTCTACAACTACTAGATACATTAGCATAACAGGATAATCCTTCCTTTTTCTTTCTCTTCTAGGATAGCTATGTCTCTCCTCTGTTTGAAGCAATTCCCCCAGCTGAACGTCATCAGAAGATAAATCACTTAAATTGGGATGATATTCATGAGATGAATCATCATTAGAAGTTTGAATCACCAGTTGACACTGATTGATTTAGTTGCCCTTCACCTTTTTTCTCATTTATTTGAATTCTTAAATAAACACCATAGCGACCTCGGTGTTATTTTGTGAAATAAACCTTTTGTTTAAAGAATTTTCAAAAAACTCTTAACCATTATTCCAATTTAACTTTCAATTATTCTGATTTTTTTTTCTTTTCTTACGTTGTAAGGGCAGTCTGGGTTAATGAGTCGGTATGCTTTAGAACACCCATAATAGCCAGCTAAAATATATTGCTCTGACTTTGGATCCCATTTCCTCCTATTTTCTGGAACAAGTGCAAATGCTGTTGAGCCAAAGACTCTAAGATGAGCAAGTGTGACCCTCCTGCCTGACCAAGCCTGTTTAGGTACAGCTTCTTTTAACGCCATAGCTGGAGTCTTATTCTTTAAATATATGGCTGTCTTGACAGCTTCCCCCAATATTTCAGTCCTAGCCCTGCGTCATGCAACATTGTCGTGGCTTTTTCAACAATAGTACGGTTTGCCCTCAACTCTATTTTGTTCTGGACAATACCGACAATTAAAGAATTATTCCCTGTTTTTTCAAATAATCATTAAAATTATTGCATAAATACCATTTTTTATTGTCTGAACTCCCTATTTTGATTTTGCAACCTTTCTGATTTTTCGACCAAAGCGGGAAACTTCTGAAATTTTTCTAAGGCCTCACTTTTATGCTTAATAAAGTATACAAAGGTTTTTGTCGTATAATCATCTATCATTGTGATAAAATACTTGGCCCCATTCCATGTATCTACCTGAATTAGTCCACAAATATCCGTGTATGAGTTCAAGTACATGTTTAGCACATGTACCACCTGATTTGTCATACGGTAACTTGGTCTGTTTTCCTACAAGACACCCTGTGCACTGTACATCAGATGTTTTACCAGAAAAAATCATTCCATATGATATTTATGCAAGTTTCTTCTAATTAATAAAACCTAGATGACCCAACCTTTTATACCATAGAGTAATATCATCAATTTTATCATGAACATCAAAAATAAATGTTTTTGTTCCTTAACTTTAGATTCAAGACACAACTTATGCATACCCTGCTCCTCAGAAGCAGTAGAAATTACTTTACCATTAACGTTTACGCCATTTGTATAGATTTGTAAAGCATGCAGCCTTCATTGCCAAAAACAACAGTTATACCTGCTTTTACAATCTTATTAATACTCAACAAATTAACAGTTATGTTAGGAACATATATCACGTTATTTACATCTGTAACTCCAGGAATATTTTAAATAGATTTGTGGTATAGCTACTCCTTTTGCTTGCAAGCTCTCACTCTTTGCACAAGTTACTTTTGCAACACTTATTTCACTGTACTCTTTAAGAATACATCTGTTTGGTGTGATATGGGCTGTGGCACCCGAGTCCAAATACCAGCTCTCCTCCTGGATGCAGGTGGTCATGGCTGCGAATAAGGAAAACTCTTGATTCCTCTGCTGCGGGCTTTTGTTTCTCGTCCCAGCTTCCTTCGAAGAAAACTCGGGTTTTTCTTTATGCTTCCTTTTCGGGTTTTTGTAACAGTAAGCTTTCCGATGACCACACTGGTAACACAGCTGAGCACTGCCTGATTTCTTGCTGAACGCCTTCTCTGATGAGCCCTGTGACGTAGAATTCTCCTGCTGCAATAGCTGGCCCTTGACGTAGTCGACAGTGAACTCTCTGGGCGACGTCTGCAGTGTCATCTTCAAGGGTTCAAACTCAGCAGTCCTCTGTCTTTCCTCCTGCTGCTTTGACCTCTTGGGTAGCTCCAATAAGGTTGGACACATACTGCTCCATTGAATCTCAGCGCTTTAGCGAGATCGCGAACAACTTTTCCAACAGTATGCAGACTCTGTTGCTTCCAACATCTTCGTAGTGGCTTTCAACCCATCCCACATCTCTTTGGTGTCTGCTTGTTGCCGAGATGCACCTGGCACTGGGGTTGAACAAGCATTTTGCACCTTGCCTTCATATCCCTTTTTCTATCCTCAACTCCCGAGGAATCTGACGCAGGTTCGGTTTTAGTCATGTTCCTAAGTTCCTCATGGCCACGGTAGTATTTTTCAAGGTAGTATGAATTCTTTTTCCCCCCTAACTTCTCTATTGCGAATATATTTCCCGAGGTGACCATCGCCGTAGGAGGTCAATGCTTGGACATTTAGCGAGCGAAACACAACACAGTCCGCCGGAGACACGAAACTCATGGCCGGTTGCACGAACTATGCATATATATTCAGTCAAGTTATGAGACTAATAACCCTTAGCAACCATTCTATAAGTGTTGCATGAACGTTCAATAAGTTTGAGTTCCATGTACAGTCTTAAGCAGCATTCTTTAGACATTAGCTCCAGAAATAGCCCCCTATCTAGAAATAATATCACTACTCAACAAAAAAGTCATTTCGTGTTTCCTGGTTCAACTTAGCCAGTTCTTACTAATTTGGGGTTAAGGAAAACGAGTATGCCAATGATTTTTTTTATTAGCTCTTGTTTTCAAGATACACAATAGTCCACTGGAGAATGATACGCAAAAGGCCACCTTTCGACTTAATGGTCATTTGAAGAAGATATAGTTTGTTGTGCAACGAGTAAAATACAATAGGCAATGTTTCATTAAGTAATGTTTATTTTTATGAAGCAGCGGTTTATTTGAGCCTATTCCTGTGCACGTTTCCTTTTGGGTTGCCTTTTGTATGTCAAATCCGGACCATCTCTTGTCAGAGTCCAGCAGTAGTCGGCGAGCATTGATTCATCCCAACGACCTTGATATCTACGTTCCATTGCAGAGATAATTTGGTGAAACCTTTCACATTGTTCATCGCTTATAGCTCCACAGTTCTCAGGGAAATAATCAAGGTGGGAGTGGAGAAAATGAAGTTTAAAGACATATTGCAACCTACGTCACGGAATTTTTCTAGGAGTTCTTTCACTAACTGTTGATAGTTTTCCTCCTATCTGTTGCCTAGAAACCCTTGTACCACGCCCTTAAAAGCATCCCAGGCTGCTTTCTCTTTCCCCTCCAAAATTTTATCAAACTCAGGGTCCTTCATAATAGTGCGTATTTGAGGGCCCACAAAGATTCACAAAGGCTTTCACAAAGTTCTTCATTATTCCCAGCTTAATGTGCAGGGGTGGAAGCAGAATATCACTTGGATCTACTAGCGGCTCATTTTGGATGTTTCTCTCCCTGGAATTCAGATTTCTTGAAGGTCACTTGTCTCTTATGAAGTGAGATTTTCTATCTCGACTGTCCCAAAAACACAGAAAACAGCAGTACTTAGTATAGCCTAACTACATTCCCAGGAGTAAAGCAATAACTTTCAAGTCACAACAGATCTGCCACTTATGATCCTCGTATTTTATTGACTCTAGAAGTAACTTTACATTCCCGTAAGTTTCCTTCATGTGAACGGAATATCCAATGGGAATAGAAGGAAGAAGGTTGCCGTTGTGTAGTAAGACTGCTTTCAAACTCATCTTGGATGAATCTATAAAAAATCTCCACCTACTTGGATCATGAGTTATGTTCAGGGAATTCATCAAGCCGTTGACATCCACACAAGAGCAACCACATGCTCTTTCATCTCAACAAAATGAAGAAAATTCTTCTGACGAGTCCTGTACTCTGTGATCTTGACTTCTGGTTGGAGTAGATGCCACTGCTTCATTCTTGACGCCAAAAGCTCTGCTTTTTCGTTAGGCAAGTCAAGATCTCTTACGAGATCATTTAATTCTGTCTGATTCAGTCTGTGGGGCTCATTTATCTCTTCTGCCTCGAAATCTGGATCATTGGAAGTCCCAGATATAACGACTTTTTCTTCAGTATCACTCTTTTCAACCTTATAATTTTGAGGTGATTCAGGAATCGGCAGATTAACCGAGTGAGGAGCAGGCACAATGGCTGATGGAATGCTGTGATAATATACCGATTCTTTCTTCTTTGTTGACCAACCTCGCTTCATGGGGGGCGTCACGCAGAAATAGCAGTTGTCGACATGGTATGTTGACTCACGCCAAATCATGGGTACAGCAAACTTCATTCCTCTTTTCTTCCCACTCAGCCACTCTCGTAGTCTCGCTGAGCAAGAGTTACAACAAACATGTGGGGCCCATGTTTATCCTGGTCACCTATTTTTACACCGAAATAATGGAAGTAATCTGTTTTAACGATTGGGCTGATGGTGCGCTTCTGGGCTGCAAAAGTCATTTCACCACACATGTAACAACATTTGTCAACGTCATTAACACACTTCCGTGGCATTCTGATCTGAAAGTAGAAAATTGAAACAATTAGTTATCTTTTTAAGTCATCAATTATGATTATATTTAATCAATAAGTATTTTTAAATACCCCCAGACCCAAGAGAGGCATAAAATTTAATTCGCCCAGACCCAAAAATATCAAATCGTCAATTTTTTTATTTCTTTATTTGATATCCAGTACTTTTCTGAATAATCGAAAGCGTTCGTAATATCTGAATGAAATTGAAACCACAAATGATCATAATTTCAGAAACCAAAACTGAAATACAGCCTCAAAACATCAATTTTCATATTTTGAAAACTCCGATCAAACATTTGGAACACTACACAAAATTTCTAAAATTGATACCATAGACTGATACAGATAATATTGTTGCATTGCTCACCTTCAGTTGTGATGCAAATTGCAGAGAATGTCACTGGAATTGTGCAGTGCCTTCGTTCTGCTGACACTCTCACTCCAACGTATTAATAAGGCTTTGTCCTGTTTGGGACTTCATCTCCCATCACGATGGTGTTGTCAAATCTATCATAATTACTAAGGTCATGGTGAGGTATGCACGAAGAGCTCACGTGCGTTACAAAGCTGCCTTCGAAGGTAAGACTCGGGTAGAAAGGGATAGAGGGAATGAGTTACAGATCCAGAGGGAGGAAGGAAAGAGAAAGGCGGAGGAATTAGAAGAGTTGAAGGTAGGAAAGGAGAAGAAACAAGCTTATTAATTATTATTATTTTTCTACATGAAGGTGCCCGTTGAAATTCAACGGGAGGGAGAAATATAATAATTACGAATGGTATTAAGAAATTTTAACATTTTTCATGAAGGGGCGTAAATAAACTTGTACTATGGAGCTAGCTATGGCTCCAAGTCACTATCGGAACCATAAATATAATTAAAACCAATTGTAATGTCAGTGAACTTCCTACGGATACGTATTGATGCATTTTATTCCAATTAGAGTAAATTCTAGTCTTATTACCTAGTACAGATTTCGCCTACGCAAACCAGGTACACGTCGCTTGGTTGCGCATATTCACACTTACTGCATATTTGACGCATAGCTATGTCACATTTTTTTCATCTTGCTACTCTTATTTTTGATTACACCTCATTTACGTTGCTTATCTCGTTCTTGTGTCTCAAAAGACAACAATTTTGAAAGCCGTCCTCTTCGGAATACGGTATGAGTCCATAAAATATTCACCTTTTGAACCCCGCAGAAACTTTCATTTAAATAATTTTAGTTTTACCGAATGCAAACCTATTTGATCTGGGCGTAGCGCGAAAAGTAAGTCCGTACGATTTTTCCGAATGAAATGGCCGATCTAGATTCAAGAATTAGCTGCGATACCTTTTTACTACCTTTCAATATCTTCACGAAAAGAACAATGCTGTTTATGGCATCGCTTTTGGATGAACAATTTTACTATCAATACAATGGCATGACTGAACATCCCACGGATACATAATGAGATATTATGCTCCATTGGGATTTGAATTTTTTCCCATGGTTTTTGTTTAACTATCTCAAATCTCAAGCTCTCTCTATCGACGACGATTTTAAAAGCCTTCCATCTCTTCTCTTCATGTCCCAGGTCGGTTCAAATGCACAGTACAGTATAGAAATGAAAAAAACATTCAAAATTTGAACACCGCTGAAGATAATTTAATTTCCATGTAAATACTCCTAATTTTAACCGAATTCAAACCTTGTAAGTCTCTGAGAAGCGCAAGCAGCCAGGATGTATCTTCATGTCGAAAAATATGGCTGACCTTTCTGACTTACACAGAGAAATTCACAACTTTTGGTCAGGGAAATCAGGGAAAAGTCAGGGAAAATACAACACTAAAACTACTGGTCACCCTGTCACCTCTCTATACCCCTCTATCCTACACCCAAAAGGCCTTTCCACTCTAAGACATTCCCAACGTCTCACACCCAACAGTACTGACTTCTTCGACCTATCGCACTTTGTCGTAGGGGTAGCGACAAAGTGAGATTCGACCAAGGAAATCAATAAGCCCGAGTCAAAAAGATATTATATTTAACTGTGAAAATAAAAATACTTACTTTTACGCCTGCCTGACCTTGGGTAGGGTTCGGGCTAAGGGAGGTACGAGGGCTCCAGGTATAGTCGGTGCGGCCTTAGTTGACAGTAACGCCATCAAAATTGGTGACGACACATCGATTTTTCGTCAATCAGAGAAGCTAAAAATCACACACGTTGTCAAGTGTTTTGCCAACTTACAAGGTGCAGAACAATTAACTGGCGCTAAAGCGAATTACCCTGCTGGGACTTTAAGTCTTCTGACAGGGAATTCTTTTCCAATGAGGTGTTATGCATTATTAATGATTTATAGCGCAAAATTTCAATGGTAACGGTAGACATTAATGCAATAGTCTTAAGGCCGTTTTACACGGGCCTCTGTACTGCGCAGGCTAAAGCAGCTTCAGTTCTCGCAGTAGAAGGCGCCAGGGCTCACTGCGAGAAAGAGAGCACGCAGTCAGCACACAGCTCTACACGATGCATGCTTCTGAGCAACTTCGTGAACTTCCTTCGTAGATTATGTGCGCAATAGGAGGGTGTTTTATTTTGTCGGAGAAAACTGATTGTGCGCAGCATTGTTAACGTTCCGTTCGGAGTGCCAGGGGAGACATGGATATAGAGGAGGCAAGAGCATAAACTGCTGCTTTATCAGTGGCAGGGATCCTTTTTGGGGACTGCAGAGTTGATAGGAAGACGAACGAGGCGGAGGGCAATATGGACTCAGGAACGGATGAGGAGTAGGGAAGGAGATAGGGGACTGATGAATATAGTGCAAAAGGAATTAGGGGTGGAAGACAGAAACGCTTGTAGAAATTTCATGCGAATAACCTAAGGGCCAATTCAATGACATTTTAGCGCTGGTGAGGGATGAAATCGTTTAACATGGGTTTCATGATGCCGTCTTTGTAGCAATAGGGACAGATCTACATCTACATCTACACGATGCCCTGCAGCCACCGCGAGGGTATGTGGCAGGGGGTGAGATCACCAAGCATGCACTACCGTCATGCAAACAAGCAACTATAGGGATTCATGCAACTAGATTGTTAGTATCATTAGTATTTCAGGAGTTAATACATGCATAATGCACTACTGACTACTCTAAAATATTTCACCTACCTATCCCTTTGCTATGCTGCCTATTCTGTTCTCTTATATTACGGGGAAAAATGCCATTTTGAATCTATCGGTACGACAATCTATCTCTCTAATCTTATTTATCTGGTCGAATCTAGCATAATACGTTGTTTTTTTAATATGTGCCTAGCATCTTCAGTAAAGCTATCCGATTGATATTTCTCTAATAGATTTAATCTGTACTTTAACCTACGCTCTGATAAGATTCCCAATGTAATTCTTGTTTATTCTGAAACACTACTCAACCTATCGTAACACTCTTCAACGAACCTAGCTGCTCTACGCTGCACACTGTCTAGTTCTCTGATCAACCCTAATTCATTCGGATCCCATACACTGGCTGCATACTCAAGGTGGGGCCTAACTAGTGAAAGGTAACATCACTCTTTTGTCTTCTCATCACATTTCCCAAGTAATCTTTTTATAAATCGCAGCTTTATCTTCGCTCGGCTTCGTTTCAACGCTTTCGATCTTCGTGTTATTAATTTTATAGGATCGCTCTATCGAATTATTCCTCCTCTAAAAATTGATAGCTACACACTTTTTAAGGTTAAGTTCTAACTGCCATTTGTCGCACCACTCTTAAAGTGCAACTATATCCTTGCTAAGCGATTTCCTGTTTTCTTCTTTTGATATACTCCTGTGTACTACCGCATCGTCTGCAAAAGGTCTAAGTTTACTACTAACTACGGTACCCAAATCGTATATGTATAAAATAAATAAAAGCGGACCTACTATGCTACCCTGGGGAACTCCCGACGTGACTTTGATTGTGTTAGACATGATATTATCTATGACAATCCTCTACTCTCGCCCAGTTCAGAGTTCTTTTACCCAACATACAACGTCTTTATTTATACCAAAACTCTCTTACTTCAAGATTAATTTATCATGAGGAACTTTATCGAATGCCTTTTTAAAATCTAAAAATATCGCATTAACTTCAGTACTGTTCCCGCCGTGGACTAAAATATCATGTACGAATAAAGCTAATTTTGTCTCGCAAGATCTACCTTTCCGGAACCGATGTTGGCTGTTCATGTACAATCCCTGACTATCCAAATGCCTCATGATTGAACTGACTACAATGTGCTCAAATACCTTACACGAGATTAAGTTGAGTGAAATTGGTCTGTAGTTACTTGGTTCTTCCCTATCACCGCTTTTAAAAATAAGTTTAATGTTTACTACTTTCCATTCCTTGGGTACTGTGTGGTTCTTTAGTGTGTTATTGAATATTATTTCTAGATAGGGGGCTATTTCAGAAGCTAATGTTTTATATACTAAGGAATTAGATCGGGACCTGGTGATTTGTTTTTACTAATGTTTTTTAACTGCTGCTTATTCCACGACATGAAATTATTATTTCAGGCATTTGCTAACTGAATGTGTGCGGCGGTGGTTCCACTGCGTTGTGTGGCGATGACTTGAATACGCTTTGGAAGAAGGTGTTTAAAGAATTGGCTTTTTCTACACTGCTGGTGACTTTTAATTCCTTTATCTTTTTTAATTTTGTGCACTGTGGACTTATTTCCCTGAAGCTCTCTCACATATGACCAAAACGCTTTATAATTGCTGTCTAAATATTCTCCTAACATCTTGCTCTTGGAATGTGATAACACTTGCCGACATGATTTCCTTGCTAATGCTTTCGATTTTTGTAGTTTTGAACTAACTCATTTTTTTCCTCTACCGACAGACCCCGTCCTGCATTTTTCATCCTAGCGTGGCATACCCTTTGTCGCTTTAGTGTATTCCTAACCTCCGCGTTATACCACCTTCGCTCTGTATTATCACTAATGAATTTACTTGGTATGTATCGCTTTACGAGTGACCTCAAGAAATTCTCTCAGTATCTAATCCTTTGCTTTGTTCGCTAATTTCATTAATCTTTTCCCTTAAGTCCTCTTTCATACCGTCGTAATTACCCCTGCCAAATAAGTATACCCTCCTCCTTGGTTTATAATGTCTTTCAACGCCTACAATAAATTCCGCATGCAGATAAATACAATGACAAGGGACGCATCTTAATAGCCTGCTCCCATCTTCCTTCTCTGTTCTTTCTCGAACTGCAGGCGCGGGATCCTGGTTGATTCGCCGATAAACTTAAAAAAATCCGGAAACTAGACAGAGAATGAATGTTTCCGAAAGATTCTCCGACACTGGCATTAAAAATTAATTCAAAGTTCAAAAAACATGATATGGCAGAAGAAAATGCATCCCTAGGGAATCGAACGCGGGACTCTCACTCCGGCACTCCACCGGTCTACCACACCGTTCAGTAAGAGCGCTTAAACCAAGGTATTTATTCCCAACCTATGATGCCTGTTGAACTGAAGTTGTTTTGGCGCACAATAGACTTTCTATTATGCCTGAGGATCTAATTTATTCGCTAAATGTATCACTATTTACATATCTCCAGTCAGGCTGCATATTTTGGGAGGAAACTGGTGCAGAAACCTTAAATTATGGTAAATAATCTAGTTTCGTTTCTAATCTAGCTTCACGTGTCCTCCTTTCTTGGGAAGTCTCAGAAAGGCTACCTATTAGTTGTTATAAAGCGAACAATTGAAGCTTGGTAGATAACAATCACGGATTTAATGATTTACTGAAATGTGTAAATCATCATTGTACGCCAAAATACCCATTGAAAGTCATTTTAAAAACGCGAGGCAAGGGATAATCTCCCTTTCGTTGATAGAAATATTTTATTGTTAATTTCTAACACAATATGCCTCGAACAGCTTACAAATACTTTTCTCAATTTAAATCACCCATGGCAGTAGCATTTTCACACGTTTATTTGTAGCATCAAACACTAAGCATGTTTATTAAATAGCAGCTTAATATACGCGGAGCTTCGGAGACTGCGTGAATGCGAGCACGGAATTAGAGCAGGGTCTTATTGACTCGCTCGCATTCATACATTCGCGCAGTGTACCGCTTTACACGATGCAATTTTCACTGAGAATCCATCCATCTTCAGCCTACGCAGAACAGAACCCCGTGTAAAGCGGCCTTTACAACTTGAAAGAATTCGTACCAAGTACTCAGCTACTTGCTCTTATTTCCACAACCGCAACCCTCTCCCTGATTATTCTCTGTGGCTATATTGATAAAGCCGTTGACTCTTTACAATTGGTTATGCACTAAAAGAAGCGACAGCAAGTTTATTGAGGAAAGGATTTAGCGGATCAAGGCCCTTATTCTATGAGACTATCCATGACAAGTTTTTGAAATTGAAAAACTGGCTTTAGGAAGGTGACAGAGAAAAAAATCATATAACACTGGGTTCAACGTTTGATCCCTGTGAGCATAATTTACCCATGACATTAAAAACCATCAAATGTACTGAAATAAATGTATTGAACCACGAGGAAAAATCTTGTTTCACTGACAAGGATCCCCCAAGGTTCTATACTAGGTCCCATTCTTTTTTTAAATTATATTAACGATTTACCTCTTAAAAATTCGAACGAACATGCCGTAACTATCATCTTTGCTGATGATACTAATTTCACTATCTCGGCTTAAGACATCAACACCCTGCATCTTGAAAGCCAAATATTATTAAACAAAGTATGTAGATGGTGCCAGGACAACAAATTGGTACTAAATTGTGACAAAAATCAGCTTTTACTTTTTAATGAAAACCTGGACCGGAAACTTCCAGCATTAACTTTAAAAACCACTCCTCTTGTTTCAACCAAGCACACTAAGTTCTTAGGTCTTTATTTCACAAATAACCACTTAAGGTAGACAGTGGGGAAAGTAGAAATGACGAATATACTGTTTTGCTCGCAAATGCTAAAATATACAGAAAACTTCGAGAAAAGGTAAAAGCACACCACACTAGAGTACAGCTCGCATTTAGCAATTTTTGTACGAATTTCGCCATCACAGACATTGCCAAGGTTACAATGCACCTCGGTATAACTCACTCACCATAATAACTTAATAGTATGACACTTTTTCTCTTGATTCACTACAATTGAACTTTTTGGTGAGGTGTGTTCATTCCGACTCCCCGTGAACGGTCACTTGCACCACCCATGGTGAAAAACTCTAAGAAATAGGAGATTGAGGACGCCTTGAATTCCTGGCAATTCATCGGAATCTAACGAAAAATATCTTCACTTAAAAAATACGCAGGTGTAATATTTAATTAAAGAAAAACTTAGATTATACACCGGAAAACGTCAGTCTGTTGTTCGCCAAAGTGTGCGAGATAAAACGAAGAAGAGAGAATCCAAAACAATTGTTGCATGGTAATAATTAGCGATAGAGCCTCATCCTCTGACATAGTTGCTGGCATCAGGTCAGTTTTCTTCCACTTTGGCAGTACTCCCTAGTTGGTGTGGTCGAGGTAATTTCTTTTATGAGCTTGGAGGTTTCTTCATCTACCTACCTCTTATCTCAAACTCATAAAGGCCGCGAATGAAAGAGCTGCCGCAGAATGAGATCTCATACTTTGTTTTCCTTCTCTTTGATATGTCGCTGCTAGTGCGAAAACATTTCCCCGGACGCCCAGAAGTGTCTAATAAGGGTTGCAATACAAGAACAAAATTGATTTTTTTAAATTATTAAAGGTACAACGTCATTTCTTAATGATCTTTAATCGCGCGGATATACTTACTGGACGTCGTTGAAAAACCTGGCAAATTTTGCAGTAAATGTTCGAGAAAAACAGCATTTACCTTTAGCCATTCGCCATAACGCATCAAAAATCTCTCGTTTTCCGTGAGCTTCGTTCCCATCGTGACGAATATCCATTAAGAAAGAACCTCTTATCGTAATCACTTAAATCCTTTAAAGCTTCATTATTCACTTCTAAATGCAACCTTTCGGCGATACAATTTAACAAGTACTTTGTTTTCATACGAAATGACGCATTTTTCACTCCCATTAGTATTTTATACATTTATGAACGTGTGATTACATATTGAGACATATTTATCATTCATTAACACCATCAACCTCGAAAAGGGAACCGAAACTATAAGCATAAAGAGGAAATAGGCGAGTACAACATTATGCACATCCCAAAAGAAAAAAATATGAAAAAGGGAATTGGCATGATATTCAGGATTCTGCAATAATATTGACGATTTTCTATTAGAAGCAATTAAAGATAAAAAATAGCGCCATAAACGTTATTACAAATGAAAAATTAAAACAGGCATTAGCTTGTCCTAATAGAGTACTCATACCTTGAAAAGTGAGGAATGTTGAAGTGGTTAGCAACGTATCCACACCACAAGGAGTTGTAGAAGGAATTTCGGGAGATCCAATACTGACACCAACACGAGTGAAATCCGAGCTGAAGTACTTTCAAAATCTACTGCTTCACACCACTGCAAATATGAAACTGAACGCTCTAGTGCATTTCGTTGGAGAATAGAAAACGGTCTCCCAAAAATATCCGCAAATAACCGGGTAAAGAGATCTGTGGTGCCATAAAACGACCCTTGGCCTTACACACAACCACAGTGCGGGGGGCGGGGGAGTTGCAGCCATGCGACACCAGCTGTGGGTCGGTGGCCTCGAAGAGACAAAATCCTGAGTGGTATGCTTGCTGTCTCCGTTAAAAGTGTGCGTATTCGTCGGTAGGCGATGCCAAGTTGGTAAGAAGAGAAAATCCCGCGGTGCACCCGAAGAAAGCAGTCTTTCAGTACCTCTTAGACCTTTACTCCATGTGATAAAATGCGTAATTTTTTCTGCGATTTCTCCAAAATATAATGCATGGAAGCTCTTTTCAATGTTTTTATCTCGAAAATCTCCATAGCGGAGTGAATGCAACTACTATCCAGTCCACACACTTGCCGCGCCACGTTACTCCCCGTTGCAGGCGGGTTCGACCAGACTCGACCGCGCGATCGAAAAACTAATGTGGAATCCGGCGTCGCAAACGGTCGCAGCATCACTCAACGGATTCGCGCTGTGGAAGCTTTGTAGAGGGTCCCCGTATAAGTTACGTCGTGATGCTCGGTGATTCAATTAACTATTTCTCTACCTATATTACAAAAATTACCAAAAATTAAGGTCTGCCATTTTTTAAATATCTTTGGTAAATAATTACAAAAATGTAAGCAGACTGCATGCAAACAAAGACAAAAAACTGTTACACCTAATTACATGACGTTTTATTCCAATTCTTTACATATTATGGTTAAGTAAGGGCTTGATTTTGAAGACTTCGTGAGAAATATTGAGTGTAGAACATTTTTGCGAAATTTGTGCGACTTTGACCTCATGCTAATTGTTAAGTGTTGTGTACTGAGGAAAATTCTTTCCGTCATCGCATGCACAGGTCTTTTAAACATATAAATGCAAAGTTTCAGCTTACTGGATTGAAATAATCACTTTTTGAATTTCGGTGAGCTTTTTTCGATTTCGGGCCACTGTACGGCGATGCGCTGACGGCGCGCCGTAACGCCTTTTTGCCGGCGGCGATACATCGCGTGATGGGACTCCATCGTGACGTCCTCGACTAATTTCAACTTTATCAAATGATCTCGTATTTAATGCAATCCAAGCAATCCGTTTGTGGGTATATATCTCTCTATTAGCATTATTTTTAAACCGAAATTTATACATATTTTCTATCCATTTGGCATATTTATTATACTACATATCTATCTATATTAAAAAATCGCTGATATACGAAGAGGTATTTGAAAATCTTCTTTTCCTGCATAGGCTGTGCTTGCTGCGACTCTTACTTATTTTTCATGCACAATTCGTAATCGTCATGCACAAATGCGATTTTATCCACCGTGGATGGATTCATTGATAAACGCTTCCCGCAAATAGTTAACCCTGCGATTGAAAACACGTTCGCTGGGTGTACTTGTGGCAGGAGTGCATAGAAATTTCCAAGCTAGTAGAGCAATTGATGAAAACTGTGCTTCTTTCTCTTTCCAGAACTTTATAATGTCGCCATCAATTATCATTTCTGCTGACGTAACACAAATAAGTTTGGCATTCCTCATCCACGTTGTTTTTCAACTGTGTATTTCTATGCACTGAGTGTTTCCTCAACAAGTTAATCAAAAGCGACCTTGGTGACAGTTCTAATTCTGCTTCTTGTGTGGAAACACTACATTTTTCCCGCTCTCTAAGTTATCTACGTGTAAAATTGTTTGCCGGCATGAAAAATCGACCTTTGTTTCTTTTGTTTTGGTGAAGTATACTTATGCTTCGCTAAGGTTCTGGGACCGTGGATCTAATAAAAAAGCGACAATGCTCAACTTACTCACTGGAAACCTAGGATCAAGCTGTCTTGCATGTTACTTTTCATTTATGCAATAAAAAATGGAATCACTCTCAGAATTTTTCAATACTTCCCGAATTTCAGTGCGGAAAATGAGAGAGAGAGAGATTTGTGTAATAGCGTTCGCCCGATAAAAGCTTTGCAATGTTATTAAACTTTCGTAGGAATTTGACTAGTTCTTCCTTCGAAGACCATTCATTTACTGTTAGTTTCAGCTCATCTATGTCTAGTCGACTCTAAAATAAATTTATAGTGTTTCCGTTTATGCCTCCGAGAGACTCCACCATTTCGAGGGAGCTATGCTGCCTTGTCTGTGACTCAGTCTTGAGTGTTTTCCTGAAATTGGTGAGGACTGAATGTGTTCGAGTGTCATTTTACCTCAATTTATGTTAAGAATTTCCCTTAATTTATGTAAACTCCTTTGCGAGCGTCATTGCAGTATTCCGCATTTCAGTATAGCGATAAATTCTTACCTTAAAAATGGAACATCATCCGCATCCTCATTCTTAATGAACTGGTCAAGACAAGGTGCACAGGAGATTTTATCTGAATTCACGTATATTCTTCTATTATTTTCTTTGTAAATAAGTCTTCCAAAAGATCTCCAGCAAAAACTGGCCAAGACAAGGTGCACAAGAGATTTTATTTGAATTCGCGTATATTCTTCTATTATTTTCTTTGCAAATAAGTCTTCCAAAAGATCTCCAGCAAAAACTGCTCTTTGTTTTGCCGTGTAGTTCTAAACACTACGCCACCACACTTTTGCGGAGTTACTCCTGGTTTTCGAGCTCGCTCATCTCGAAATTTAGAATACTGACACTTCACCCGGAGTCTTTCAGATCTTTTCTGCCGCTTCATCTATGTTTTCAAGCCTTTTCCCGTACTAATAGGTGTTTTAGATTGGAAGGAAAGGTACAAGGATGGGAATGGAAGGGTAAGGAGGAAGAGTGGAGAGAAACCCGGCGTCAGTATTAGCCTGCTCTTAGTCGCCAAGTGGACCACGGCTTAACGCCCCACGTCTCTGACGGACGGAGTACTCAACTCAAAGTACTTTCCACCAAGCACTCAGAAGTAGGGGCCGGATGACCAATGAAATATATCTGGAGGGGGCCGGAATTCGAACCCGCCCCCCTGCGGTGAAAGTCCAGTACCTTAACCGCTACATCCTTCTGTCGATTTCGTGTGCATGATTGTGGTTTAAATAATCTCGAGCTGACCCGGACACCACCTAAGCGAAACGTTTTTGTTACATTACGGTACGGCTAACACGAGAAAGTAACACTATACGATACGATAAACACTTGCACAAAATCAGAATTATTGGATAAAAACAAATTATTCCGGAGAAAGCTATTGTTTTTCCAAAAGTTTCTTACTACGCATTTTTTCAAATTCAAGTCTAGCTACCAACTAACTCACCAATCAATCGCATCTAAATCCACTGCTAAAGACTGACTGTCATCTTCATTCGTAATTTCCTTATACACTGCTGCATCATCGGCAAAAAGATAGAGCTTGCTATTTTTAACTACTGTATTCAAATCATTTACGTAAAGAGGAATAAAATTGGGCCTATCACGCTTCCCTGGGGAACATCCGATGTAACTTTTAATTCACCCGAGCTAGCACCATCTGTTGATCATGTTCATGTAAGAAGCATCGTATCCAGCCTACTATGTTACTATCTATCCCGTATGATGCTAACTTCGCGAGTAACTTAAAGCGGGGCACCTTACTGAACACTTCTCAGAAGTCGAGAAACGCTGCGTCTACCTGAACGATACCTTCTTCTGAAACTAAAATATCATGAACGAGTATGAGCGTTAGTTTCGTAAGACCGACCCTTTTTCAACCCGTGCTGGTTTGTTATCAATAAATCCTGCTATCGAGGTGTCCCATTATTGATGTAACTAGTATATGGTCTATAATTTTGCATGGTTGTGACGTTAATGATATTGGTGTATAATTACATGGCTGTTCCCTGTCGCCGCTTTTTAGAATTGGGGTCACGTTTGCGAACCTTTAGACTTTGGGAGCTGCATCTTTATCGAGGGTTTAGTTAAATATTATTTCAAGATAAGGAGCCAATTGGAGAGGTAATTCTATGCATACACGAACTGGAAAATTATCAGGACCTGAGGACTTGTTCAGGCTAATGTTTTGATAAGGATTATGGTGGTGGCGCCATCTCATTTGCAAGGCACAATTATGTTTGTCATTTATTTCGTTAAACCTGGTACTGTCTGTAAGAAAAAGCTAAAAGTATAATGGATATGATATATGGGACGGAGTTGTCTCTGTCTTTGAAACTGTAGCAGGTCAGTAGCAAATCATAAGATTGTATATGATTCTATACGCCTGCTCCACCTACATTGGGTCGATAAAAAAACAAAACCACCCGCGGAAATTGAATTCAGCTCTCCGAATAATTCACCAACTTCAAATAAATCAACATATAAATGTATACAAACGACTGTCGCTGCAATATTTTTACCTGAAAAATAAAATAATTGTCACGAATACAGAAATGAATTATCACATCTCGTTGACATAAATACGACTTATGCGACTCTGAACGTAGCATCATATGCAACAAATTGTAACAGCAATTCGAACTAATTACCTTCACTCACAATTACAAACGGCGTTTTTTGAAAAAGTGGTCCATTTAGGGGGTCTGAAAGAAATGCAGTTCGTCAGAAGAAGCCCTAGAATGGTAATGAAGCTGTCCATACAAAATGAATTAATTACTCTCAATAGGATCGGGGCAATACGGAGAAGATTTCACATGTCACAATTTGCCCAACGAAACTTATCTCCTGGAATGCGAAGTCGAACGATAAGAGTAATTGCTCCAGTCAGTTTCCACTCTGCTGCTTGCACCCACTTTCGCAAAATATTTCTTGCGATACACCTTGAATTCCAGCAAGAATATGAAAACCACTCAACAAGTCCTAAATATGAGTTTATGACGAAATCACCAACTAACCTCTAACGCTACACTGCCGATGCCACCTACAATTACTTGTTTGTCAATGGTGTGGAACGTCATATCCACATTCAAATAACGTGGAATAAAATATAAGGTAGAGAAGGCGTTTTCAGCAAAACTTGAGCTAGCGGAAATAACACTGTAATTTCATTCTATATATGGAATAATTGTTGTCACCTGCTTCTGTGAGGCGACATCAGCGCCAAATTATCCGTGCTGGGTCGATATATAAACAGCATTTGTGTACATTTTGCAAGTTCGATACACTGATATATTGCAATTGCTATATATTGCGATATCATCTGGCCTGCCTGTATATACTTGTAGGCATTAGAGCTCGGTAAACATTTATTTTTTCAATGTCATCTTTCTGTGGGCTTTCAGCGTCCCCTTTCATACGAATCGATGCATCCACAGTTCGTAGTGCTGCATGGGGATCGGGAGTGCGTGGTGGCTAGAGTACGGACTTCTTATCCCTAGGGCTCGGGTTCATGTCTCGGAAATGGCTGATTTTTCTTTGGAACCCCGGTCCCTGAGTTCCCATTGGAGAGCGTTACAAGTTCAATGCTCCTTCCGTCGGATGAGACGTTAAGCTGCGGATTCCTTGACGCCTGTCATTAAGTGGTGGCTAATATCGGCGCTGGATTTTTTTCTGAATGCCTCTTCCGTTTCTTAAACCTTTTCCCTAATGCTTACCTATCCTTCAAATGAGCAAATAACACTTAGTCGCCTCTGCGAGCAGCTTTCTTAGCCAATCCTTGCAAAAACCAGATCGCCGGTTGACATTGACCCTGTCGATGAACCTGATGACCTCGATGAGGACGTCTATTTTAGATGAATGGAAGTCGTATTCGCAATCGAGTAAGAACAATAACGTGTGCCATTAATTGTGCGTGGACGTCATCCATAAAAATTATCTAAAAGAGAGAGGGCAGTCATCACAAAATTGTGCATTAATTGTTTATTGGGCACATCGTCCTCACGCTCTCGTCCATTGAAAGCGGACGTCACCCTGGTGTGCCGACTGCACTTCATTTATCTTCACTCCGCTTGTCACGTGATTACGGAATGTCGTTTGAATTCTAATCGTGGCACTAAACATCACAGAGGGCCTTGGTGATGTTGTATCCACGATCAGTTTAAAATAGACAAGGATAAATTGTTTTTAATAGAGGATCGAATGTTTCGTGGTTTTTAATCATTTAGCCGTTCTTTGTTGATTTTGTCAATAGCAACTTATATATTATCCCTTTCCCCTTAGCCAGGCACGTATTTTAGTTTATAGATCGTAATTTTCGCACGGCATTATTCCCTCGGATATATTTCCTCATGCATCCTAACGGAAGGTGTATAATGTCTCTACCGTCTGTGCACCTAACAAAAATACTGCGCTAACTGTTTGATCACCGTGAAATCGTTTTTGTTTGAAACGCTGTTTTCAATGGTTTGCCTTATGCGATATGACTGCGGGATAGAATGATCTATCGTCCAATGACATGGCATTGTCGCGGTGACCTCCGTCCCCGGATTCAAATGTTGTGCGAGCTGTTGTGCTGACAACGGCCGTGCACACCGTCGCGTCGGGTGGTGGTGCGGCCGCTGCGGGGGCGGCGGGAGCGGCGGCTCCCGCTCCCCGCTCAGCGACCCCAGCCCGCCTCCTCAACCACACCAAGTAATTCCTTTCTTTCTGGCGTTATTTCTTAGGTTCAGCGAATCAGCGAGGAGGGCAAGCATGGCGTCGGCCTCAAATACACAGGAGCCACCGCGGTGAGTTTGTTGGTGGCGGGCGTGTCAATGGGTGGGGGCGGGGACACGGAGGCTCCATCGGTGCCGCTTCACACGACGCAGTCTCTCCACCAATCAAAGCACTCTCTTTCCACCCTGCTCCATTGTGGTGGATCCTGCTCCCATTCATTCTCTCCTGTTTTATTTTGTTGTGGCGAATGATGAGAAAGGAGTAAAACTTTTGTTGTGTCGCCATTTTTTATCCTTTCATTTGGAAGAACACATCCTTAATGCCATAATAACCAGATTCCCGGCGAGGAATATTCTGTGGCATAATTGATTTTGCTGTATAGCTTGACGACAAATCTTGATGCAAAACTCGTTCAAAGCTATTGAGTATGTGCTCAGTTGGCATTCTCATAAATCGCCCAATGGTTGCTAACGGAATATAAAGAAGTGGAAGTGAACTTCACATTTTGTCCCGTATCCAATTACGTCAATGAAGTGCGGTTCATTCCTGAATAACATTCCCTATTTCACTGGAAACCTTTTTGGTATGAATTCAAATTTGAGCCATTATAATTGTCTAGTGTATCGGCCTTTAGTCCTAGGCTTGAGGTATTCTTCGGGGGTGGATCTGCTTTCAGCATCCGAATCGCAAGTTTCCAAACGCTGCATGTTATTTACCTCCCGATGGAAGCTCACGAGCGCAGCATGGAGCCCTTCGCCGGAAATGCACGAAACCTGAGAGTGCGACCGAATACTCGGTTGCCAGGCATTAGGGAAGAAGGATGGACTGTCCGCCTTGGAGAGTTAGGACTGGTGCCATCGAGAGGGTGTTTGGGTGCCCTCGAGGTGGAGGGCTAGCCCCATCGAGAGGGAGCGTTGGTGCCTTGGAGAGGTAAGGTGGTTGCATCGGATAGGGAGGGTTGGTGCTCACGAGAGGGGTGTTTGGTGCCTTAAAGAGGTTGTAATGGAGAGGTAGTTGTTGCATTGGATAGGCAGGGTTGGTAATTACGTGAGGGAGGATTAGTGCCTTTAAGAGGTAGGTTTGTTGCCTTGGATAGAGAATTGTTGCATTAAATAGGGAGGCTTGGTACTTATGAGTTGGAGGGTTGGAGAGGGAGGTTGGGTGCCCTCGAGGTGGAGGGCTAGTCCCTTCGAGAGGGAGGATTGGTGCCTTAATGAGGTGGGGTTGTTGCCTTGGAGAGGGGTTTGTTACTTAGGGATGGGAGGGTTGGTAGCTTGGAGAGGGAGGGTTGGTGCCAAAGAGAGGGATTGTTGGTGCCTTTGAAAGGGAGGATTGGTGGCCTGAAGAGGAAAGGTTGTTGCCTTGCATTGGGTAGGGAGGGTTGGTACCTTGGAGAGGGAGAGTTGGTGCCCACTAGAGGGTGGGTGGGTGTCCTCGATGCAGATGCAGGGCTAGTTCCCGCGACGGGGAGGGTTGGTGCCTTAATGAGGTAGGGTTGGTGCCTTAATGAGTTAGGGTTGGTGCCTTAATGAGTTAGGGTTGGTGCCTTGGAGAGGGAGGGTTGGTCCGTTAGAGACCACAGTTGGTGCCCACTAGAGGGAGGGTTGGTACTTTGGAGAATGAGTGTTTTGCATTGGATGGGGAGGGTTGTTGCCTTAATGAGTTAGGGTTGGTGCCTTGGAGAGGGAGGGTTGGTCCGTTAGAGACCACAGTTGGTGCCCACTAGAGGGAGGGTTGGTACTTTGGAGAATGAGTGCTTTGCATTGGATGGGGAGGGTTGGTGCCTTAATGAGTTAGGGTTGGTGCCTTGGAGAGGGAGGGTTGGTCCGTTAGAGACCACAGTTGGTGCCCACTAGAGGGAGGGTTGGTACTTTGGAGAATGAGTGTTTTGCATTGGATGGGGAGGGTTGGTGCCTTAATGAGTTAGGGTTGGTGCCTTGGAGAGGGAGGGTTGGTACTTTGGAGAATGAGTGTTTTGCATTGGATGGGGAGGGTTGGTGCCTTAATGAGTTAGGGTTGGTGCCTTGGAGGGGGAGGGTTGGTCCGTTAGAGACCACAGTTGGTGCCCACTAGAGGGAGGGTTGGTACTTTGGAGAATGAGTGTTTTGCATTGGATGGGGAGGGTTGGTGCCTTAATGAGGTAGGGTTGGTGCCTTAATGAGTTAGGGTTGGTGCCTTGGAGAGGGAGGGTTGGTCCGTTAGAGACCACAGTTGGTGCCCACTAGAGGGAGGGTTGGTACTTTGGAGAATGAGTGTTTTGCATTGGATGGGGAGGGTTGGTGCCTTAATGAGGTAGGGTTGGTGCCTTAATGAGTTAGGGTTGGTGCCTTGGAGAGGGAGGGTTGGTCCGTTAGAGACCACAGTTGGTGCCCACTAGAGGGAGGGTTGGTACTTTGGAGAATGAGTGTTTTGCATTGGATGGGGAGGGTTGGTGCCTTCGTGGGAGGGTGTCGTCGAGGTGGAGGGCTAGTCACCTCGAGAGGGAGGGTTGGTACTTTGGAGGAGTAGGGTTGGTGCCCTCTAGACGGATGATTGGTGCCCTTCTAGAGGGAGGGTCGTACCATATCGGTTTCTAATTAGTAGGCTATACGTCCTTTCTACCCATAGAACCTTACCTTAGCGCAGAATTAGCTTTTCCTAATCTATTCTATCAATCCCCTTCAAAGTCTACTAAACAAACTAAATCGTCCAGATTTTACTCAACATTCTCCTTCAGTAACTTCTTTGTGAATACTATCGCATCATTACTTCATACACCTTTTCTGAAATCAAATTAATGTTTCCTGAAGAACTCTGATGTCCTTTCCCCAGCGTCCGGTTTATTATTCTAAGAACTACTTTTTTCTGCGTGCGTGATCAAATTAAACGTCCTATTATAGGTAAGCATCCGCTCTCGTCATTTTAGATGTACATATCACCGCAGTTTATGCAAATCCCTCCGGCCAAACCCCTATTTCATATGCCCTACGCATCAGTTATTAAATATTTGTCTTTTAGTATATCCTGCAATTCCATTGGAATGTCGTTCTTTCCTCCTGCTTTTATCACTTTGATTTCACGTGCCTCTTTCTCGATCTCGCAATCTAGTATTCCTGGTCTCACGTTATCTTCGTTTACGTCAAGTTCGTGAACTCTATCCTGCCGTTCAGGTCTATGAATTCTATCATATATGGTCCTCCTCAAATTGTTTCCACCGAGCCGGTATCTCGTATGGGTCCATGTACTAATTCTCTGATTTATCCTTCAGGAATGGGCAATTTCTCCTTACCTTTGGGGCGGTTAGGGGATTAGTGTGGTGAGGCAGCTTACCCCGAGAACCCTCACGGCCGAGGCAGATACTTTTCATTGCCAGTCCCCACTTGGGTTCTCTCTGCGAGGAATACTACGAGATCAGTACTTCGTCCGTCGGATGAGAGGATATGCCTTGACGCCTTATTTAAGAGCAGGCTGATGCCTTCCCCCCACCCTTCCTCCGTTCCCTGAAATTTGCATGCCCCTCCCTACCTTATCCCGCTCCTGTCTTCAATGGCGCAACTCAACCAACCAACTAGCTAACTTGCCCGCGAATTTACTCTAAATTTCGTTTCCAGGGAGCCAATTTCGCTCGCCTTTTGTCACTTCCATGTTTATCTTATTCCCATTTCCACCCTGCCTCCTTGGCCTTGTCCCTCACGTAAGTTAACTATTAATTTTTTTTAACTTCGGGTACCCATCTCCTGAGTGGACAGATTCAGGTTTGATATATTGGAAGGAGTATTATTAAATCAAACACCACTTGCACTTTTACCCTTTGTTTTTAATGTGTTTACTATGCAGTTCAACTCACCTCGCATGAATATGCGAAATTTCTTTTAGCCTGGCTTGCGGACGCTGCTTTGGACTTGGCTTTGTGAGTTTGAATGATTGATGTTAATCATCCTCTGTTTCATATGCGTCTATCTCAGAGCGTCTACCAAAACAATGAACTTATAATAAATAGGTAACTACGCATTTATATTTCACGTCAATTTATTCGTTTTTTTAAATAAATGAATTGAGCATTGGTACCTCAGATTTTTTTCAAATACAAAAGTACATCTACATCTATGCGATACCCTGCAAGCAACCGCGAGGGTGTGTGGCAGGGGGTGAATATCACCAAACATGCACTATAGACATGCAAACATGCTAATATAAGGTCTCAGGCAACTAGATTGTTAGTATCTGCATAAAAGTAAAAGAAATATGAAATATGCATCTCATGTACATCTACGCGATACCCTGCAAGCCACTGCGAGGTGGATATTCCTGTGGACGTGCAGAATGTGTCACTCGTTAATTGGAGGAGCCTGGTGGCGCAGCTGTAGAGACTCAAAGGATGTTCTCAGCATTAAAGGTATTTGAAAAACTCACATCACATTCACCTTCAGGCGTATTTTTCTACCCACAAAATTCATCGGCAGGGCAGACCGGGGTGACCAATTAAGAGAAGTACAAGAACTGTGGGACCAAGAAATACAAGAAATTGTTTTTCCCACGCACAATACACGACTACAAAGCAAATAAAGTATAATTCGTTCAGACACATTACATCCCATGCTACCTTGTAGATCAACAAAGTTTTTTTCTACTATTACCCCATGACATCCCTACTTAGAGGAATATCACGAGTTTTAGCGTTTACTCACATCTACGTAATACCCTGCAAAAAAACCAGAAAGGTGTGTGATAGGGGATGAATCTTCACCTAACATGCAACACATATCACGCTCAAAGTTAATTAGTAACGGAATTTTAGCCGAATAACAGCAATTTTAATAATATTCAAAAATAAGAGTAAAGAATAAAAATAAGAATGCAGAAATGGAATATTGGTTTTGGGTTAGCTTTGGGGTAGACTTGGCACGGACATTTTCGTAGGCTGCCTATCGATAAACTTCTATGAGTAGTAGTGAATATATTCACAGCTATTCAAATCCGTAACTGTAGGAGAAGAGAAAGGTATCTTAAATCTCTCGGTTCAGCAATCAATTTCCCTAATCTAATGTTCATGACCCTGTGTACAATAATCAGTCGAAGTTCGCTAAATTACCGTAATGTTTTTTCGTTTTTAGCGTAATCAGTAAAAATATCGCTTTGGAGTTTACTTATGGGATTATCTGTATTTAAACCGACGGTCTGGTAATGATCGCACGAGATTTTCTGTATTTCAACCTACGGTCTGATAATGATCGCCATTTAAGTTATTCTCATTGACTGGTTACGCTTATATAGTTGTCGTTCTGTCCCTTTACTAATCTTGCCTCTCTTCCCTGTACACGCTCCAGTTTGTTGTTTAACCCTATGTCCTAAGGATCCTATATACTGGAAGCGTGTTCCAAATAAGGTCTACCAAGGGAATAGTTACAATTTTCTCGTACGTGATGTCACAAATGTCTCGTGCTCTTTCAAAAAATTCAAGCCTGCGGCTAGCTAGACCTGTGATTTCATGAAATGAGTAAATACGAGGACTAGGGGGTAGTCCTAGGAGGCTATACTAGGAGGTAAGCACTTACTTTCAACATCTAATTCATTCGTTGCGTATGTTCTTTGACGGCTAGGCTCGTTTATTCAGTGAATGTGCGGGAAAGGTACATTTGAAAAAAAAAGTTTTTGTTTATCCCTTTGCTTTGTCTACTTCAATATGGTTGTACACTGCAACGAAAATAGAGGATAAAAGGGTTGTTAATTAGAATTTGGAATACCAAAAAAACATCAAATTCAAGTCAAAGGATATTTTGTGTGTTTAAATATCGCAGAGAAATAATAAAATGTATGGACGTCGAATAATGGGTGGCCATCTTGAAAAGTCACAGTGACGTCACAAGGCAGCACGGATTACCGTAACGCCTTCGATGACAGATGTGTTTATTTTATATTCATGCTGCAGCATAAGAAGGAAAAGGAAAGTGGTGCTTCTGGAAATTGCATCGAGCTAACTAATTTGGCTCAGGGTAAATGCAAACTCCAATAACATAACCCAAGTCGATGAATGTCGAAAGTAACCCAAGTCGTGGTGATCGGGTTTTTAAAGGACGTGAGATGGAAATGAACCAGGATATTTGTCAGGGGTGCCCCTTAACCACTAGGGTGTCCACTATAGGCTCCGTGCACGGGGACAACTAGCGTCGCGAGTGGCCTCTTTCGACACATTTGTGAGGAGTCTTCTCATAAGGCCCTTTAGGTACAAGGAAAATATTGAAAAGAAATAGTCGTTTTTTTCAACTGTGTACAGAAAGTTATCGACGATAGGAGTGCATTTACGATAATAATCAAGGTTTATGTATTCAAAAACATTGGTTTTTAAAGAGATAGTGAGTGGTGAAGACCCGCAATGGGGTCGTTTACCATATTTTTTATTGCCGAATCTGATAGAGTTTGTAAAATAAAAAGACACGTATTTTTCCGTTTTCTGATCCGTCAATTAGTTCTCGAGTTATGCGCGGTGAAAAACTCGTGCTTTTAACCCTTTCGGAAAAGTGGGCACGAGACTTAGTACCTCATCCACTTCGTCCAATCACAACTGAGCCCGCGTAGCTACTACGCCTTATCGTATTGGGGGACACACAGCTGATTCTGCCAATGGAAGCGGTTGCGACAGGATCTGTGCGAGCAGACTTCCGACCCCTAAAAGCATTCAAGGACGGAAGGTGGATGACGTAATAAGTCTCAAAGCAGCTTCTTCGTTGGGCGTCACCTTTTGTGTATTTTAATTTTTGATTTATGAATGAAAGGCTCTGGTTAGAAGATTAATGTTTTCACTGAAATTAATGTTTTGTTTCCATCTAACGATTTCGTGTACAAAATTGCGATTTCGGTTCCGAGTAAACTCCCCCATTGTAACTGTTGTTTGATCGGGTGCAGCAACACATCAGGGAAGATAGATTAAGTGTAAAATTTTATTCCCTGACTGACTGACCACACGTGAAAGAAGTAAGAGAAGAGTTGAATAGAGCAGTCAGTGGGCAAACGTAAGAGGTAAAATATCTCTCATTGAGGTCACCGTGACGCAATATTTTTAACTGGCCCGCGTGATTCGAATGTAAACAATCGTACTTTGGTCAGTGAATGGACTGATATGTATCATATATCACTCCATTGTTATTATAAATTATAATCGGTAAGCTTTGGTTGCCGTGATTTTAGAGTTTTATTATAATAGTAAAACATAAATATGCTAAAACCCCTAAGTTTGAGAAATTTGTGTTGGTTTATTGAAACAGCTGATTCACGCATGTACCAATGCTCGAGTAAAATGCCTCTTTTTCTGTTGATTATCTACATCTACGTAATACTGTGCAAGCCACCATAAAGCTGTTTCGCAGGGGGTGAATTAAAACCAAACATGCATTGTAAGAATCCCATACCCTGGCAGCGTACTCCAAATGAGGTCTAATAAGGGAAAAGTATTAAGGGTCATTATGAGTGTTTCCGACTGTATTTCCATCTGAATATGAAAATATGTCTTCCGAGTTTGGCATCGTTGAGAAATGTTACAGATTTGACAGAAAAAGGCGAATGAAATCCAGCGTTTTAACTGAATTTGGGAACCTTGAAAATAATGAGGTTAGAGTTTATTCATAAGAATCTGAACTCTCCCCCCACAAGTAAGTATATTAATATGTAATGTCCCCTGGATTTTGAAAAAGAGGGCTTCAATTTGACCTGTGGCCCGGATGTGATGTTGGCGTACGGATGCAGCCAAGGGCGAAGGGTGTGGAGTTTCCACTCTTTGAGTTTGGAACCAATTAGCTCTTTTAGGATTTCATAGGTGTAAGTCCGATGGAATGAGAACTGTTTAAAAGAAATGACAGGAGCGGTAAGAGATGTTTTCTTTTTTCCTTTACCAAACCTAAGCACAGAGAATGTGTTGCTGTTAAATCGAATGAAATTGTAATTTGGGTGGCATAACTGGACTATAGGGAATCTTTTTTCGATCCGTATAACCAACGGCCTCAAGGATTTTCTCTAATGCCTTACAATGCCACCTGTGATTTCCCGCCAAGTCCTGCCAATCAGAAAATCTCACTACGAGAATTTTAGGATCCGCTTCACACGGATATGAAGCCGGGACCGTCCGGTCCGTAGCCCAGTGCTCTACCCACCAGACCACCACGATTCCATGTAATAAGTATTGCTGATAATTCAAAGAGCTGTCAGAAATATAAGATTTGATCTTTTGGTGCAAGAAGACAACTGTGGTAGGCACAATCCCAGCGGCTTTAATAGATTTTACAATAAAGCTAGGATCATCATTGACAATCAGCGTAACTTCATGTGGCGGCAGCTTCACTGAAGTCTGACGATTTACTCTTGTTTTAATGGTGCTGGAGTCTCAGCTGTTAATTCCAGTCACAAGATTGCTCAAGAAAAGATTTTATCCTTTTAGTGACTGTGATGGTCTCTCAAAATTTTAAAAGATGGGCTGAAACCTATATTTTATCACGATGGTCGGATCACATATTTCTCCTGTTTCAATTTTTTCGGCTAATACGGTAGTTCATTTCCACAAGAAATAACGAATATTTGATGCAGGCTCTAGAAAAATGCTGTTTGCAATTTCACGGTAGCCTGATGTTCTCAGAAAATACATTTAAACAATGTAGGAGGAATTTGTGGGACTCCCAAAACTGTCAATGCATATTTCTCCATACATAGTCCGGGCCATTAACAGCCCGAGGCCTCCGCTAGTGACTTGAGGATCGGATCGACCACGAAAAGCTGGTATGAAATTCTAGGAATCGCATATCACCCTTTCTCAAAGAACCCTTTCACGCTTTTTCTCTAACATTAAGGCCCCGTTTCCACTACTGACATTTCTACGACGGTAACTCTCTACCCGCGCAATGCTAGTAATGGAAACGCTCGAAAACGCCTACCATGGTAGATAGTCCTACTAGCATTGAGATACCCTTGTTAGATCAGGGAATAGTGGTTACCGTCGTGTCGTTTTTGTAATTGGAACGCAAGTTAGTCAAAATCCTGGTAAGAATAATGGGAAAACAGTTGAATCACGAATAGCGGTGAAGGATCGCGGAGTGTGCATCTAGGAAAACGTAGTTGGTGTGGTGTCTTTGTTTGGCTTAATACTTGATTTTTGTCTATGCTCAATGATGCTCCAGAGTTGTTATTACCTATGGTTTACATAATTTAATTATATTTTCCCAGCAGTGGCCGAACAAAATAATTGCAAAAACTTTGCTCACGAGGAGACGGACTTGCTCCTTAGGCGTACGCGATAAGCCCGAAGACATTTTATTATAACAATCAATATAGATTCTTGAATAAAACTTCAAGTGCTTACACACTTCAATGTGCGACCATCTTTGCGCATTTCTATAACGATCGTCGATTTTCTTTTGAACTGGAATACTGGTAACCGCTATGTGACGAAAGCAGTGATTACAAGGGTAACATTGTAGCTAACTGGAACGCAGGTAGGTTATGAGGGCTGAAATAACCGTGGTAGAATGTCAGTAGTGGAAACGGGGCCTAATACTACCTTCCACCTCTATTAACTGCGAGAAACGAAAGTTTTCCTAGTAATGTTTCTTCGCGGTGTTTTTCGAGCCCTCAACGTTTCTTAGCTCCCCTTGATTGGAAGAACTTTTATTTAGAGTCTTGTGAATTTCCAAATTGCAAATCAAAGGACTTCAAATCATGATTCGCCTTCTGTTTCATTGTATGCCTCTTGTGCAATATTATGAAGGCCTAAGTTTAGTAATATTTGACGATCTGTGGCAAGTGATGATTACGGCATGCATACGAAAATAAATTTAGGGTTCAGGTCCAGTTACACAATTTTTAATTTACTATTTGCCACCATTTTCGTTATTTCTATCATATCCCCCGGTCTGAGAATTTTAGACGAACATTTTGCCTGTTCTCTGCTAAAACTAGCATTTAAGGCTCAAATTTTGTATTGGTGATGAATTCTTAATCAAGCGAGTGAAAAACGGTGGTTTTCCATGGTAAATTACATGGTTATACACCAGTTTGCAGCCTTTCGAAGTGGAGTTGGATTTAAGTGAAAATATATCCCACCAATTGACTCCTCCCAGTTAAGGCGGGGTTATAGAAAAAAAATAGAGTGAAGTTAACGTTAGCGGTGACTTAGCGTGCGATTCGAGAACCCTACCGGCAATAGTGGCAATGTTCGTAGAAAAAATTGCGAGAAACCCGTCTTAAGTTACGGAAAAATTAGCGTAAGGATTGGTTGAATTTGAACTAGCGTGAAATAAACTAGAGAGTGCTGTGTCGTCGTCACTTGTTTCAGCGCCTTTCCTCAGTGTTTCGTTCATATTGGTCATGCATCATGGGAAGGAAGCATCATGGGATGAAAATTATTCAATAGAAATCTGTTCCTATTTCCTCCAAACTGTACGGCCGTTTTCCTGCGTATATGGCAAGATTTTCAGAACCTTTCCGACAGTGAATACTGGAGAATATGCTAAGCGCTGAGCATTAGCGATTAGTTCCAAAAAAGGATAGGTGGCGTCCAGTCCACGCTATTTTTTTCTATTAACGCCCCATGGGCGTTTAGTTAATTCTACGTTAAGTGCTTACGTGAATTGCGAGCTAATTTAGCGCTAATTATTTCTATAAACCCACCTTTACGCAGATTTGGACGCCAGGCGTCTGACCGCTGACCCGTTCACGGAGCATGTGCGAACGAGGCCTCTTTTAGGGTAACTTGTAGAATGCTGGAGCATACGTTGGGTTTGGTGGCAAGCCGTATATTAGGTTAATCTCCGAGCTAGCAAACAACGAATTGGTAAGACAACCCAGTAGAGGCACATTCTAGATACATCTAGACTTTGACGTGGGCGTAGCTTGGTTAAATGAGCCAAAAGGACAAAAATGCTAGAGCAAAACAGATCCGTAGCATACCATTCGTGTTAGCAGCCATTATGGCGTAGACGAATCTTCCTCAGTTGTGGTTATTGGGTGCAGTTAAAAATGATGATTCCCGATTTTTACCATATGATGACGAGTGCCAATTCCTATATAATTATGGGAACAGTAAGTTGGTTGACGAGTGACATTACTGTTATGAAACTTTTCCAGTAAAACTCACTGTGGAGACAGTCGACCGTGAGGGGGGGGGGGGTAACCTTGGTGGTGATGGGCAGAGTAGTTGGCAAAATATAAATATTTTATAATAAAAGCATAGAAAGTGCCTGGTGTTTTATTCAACGCGCTACATCTAAATTCATATGTTTGTGCGTATTATAGACCTCCCCATACCGATCGGTACTCAGCATTAAACTCGGAAAACAGATCAACTTTATTAATTCCGGAAAAAGTACATCTACATAATACCTTACAAGCCACCATAAAGGTGTGTGGCAGAGGGTCAATTCTCTACAAATATGCACTACATATCAGACAAAAAATTAATAATAATATACTAGTCTAAATTTTAATTATTTTTTAAAGGTAATGATAGCAAAGAAGGCATGCAATATAATACTATTAGTTGGATTAGCTTAAAGTCCTTATAACAACTTGCAGATCCGTATGCTATCCATTGATACACGCGTATTGGACATATTTACCGCTATTCATATCCCTAATTGTACGAGGAAAAAAGGACATTTTGAATCTGTCAGTTCGGCAATCAATTTCACTAATTTTGTGATTATGGTCCAGTCTACCATAGTAAGTTGGGGTTAGCAAAATATTTCTAACGTCATCATTGAAAATATTGTATTGGAATTTATTTAAGAGGTTAAGTCCAAATTTCAACTTGCCATCTGACTATGCTCCCATTTTAATTCATTTAATAGACTAGTTACGCTAATATGGTTATCGTACTGTCCCTTGAAAAATCTTGCCGTTTTTCGCTGAACACGTTCAAGTTCATTATGTAGTCCGATTTCGTAGGGATCCCATATACTGGCAGCATGTATTCCAAATGAGGTCTAACAAGGGAAAAGTAGCTGATTTCTCGTACATGATCGTCACATTTACCCGAAACTCTTTTGATGAATCCCAGTTACGAATAGCTTGACCTATTATTTCACGTATGTGTTAACCCCAGGAAAGATCATTTGTCAGTCTTATTCCAAGATACTTAATGGATTCCACGTTTGTTAATTCATTATTACTTATCTTATAAGTGCTAGGAGGAGAACAATTCTTTTTCCAAGAATTCATTACTACACATTTTTTTGAAATTTAATTCTAACTGCCATGTATGACACCATTTTTAATTGCTTGCAGGTCATCACTTAAATATTCTTTATCATTTGGGCATAGAATTTCCCTGTACACTACTGCGTCATCGGCAAATAGACGAAGCTTACTTTTGACCACCTTATTGATATCATTTATGTACAGGAGGAACACGAGTGGACCTATCCGATACCTTGTGGGACACCCGAAGTGACTTCAATTGCCGGGTAGGTAACACCGTCCAAAACAACCCTCTGCACCCGATCATGTAGAAAATCATTTATGTATGATATAATATTACTGTCTAACCCGTAATATTTTAATTTCAAAATTAGTTTGCTCTGAGACAACTTGTCGGAAGCTTTCCTGAAATCGATAAATATAGCATCCGCTGGAATATTATTTTCGCCAGAAGCTAAAATATCGTGGGAAAAAAGGGCATTCTGAGTTTCACATCATCTGCTTTTTCGGAAGCCATGCTGATCATTGGACAATAAATTCTGGCTATCTAGGTGCCCCATGACTGAACTGACAACCATCTTACGCCCAGATTACATCGCGCACTTGATAACCTTGGCGAGAACGCCAGGGAAGAATACGTGACCATTCTCCCGTAATTCGTGAAGGGAAACTACTTTTCTTAGGATATCTTGACGAACATAAGTCAACTGGTATGTTCCAGGACGTTGCATGAAATGGATGTGAGGGATATAGGTCGCTAGTTGAATGCCTGCTCCCTATCACCACTTTTAATAATGCTTTTTACATCGGCTGCTTTCCATTCCATTCGGTCAAGTATTTATTAAATAATATTTCAAGGTAGGGGTAAATTTCGGAAGCTAACTCTCTATGTACGTGGGAGGGAATTTGATCAGGGCCAGGAGATTTGTTGGGGCTTATATCTTTAAGTAACTCTTCATTACCATTACAAGAAATTTCAATTGGTTGCATTAGCCGCTCGAAGAGGTCAAGTAAGACGACAGTTGAATCTCCGGAAGGTGTTCTAAAAACGGTTTGGAAGAAGGAATTCAGTAAGTTAACATTGTCAAGAGTGTTTGTGGCCATTTCACCCTTATTATTTTTTAATGAATGGAAGGCAGACTTATGGCTTTGCACCCCCCTTAGGTACGACCAGAAGACTTTTGGATTCTCCTTCAATTGTTCCCCAAGTACCTAAGATGGAGATTTATCAATCTCTCAAAAGAGTATTGCTCATATCTCTCATGGACGAGCACACTTTTCCAATTTCCTTACCAGTCTCGAAGGAGGCCTTGCAGAGATTTGCGTCATTCAGCATTATAAATCTTTAGGGCTCCATAACTCAACGTCTTTTCCTCGTGGTACTTCCTTCCGGCTCTGAGGTACACCCTGAATCATAATTCGTTGAAATTTCAAATGGCAAACACTTCCTTAACAGCTAATCATATTTAATAACAGAGGTGTATGCGTTTGTGACTCGAGGTACGTTTCAAAGAATGGAAAGCAGCAGTCACCAAGAGGTACCTTGAAATTGCAGGCACTAAGCTAACCTCATATCCTAACCTTCTCCTTTTTCCTTTTGAAGACCGAAGCCTTCATTCCGAAGTGGGAGATAAAATTATGTGCTCCCACAAGTCTTATTAGAGTTATCCTTTCCACCGCAATCACAAACATACCGGGAAGGAGAACATTATGTGACTAATTTTCCTGGCCTGGTCGGAGATATTGGTTATAGCATCAGGAAAGGAATGCATGTTATGCATCGTCAATATTTCAACACTAGGATTGGTTTACTGCAGCCCTCCATTCTGGCCTATTCAGTGTTGATTCCCTCACGCCCTGGTATGTTTTCTCTTTCACGTCCTTCTTTATTTGCTCTATATGTTTGTCCCTTGGTCTTCCTCGTGGGACCTTCCCTTCAATCTTCCCTTCTATTATATTTCTAACTAATTAATTGTGCCTCAAGGTATGTCCAATCCGCCTGGTTCTTCTTTGCCGTAGGGTATTCCGCATTGTCCTTTCTTCATCTGCTCTTCTGTACACCTCTTCGTTCCTCACTTTATCTGTCCATTTAATCTTCAACATTCTCCTCCAGCACCATGTTTCGAAGGCTTCAATTCTTCGCTGGTCTGCTTTCCCGACGTTCCATGTCTATGATCAATAGAGTGCCACGCTACAGACGAATGTTTTGATAAAGTGCTTCCTTGTTTGCAGCCGTAAGTTCTTTGAGCATAGTAGTTGTCTCTACTTCATAAACGCCTCCTTAGCTTGTGCAATTCTTTGCTTGATGTCCGTCGAGCTTCTTCCATCCCAAGTTATAGTGCTGCCGGTGTTGGTGAAGTTCTCCACTTGTTCCAGTTTAACTCCTCGAATTGTTATTTGTACCCTAAGCTTCTCTCTTCTGCACACTAGGATTTTAGTTCTCTTCTTGTTGATGCTCATATTTTATTCTTGAAGTACTTGGTCCATTTGGTCAGGGATTGGTCAGGCAAGTCCTCTCGACTTCCTGCTACAGCTGCGATGTCATCAGCAAACCTTAACGTGTTTCACCCTTCTTCACATGATTCACCATTCACCTTGATGCCCATTTCCTCTGCGTCTGTTATTGCTTCTTCCAGGTATATATTGAACACCGCTGGTTAGATGTTGCATCCTTGTCTGACTCCTTTATTTATTTTGGCTTCTATCTTCCTTTCGCTTTCATTCGTATTGTGGTGACCTGGTTCTTGTAGAGGCTATAGATTATTCTTCTATCCTTGTAGTCTATTCCAATTTCTTCCAGAATCTTGAACATCTTATTCAATTCGACGTTGTCAAATGCCTTTTCCAAGTTCCTGAATGCCATATACAACGGCTTATATACATGTATCGTTTTCAGTAGGCAATACTCAGGCAGTATCCTTTAGCTGAGTATTGCCTCCCTAGCTCCTCGGTTTTTCCTGAATCCGAATTGATTTTCCGAATGATTCCCTTCGATCTTTCCTTCTATTCTTCTGTTAAATATCCTAGTAATTATTTTCGATTTTGTGACACCAGGCTCAATGTTCTGTGTTCTTCGCATTTCTCTGTCCTTGTCTTCTTCGGGATTGCGATCATTTCACTCCTCTAGAAGTCCTCTGGTAGTTCTCCACTGTCATAGCTATCTTTGATTATTCCAAAGAGGGTATCTTTTGCTTTGATCCCGAGTGCCTTGATGATTCTCCATTTATTTTGTCCCCTCCTGGTGCCTTGTTGTCCCTTAGGTCTTTCACGGCCCTGTCAAATTCGCTTCTCTGTATCTCGGGCCCCCATTCATCCTCATCCTCCCTGATTTCTTCTTCCGTTAACTCAGCTTTAAGATGTTTGGGTGCTTGACAGAGCTCTTAGATGTATTGCTTCTATCTCTTCCCTATGTCCTTCTGCTCTATGGGTATCTTTCCGTTCGAGTCTCTTATGCTGTGGGATCTTGTTTTCCTTTCTCCGAATTGTCTCTTCACCAGTTTATAAGCCATTTCTGCGTTTCCTTTCATTATGCTGTTTTTATTTCTTCGCAGCAGTTTTCTATCCATTTTTCTTTGGCTTTCTTCCACTCTTTATTAACTTGTTTTCTCAATATCTTATATTGGGCCTCTTCAGTTTCATCTCTTGGATTCTTGTATTTTCTTCTTTCCACTATGAGATCTCTTATTTGGGTCGTTATCCATGGCCGTTTAGTTTCTCACATCTCTTTACTCACAAGTTGCTCATCTGCTACCTCTGTAATGATCGTCTTTTTTCATTCCATCTTCCCGTAACGGTTATCTTCTTCACTTCTAGTTTTGCATCGATGGCTGAGGTGAACCTTTCTCTACCTTCATTTTCCTCCAGTGTCTTTGTGTTCCATCTTGGTTCCTTCGTCATTCTCTTCACCTTCTTGTATCGCAGGCAGCTGTCCATGAGCACCAGGTTATGGTTTCTATTTATATCTGATCAGGCGTAGCTCTTGCACTACTTAACTTGGTTCTTATATATCGTTCTGACAAGGATATAGTCTATCTGGTGTCTTCCTCTGTCCCCCGGCGTCTTCCATGTATATCTTCTTCGCCGATGTTGCTAGAAGAGGGTGTTTGCTTTTACCATGTTCTTTTCTTTACAGAACTCTACCAGCCTTTCTTCCGTGGCATTTATTTTTCCCAAACCGAACTCACCCACGCTACTACCTTCTCGACCCTCTCCAACCACTGCATTCCAATCCCCCATAACTATTAGGTACTCCTTTTCTTTTACTGTTACTAGGACCTCTTCCATATACACCTACACTATCACTGTGTCCTTATGTTCTCCTTCGAACTTGATCATCAGAATCCTTTCGTTATATTGCCAGTAGGACTTCATTATTCTTGCTCAGTCTTTCTTCAGTATGAATCCCACTCCCGCTATCTTCTGGTTGTCTCCGGAGTAATCATCGCTCCAGAAGTCGTCGGCCCCAACCCACTTTATTTCGCTCCTTCCCATGATGTCTATCCCCAGTCTGTCCATCTCCATCTTCACGTTCTCCAACTTCCCACACACTCCTAGTGATTTTACGTTCCACGTCCCAATTTTGCATCTGTCTGTCTTGACTTGACTGATGTTCCCCTCCCACCCTATTGGGATTGGCAGATCCGATTGGGGGATGGGATTTCTCCCGGTAAAATATTCCGGAGGGATATTTTACCGGGAGAAATGCCATCACGTCATGTTGACTGCAAGGCTGCTTCTTCTAGAGAGAACAATGTGGTGGTTTCCCTCGCCTGCATCTATGGCCTGCCGGACCAATCCACTTCTGCGGACCGTCTGCCGGACCGATCTGCGCCATTAGGGCCTGTATTCTGTATCTCCAAACCGATCGGTACGGGAGACCTTCCGTCGGTTTGGATGGCAAACCGACGAAGAGGGAACATCGGTGCGATTCTGTACGCAACCGATCGGTGCGGCGGCGACCTCCAGTCGGTGCGAAACAGGGAATCCTACCGACACCTAATTGCTGTCGGTACGCTCGGGTTTCAGTCGGTTTGGCTTGTTTACCGCTATACCTATACTTGAAGGCGAGGTTATTGGAGATAATTATCATTTTTTCTTGGATATATTTGCGATATAAAATGTTGAAAATATATTATAATAGTTACACGAAGTTTACTTGACAACATAATCATTCTGTAATTAACGTGAGTGGAGGTGAACTGAGAATGTAAAATGTTGCCAAGAACAATACGAGTGAAAATTAGAAAAAAGGTAATAAGATATCACCAATATTGATAAATTTCTCGGAATACTATGCGCAAGACATCATTTTACTATTGCGCCAACATTTTATGTAACGTAGCAGACGATATTAAGTATATCGAAATCTATCTTAAGTATATCTTTCTCTGTGTACATACCGGTGAACGGCAGCAATACGCTGTCATTTTTTATGCGGTGCATTTGCTTTTGCCTCAGTTATTTTCGTATATGTATTTCCGCTCTGCTTCAATGGAATATTGCTTTTCTTGGTCTTCGCACCCTCATTGACTATCCACTGGGAAATTCTATTGTTGGTTTCCTATAGATGAACCAACCAAACTTTCTCATTGTGAAAGATAGCAGTGTTAAATTCTCTTTATAACTTCATGAGTGATAACTCTACCTAATGTAAAAAGTTTATAAAAACGATTTTGTCGGGCATCTAACACCAACTTCAACTCATTACCATGATAGAAATAACTAAATGACAACTGAATGTTGGTATTATCGCTTGCTGTCGTCAATAAAGTGCATACTTCTTATTGAACAGTGCTATTATGATGTAATAGCTTATCAAGATAATGCTTTCTGACGCAATTAGGCTTCGGCTCTCACATACGTTGCTTTGTAAATGTATATTAAATCGCTAAGTGTTGAAATTGTCTTGAAAATTGTAAACACTTGGAAGTGCATTTCAGTATAAGATAAATACATGTCTTGATCTTCTTACACTATTCCTTCATCACATCTCCCTCGCTATATTGTTGAGTTATAAGGCTTCTCTTTCATTAATTGGCACAGTAAAATGAAAGTAAACATCCGCGTAGGCCTAAATTACGATATCCCATCAAATCTTACTCGCCTAAAAACGAGTTTACACTTAAATTAAATAAGCGTAGACATTTATACCCAATTTAATAAATAACTACCGATTTTACAAATTTAGGTTTATTCTCAATGGATATTACAACGGCAAAGTGACACTATGGGCTATTAACAACTCTACGTAACCGTGATGAAATACTTAAAACAATAATTAATGCCATCAATAAAAACAATAATTAATGCCATCGATTAAAACAAGAATTAACACTCGCGGTAACTCCTTTCCGTAATATAAAAGCAATGGATATATCATATAGTTATCCCTCACACAACATTTATTTCTAAGACATATTCCACTCAATTTGGAGTAAGTATCATACTTTCCTTCGCAATATTTTCACAGAGCACTTTATAAATCCATATTTCAAGTAAATATGCAATCAAAAATTATTACACATATTAAATCAGTCTCCTTCCCGCATGCCCTTCCGTTACTTACAAAAAAGCACCCAATCTTAGCAATATTCTTAGATCCACCCGACCCACTCTTCTGCATGCTCCCCTTCCTTCCAATTTCTCTTCTCCTTGCAAACGCCCGAGATGCAAATGCTGCTTTCTACTCCGCTGAGTCTCCTCATCAGTCCGTAACAAATCCTCCTCTACACCCTCCTGCACTTACACCAATGTAGTTTACCGCCTCTCCTGCAATTTCTGCCCCTCCTTCTACATTGGAGAGTGCACTACACCACTAGCTATCAGGATGAACAACCACCGGCATTCCACCAAAATTCCTCCCTTCCAGGAACCCATCCCGAAACATACTGCCCACCATAATCAAACTTTTGACAACTGTTTTTCCCTCGCCATAGTGGAAGTACTTACCGAAAATGCAAGTAGCATTGAGGTGAGGACTCGTGAATTGGCGCGTATGTGGCTCGAAACATCATATCAAAAGCCAGTCTTGAGCACATCTCACTAGAGGCCACCACTTCCTTACTTCCTTCACTGTCTCCCGCCCCACTCCTGTACCCATTCTTACCACCCCCCCCCCCATTCTTTCACTCACGAAGAGGACTCAGCCAGCAGCCAACGGCAGTCAACCCTCTTCCGTTGAAAAAGGCGGCATGACCGCGGAAACGTCCAAACTATTGTCTCCTTTTCGTGTTTCTATGTTTCCGTCACCTCTCTGTTTTGTTTTGTATTTATTATGACTACGTAGTGCGCCTTTCTTGCGATTATATATAGGTATATCATCATCATTGGTCAACAATCCTAGGATTGGTTTGACGCAGCTTTCCACTCGATTCTTCTATCGGCCAGCCTTTTCATTGTGACGTAATTCTTCTCTTTTACATTCTTCACAACCTGTTCCATGTATCTCATACGGGGCCTGCCTTTTTCAATCTTCCCGTTCACTTTTCCCTCGACGATAGTCTTCATCAGGCCATCGTGTCTCAAGATATGACCGATTAAGTTTCCCCTTCTTCTTTTTAGAGTTGTCAGCAGACTTCTCTTTTCTCCTACTCTTCTTAGCACTTCCTCGTTACTTACTCGGTCGATCCATTTCATCTTCAGCATTCTTCTGTAGCACCACATTTCAAATGCTTCGACCCTTTTCTTCTCCGCTGCTGTCATCGTCCATGATTCACTGCCGTAAAGAAAAATGCTCCAGATGTATGTTCTGATGAACTGTTTCCTAACTTCTATGCTTGTATTTCCTGCTGTAAGTAGATTCTTCTTCTGAAAGAATGCCCTCTTTGCCTGGGCTATTCTACTCACTATTTCTTTCTTGCTTCGTCCATCGTTGGTTACTCTGCTTCCCAGGTAACAGAACTCTTTCACCTCTTCCAGTTTCTGTTTTCCTAGTTTAACGTTGGTTTTGGCCTCTTCTCTTTTGCTACACACCAATATCTTAGTCTTCTTCTTATTTATCTTCAGCTGATATCTGGCCATAGTCCTTTCCATGGTTGTTAGCATCTTATTCATCTCCTTCTCTGTCTCTGCTATGAGAGCTATGTCATCAGCGAATCGCAGCATACTCATTGTTTCTCCGTGGATGTTCACTCCAGAACACTTCTCCTTGACTTCATTTATGGCTCTCTCGATGTAAACATTAAACATTACGGGAGACATTGCGCAGCCTTGTCTCACTCCTTTCCTTATTCTTGCCTCTTCACAGCTGGGTCCAGATTTAATCACAGCAACTTGGTTTTTCTACAGGCTGTGTGTAATTCTTCGGTCACTGTAGGACACTCCAATTCCCTTCAGGATTCCAAGCATTGAATCCCAATCCACGTTGTCAAAGGCCTTCTCTAAATCCACAAATGCAATGAACGTCGGTTTGTTCTTCTCCATTCTCTTCTCTATAAGCCTAAGGGCCAATATTACTTCCCCTGTACCCTTACTTTTCCTGAATCCGAATTGTTCTTCATCCAGGAACTCCTCTGCTTTTCGTTCTATTCTTCTGTAGATGATCCTGGTCAGTATCTTTGATGCATGTGTCGTCAGGCTTATAGTCCTAAAATTTTCGCATTTCTCCGCTCTCTTCTTCTTGGGAATAGGAATGATGATGTTTTTCTCGAAGTCCCTTGGAATTTCTCCTGTTGAATACATGTCGCAGATGGTTTTGAAGAGATGAATTAATGTCTTCTCTCCTGCATTTTTAATTAGTTCTGCAGGGACATCATCAATACCTGAGGCCTTATTCATCCGAAGATCCCTTACTGCTGCGTCGAATTCCGATCTTATTATTGATGCCCCCATATCATCTTTTTCCACTTCTCTTTCCTCTTCTATAGCTTTTGTGCTGAGATTTTTTCCATGGTATAGCTCTTCCAGATATTCTTTCCATCTCTTCACTTTGTCCTCGTTTTCAATCAAAATTTCTCCATTCTTGTCTCTTATGGCATTGCATCTTGCGCTCCGTTCCTTGAAGTGGTTCCTCACTATGCTGTAGGCCGCTTCCACCTTTCCAAGAGCAAGGTTGCTTTGTACATCTTCGCATAGATTTTTCAACCACAGCTCTTTAGCTTTCCTTGCTTTGCGACTTATTTCGTTCCTTATTCTTTTGTAGCAGAGCTGCTCTTCTTCAGTTTTCGCATTTTTGTACTTTCTTCTTTCTTCAATCAATTCTAAGACTTCCTCCGTGATCCATGGCTTCTTCTTGGCAACTTTTCTTCTTCCAAGAACTTCTTTTGCGGCTTCCTTCCATTTAATGTTTTCCCAACGCTCTTCCACTGATTTCTCATTCAGGTTCTCTCCTATGTTGTTTCCCACTGCTTTTTCAAATGCCAGCTGGTGTTGAGCCTCCTTTAGTTTTTCTACTTGCCATATATTCTTCTTTGTTTTCTTCAATTTCTTGAATTTTAGATGGCATTTCATCATCACTAAATTATGGTCACTGTCGATGTCTGCCCCAGGGTAGCTTTTGCAGTCCTTCACTTGGTTTCTAAATCTCTGCTCCACTAAAATGTAGTCTATTTGGCATCTTCTTCTGTCTCCTGGCATTTTCCATGGGTACCTTCTTCGGTTGTGATTTTTAAACTATGTGTTGGCAACCACTAACTTATGTTGAGTGCAGAACTCCAGCAGCCTCGCTCCTCTTTCGTTTCGGTTTCCCAATCCGTATTTTCCAGTTATTCTTCCATCTTGACCTTAGCGTTCCAGTCTCCTAAAATAATAAGGTTTTCTTCTCCTCTTACCTGTTTTATAACTTCCGTGATATCTTCGTAGACGTCTTCCACTTCTTCATCTTCATAGTCCGTCGTAGGCATGTAAACCTGCACCACCACGGTATCTACAGGTTTGGTCTCGATCTTCACCATTATTATCCTTTCATTGTACTGCAGGAAGCTCTTCACACGCATTCCGGCACTCTTTATGAGCATGATCCCTACTCCAGCATTACCATTTAATGATCCTGTATGTATAATCCTGTAGCTTCCACTCCAAAAGTCTCCTTCTTCGGGCCACTTCATTTCGCTGATTCCTAATATGTCGAGGTATATTCTTCGCATTTCTACCTTCAGGTTCTCCAGTCCCGGAGATCCGAATGGGGGACTATTTTACCTCCGGAATATTTTACTCGAGAGGGTGCCATCACGTCTTGATAATAAAGGAAAGAGTGGAGTAGCTGCGACTCCTCGGGATATTAATGTGGTGGTTTCCCCTTGTCTTCCACATCGCAGTACTACAGCCGTTAAAGTAAATGTTACCACTGTGGTCTCCACCTTCACTCATGTGAAGAAGAGCTGCTGCCCTCTCCTCCGGGTGATGGCAAGCGTAATTGTTGTCAGCCTCCCGTCGCCAAGTCACGGCATCTTCACAGGTTCTGTATTATTTAGAGGCCTATCTTACCCAGGGATAGACCAATACCCCCTCGGAATGCCGTCGCTTTTTGTCCACGACTGCTTATTCGACGAATAAACTCGCTTATCTCGCAGCTAACCTCTATATCTAGAGGTCGACCCACCATCCGCAACCCGGTGGACGCACTCGGTGGCTTTAAGCTCAGCCGCGAGTATAGGTATATACATATATATATATATATATAGATAAAGCCTTCTTGTATATATATAGATATAAATCCTTCTTGTATGAGAAAAAATTCACCTGGACCGGGAATAGAACGGACCTTTGGCTTTTCCGGCCTCTGAGTCCGTGGTTCGATTCCCGGTTCAGGTGAGGTGTATTCTTCACCGCATTTAATCCTACATTTATATTTTACCGGGTCGTAAATGTCGTCTAAGTGCTTTTTCTACATTTCTACGTAATATATTACTTACTTCAACAATGAAGCTTATCTGTTACATTTCCTTTGCTTTTGGTAGCTTCTCTTTCAATTTTACGAGTCAACTTGAATCACTTACCATATTGAGGATAAGTTCTATCAGAATAATGTATAACAAGCACGCGTCAAAGCCTAGTCGTTGGAGATGTCTAAGGGAGGTTATTGCGTGGGCCGCATCCTTTATTATTATACTTTGGGCCGGGAACCTTGCGTTAAGAAGCAGGGTTTCTGGCACATCTCATGGTTGGATTTTGTGTCCGTATGCGTTAATTTCTTTATTGTGAGTGTAGTCAGAATATATTTGGTTAATTGCTTAGTGTTCGTGGATTTCGGCCGTTTGTGTTCTCTTACGCGACCTAGTGGTGTACGTGTATACTTACGTGACAAATGGTTAAAGAAAAGGGACAAGTAGCAGAGGCAATGGGTGAATCACGCGGTCATCGCCTCCTAAAATTAAAGAAAGCTCGTCGAGACGCCATAATTAAGACGTTAGAGCGGCTTCATGCCCTCACACGTGACGATCAGATAGATATTTCGATGCTTAAGTGAGGATATGCATCTCTGGAGGACAAATATAGTTCGTTTTTAACGCTTACTGATGAAATCCGTGGGGATATGATCGCGTTTAACTTGGAGTTCGATGAGAAATTAAGCATTAGCGAACGCGTGGGAGAGCTTTATTACGAAATCAAAGCAATGGCTAGTCAGATGCTACCCACGAAAGTTAGTAATGCCAGTATGGGGCTGCCTACTGTTTCGCAAACGGCCAGGTTGCCGAAGATAAATATTCCTGTATTTGACCGGGAGTTGGCTACCTTCAAACCTTTTTACGGTGTTTTCTGTAGCCTGATAAACGAAAGTACTCAGTTGACATATTGAGAAGTTTCATTACTTAATTGGTAGTGTAAAGGGAAATTCACGGAAATTAGTGACTGGTTTTTCATTAATCTGTGAAATTTACGCTGTCGTGTGGCAAACTTGGTTCGTCAATATGAGAATAAGCGATTATTAGCTTTACAATTCTTAGAGAAAATAATAAATGCTCCTGTTTTGAACAACGACTCGATAGAAGGCCTCCAGTCATTAATTGAAAATTTGTCTGAAAATGTGAACGCTTTGAAGACCATGAATATCCCTAAGTTGGCCGATTTTTTCTTATTTGTTCTTGCGGTGAGAACGTTAGATAAAAATTCGCGTAAGCAGTTTGAAATGGAACACCATGAGTCCCCTCATTGAAGACCTAGTCAAATTTGGACCCAGGCATATCAATATACTCCGCTCATCAGGGTCGAGGTCAAGTACCCCGTCAAATGCGAGATTAATTCAAGCAAAACGGAGCCTCGCAAGTCCAAGAACTTCACTCTTGGCAGCCAGTGAGAATGTTAATTTATTTTCTTGCCCGCTGTGCACGGAACAGCGCGGTTTATATTTATGCAACACATTTATTTCAGTGTCGATTGATAAAAGAAGAGACTTCATTAAGTCTTTGAATATTTGTTACAATTGCCTAGGTGGAAAGCATAAAGCAAGTGCCTGTCGATCCCTTGTATCTTGTCGTAACTGTTCAAAGGGGCACCATACATTATTGTGCACTACCAAAGTTTCTGGAAGTTCTTCGCGGATAACCTCGCAACCATTAAGCACGGCAAGAAGCGACCGGAGAGGGCAGAGGGAGAATTTAACGCGAATGACATGACGGAACGGGCATCATCTAACAATGAAAGCACTATGGAGAACGCATTAGCTTGTCCAACGAGTCACATTGTTTCTCAAAATTCTATTCCATTATTGGGAACGGCTATTGTTGCCATGAAGTCGGCGTCTGGCATATTCAACAATGTACGTGTTTTGATTGACCCAACGTCGCAAGCTAGTTTCATCACCACCGCTTGCCAGCAAAGGCTGGGTCTCCCGAGAAAGCAATCCATGGTCGCATGCAACGGCCTTGCAGATAATCCCGTCGCTACTACGAAAGGAATCACGCCTTTGGTAGATCGGCCTCGTCAAGGGGACGAAGAACTAACCGCTACTACCATACATATTTAAAAAATTACCCCGAGACAACCTAGCGCTCTATTGCCTGATTGTGTATGTGATCATTTCCTCTATTTGATAATGACGGATCCCGATTTCCATAACCCGGGAGATATTAATATTTTAATCGGCGCAGAATTATACTCGCAAATAATGGTTGATGGACCCATGATTCGCTACGGAGGTACGCGTACTGCGTGGCCTTCGATTTTTGTTACATTCTAAAAGGTCCTGTAAAATCTGCCTCCAATTCTTTGCATACTGGTGCAAATATTTCCTCGTGCATTGTCACGAACGAGGAAAGTGACTTGGGCTCGTTGATAGAACATTTCTGGAAGGTCGAAGAGATTCCGAGAAATCCGCATGCCTCCGAAAATGACGAAAGGGAGGAATTGCAGTTCACGTCACTTCACTATAGAGAGGACAATGGGCGGTATGTTGTGCCCATTTCATTTAAGGACGAGTTCCCAGAGAGTTCTTTCGGCCAATCTCAGGCCCAGGCATTAAAGAGGTACTCTAATCTCGAGCGGAAATTAGCACATGACACCTATTTGCTAGCAGAATATAATAAATCCTGAAGTGATGGGGCATATGTCAAGGTCTCAATGGGGATCTTGGAAATATGTCATTCCACACCATGCATTGATTAAGGAGTCGAGCTCAACCACGAAAGTGCGCGTAGTGTTTGATGCTTCAGCTCGCACCTCGTCAGGGCGTAGTTTGAACGAGCTACTTTTAAAGGGTCCGAAATTGCATAAAGACATCGCTGATTTAATCTTAAGGTTTCGTCTATGTGGCATTTGTAGTCGATATTTCAGAAATGTATAGAAGGATTTTGATACGTCCGGAGCATAGGGCTTATCAACATATAGTCTGGCGTGCTAACGAGCATTCCACTTTGCCAGAATATGAATTAAATATAATTACATTTGGTTTAACGTCTTCTCCACATTTGGCGCGTACTTCAGCAATTATCTCATGACGATGCGGATCACTTTCCCCTAGTAGCTTTAGTACTCCCAAACGATGTATTTGAGGACGACTTAATCTCGGGAAGCTAAGCGAGCACCAAGGCAAAGAGGTTATAGCACAATTGAATGGATTGTTGAAAAGCGGAGGTTTTCAACTTCATAAGTGGGCCACAAACTCCGTGGATGATCTAAGGGCCATTTCATCGGAGTATGTGCAACGAAAAGTGGAATTTAATACTGAGGAAGGCTCAAATTTCAAAATATTAGATTTATGTTGGGATCCTAAGTTGGATTTCTTTTCTTACAACGTGAGGATATCGTTTAAACCACCCTCAAATAGAGGTGTTCTTTCAAATTTGGCACAACTGTTTGATCCATTAGGATGAATTAGTCAGGTCGTCTTTTGGGCGAAACATTTTATGCAGGGTCTTTGGAAATTAAATATCGAATGGGACGAAGATTTGCCTTCCGATGTAATTGACTCGTGGAAGCATTTTGTAAACCAATTGCCTTTGTTAGAAAACGTAAAGTTACCTCGCGATGCATTAAGGTGGCTGGTTCTGTGGTCGTGGGTCATTGAGAACTAGTGCTCATATAATTTCAATGGCACTAAAACATTGCTTGGGCATGATAACATTACACAATACTTTAACCGGATGTCTCAAATTCTGAAGTCATATTGAAACATTGCTCTTTTGAATTTAAATGTTGACATAAAACTTGACTTGATTCTCTTTCTAGGCAACCTGAATGTTGTCACTCTGTGCATATCCTTTGACCTTGGAGATGTTGGTTTTAATATATGGATTGAAAAAGTATGTAATTTTGTGCTGTGGGCATTTGCATATTTTGTAGTGACGAAATAATTGTGATTAAACGCTTAAACATCTTTATCATTAGTTTAAACCATTTATTTCATCTATCTTTTTCTGCTCGGCAATAAGGCACATCCTGAAATTCGGCAATACTGTTGTGTAGGCAATTGTTTCTGTGCTTCAGCGGTCGTAACGGCAGGTGTCGTATTCGTCTATTCTAAAGAACTTTTTCAAGGGGGCTACATTGTAATATTCGTGGACTTTGTGGTGTGATTTATTGTGGTTTCTCACGCGTTCGCTTGACACGATTTTGTTGGATTGCTCTTGGTGAAACGGTGTGAAATTTGGTAAAGAGTTGCTTTGGTCCTTTCGAAGCTCGTTCTTGAAAACACTTCAAGATATCTTCGTATTATAGGAGCAAAGGGAAGTTAGTTTCGAAGAAGGAGTTGGAAAAGAGGGTTAAGCAATTCCTTCTCATAAAGAATTTAGACGCTGAAACTGAAGATGCGGACGATGACTCTAGTTTACTGATGTTTAATGTGGAAGGTCGCCGAGTAAGAATTTTACGAAGAGGAATAAATTACATCACTTAGATCAGGGGTGCCCAACTTTTCTGTATATAAGATCTACTTTTTATCTTAAAAGTGTGTCGCGATCGACTTATTGTCATAGGCGTAGTCTAAGGGGGAAGAAGGGGTGTGAAATGCATACTATGTTTATACACTGTGTTTCAGCATAAGGTGCATTCCAGTGAGGTATGGGTAGATAAGTAAAATATATGTTCAAAACTATTTTTTATTTTTAAATCACTTATTAAGTTTTCGAGATATAGGTTCCTGAAGAAAATAAATTTCCAGACCCAACTTTTGATAGCAGCATTCCGTACATGCGGTAGGTACCTAAAAATTTCGATTTTCCGACACTTTTTCGAGATAGATTTTTACTAACTTAAAATGCAATTTAATTTTTTTATCAACTGCAATGTATAAGTTGTTGTATTATTTATTCGTAATTATAAAAAAGTTGTTATAAAAATGCACAGTATGGCTGATAATTTGATTACAATATTTCACTTTTTCGTTTTTTTTTTGGGCCAAGAAAATTTATCATGAGAGAATAATATGACCTACTTTTTGCTAATTATTCAATAGCTCGCTAAGTACACCTCGTACTGAAATATAGATATACGGCTTATCTACCTACGTAAAAAAACATCAACAATAATTATTTAAAGGGCCAAGAAACTCACGTCCGGGGGAATTAAAAGAACATGGATAATTATTAACAATATTTATTAATTCAAAGTAGCCGCAGATAAATACAGATTTAGAATTTACTTTGTTCCCTTAACATTAATGGGAAGACTGAGTTTGCATGCCTCTAACCAAGGAATCATAATCAGGTGTATATCCTGACAAAGATAATAATAATGAGTCTTCTGTATGGGAATCAGTCAGGACAGAACGTTGTTTAGTCTTCGTTAGCTACAAGTATGAAAATGCCGATTCGCAAAGGTATGTAGATCCGAAACAAGAATAAATATATTCGCTACATTTGGTGACACGGATATTTTTCTCGGTTGACATATTTCCAAAAATCTTCTTCAGATTTTCTGGCTTGTAAGTTTAAGTCAGTTTGGAATATTATAATTTCATTTTCTAATGCCTTTTGACCCATATGAAATATGTCTGAAATTTTTGGTTAATGCGTTTCACACTGAAATTTTTTTTTAAAGGAAAAGATATAAATTCCACCATTTCTTTAATTGTTTCAAAATCCTGGAATCTTACCTCAAAATCTTCAATTACTTTTTGGATTTCCGCGACGTATTTGTCGATCTTATACTTAATATTTTTATGTTTTTGTAGGTTATCCGCCATATTTGGAAAATGATTCAGATTATTTTGTTGCAGATCTTCTATTAGCAAAATAAATTTTGTTTTATATGCGTATATGCAGCTGATCATATCAATTACTGTTTTATTTTTACCTTGTAATTCTAAATTTAAATGACTTAATATTGAAGTAAAATCGGTAAGAAATGCTAAGTCACTAAGCCAAGTTTCATAATTTAAATTTTCACAGTTTCCATCTTGTTTGTGAGAAAATCTTTAATTTCAGGCAATAAATCACGAAATCGCTGCATAAATTTACCTCTGCTCAGCCATCTGACATTGGTATGTAGTAATAATTCAGGTTGGCCTTCATCGAGCTGCAGTTGGAAGAGACGCCGCTTGAGGGAACTTCCTCGAATTGAATTAACAATTATAAATGCTATGTCCATTACCTCTTTTGTGTTTAGTCTCTTACTAGCTAACACTTTCTGGTGAATTATGCAGTGATAGCTCAAAAAGGCTGGGAATTCATCTTCAGTTCGACATAGGGCTATAAGTCCATTTTTGCAACCTATCATTGCAGCCGCGCCATCCGTTGTTATTGAGACTAATTTGAAAAGTGGTACTTTCAAATCATAGAGCAGATTTTTAAAGGCTTTGAATATGTCGACACCTCTAGTCCTTTCCTTCAAAGAGATCATACCCAACAATTCTTCTTTAGATGTAAAATCCTTAAAAATCATTCGAACGAAAACAAGTAATTGTGCTGTATCACTTATATCTGTCGATTCATCACACTGAATGGAAAAACAAGAACATCTATTAATATCATTAATTAACTGCTCTTTTACATTCCCACTCATCATTTCAATTCGTCGAACCACTGTGTTTCGAGAAAATTGTAGATCTTGAATTGCAGCAACAATTTCACTCTTGTTCTTAAAATCGTTAAAATGTGAATCTGACATTTCCAAAAATATTTCCTTTACAAATTCACCGTCGGAAAATGGCTTGCATTTTTTTGCTAAGAGATAGCTTACTTTGAATGATGCAGTAGTTACTGCTTGTAACTTCAACCTTGGCTTTTTAAAAATGCTTTGTTGATTTGTTAATCGAGTTTTAAGATCCCTAACTTTATGTTTTCTCAGTTCCGAATTTGGTGGATAATCTGTTTGATACTTGTTATGTAAAGCTAAAAAATGTCTCTCCAGATTACCCTTCTTAGCAATGACTGCCGAGGTAAGGCATTTATAACAACAGCATTTATCATTCACCATTGTAAAAAAGTAATCGAGCTCCCACTCTTCATTGAAGTGATAAGTTTTAGATTTCTTCGGTTTACTACTCATGTTCATGGGTATACTAGAATGCAAAGAAATATGACAATTTAAAGAATAAATATTGAATTAAATATGTTACTAGAAAATTGAAAAACTCGTGAACTACGGCAATTATCTCCGTTACATTGAGAGAAATAATAACAATCCTGCGTACTACAATCGGGAACAACAATACAAGTATATTAAAATCTAATATAGATATATTCGAATTTACAAGAAGTATGTTAAAGTTACAATATATTTATTACGGTTTACAATACTGACCTTTTACTTTAGATAGAATTACTGTTATTCCTAATATATTTGTAATACTGTCCCTTATTTTTCTCCCAGTGTAATGACCGCAGTTTAGAGATCTGTTACCGAGAATGCTCACTTATCAAGTAAATAGATAGGTAAGAAAAGCAATTTAATTTAAAACAAAGAAAATGTACTTACATTTTAAACAGAAGAAAAATTGAAATCCAACGTGGTCACCGAGGATAAATAATATTGCTTAATAATGACACAGTTAATACAAAAGAAAAGAAGCTACCGTATGGCACTACCAAATATCCAAGCTGACTGACTGTGTTCTTCGATGAGTCGAGTTGTAACTGTTGCGTTCGCGCGTTGTGTCCGGTGACAATGTTACGCATAAGTCAAATTGTATTGTGCTGGGTGAGCGGCGATAACAGTGTCTGGCTGTCAGAATTCTAGGTATTCATGAACTTGGCAAGTTCCCAGAATACATTCAACTATTACTACAAAGTTTTGCCTTCTAAAATCGCTTCAAAGTCACGGGAATACACGGAATTTTACCCGAGACATTGCGGGAGATCGACGATCGACCAAAATTGGCCTCGCAATCGAACGGTCGATCGCGATCGACTTGTTGGCCACCCCTGACTTAGATGAATTAATTTCACTAGCAATGAAAGAACAAAGTTTTAATCCAAGAGTTTTGATTTCTTACCCTTGATAATTTTTAACAATTGAAGTCACTTCTAGCTAATTTTACTGCCTTTCCGGCAACTACTCCAAATTGTCAGTCATAACGTAGCATTTTATGCGTAAGTACTCGTGAAAAAATATTATAGATTTTATATTATCATTAATAAACGTGACCTGTTTGAATGCCAATCTAAATGACTCGATGAAAATAACAATTTCTTTACTTAAATATAATATTTTCACATGATTCGCTAATGATGGGCTGTCTGCTGCGGAATCCTGAATTCCCATCATTTCGCTCGTCTGATTCGACGTTGCCGAATGCGCCTCAAAACTTCGTGCGTGATATTTGAAAATTTAAGGAATATTTTATTTATTTCGTACATACGGAGGAAATAAGTTAATAACTCTGGTTGATTTTCTCAAAATAAAAATTGTTGGCTATTATCCACATCATTTCAGTTTTTGGTGAAAATCTGTTTGGTAGAAACGTAAATAATACATAATTGACCCTTACAAAACGGGGTGCGCCATAAGGCCCTGTGTTAAAAAAAACCTTAAATATCTCAAAAACTGCACCGAAAACCCCAAAAATTTCTCCCTTAGAATTTTAGACCATAACTAAAGGAACAAATATTGCAATTATGAATAAAATCTATACACTGTTAAATTTCGAACCAGCCACCCTAAGTAGTGAAGTAAGCGACACAGAACACCAATTACTGGGTTTCTGCGATGCCTCCGAGCGGGTCTATTGCACAGTGGTGTATTTGCGCTGTGGAGGATTCCATTCAAAGGGACGAGTCCATTAAATGATGGCCAAGACGAAAGTCGCACCTATGAAAACAGTAACAATCCCGAGGCTAGAACTTCTGGGAGCAGTTTCGCTGTCGAAACTTATGGATTTCGCATTCTCTTCTCTCTCGCAGAGGATAGATATTGAGTGTGTTTATGCCCACAACAGTCTTATCTTGGATAAATACTCCAACACATTTATTAAGGGCCTTTGTGGCGAATAGTATAGCTCAAATGTCAGAAAGTCATGTGGGTCTAATGTGGAATCATATATATGGTAAAGATAACCCTGCTGATTCTGGCAGTCGGGAATTGCTAACCCAACAAATAATTAACGATGACTTGTGGTGGAACGCACCTACCTAGGTATCTAATTGTGCTGATCAAAAGGAAATTAGTGCATTAGCATGAACGAATCATGAACTGCAAGAAATTAAATCTCTGAATACGAATGTTGCTATTGCAGATAAAGACACGCTACACATCGCTTTCCTGGTACGTTATTCCTCCCTGTCTAAACTTAATCGAGTCATTGCTTATTGTCTCCAATTCATTGCATTAGCAAAAGGGTCTTCGGACTAATGCAAAGAATGTAATCCAAGTATTAAAGAGATCATAACGCTTTCAGAGTATGCATAAAAGTAACTCAGTATACTTATTTTAAGCATGATATTGAATATCTGAAAGGGGGACGTGTCTGTTCCAAAAGGCTGCAGGAGTTGTCTCCATTTATCGATTCCGAGGGTTGTGACAGAGTGGGGGGAAGGCGAAATAACGCTGATTTAGCCTATAATCGCAAGCACCCATTGCTGTTGGGAAGCTTATCTGAACACATTGATCGTGGACCATTATCATAAAATGCATTTGTCTGTGGGACCCATGACATTAAAATATTTATTAGGATTGAAATATTGTATTTTATCAGCACGTTCCGTGGTTCGACAGCGAATTAGAAACTGCATTACCTGCACTAAATTGAAGGCTTCGTGCAAGGTGCCGAAAATGGGTGATTTACCATCCCCACGAGTGGGGGCAACACGTTCGTTTTTATACACAAGGTTTGATTTCGGTGGACCTTTTCTTATAAAGGAATCCTTAAGGAGATCATCCAAATCTTGGAAGGCATACCTGTGTTTGTTCGTATGCTTACCTACTAAGGCGACCCATTTGGAGCTAGTGTCGAACTTAACATCAGAGGCATTTATTGCCGCTCTAGAGGGCTTTATATCTCGACAAGATGTAAGCACGAACATATATTCAGATTGTGGATCCAATTTGTGGGAACCAATCGATATATAACGGGAATTAATCGTCAATGGCGGGAGATGTTAAGTTCAGATAACATGATATATAACCTTTCGCAAAGAAATATTAAGTGGCATTTCAATCCTCCATCAGCCCCTCACTTTGGGGGAATTTGGGAGGCCAATATGAAATCAGCAAAGAGCTTGCTGAAAAGAATTATTGGGAATAGAATCTTAACCTTTGAAGAGCTATCCACAGTTTTCACTAAAACTGAAGCGGTTAGAGGCCACTCACGCCATTGTCGCACGACCCCTCTGAATATGAAGCGTTGACCCTGGGACTTTTTTTGATTGGTGCTCCCTTAGCAGGCTTGCCGGAACCTCCCCTACTTGATTTGAGCTCCAATTGACTTTCAAAGTGACAGCTGGTGAAGCAAATATCGCAACGCTTTTGGAATAGATGGTCCACCGAATATTGTGAACATTTTCAAGTGAGAAATAAATGGGCGAAAGAAGAAGAAAATTTAGCAGTAGATGACCTTGTGGTACTGAAGGAGAAACATATTTTTCCTTTGGAATGGCCTTTAGCGGAAGTGGTCCACCCCGGCCCCGATAACCGAGTTCAGGTGGTAACACTACGGACAAAGGATGGGGTGTTAAACGTCCCGTAGCAAAGTTTATGAAACTGCTAGTGGGAAATTAGTGGGAACTAATTTCCTAATATATTTCTATTAGTTTGTCTTTTCTCAACGATGTATTTAATTTAGCTGGAGGAGAGTAGGTTACTCCTAAAGCATGAAGCATGAGATTAATTCTTTAATTTAGTATATTTGGTCTTTGGTGCTCCCATATACCTTTCCGAGGGCTTCTTTCTTATATGAGTCAGGTGAATGCCCCCTCGAGAGTGAAAAAACAACCTTTCTTACCTTCACCCAAACAAAGACCAAATATTTAATGTATTGAGTAATTGATCCAACCGTGAGATTTGTATTTTGTTTATATTTTTGTTAGTATTTTTACTTGATTTTTCAAATTTTGATATTTAAATATTGGGGTATGTTTTGTTATGTTTGAAAGAGCGGCCGTCAGGTGTCGTGGCCTACGCTACGCTAAAAATGAAGAATGGGGCAGCCGCTCACTTTTTTGGGGGACTTAGGCAGTGTATAGTGAGTCCGTGGCGAGCGGACGGCCCGGACAGCACGAGAAGAGTGCTGTGGCCTGCGATGAGGTAGGAGCCATACTGGGCCGTTCTCTCTATCTCAACTTTCAAAATAAAACACTCAATTTGGGGGCAATGATTGATTACTGATAAACGCAATATATTGCCTAGACAGCATCACTATGGCGCTTAGTCTGTTATAATTTGGCCTCGAAATGGAGCTTGTCGTGAGTGAAATGGTAAGTTGGCCAATAAGAAGGGAAAACTTCTTCTTCTGCGTAGGTATGAGAGTGTGAGAAAATGCTAATGTCGATTGCGTCCCTAGAAAATGGCTCCGTATCTTATTCTTCTTTATCTTTTTGGCTCATTGAGAAGCACTGCCACATACTTTCACTGACACCTGGGAAATTGTAAAACCAGTTATCGACAAAATAAGTAAAGAGACATGTTCATTGGTGTATTACAGCAATATTGTGGTCAAATGCCTCTGCTGTCGCCTGAAAAATGCATATGGAATTTTTAACGCTAAGTTGGCATCAAAAGTGACTGCTGATTATCGAGTGATGGCATCCTTGGTGCCCCTTTCCACAACAGTATGCTCGTGTGGTACTCCTGTCTCTTGTACGTTATCATTTTATTCCTTTTCATCGTAACTTATAAATGCCTTTTCTGAATCTTCCGGTGCTAAAACTTACGTAAAATGGGAATGTTGGTTCTGTTAACTGAAAGATTCTTTCACCTATCCTACGCTATTAAATTTCTTTGCTTCACTCTTTTTATTCCATGTTTGAGTTTCTGGTGCATCCCTGCAAATTCTTCCTCGTCCGTAGAGCATTTGTATGCTTGAAGTCAAATAGATTATCCGCCCGTGTTGAAGGTTACTCTTGCAGTTATATACCTTCACTTTGTCGACGTCGTGTTTAATTTCTGATCCAAGTGCACATCCGTTGCTTCCCGTGTAAAACGCTCGATGATTATATTCGATGTGCTTGTTTCTCAAAGAATAAGTCACACTCACAAACAGCTTGGTCACTACTTTCCTGGCTGTAATTATTCGTTTCGTCGTTATTGAAAAAATTACGCTTCTGTTTTACAACACTTTTGCCCAGTTATTCGGTGCTTTATGTGTAGTATTACGATTGGACGTTTGATATCTCATATTTAAACGTTATCCATGCCAAAATTTGCTAAACAAGTTTCCCAGATGCACAGAAGAAAAAATTGCGACCCAGGAAAAAATGACCACGAAGTAAACAGCTTGTACCGAGATGCCCTACAAAATTAAAGCCCACGCTCTTGGCTGTCGACTATGTGTTTCGAATTGGTGTTTTGAAAATGCGGAAGGTTTTCAACGTTTGTTACTACACACTGAAGTTCTATGGCTATCCAAAGGAAAATGCATACGGTGCTTTCATAACATTTTGGTTACTGTCGAGGAGTTTTTTGAAGTGAGAATCCTATGCTCAGGGACAAAATTAAAGATATCTGACAAGATATTGCATATTTATCAGAAATATTCGCTAAGTTCAATGCACTGAGTGTACAGTTGCAGGGAAATGAGATCAATCTAATTAAGGCCAAACCTCTCTTTTTATTTCAAAGCTAAGTGTATCTACTATAACGCAATATTGGCCGCCGTGTTACACCGATTTCCTTACCTCCACGATCTAGAAGAGAAAGCTGTTAGAAATGATGAACTGAGAGAATTTTGTGATCATGTAGGCACGCTGCATAAATATGTGTATAAACGATTCGAGGGTCTTCTTTTGATGGAAGTTCCCGATTGGGTAATTAATCCATTTTTACGCATTGAGGAAGCTGGGGTCCATAAGGAAGAATTTACGGCATGATATTGAGCTGAAACCGAAGTTTAAGAAAAGCTATCAAGATTTCTGGTTACAGAAGGAAGTTTCTAATCGCTATCCTGGACCATGGACTTATTAGCAACTGGCCCAAAGAAGGAGGCTTAAGTAATCTTCAGGAGTGACGGAATGCGTGTGAAGTGTCTCCAGCAGTACAGCGAAATGGTAGTAATAGCGAATATTGAGACAAATCCTACAGATACCGCTGTAGTTCAGGCTTACATGCCTACGTCGGACTACTAAGATGGAGAAGTGAAGACGTGTTTGATGATCTTACGTAGGAAATTAAACAGGTTAGAGTAGAGGAAAACGTCATTATTTTCGGGAGTTGTAACGCAATAGCTGACGAAAGTCAAGATAGAAGTATAATTGGAAAATATGTTTTGGGAAATGTAAAGGAGAGAAAAGAAAGACATTGAATACACAAATTATGGAATGGGCTCATAGGAAATGCTTTAGTTTTCATCTAGTTATCATGGTTAGGTACATACATGACATGTACATAACCTTCTATGATTAGAATTCAAGTAGATGCTGACTATGAACTGTTCATAGATAAAATCATTTAATGTAATTGTAAGTGGACTGTAAGTGAGCTTTGGAAGAGACTAAGTCTTAATTTCAACCTACGCTCTGGTAAACATTCCCATTTTAGTTCATCTGGTAGACTGGTTACACTGGTAGACTGGTACTATTATCATACCATCTGTATCATTTGCTGCTGAACCTTTACAAACCTTACCGCTCTTCGCTGTACACGTTCCAGTTAAACGCGTTCGAACGCGTGTAAGGCGCGTTTTTGCTCATTATGTTAATCACATCCTCTGTAATGAGAAGGATTATCTTTTCGTTATAGGATTTATTTAGGCTTCGCGTCTATTGGGAATGGGCATACGGTGCTCAAATGGTTTCGGCTGCATCTACGGCGGTGTGACGTGTGCCAACCGTGGTTCTTGATGTGTCCAAAATTTTGGTACATGTGGCAGTGTGGGTGCAGATTTGGATCGTACGTGCCCGTTATTAATTTATCTTTTTCCTGTATCTTAATGTTCAGACAGTAGTGGGGAATATCAACCAAAAAGGACCAAATCTTGCCTCAAAATTGAGTCTGCCCATTCGTCCGTCCCAACGTCATATGGTTCCTACTAGAGAGATGCCGTAACCTGCATTTGATGTCGTTGTAAATGAACTGTTTTTACTTATTTAATGGAAAGTTATTTGATTTTTACGCATATGGTTAATAATCATGAAATTTTATACGTGTACTAGTATATTGTTGAATTTTATTAGTTAAATTATTTATGTTAATTTGCCGTTGATGCGGCTGTGCAGCAGCCTCAGAAAGTATTCTACATATCTTTTCTGGACCTCCTTGTTCATTTTGGTTGATAACCAGAATGCTTGCTAACGCTACGTGCCAAAAGATGTAGCAGTAGAGGTGATAGCGTTGATCCCCTGGGATACCATGGTCGCCTATTGGATAACTCCACTGTAGGGCAACGACAACGCACCTACTCCGGAGTGAACCCGTTCGAATTCGTAATGGCTGTCGCAACCAGACCAGAGTTGAGACTGTATCGGTCATTTATATTTTTTTACCTCCAGTCTTGTCTCATCATTTCTTTTTCTCTTGAGTCAGTCCCGCTTCTTTCTATTTGTGAACGAGACTCGAAGAGCGATGGTCTTCATTAGTTTTCAGTTCAATCATGGGGTATTCGTTTAATCAGGGATCTCTCAAAAACAGCCAATAAGTATTTCGGAGCAGTAGGGTAGACCGGGGCAGGTTTACACAGTTTTTTTATTTCGATTTTTCTTATTTTTTGTATTGCAGTGATTTACATGTTTTCCATACTGAGGTATTACTTGATAATTAACCTCCATTTAGAAACCTATCAAGAGCCTCATACTATCATACTTTTTTATGTACTTAAAATATTATAGAGTGAAGTCACCTGTGTAAACTTGCCCCCTAAAGGGGGCAGGTTTACACAGTACCTGGGGTAAGTTTACACACCTTTTAAAAAGAAGAAAGTTAAGGGTGATTGTTATTAAAACATGGCAAAAATTATACTAAATAAACGGAGAAAGCAGATGGCGGAAGTAGATGTACATTTTATGTATTTATATGCGTATGTATGTATTGTATGTATTGAATGTGGATGTGTATTGAATGTGGATGTGTATTGACGACGTAATGTAGCCGAGCAAGGCTCACGTAGACTGGCGTCTTGTGACAGATACATTAATTTGAATGAACCCCTCCCCATTCTTATCCGTCATAGGCTTTCATGCGACTATTCTTACTCGGCTTCAACTATGTAGTATTGACGACATGATGTCACCGAGTAAGGCATACGAGCCCTCAAGGACATTGTCTTCACGTGGTTTCGTGTTTTCTTATCTGAGGGTGTGTTTCTAAAGTTTGGTGGTTACTCCCCTCATCTCCGCTTTTTTTTGGATGCATTCGTCAAGGCCTATTCATTGCATTCTTGCACAGCTACCCTTGTATTCTTAGATACCGTTTTATTTTCCTATTTGTCTATTGGGCAACATTTGCGCCCAAATTTATACAGGTAGACGTTTGCCAAAAATTAACGAAAAAAATTAACTGAAGATAGTTTTATATCAGTTAATCCATAATTTTAACTATTAAAAGTTAACTCTTCTAAAAAGAAACGATTAAATTAAATAGTTGACCACATTTTTAACGATTAATTTTGATCGCTAATTTTTTAAATCGTTAATCCCAACTCTATATGTCATATATAGTCATTGGACGCTAGTCATCCATGAATCACAGGCAGTGTTGAAGAACTTTTTCAATGGGCCGTATACGCTCCAGTCAAAGGTTGAGGCTAGTGGCTGCAATGGGGAGGGAAAAACCAAAGTGTTACGCCATTACCTTGCAGAAACCTAGCTCTTCAATTGAGAGGTGCCAATCATTGCTATCGAGAAGCAATAGACATGGTCGCTCGGGAGAGCATCGAGCATGATGAACAAAGTGTTTGCCAAATAAAACCATTTTTCTCAACTGTCCAACATGAGGGGTTGGCATCTCCTTCAGGGCCAACAGGGCCGTCACGAACGAATTTTGGCTGTCAGTTTACCCTGAGAAACACAATTAATGGAGGCATGCTGTAACCAGCAACATCTACAGGTGTTGCCATTGTGACAAGAGTCTCTCCTTCAGCGGATGCGATTCTACCATTCTGGCGGAATCCTTTCAGTCCAACTATTAGGCTTGTGAACTGCAATCACGCCAGTTTCATCTGCATTCCAAATATCTGATGGCCCGATCTTAAGCTGGTTCATGACAGTCGTCAAATTTTTGTAGAAAGCCGCGATATTTGTCCAATTGAAACTAGCAGCTCTCGCAAGGCTAGTAGATTGAGTTGCCCTGAGTCATAAAGAGTTGTGCCATTTTAAAAACCCAGAAACCAATCCACTCCTGTAATTTCTCGTTCAGTCCAAGAGGGTAGACTTTTGCGCTACGCTTCTAGCAATATTATTAGGAATGGGTGGTAAAAAAGAATGAATAGTTGAGGATATTTCTGTCCCTTCTTGGCGCAGACGACCAAAGCAAAAGTCTTGAAAGAATCGGACGTTCCATTATGAATTGAAAAATTTTTATATTTTTGATATAAATTTTTTAATGTTCCTCTAATTGCCTTGAAAAGGAGTAAAATTAAACTATAATCCCTATGATCTCTCAAATACAGTACCAATGACCGCGCAGACGTTCTAAGTATGCAGGTGAGTTCATGTGATCTAGTGTTTGAAAAGCACGGGGCACCTTTACACGATTTGAAGAATGTGTAAACATGCCCCATGTGCCTTGTGTAAACTTGCCCCTTCGGCACATTTTTTACAAAATGTAACCTATAAGTTTGGTTCACGACGTAGGTATTCAACTGAATAACTTATATTAACAGCAAAAGAACAGTCTAACAGGATAAACCATAATGAGTTGTGAACATCTAATGGTATAGAAGTTATTAATGCTATCATAGTGGTGTAAAAGTTTACTCACTAAAAGAAAAATCACAAATACTGCTCTCTACTGATTGTCACTCGTCTCTATGACTGCAGACTTACATAAATGTAAATGGCGGTCCCAATGACTCTCCTGACGTGACAAGTGCTGCGCTCCGATCAACAGTTTGTGAACAATAAGCAGTGTGTAAACTTGCCCCTGTACCAAACCTGCCCCGGTCTACCCTACATTTTGCGAGAGAAGATTTGCTTTATTTGTGCTCGACATTTTAGTCTTCGGTGAAAATATACGCGAGGTTGATGCGATGTTCCTAAACTATTCAGTACGGTTCCTTGCCTGTCCCGGATGCTCGCGTAGACTCCACCTTTCTGGCATTTTTTTGATTCTGGATCTTCTGGGTTATCACAGGAAGCAGATGGAAAGAAACGGACCCTCCCGTCAAGGAACAAGCAGAAATCATCACAATATATGGAAATATAAGTTAACGAATACATTTTCGTTGATAAAATATAACGAGAACCGTACAAGCTATAAAAAAGCTACGAGTTTTCGTAATTCACTCTCGAAAGAATGACCGATCACGACGGAATGCCCTTCATCGTGAGAGGAATTACTTTTCCATTCGATAGAGTACATTTGATGATACTAAATTGCGATACGTCGGAAACTGGGTCTGACTACTTAAGGAAAATGTAATCCACTGAAAGGAAATCATATTTTTATATAGATCTACTAACGACAGAACCAATTGTTTGCGGATATTTCTACTTAGGCCGACGCGTCGGCCGAAGTAGAAATAAGACATTAATATACCCAAAATAAGCCATTAGCACTCAAGTTTTCCTGAAAGAAGGATGAAAAAAACTTTTTCTGTGTGAGTGTATTTTTAAACAAGAGTAATGAGTTATCAGTGTTATCAATGCATTGTTTTTGACCGGATGTGCAACTTTTCATTGATCCGTATCCAATTCTTCGCTGAGATGCATGGAAACCTTCGATGCGATGGAGAATACATACTATTCCTCCGTCACTCTCAAGGGATTTTCAGCCTCCCTCATCTCGCCGCTATCGATGCTGCCGTCGAAAGGACCAAGATCCAGGGAATCGGGCTTCCCTCCAAATCTTTTTCGTTCAAGGGACCCCGCTTGTCTCTTAATCGAATTTGAGCGAGGAATGCAGCCGAGCGAGGTCGCTTCACTGAGCCCGAGGCGGGGAAGAGAGTGTTCGCACGGGCCCAGCAGAAGGCCGTCACCGGCGCTCGCCACTTTTGCTCGTCATACGGCAAGCACAAACAAATCGATTAGTGGCACTCATAGAAGTCGGTTCTTAGGTGCTCCAACTGCTTCGGTTATATCACGCAGTCGTCTAACCCATTGTTTCCCAAACATTTTCGAGCTGCCGCCGCTTTGGTTCCACAAGCCTTTGCCAAACGCCCCCCACCCGTATTATATATATCGAATAGATATATATTATAAAAAATTAATAGAATACATAAATTCAAATAGTTGATGTTAAACTTTCTCTCTTGAATTACACTTTATCTTATCATGATCCTACTAATATTTGCCACTTTTGGAACAAGTCATCCGCAAATGTGTGATTTAAATTCGTGTAACAAGTTAGCGGATGTTCATAATGATTTTCTAATACTTAAAGACTTCTCTAACCTTACATGATCACAGAATTCTATAACAGAAACTGTACCGGCTTTAATTCCAGCTCATGGAAAGGAAATCGGTGTAACACGGCGGCCAATGTTGCATTAGAGTATAATAAGCTTTGAAATAAAAGAGAGGGTTGGTCTTAATGGGTTGATCTCATTTCCCTGCAACTAGGTATTGAGTGCATTAAACTGAGCAAATATTTCTGATAAATATGCAATACCTTGTCAGATATCTTTAATTTTGTCGCTCAGTATAGCATATTTCTCTTCAAAAAAACTCCAGGACATTATCAAAAAGGTTGTTTTGTATATATTTTATAGATAATTCTTGTTCTTTCCTCCCCTCTTTTCCACTCTGAAATACCCCATCTCCCAACAGCTCTTAGTTTCCTACGGGTTGAGATGGATAGCCACGCTATTCGAAAGCTCCCATCAGACGGGGTAATTTCTTACTTCGATATCTTCTAGTGCGTCCTGCTGTACGTCAGAGGTATCGCATCTCGCAGCTTTCGAATCTACTCCTGTGTTTATCTAGTAGGGTTAGGCTCTCCATCTCCTATAGAAATACTGGCTAGTAAATGGTTTTGTACACTCTTATCTTTGTCATCTCCGATATTTCTCTCTTGACTACAATTGATCTGCTAAGCTGATAGTATACCTGATTTGCTTTATGGACTCTGTGGCTAACTTCAGAGCCATTTCAGTGTCCCCAGGTATTTGAACTTGTCAACCTGTTCTAGTTCTTGCTCTACCCATGTTATGTTCAGCCTTTCTTGCACCTCATTTTTTGATAATGCCATAACCTTGCTTTTCCTGACATTCATTCTCATTCCATGGTCTCTAATTACATTTGCCCATTCTTCCACTGTTGTTTGCATTTCTCTCTTGTTCTTAGCAATCAATACCATGTTATCTGCATATACTAATGACTGAACGTAGACTGGCCTTAACCTATACTTTCCCTATCTTGTACCTTGCTGTTTTTCATTTGCATTGTTTATCTGGTCCATGAAAATGATGAATAATAGAGGGCTAAGGCTGTCTCCCTGCTCGACACCTCACCTCATATAAAACTATGTCGACGTTTTCCCCGCTATTCTTACCGCTCCTTTCACGTTAACACACAGACTTTTAATTGTTTTAGATAAGTCTACAGACGCCCCTGTTTTTTGTAGTGCTTCCCATAGTCTACATCTTGGAACAGTGTCAAAAGCTGGCTGTAGATCTAAGAAAGCTAGGCAGATTGATCCATTTCTATTAATATATATTTCCATGACTTGGCGTAGGTACTGTAAAAATGTGATTTAGGGTTTGTCGGTTTTTTCTGAAGGCGCATTGCCCTTCTTCTAGGTTTTCCTCAATCGCATTTCTAAGTCTTATTTCAAGAATTATGGTGTACACCTTCAGAGCAGCGGAGGACAAACATATGGGCCTATAATAGTTGCACTGAGTAGTACTTCCCTTCTTGTAAATTGGTGTTAAAATATTCAGTTCCCAATCTACAGGGGTCTTTTTCACTTTCCATGCTCTTCTACATATCTCCCACGTACAATCAATCACTGCATTTCCTCCAAACTTGATCATTTAAGGTTCCTGGCCTACAGCACCTGCATCTTTACCTTAAGTTTAATCCTTCTTATTGCATCCTCCACTTTGACGCGTGTTATTTCTTCTCCATCCCTCTTCTTTGTGGGTTTGGTTCAACGTCCCTTGTTTCTACTTGTTCTTGGTGTCCAAAAGTCACAGGGGAGTGGTTACGCCATACTCTAAGCACATATTTTTCGTCATTCACTATCTTCCCTGTTTCATCTGCTACACTTCTTACTCTCTTTCCAAACTTTCCTTTTAGGCTTTTCACAGTTTGCCAAAACTTTCGTTGGTTATGACGGTGATGTTCTTCCACTTCATTTCCAGACTCTTCCCAACATTCTTCCTTTGCTTGTCTCAATGCTTGCTTTGAATCTTTTCTCTTCTGTGTATAATCTTGCCAATCCGCATCTGTTTTATGTCTGATCCACGATTTCCAATCAACCTTTTTATCCTTGATTTTTCCTTTGACAAGATCGTTTGTCATCACCTGTGTCCTTGTCATCCTGGTCCATCCGTGTTCTCTTCACTATTAATGCACTCCACCGACTTTTCTGGTTTTATTTAAGAGAGCTTCTTTCAGAACCTTCCAGCCTAAATCCATTTGGTCCCCAAAATTCTCCACACTTCTTACTTCTTCTATTCTCTTTTGTAACTGTATTGTTGCTAGTTCTCTATATTCCGTTTTCTTTAGTTCATCTCTAACCTGTCCAACTTTCAACCTCTCAATCGGCAAATCCTTCCTTGGCTTCTGAGGGCGAAGCCGCAGCTTCATGATTAGAAGTCCTTGCTTAGAGTCTGTGCTTACTTCAGCACTTCTGCATACACGTACCTACATCATTTACAGCGTATGTCATACTTCATGTGTAGGTGACATAATCTATCACACTTCATGCACCACTGTTATCAGACTAAAAAGTGATTTTATGTGTTGTTCTATTAGATAAAAAGGTGTTGCCAATCTGCAGATCATTATCTATACAGAAGTCGATCATTCTCTCTCCATTGTTTTTGATAGTTTGCTCTCCTCCGTGCACTCCAATTGATCCGTGTCCTCGTTTTAAGTTTCTTCCTATTCTGGAGTTCTAGTCTCCCATTATCACAATGTGTCTGGTCTGTTCTCTCACCTTGTCTATAGTTTCCTGCAGCTAAGTGTAGAAAAGATCCTTCTCGAACTGTTCAGCGTCTTGTGCCGGAGCATATACCTGAATCAGTTATATTTTCTCCTCCATTTCCAGATTCACTTTTATTATTCGTGATCTCACTGGCTCCCACTCCATAACTGTCTCTATATCCACCCTCTATCACTATGCACACTCCTCCTTTTCCTCTGCTACGTTGTTCTACTCCAGAGTAAAACGTGATATTCATCTTTCAATGCTACTTCTCCAAACCCTTTTTATTGTCGAACATAGAACCACAATCTTTAATTTGTACTTTTTCATCTCATCTACAATTTCACGCTCTTTTCCTGTGAGTGATGTTATGTTCCATGTACCGAAAATCATGTCCATTTGCTCGCTCAGTCGATTCATCTGGCTCTGTCTATTTGGCTCTGAATAATTTGTTCCACTCAAGTGGGTAGTTTCGGCCTTACCGTGCTAGCCGGCTGGAGGGGCTGAGCCTGCTGGCTGGCTATTTTCCGTCAGGATTTTCTCCCTTGGCCTTCAAATATCCATTTCAGAACCACAAGATAGTGGTTTCTGCTTGTTTTGCCCCGGTAAGTCGGGTCGCCTCCACCGCCAGTTCAGCTGTACTGAAGTCCATCTTCTCTGCCTTCACTGCCGTTGAGGGCTTCACCGTAGCCCTGGCAAGAGGCCCTTAAGCTACGTTTTCATGTGGCCGTTTTTGCGTTGCGTTGACGCTGCGTTGTGCGGCAGGAAAATACCCTGTTTTCATGTCACCGGCAGCGTCAGCAGCAACGCACCAAAACATATGACGGTGGTAAACCGTGGTATAGGTGATAATCCGTAGCGAAAGAATCACGTGACGAACAAATGACAGGCAGAATGGGTTATTCCTCGCTCTGACGCAGCTGCGTCAATGCAGAAGGTTGAAAGATAACCAACTCGGAAGGCAACGCAGGCTGCGTTGGCGTGCTCGCTTCTGATTGGTGGCGCAGTATGCGTCAACGCAAAAACGGCCGCATGAAAACGTAGCTTCATAGGATGCTACCATCCGGGCCAGATGGACCCAGATTTTTACGAGGCTGTTACTCCGACTCCTCCTTCCTGTCGCTTGAGAGACAGGTCCCGGGCTTGCCACCGGTATAGCGGAGTTGAAGAAAGTACAAGATGGTGAAAACTGAAGAAGGGCAGCTTTGTTACAAAAGAATAAGGAACGAAGTAAGTCGCAAATCCAGGAAAGCTAGAGAAATGTGGATGAAGAATGTATGCGAAGATGTACAAAATAACTTTGCTCTTGGAAAGGTGGAAGTTGCCTATAGGATAGTGAGTAACCACTTCATGGAACGGAGCGCAAGATGCCATGCCATAAGAAACAAGAATGGAGAACTTTTGATTGAAAATGAAGACAAAGTGAAGAGATGGAAAGAATATATGGAGGAGTTATACAACGGAAACAATGTCAACACAAAAGTGATTGAAGAGGAAAGCGAAGTCGAAAATGTTGATATGAGAGGATCAATATTAAGATCGGAATTCGACGCAGCAGTAAGGGACCTTCGAATGAATAAGGCCTGTGGAATTGATGATATCCTAGCAGAATTAATAAAAAATGCAGGAGAGAAGACATTAACCCATCTCTACAAAATCATCTGCGACATGTATTCGGAGAACAGGAGAAATACCTAGGGACTTCGAGAAAAACATCATAATCCCAATTCCCAAAAAGAAGAGAGCGGAGAAATGCGAAAATTTTAGGACTATAAGTCTGACGACACATGCATCGAAGATAATGACCAGGATCATCTACATAAGAATAGAACGAAAATCAGAGGAGTTCCTGGATGAAGGTCAATTCGGATTCAGGAATAGTAAGGGTACAAGAGAAACAACATTGGCCCTTAGGCTGCTCATAGAGAAGAGAATGGAGAACAAACCGACATTCATTGCATTTGTGGATGTAGAGGATGCTTTTGACAACGTCGATTGGGGTTCCATGCTTGGAATTCTAAAAGGAATTTGAGTATCCTACAATGACCGAATAATTATCCAAGTGTGCATAAAAACCAAGTAGTTTTCATTAAGTCTGGACATAGCAGCAAGAATAAGCAAAGTAGTGAGACAAGGCTGTGCGCTCTCTCCTGTAATTTTTTATGTTTACGTTGAGATAGCCATCAATGAAATCAAAGAGAAGTCTTCTGGGGTGAATATCGATGGAGAAAAAATAAGCATGCTGCGATTCGCTGATGACATTGCACTCATAGTAGTGGCAGAGAGGGATCTGAAAAAGATGCTGATAACAATGAAAAGGACAATGGCCAGATATCAGCTGAAGATCAATAAGAAGACTAAGATACTGGTGTGCAGCAATAGTGAAGAGGCCAAAACCAACCTTAAACTAGGAAAACAAAAACTGGAAAAGGTAACAGAGCCGTTACCTTGGAAGCCGGGTAACCAACGATGGACGAAGCAAGAAAGAAATAGTAGAATTGCCCAGGTAAAGAGGGCATTCTACCAAAAGAGTAATCTATTTACCGCTGGAAATACAACTGTAGAAGTAAGGAAACAATTCATCAGAACATACATCTGGAGCGTGTTTCTTAATGGCAGTGAGGCATGGACAACGACAGCAGCGGAAAAGAAAATGGTGGAAGCATTCGTAATGTGGTGCTACAGAAGAATTATGAAGATAAAATTGATCGACCGAGTAAGTAACGAGGAAGTTCTAAGAAGAGTGTGAGAAAAGAGAAGTCTTCTGAATACCCTAAGAAGAAGACGGGACAATCTAAGTCTTATGATGTGGGACAACCCAGATCATGAGACATGATGGCCTGATGAAGACAATTTTTGAAGGACAAGTGAACGGGAAGAATGGCAAAGGAAGGCCTCGTGTGAGATATATGGAACAAGTGATGAAGGATGTGAGTGAGAATAAATACGCAAATTATGAAGAGATTAGTCGATAGAAGAACTCAGTAAAGTGCTGCGTCAAACCAATCTCAGAATTACTCACTATTGATGATTAATGTCTGTAATCATTTCCCTAACAATAATTCACACATATGAAAGATATGTCTTCGGAATCAGTCAAAACCTAAATAATGCATGCGATGCAATGGAATTAGTTTCGCGTTTAGTAATTAGATATGTTGGAAGTATTTTATATCTCTCTTTAATTAAAAAAATAAAAATTTGTCACATCATAAAATATAATTCACATACCCAAGTCTTAAAGTCTAATTTACACTCTACTTGTACAGTATCAGTAGGTAAGCGTAAAAAAATTCTTACAGAATATTTTGCACCCTCTTCTTGCTCAATATATGTTACCGCGTTACAGCTTATCCCTTCTCTAATCCAGCGTAATATGGATGTTGTAAATGATTACAATGCTCATTAGTGCAGCAGAAATCTGAGAAAAATGGAAAGAAAAAATCAATTTCGTCTACGTTTTTCCTGATGTTGTGCTGCTGTGCTGATAGAATGGATGAGCGGTGGTGATGTTGCTGCCTCACTGAAGCGGACCTAAAATCTGGAAGTTGGATACAGTCATGGAAAATAATGTTTCTCTATATTAAGTTCGCAGAGGGAATACACTAACCTCGTACTTGATTTTCGAATACTTCTGTGCTCTCCTCTAAACTATCCAAATACACACCACAAAAGTGGAAGTTTGTTCCCTCGGATGCCTGGGAACAGCTTTCCAACAGCAAGTCTTCCTTGGACTGTGGACTAGCCGAGCGGGAGGGATGGATGCACTCCACGGCAGGGACCTCCAGAAGTGTTCTCGCCACACTCCTCCTTCATTTGCTCGTCGGTAACAACTCGAGGCTCTTCCCTTTCACGTTCACTTTGGTCCATTTGTAAAGTTCCCCAAGTGTATGAATTTGTTTCTTGTAATCTAACTGCAGATTGGCACGAGTAGTTAACCTCCTCGGTGCACCAGCAAGTCCGTCACTGAAGTCTTTGTGAGGCGGTATAGAATTGCCATTCAGCATCGACTCCGAAATCTTGGTGGTACAACAGTTAAAACATATTGTAACGGTTCTCGTATTGAGTCACAGCACAGTCGAGAAAGTAAATGTTTTGCGTAGGTCGAGTAAACTTGTTACACTATGGAGCAGCTTACTTTGAAAGGTGTAAAGTGCAATGACGTTGTGCTTCATACAGTCTGAATTAATAAGCAGACTGAGAGGTATTACTTGATCAATCGCATTCCTATTTCAACATGTAAACGAGTGTACTCTAGCCTGGCAGTTACACCTTTTGCTGAATCATGGTACAAAAAAGAAAATTTCTTGGAGAAATTTCCCACAACGACGACTTCACATGATTTCAGGTTTCTTTGACTTTCAAGTAATATGCGGTTTCCAAATGAACGGTGAAGTTACGAATTCGTGCTCCTATCCTCAACAAAGACCCCACAGAAAATATCAACATTCTTGATCTGAGTTTTTAGGTACAGCAATTATCCTAAGTTCATTGTTTGAAACGTATTGCATCATGTAGAGTGGGAATGGGAAAATTCAAGTCGAAAAAGATGGCTGAAGTCAGTAATAGTATTAATCAGTTCATGCCTCCAAGGACGACAACCAGATGACCGCTTATGGTGCAATTGGACTTTTATGCGGTACTACATAAGCAAATACATGTGAAGGGTCACAGTCAGGGGCATGTAATATTACCGCAAAAGAGAGCCAAACCAATAAAACCAAGAGAAGGAAACTGGGAGTCAGTACTCCCAGGAAAAAAGCAATTTCAAGAGACTTAGAAATCCAAATCCTGCTATTGCTAAAAAACATTCATAGATCAAGTAAATATTAGTTTTAAAAAAACTGGAAGCTGCCAAGAGCATTGGAAGCCTAAGATGAGATGTTTCTCGGTTGCTCTTCGAGGCCGTCCGTTGTAAGGCCTGGTAAATGCTTGCTTTGAGAGTAAATATGAATGGGTAATGGTGGATGACGGATGAGCACCATCATTTCCTTGAAAAGAGAAGTGCGGAAGAGGTTTCGGAGAAAATACTGAAAGATTATGCGAGGAAAGTAGGATGGGGCTGAGGAGAGTAACTTCGAAGACTTCTAAAGTCGAGGGTGGAAGGAGGCTCGTCTGTTATTCTCCGAGGTTGACTGCTGTGTGATTTGGTGCCGCTCTTGGTGCATTCTGGGGCGGGGGTCACATCTACGGGAAGCGAATGTCGAACGGCACGGGCTAAGGGGATGAAAGTGTTTGTATTCGGTTGAAAATGGCGGGAAGAAGATGAATGAGAGTTTGCTGAGATCTGAAGACACCAGGGCCTCGATCATGGATCTTCATAAGGCGCACGCTAGCGTTATCGTTATTTTTTTATTTAACTTATGTCAGAGAGAACGTGATCTCCATTCTTCATTTTTCGCTCAGCCCTTCAAATCGCTTATCACAATCGGTGGAGAGAATTTTATAGACGGTTATTGTTATCCCTGCGCTACTTTAGGGGTAAGCGTTATCGATACAGATTGCGATAACGCGGAAGGTGCTTCCGTGATTCCACACCAGGTAGCGTGCGGTCGACCGTGAGCCTGACGTGACCGTGAGCCAATGGCAGACGTTACGCGTACACTCAAAAATATTTTTATTTCTGAAAAGAAATATTACATATACTTAACAGTTTTCATTTGTAGATGGTTGTATCTACAACATATTAAAAATTGATCAAAATTGAAGGTATAGATACATGATCAAAAATCGATTTGAAAATTTAAAACCTTTATAAACTTTATAAAATTGTTTACATTTAATTATATAATCCATTATTTTATTTTTATAATTAAAGATCTTTAAAATGAGCACCTTTGCACTTCTGTAGCTTTAAGAGTCTCGGAGATATACCGTAAAATGTATGGTTACTTCTGCAAAACTCGAATATTTATGTGAAAGTTTTAATCCTTGGTCATTAGGAACACGATAAAACCACGTTTGTTTTCGAAAAAACAACCGTGATCCCTGCAAGGGAACAGTCAAAGTCATAGGGATGGTAAAAAGCGTATAGAGGCAACAAACGTGTTAAATGATATGTTTACATGGTCTCCAAAGTCAACGGCAAGGTCCCCAGATCTCTCTAATCAACTCTTGACCTTCAAGGGATACGCAGAAGCCATAGGTCACTAGGTATATGCATGCAAATCAGGGCCAAAAAGGTCCGTATCATAATTTTAAATGGATCCCTAAATCGATGGGAATGTTCCAAGATCCTACATGTTCTTCTCTAACTTCCAAGGTTTACAAAGGGGTCAAATGTCACGGGGTCTTGGCAATGAAAAAGGGGCAAAAATGTATCGTATCTTAATTTTAAATGGATTGACAATGACACGAGAGTGTCGAAACCGGTAGGGTTTTCTTACTCAATTAAGTGTGAAAATACATCGTTTAAGTTTTTCTGTTAGTATGTCAGTATTTCTAAAAGTGTCGCCTGATTCCATTCAATTGATTTGCTTGCATTTAACTGGCTAATATATGTAACTGTAGTATTTGTAAAGTCGAAATAGAAATAATAGTTGCACTATACCTCAGAGATTCGGCAGAGTGTGGTAATTCACTAAGCAATCTAATGATAGTCCAGCATCACACGTTCCCCACCAATGGATTTTGTTAGATTAGTGTAGTATCTTTTTCTTTCCTGTATTTTGTGCCTATGCATTTCACAGCGTTCTGTGGTTTGACCTTCTGGTTTGTGGGGTGTATTTTTCGAATGAAATATCCCTCTGTATGTCGAGGAAGCCACTTGTCAGGTACATTGTGACCTGGGTATCCTTGTTAAACTGTTCAACCGTATTCTAGAAAAAGACATTCCGCGAATTGATTTCTATACAAATCTATTTCAGGACGATAATAATACTTCCTGCATTTTTTTGGAGGTGATGAATCATGCATAGTTTTTGAGGACCTTGGGACCTACCATTAAATTTTTTGTTTCTAAAATTAAGACTGCAAATTGAATCTAATCAGTCCTTGATTTTATCTGCCAATAGTAACTATTCTAATGGGAGGTGTGATCTAAGAGTCCGGTTCTTCTCAGTACTGATTTAAAAAATAGTGCTAAAATTATGTAAATGTTTTGAATAATAACAGGCTTCCAAAATTTATTTTTACACCAAAGAAAACAAATAACTGAAAACGCTTCCCTTAGAATGACATTAAAGCAGGACGTCTTCTATTTTCTCGTCACTGAACTCTCCTGTCGTGTTTTTTCGTCACACGCCAATGGGCGAATAATACTATGCATGAAAGTCCATGAAAGATGAGGGCCCACCAACGCACATATTCTTAAAAACTTTTATGGGCGTGGACGGTCCTCACCCTCCACGTTCTCCCTGCCTTCGGAAAACTCACATGCCCTTGAAAAAAGTGAGCGCGAGACACAGATAAAAATAGCAAAGTAAGCATACAAAAACATGCTGTTGGTTGGGTTAGCTTTAAGTCCTATTACCACCATGCAGCTACCAATGCTACACATTGATTCACTCGTATTGGGCATATTTACCGCTATTCATATTCCTAATTGTACGAGGAAAAAAGGACATTTTTGAATCTGTCAGTTCGGCAGTCAATTTCTCTAATTTTTTGATTATAGTCCAGTGTGCCATAGTAAGTTAGGGTTCGCAAAATATTTGTGACGTCATCACTGAAAATATTATATTGGAATTTATGTAAGAGATTAAGTCTAAATTTCAACTTGCGATCTGACAATGCTCTCATTTTAATTCATTTAATAGACTGGTTACGCTAATATGGTTATCGTACTGTCCCTAGAAAAATCTTGGCGTTTTTCGCTGCACACGTTCAAGTTCATTATGTAGTCCGATTTCGTAGGGATCCCATATACTGGCAGCATGTATTCCAAATGAGGTCTAACAAGGGAATAGTAGCTGATTTCTCGTACATGATCGTAACATTTACCCGATACTCATTTGATGAATCCCAGTTTACGATTAGCTTGACCCATTATTTCACATATGTGTTTACCCCAGGAAAAGTCATTTGTCAGTCTTATTCCAAGATACTTAATGGATTCCACGTTTGTTAATTCATTATTACTTATCTTGTAAGTGCTAGGAGGAGAACAATTCTTTTTCCAAAAATTCATTACTGCACATTTTTTTTTAATTTAATTCTAACTGCCATGTATCACACCATTTTTCAATTGCTTGTAGGTCATCATTTAAATATTCTTTATCATTTGGGCATAGAATTTCCCTGTACACTACTGCGTCATCGGCATATAGACGAAGCTTACTTTTTACCGCCTTATTGATATCAATTACGTACAGGAAGAACAGGAGTGGACCTATCACACTACCTTGTGGGACACCTGAAGTGACTTCAATTACCGGGGAGGTAACACCGTCCAAAACAACCCTTTGCACCCGATCATGTAGGAAATCATTTATTCATGATATTATAGTACTGTCTAACCCATAAGATTTTAATTTCAAAATTTATTTTGCTATGAGACACCTTGTCAAAAGCTTTCTTGAAATCGATAAATATTGCATCCACTGGAATGATATTTTCGCCAGAAACTAAAATATCGCGGGAAAAGAGAGCAAGTTGAGTTTCACATGATCTGCTCTCCCGGAAGCCATGCTGATCATTGGACAAAAAATTCTGGCTATCTAGGTGTCCCGTGACTGAACTGACAATTATATGTTCCAGGACCTTGCATGAAATGGATGTGAGGGATATAGGTCTGCGGTTAGATGGCTGCTCCCCATCATGCCTATTGTCAAACCTAGCTCCCTATCCTCATCTACGTAATGCCCTACGAGCCACCATGGGGGTGTGTGGCAGGGGGAGAAGATAACAAACGTGCACTATTGACATGCAACTAATGGAGTCATGCTAGTCAATCGGGCCACAGCAGCTACTTGGTATCTACAGAATAAGAAAGGGATTGTTGGTTGTCATTACATGCATCATGCACTACAGACTACTCTAACAAAATTTCACCTACCTATCCCTTTGCTACGCTGCCTATTGTCTCTTTTATGGTACGCTGGAAAAATGACATTTTAAATCTTTCGGTACTACAATCTTTCTCTCTACTCTTGTTAATCTGATCAAACCTAGCTATTTCTCAGGGGTTCTTAATATATATCTAACGTCATCTGTGAACAAATAGGTTTCGAATTGACTTAAAAGGTTTAACCTAAATTTTAACGCGTTCTGATAGTAATTCCCATTCTTGTTCTTATATTAAGCTGGTAACACTTATGCAATTATCATAATGGCCTTTAACAAATCTATCCGATCTCCTTTGTATACGCTCTAATCCTTTTATCATACCTTCCTCGTACGAATCCCATATACTAGCGGCATATTCTAATTGAGGCCTGACAAGAATAGCTTCTTTTTCGTACTCTCACATCGCATTTGCCTAAAACTCTTTTTACGAATCCTAATCTACGGTTTGCTACACTAGTTAATTCGCTGATGTGTTTCCCCCATGACATGTCGTCAGTGATGGTGGCGCCTAAGTATTTAATAGATTCTACGTTAGACATTTTCTTTTATTTGATGCAAAAATTATTCCGAATAAGGTATTCTTTTACCAAAAGTTCATTATCTCGCATTTCTTCAAATTTAATCCTAGTTGCCAACTAACACACCAATCATCAATTGTCAAACGCTTTTCTCATGTCAAGAAACGCTGCGTGTACCTGTACGTTACCTTCTCCGGAAATATCATGAGCAAAAAGACCTGTTTGAGTTTCGCAAGACCGTCCCTTATGAGTGAAGGTCGAGACCACAGGGTCGGTACAGCAACACTCATTTACTTAAACGGCTCTTGTAATGCGATATGGAAGGCCAGAGGAAACCACCACATTGTTATCCCTAGGAGTCGCAGCTACCTTACTCTTTCTTTTTATTAAGAAAAATATATGGAACTAGTCGTAAAGGATGTAAAAGAGAAGAATTACGTTAAAAGGAAGAGGTTGGCCTATAAAGAATGGAGTGGAAGGCTGCGTCAAACCAATCTTTGGATTGTTGACCGATGATGATCAATGGTGGATACTGAATGCAAACGCAGTTCGCTAGTAGTTTCGTGTAACAAGCATGATGGTGGGATACTATTAATGACAATTGGCTCACGTCTTTGAACAAAAAACAAAGGTATCTTAAATTTTAAAAGACATGCAATCATCACTTCAACCAAAACAGAGATTTGGAGAATATTATTTATTGGGAGAAAGAGCGTGCGGAAGCAATTTTCAAATGTTAGGCAACCGCTTGGAAAGTGCAAACGAGACACGAGAGGATTAAAAAAAGTCAGTCGGCAAAAATTAAGAATTTTGTCGTATCATCGGAGGAGTTTATTGCGGAGGCTAAATAACTTTCTTTTTACTCATGCAAAACCCAAGCTTCTTTCAATTCTTCGCTCGGTAGCATTTGCCGTAAGGTTGTTGGCTCTGATTAGTTCCATATCATGCGCGCAAGTTCCTCAGTTATGTAATTTTTATGCCGAGCGTCCTTTTCGATATGAGGCCCACAGAGTGAGAGGATGGAAAAGATATTGGTAGAATAAACATCAAACTAGTATTCCTATGTTAATTTTTCCCTGGAGCTGTTCTAGTAAGTAACTCTGCCTTATGAGATTTTATGGTATATTTAGGTAGGTTTTTGTTACATTTGATAAAATAATCTTGGTACTAGCGTACTAAGTGCATTTTGTATGTCAATGTTGCATAATATAAATTCTTTTTTTTTCAGGCTGAAACATCCCAACATCGTCCAGCTGTTAGAGACGTTTGAGGACAAGCATAAGGTTTATCTTATAATGGAACTGTGAGTATAAATATTGTAGTTTATCCTAAGAACTAAGTTAAGGCTCTTTTGAGGTTTTTATTAATGCCGTGCTTCGCCTCACTGGTAGGCTCCATAAATTGCTGCAGCGATTTGTTAATGCAATATATTCCCTCCGTGCTCCTTGGCGAGTTCGTTGTCGTGCCTTTTTTCATGTGCCTCGGCTTATTTGAGTTATGAGTTTGTTCAACGGCATATGCTCCTATTTCTACGAACATTGTTTGATTGATAGTGATAAGGCATTGCTCTATGCTTTTCTAGGGTTAGAGTAAATATTTCCTTTATCCTCCTTTTTTGTATCTCCGATTTCAGATAATTTTCTCACTCTTACTTGCTGATACGTTGCAACTTTTTATTTTATCATACCAATAACATTCGATCCAGAAAAAAATATTGTAACTTATTAATCCGGGCGATGGATAAAATCTAAATTTATATGATTAGTTGTTTGTGTAGTATTCTTTCTGCATACGGTATTGTGGAAATGAGTGCAGCGAGGAATTGAATGTAGAACTAACGTAAATACCTTATTATCTAACTCCTCAATTTCATTTTAATGTCTAAACTATCATAGTACGGTATATTTTCAAATGTTTCCAATATTACTGTTGAACTTTCTCTTCTGTGATAACTTCTCGGCTGGTGAGTGGTGACCCCCGGTAAACGCCCTCTCGGAGGCTGGTATCACGTCAAGTCGTAACCGACATCTCGTAAACGGGCATCTCGTCACCGCGACATCTCGTAACATGGGTCGTCGTAACAAGTCGTAACCCGGAGGCTCGCCTAAGGATAAAATGGACATGTAGATGCTCAAATACCGTACAAGAAATTTAAGTGAGAGAAAAACGTCTGTTAAGTCGAGGAAATAATCCTGTTTCACTGGTCCCACTTTTGCGGAAACCGTGTAGAGTTTCACTGAATAATTTTGACTATCCAGGTGCAGCATTTCATTACTTACCATAATAACGCATTGTTATATGCTTTTCTAGGGTTAGCGCTTGTCCGTTAACTGCCGAGACCTTTCCTTTAAGTTGGTGATTTTAATGCCCTCGATACCCTTTGGGGTAGCTCTAGGGTACATGGTGACCGTAGGGGTCGTATCCCAGCTAATTTCATCACGGATTTTAACTTAATTTTAATGAGTAACTGGGAACACAACCGTTTTAACTCTTTTAGCGGTCAATTCTCCTCAATTGTCATAAGCTTTGCATCGAGCACCCTGTAACGTAAATTTCACTTGTCCGTACATGTTGATTTATGTGGAAGCGACCACTTTCCCCTTTTAATTAAAGGGAGGAAAATTTTAGTATAGATTTCGTTCGCCCGGGAAACTAGATTATTCGGAGATCCAGTTGGTCAGCTTTTTAAAAGACTTAATTTTACTTTTGACGAAAGCCACGACCGGATTTTTAACACTGCAAAACTGACCAGAAGTATCCTCGAATCCGCCAATGGCAGAGTACCGCGATCAGTGCGAAGCACCTCCAGACCTGCAGTCCCAACGCCAACGCAAGAAGGCATTACGAATATTTAACAAATTCCCCACAGCGTCTGTTCCGATCGCCTTTCGATGCCTTCGAGCGAAAAGGTGGTGAAGGAAGCTAAAAAAGGCTTCCTGGCATGAGTACGTGTCTGGCATCAACTCCAGGACACCCGTTGCACAGGAATGGAACAAGGTGAAACGTACCTCGGGAAGCAACCATCAGCTCGGCGTCTCGTTCCTAAAAGTGGGCGGAAATATGTTGACGTCTGAAGCCGGTATTGGCGAAGTTTTCGGCGAGTTACTCGCTAGCACATGCAGCGACGACTCATACGCCGATCACTTCCTCTCTATTAAGAAACGAGCCGAATCCCATTCGCATATCGAAAAACAGACGGTGGCAGGCTACAGTGTCCCATCACCCTTTGGGAACTGCGCTCTGCTATTGCAGACTCACGCGACAAGGCCGCAGGAATGGACCACATCCGTAATGCTTTTCTCCGGAACATTCCGGAGAAAGCATTGTTGGGGGTCCTTCACTCCCTCAACAAGCTGTGGAGTGAGGGTAGCTTTCCTTCTTCATGGCGGGAGTCTCTCGTAGTTCCATTTCCAAAACAGGGTGAGGACAGAGCTGACCCGAATAATTACAGATCCATCTCCCTCACCAGCTGCACGTGTAAGCTGATGGAGATGATAGTGACTAAGCTGTTCGTTTAGTGGTTAGAGCGGCGAAACCTTCTCTCCAACACCCAGTGCGGTTTCAGACGTGGTCGCTCGACTGTCGACCACCTGGTCAAAGTCGATAACTTCATCCTTCATTCCTTTCCCCTCTTCCTTTTTATGCACGCTGTAAGAAATGCACCGACGAGGTCAGAGCCTTCGCGAGCACGAGCCTTTGCCCACTCTCGTGCAAAAAGGGACATTTATGGACCCACGTATACTTATCCGCTCACACGATTCAATATTCTCGCGATTTCATTAATATGGAGTCAGTGGAGGTTAGTGACAATGAGTACAGCTGAAAAACAACGAATTGGGGGCTTTAGGGTCCATGTCACTACATCAATGTAAGCGAGTCACGGCACTTCCAGCCCCCAGCGCGCGGAGCCAGACCCCGGACGCGCGGTCGGAAAATCATATGTATTTTTCGGCGTCGCAACTTATTTTTAATTTCTCTTCATTTTCGTGTTTATGAGTCTTCAACGAGTGCTCTGATATAAGTCACTTGACAGGTCTCTCCCTAAAACGCTAGATATTATCTACTTTATGCAAAAATATTGTCTGAAAACAGCGTCCGCCATTTTTTAATGAAATAGCACTAAAATGCTTCAAAAAATATTTAAAGCTTAGGTATTGTAAAGGCAAAGGATTGTGTTTATAGATCGTGCTATTTTTTATTCGATTAAATTTCTCCCACAACGTCACCTTCATCTTCACTTGGAAAATACTCGGAGAAAAATGAGTTCAGGAGTTTTCTTTGGAAAATTGGTCATGTTTGAGCCCCTGTATCTGACTGACGGATGAGAATCATGACAAATGATTCACTATTCCTTAATCAGCAATATTTTCTGAGTATTGGTGTTAAGTTTCAGGTTTATATTTCAAAAAAAGCTAATTTGTAATTTTGTGGAGGAATTTTCGATTTCCGACCACTGTGCGCCGTTGTCGTACCGCAGAACTATTTTCATGTGCTCGTATGTGGCCAAGGTTTTATCTTCCAAGAGCCACCCTTGATTTAAAGCAATTCTTTACCCTAGATTTTTAGAACTTTTTAACGGACGGACAAGAGCCACCAAGCCGCTCAGCGTTCGTTTTAAACTTTTTATTCGGGACAGTGAGCTTATGCTCCTAGACGTTTATCCTTCTTCATCGTTGTATCGCTGCTTGTATGTACTTTGACGTGAAGCGCCGTCACATCCCCATTTGAAAATCGCCGTCAATTGTGGGAGAGTATCCAACTTCAGGTGCTTGAGAACTTCATGCTGCAAGCTAATCTGCCGTTTTACAGTGTTATCTAGATGGGATTGCAGCTCTGTTTCGGCAGAAACTTCGGTGATATGTAGGTTTTCCGGGTAGCATTGTTGTTTTGCTTCAAGAATTGAATTGTACGTGGGATATATGTCTCCATTCTGCCTTTTTGATTCATGGCGTATTGAGAGGTATTGCTTTTTCGTTAACCTATTATCAGCATACGACGCCAGAGCTTGTTCAGGTGTAAGTTTAATTGGACACTAGACGAAGTGAAGGCTTTCCTTGTGGCCCTCTTCGGGGAGAAATTCGACACCTGATTCACAATTTCAGCTGCATCTCTTCTTCCCTCCAATCGCAAGCTAACCTGAGTGGCAAAAACCAGTTCTTTGCGTGTTGTACTTGATATTAAAGACTCAACCCTCCTTTTTTTGGTTCTAACACTAAAACCTTTTTCAAAACAAAAACCTTTTTCGGGCAAGGATTACAGGGTGAATCAGACAAGCCTGGGGAACTTCGAGATGATTGTCGACCACGAGCGATTGCATTACAATATCTGGAATTTCCGATACCCTTTGCAGCCACATTGAGTTCTTTGACATGAATTTAGATAGTACACGAAAATTAGATAACCATAAAAAAAACTTCAAAAAAAACATCGCTAATTCTTTTCACAGAAGATCTCACGTCACCACTACAGTCTTTTAAATTATAACGATTCAAAATATATTCTAGCACACAGGAGTTTCTTCTAATTGTATCAGATTCACTTCGCCAAACCTCAAATAAATCTTGACGAGAAATGATTCCTGAAAACATAAAAGGATGCTTAAGTGGTGTTAATCATTTTCAGCCAATTTTCAAATCTTGTTACCTTAAGGTAACCTATGACTAATTGAAAAACATTCCTATATTTCCCGTTTGATAATGCGAAACTAACACCACGTCGTGAGACAATCATTTCTTACAGAGGAAATTAATGTAAGTATGTCATACTTCATCTGCGATCTCCATGCCCAAAATTATGCACCTTTCAGTTGAGCGTTGACTATCAAAGAAGCGCAGACAACACCACGATTGAGGGCAGTTACAATCTGTAACGAATGAGGAAAAAATTGTAATGCACAATATTTCAGCAACGGAACACTAGACACAACACTCGAACACGTCTGAAGGTGACGCACAAGAGACGCACAACTGGGGAGATTTTTCCTGGGTAGGAAGAACAAAGTAGGGGATCATATGTAGGGGTATGCACATAGGGTCAGAGGGAGCAGAAGGGTAGATAAGAAGTGAAGACGGATGTAAGAAAGGTCTCCCTCTCTTTTTCCTCGCCCATCCTCTGCTGCTTCCCCCACCAATAAACTGACCGCTAGGTTTTCTCCCAAATGTTTATCTTCTTCACTCAGCTTCTAGCCCCAATAACCATTACCCATTCAAGACCAGAGTGAAAGTGTAAGCCATCCGAATATGTCTTTGCACATATTATTGAAATATAAATGAAATATGCTCTAAGGAACTTTACCATGTGATCAGCATATTGCGTCACACTATTCGGTCCACGATTATAACCTGTGACGTCACAGATAAAAGTAAGAATAACTACAGAGGTTGCACGAGGTTGCAGCTAATTATTATTTGCAAAGACTCTCGAATGTAATATTGTTCACTGGGCGAAAAATTGTTGCAGAATGTCGCGGCGTTTTTATTTTGGCTTGCGAAATTACATGTTTTTATTCTCCTTTGACTTATAGTTGAACTCATCATTTCTGGATTTTTTAACCATGCTTATATGAGAGAAAATGCTTCTTTTTTGTATCAAAATGAAAGTAATACTTTCAAGGTGGATAATGAAGCCAAAAAATGAAATAATCACTCATAATAATTATAATATAATCATCATTGCAGAGCGCTAAAATCTCGGCCGCCAAGAAATGGCGCAACTGTCAAACGAAAGCCCAAGGTTTAGCGCTCTCATGATTGGCATTCCCTTGATACAACGTAATTTAATTGATAACTTATGATTCCGCCGTTATTCTACTTTGATCACCCAATGGATGAAGACATTCCTAAAAAGTCGACTTTTGAAGTTTTGTCCAGTCAGATTTGAAATCTAGACCACTGTGTGGCATGTGAAATGTACACATTCAGGGTAGGGGAGGTCAGTTCCTTTCCCTGGGCCACCTGCGATTTCCTATGAAGTTCTGACACGCAGAAAATCGAATCGCGGGGATTTTGGATAGGGGTGTCCAGAAAGTCTCTTGCCCGGGATTTGAACCCAGGAACCTCCGGTCAGTACCTCAGTGCTCTACCCACTAGGCCACCACGATCCCGATTAATTTATATAGTAAGGCCACCGGATGCATACGTGAATTTTATAATGGAACTAGTGTCAGAGATAGGTACATTACTTTCTCGGAACAATGATAGGGGAAGAATAGTAGGCGGACACTTCAATCTCCCTTCGATAGACTGGAATACGTGTAGTTTTATATCAGTAGGAAAGGTTAAAGAACTCAGCGTATCACTGTTGAACACATGTACGTCACATTCTTTACAACAGCTGGAAACAGAACCGACCAGGGGAAACAGCATTAGACTTATCAGCAACAAATATACCCCAAAAAGTTAAAATATAATTACAGACACAGGAATTTGCCATCATAAAATAATATATACGAAATTAAATTGTGAGCGTTAAAAGACATTATAAACCTAGGAGGAGGGTATACTTATTTGGCAAGGCTAATTACAATGGTATGGAAGAGGAATTAAGGGAATCTTTTAGTGTATTTAGCGAACAAATGTAAGGATTAGATAGAGAGGATTTGTGGAGAGAATTTATTCAGGTCACCCGTAAAGCAGTTAATAAATACATACTAAGTAAATTCATAAGTGATAATACAGAGCCAAGGTGGTATAACGCAGAGGTTAGGAAATCACTAAAGCGACAAAGGGCATGCCACGCTAGGATAAAAAATGCAGGGCAGGGTCTATCGGTAGAGGAAAAAAAAGAGTTAGTTCAAAACTATAAAAAATCGAGAGCGTTAGCAAGGAAATCATGTAGGCAAGCTTTATCGCATGTCAAGAGCAAGGTGTTATGAGAATATTTAGATAGCAATCCTAAAGCGTTTTGGTCCATATGTGAGAGAGATTCAGGGAAATAAGTCCACAGTGCTCACTTAAAATTGATAAAGGAATTAGATTCACCAGCAGTGTAGAAAAATCAATTCTTTAAACACCTTCCAAAGCGTGTTCAACTCATCGTCACACAACGCAGTGGAACCACCGCCGAACACTTTCAGTGAGCAAATCCCCGAAATAAATATTTCATGTCGCGGAATAGAGCAGCAGTTAAAAAGCATGAGCAAAAACAAATCACCAGGTCCCGATCAAATTCCTTCCAGGGTATATAAAACGTTAGCTTCTGAAATAGCAACCTATCTAGAAATAATATTCAATAAAACACTAAAGAGCCGTACAGTACACAAGGATTGGAAAGTAGCTAACAATACACGTATTTTTAAAAGCGGTGATATGGAAGAACCTAGTAACTACACCCACTTCACTCAACTCAATCTCTTGTAAGGTATTTGAGCACATTGTAGTCAGTTCGATCATGGGGCATTTGGATAGTCAGGGATTGCTCATAAACAGCCAACATTGGTTTCGGAAAGGTAGATCTTGCGAGACACAATTAGCTTTATTCGTGCACGATATTTTATTCCACAGCGAAAACAGTACTGAGGTTTATGCGGTATTTTTTGATTTTAAATTGGCATTCGATAAAGTTCCTCATGATAAATTAATCTTGAAGGTAGAGAATTTGGTATAGATAAAGACGTTGTATGTTGGTAAAAAAAATTCATAAGTGGGCGAGAGCAGAGGGTTGTCATAGATGGTATCATGTGAGGCACAAACAATGTCACATCGAGAGTTCCCCAGGGTAGCGTAATAGGTCCGCTTCTATTTCTTTTGTGCATAAACGATTTGTGTACCGCAGTTAGTAGTAAGCTTAGACCTTTTGCAGACGATGCGGTAGTGTTTAGGGGTGTATCAAAAGAAGAAGTCAGGAAATCGCTTAGCAAGGATATAGATGCAATTCAAGGGTGGTGTGACAAATGGCAGTTAGAACCTAACGTTATTAAGTGTGTAGCTATCAATTTTTGGAGTAGGAATAATTCAATAGAGCGATCCTATAAAATTTGTAACACGAAGATCGAAAGCGCTGAAACCATAAGGTATTTAGGTGTAACAATTACTAAAGATTTATCGTGAGGAAGACACATCCGGGAAATATGCAGCCGGTCGAAGAGAAAGCTAGGATTTATATAAAAAGGGTATCTAGGAAATGTGACGAGAAGACAAAAGAGCGATGTTACTTTTCACTAGTTAGGCCCCACCTTAAGTATGAAGTCACTTCGGGCGTGCCACAGAATAGTGTGATAGGCCCACTCTTGTTCCTTCTGTGCAAAAATGATATCAGTACGTTTGTAAAAAGTAAGCTTCGTCTATTTGCCGATGACGCAGTAGTGTACAGGGAAATTCTATGCCCAATCGATAAAGAATATTTAAATGCTGACCTACAAGCAATTGAAAAATGGTGTGATACATGGCAGTTAGAATTAAATGTTAAAAAATGCGTAATAATGAATTTTTGGAAAATGAATTGTTCTCCTCCTATCATTACAAAATAAGTAAAATTGAATTAGAAGCGTGGAACCATTGATCAATACTAAATGTTAGTCCCGGATTTATGCTTTGAACTGCCGCAGCTCTAGCTGAAAAAATCCGCTATTCCATCTAGACGCAAGCGTATGTAGAAGTAAAGATAACGCATTGCGTTGACCTTCACGAAAAACTGCAATCAAAGTGGCCAGATACTCTTCAGGGACCCCTGTAGTCCGTCTTCTAGCCGCGCATAGTGTCCCATATTCCTTAAATACAGGTTTCTCATCATGCACCTGTAGAGAAAACTATGGAGAATTAATTGTGCTTGAAGTAAAATAGATAGAAGAGTGGTAGTAATGTGAAGCACCTTTTCTTTTGCCGTCAAGTCGCAAAGGGCAACGTGGCCGAACGAGGAATGCACAATACAGAGACACATCATGCAAGTCCCCCTTCAGCACGGTACGCTGCCCACTCTTTTTGTGAATAATGAAACATTTTTAATGGATAAAATTTATTTATCAATACCGTTATATGTTCACTAATTGTCGTGCGTAGATTAATTATTATTTGCAGAAAGGATGGATTGTTAATGTGTAATTACTCCCAGAGTACCGGAAGGGTGGACTCCGCCTCCCTTTCGATCACGCATCGTAACACTTGTCCTGAACCCTCCCCTCCCTTCTTACGAGTCGCAAATTCTGGACGGCCCAAAGTGCCTATCCAAAGTCCTCATCGATGTGGCCGAAGAGCGACGGTGCTCTATTCCGCAAGCTTTAGTGTCCTAGGACGGCGTGGTTGTACTGAGCGTCAATTCGGACTCTTTTTAGCGATCCCTAAGTATAAATTGCGGTAATATTAGCGAATGTTGCGAGAAATCCCATTCCGGTTCCATATTTGCTAACTTCACGGTAGGCTGTTGGTTGCTTACTCCCTCAGTTGCGTATAAGTATAATCGGGTTTAAGTTGCTCTCATGGGGAGAGCCAACCTTCATTAGTAGGGTCCGAGCTCTCGAAGCAGCTAATCAGAGACCTTCCCTCGAGTTCGAACCCCTCCTTGCGGGAGGTCGAGCCGCGGAATTTGACCATTTGCAGTTAAATATTCAATTTAAAAATTGAAAACTTTAACCCGAAATATTCATGGTTATCGTTTAGTGGGCGAGGAGACGAGCAAGTAGGCATTTTGAACGGCATTGTGCGATAAAATTTCATGATTATTGAAAAACGTAAGCTATTCCCCATAGCCATTTGGCAACCTTGTAGATCACCAGAGGAATTGGGAGGGGGCACAGCGATGGGAACGGATGGCCATCACCGCGGGAAGCTCATCCGTGGAAGTTGACCATTTTCAGTTCAGTATGCAACTTAATAGTTTAAACCTTTTACCCACATAAATGATGTTTATCGTGGGGGGGTGGGCGAAGGGACGCTGAAGTAAGTTTTTGAACGGAATTGTGAGATAGAATTTGATTATTGCTGTAAAATGTAAAACATATCTTATTGCGAATGCACCCTTACTATGCGAGCCACTGTCACTACGTCTCTTAGCTTGTTTGCTTCGAAACATTGCGTGGCCAAATAGAATTGTGCCTTGCAAAAATTACGCTTCACCAAATACACACTATGCTTTCTATATGCCACCCACCACTGATGCTAACTCACTATTAGAACTTGGAAGGCAGATTAATGGTATCATGTCCCGTCCCAGCGATCGTAATTTAATAATAGATGGAGATTTCAATGCTCCCTCAATAGACTGGAGAACTCGCTGCTTGAAAGCTGGGGGAAGAGACAAGGATATCAGTGAGACTCTATTAGATTGTTCTCCAACAATTCTCTTCAACTGTTAGCTACATCACTTAATAGAGGGGATAACATTCTTCATTTACTGAAACCAATATCCCACAACAAGTGACTAAGATTGACACTGTTGAAGGAATCCGTGACTACAGAGTTCTGCGAAACTCTCTCAAACTTTAGAGAAGAATTAAAAAAATAAAATAAAATTTACTTTTTTAGAAGAGCAGACTTTTTTAACTACAAAATTTATTTAAGAGATTCCCAATCGGATATTAAGGTCTTCCAAAAATTTATGTACGGAGGGTTCATGAAGTCGTTCATTTTATCATACGCTCTGGGTGCAATAGATATACCTATCCCTAGTAAATTTAAAAAAAGAAAGCACTGAACCAAGGTGGTACAATAGAAAAATCCCTGAGACGCCTCCGGGTATGCCACGCATAAATGAAAAAATGGTAATTATATGCCTATCTATGAGCGTAACATGATATTTGAAAATTATAAAATTTCAAAATCTAATGCAAAGACAGCCCTTAAATGCGATGCGAATAAAAGTTGATGCGATATTTTTAGATTTTAAAAAGGCATTCGATAAAGTTCCTCATGATAAATTAATTTTGAAGTTAGAGAGTTTTGGTATAAATGAAGACGTTGTATGTTGGGTAAAAGAATTCTTAGATGGGCGAGAGCAGAGGGTTGTCATAGATGGTATCATGTGGGACACAATCAAAGCCACATTGGGAGTTCCCCAGGGTAGCGTGGTAGGTCCGCTTCTATTTCTTTTATACATAGACGATTTGGGTACCGTAGTTAGTAGTAAGTTTAGACTTTTTGCAGACGATGCTGTAGTGTATAAGGGTATATTAAAAGAAAAAGAAAGGAAATCGCTTAGCAAGGATATAGATGCAATTCAAGAGTGGTGCGACAAATGGCAGTTACAACTTAGCTTTAAAAAGTGTGTAGCTATGAATTTTTGGAGGAGGAATAATTTGATAGAGCGATACTATAAAATTAGCAACACGAAGATCGAAAGCGCTGAAAATCACCAAACATGCACCCTAGAAACCTAGAACATCCTAGCAAGATTATTTTGTTACATGCCGATAGATTGAGATTATTTCGCATTTAACAAAATAGTCCATCCCAAAACTGGTTTCGGGATGGAGAATATTTGTTCAATGGGAAACTTTTTTCCTTCCCTTTCCTTCCCCGGAGGTTAGGAAATGGATTTCCTAACCTCCGCGTTATACCACCTTGGTTTTACATCTTCCCTTGTTAATGTGCGTGTACGCAATACCCTATGGCGTGTGGCAGTGTAGCTTGGCTGTGTAAGGCCGCTAAAAATTATGCATCCGATCACCCGAAGGCGACTACTTCAGCTGTTCTTATATCTATATCTAGTGGCTGACCTGCAAGCCACCTTCACGGTTTGTGGCAGTTGGGGAGTTGTCACCTAGCATGCACCACGTGCATGCTTTAAGTTTATTTATGTTTCCTATCTAAGAAGAGATTTTATGAATGCAATGCGGATTACGCACTACATATTCGATGGGAAAACTTCTCGGTATTCGCACCCACAATTTCGCCGAGAAAGCACCTACCCATACGCTGCATATCCCACTTTTCATTCAACATGCAAATAAACATTTAAACGTATGCATAAATAAAATTGGTATTTTTAAACGCTACTAATGGACGGTAACGACGGTGTATTTACCTCTATTCGCATTGTTGAACAGTAAAAGTAAAATATTGTTAACATTGAGTAGAGGTAAACTATGAATCAATAGTGAGCGCCATGTGTATTTGTTTTCGCCTATATCATTCATCAAATTAATGAAATTGAGATAATGAACACCAAAAGCTGCACTCTAATTCAATGCTGAACTACGGTGAAAAGTAGTGACCAGTCGTAATTGTCGCTAGGCAAGCCTGGTGGCAATACACACGCTAGGCAAGCGTGGTGGAAGCCCGGGGAAAGGGTCGTCAGTGTCGTCACGGGGAAGCAGTTGGGGCATGAGCAGTGGTGACTGAGACAACCTTATACTTTGAGGACCTTGGTACTTAACATGTTTATTAGAATCTTATTAAGACCCCTCTCTGTCTCTGCCATGAGAGCTATGTCATCGGCGAATCGCAGCATCCTTATTTTTTCTCCGTAGGTATTCACTCCGGAAGACTTCTCTTGGATTTCATAGATGGCTCTCTCGATGTAAACATTGAAAATAACGGGAGACAGTGCACAGCCTTGTCTCACTCCTTTCATTATTTTTGCTTCTTCACAGCTGGGCCCATATTTAATCACAGCTACTTGGTTTTTAAACTAACTGGATAATTCTTCGGCCATTGTTGGACACTCCAATTCCTTTCAGAATTCCAAGCATTGAATTCCAATCCACGTCGTCAAAAGCCTCCTCTAAATCCACAAATGCAATGGACATCGGTTTGTTCTTCTCCATTCTTTTCTCTATGGGCAACCTAAGGGCCATTATTGCTTCTCTTGTGCCCTTACTTTTCCTGAATCCTAATTGATCTTCATCCAGGAACTACTCTGCTTTTCGTTCTATTATTCTGTGGATGATTCTTGTCAATATCTTCGATGCATGTGTTGTCAGACATATTCTGAAATGTTCGCATTTCTCCGCTCTTTTTTTTTGGGAATAGGAATGATGTTGTTTTTCTCGAATTCCCAGGGTATTTCTCCTGTTGAGTACACGTCGCTGATGGTTTTGTAAAGATGAGATAGTGTCTTAACTCCTGCATTCTGTTAGTTTTCTTCTCTCCTGTTTCTTTCACATACATTTACCTTTTCCACCACAGAAATAATATACCCCGACGCTCAAGTTTCCGCTGCCGCAAAAATGCCATCCGCACTGAACCTACTAACGAACAATATATGCTGAGTAGCAGCTGCCACGCCAAGCGCACTCTTCTCTCCACCTTTTTCGCGTCCGTAATAACTCGGACTCCCTCCAACAATTCCTCTCGATCCTGCACACCTCTCTTCTCCGCCGTGGCTACCCGGAGTCCCTTTGAAATAAAAACACTTCCCACGACCCTGAAAACCAGCCAATTCCGCGAGGCGTAAGGCATGTCCCCCATCACCGCTCACCGCCCTACACTTCTTCTCAGTCCGCTTCCCTCTCTCTCTTTCCTTCTTCCATGTGTATCCACCAAGATGGACATCCACATATGGGGTTCAAGAAGTTCATCCAATTTGTATACACTAAGGAATCACCTTCAAGATAATTCCTGTCCCGCGTTTTATACTGGTCAACATACTGCCCCTCAACATCCGAATCAATTTTTCATTCATTGATAAATATTATAAGAAAATTGCCATTCTGCAATCCCAAATACTTTATTTTTACTCGTCAGAAAGATTGCATGAATCTCATAAAGATTGGTGGTGATGGTTTGTTTCCCACTATGCTCACATGTGCACTTGATATTTTGTTTGAAGCACCACAAACTGCACACATGCGTGGCCTTACTGTAGAACTTTGCAAGATCGACTGCTTCTACATCTACGCGATACCCTGCACGCCACCGCGAGGGTGTGTGGCAGGGGGAGAAGATCACCAAGCATGCACTATAGACATGTAAACATGCTACTATAGGTTCTCAGGCAACTAGATTGTTAGTATCTACATAGTAATGAAGGGATTGGTAGTTAATGCATCTACATGCAACTACATCTAAAATATTTCCCCTACCTATCCCTTTCCTATGCTGCCTATTCTGTTCTCTTATAGTACGGGGGGAAAATGACATTTTGAATCTATCAGTACGACAATCTATCTCTAATCTCATTTATCTGGTCGAATCTAGCATAAGACGTCGGTGTTTTTTATATATGCTTAACATCTACTGTAAAGGTATCCGATTTAAATTTCTATAAGAGATTTAATCTGTACTTAAACCTACGCTCTGTTAATGATTCACCCTAATTGTATTAATTCTGATACACTACTAAACCTATCGTAACACCTTTTAACGAACCTAGCTGCTCTACGCTGCACACTGTCTAGTTCTCTGATCAAACCTAATTCATTCGGATCCCATATACTGGCTGCAAGATGGGTCCTAACTAGTGAGAAGTAGCATCGCTCTTTTGTCTTCTCATCACATTTCCCAAGTACTCTTTTTTTATAAATCCTTTCTAGCTAGCTTTCTCTTCGACCGGACGCATATTTTCTGGATGTCTTCCCCACGATAAATATTTAGTGATTGTTGCACCTAAATACCTTATGGTTTCAACGCTTTCGATCTTCGTGTTAATAATTTTATAGGATCACTCTATCGAATTATTCCTCCTCCAAAAATTGATAGCTACACACGTTTTAAGTTTATAGATTTCGTCGTCTATATCCACCCAATCCATCGTATTTGACGAACCTTCGTAAACCTTGACGAACGGGTCATTTGAGAAGGGTTGGGGCATCATTTGAGAGTGAACTACTCAAACTTTCAATGCAAAAGTTAACTTAGAATTAGTCACGCGAAATACCAAGATCGGGTCAAATTGATCCAAGCTCTATTTCTTCCAATTCCTAATATAAAAAATGCATTCATGGCCTTCATTTTTTTTCAAAAAAGTGCAGATCACATTGAAGATGTATAAGTACATGAAAATTCACTCGAGTGAGTAACAGTTAACATTGCAAGAACTCGAAATTTCGACCGCATGGGTCATTTTGACCCGTGAGTTTCAAGGGTTAATTCTAGGCCTTACCATTCCCTAACGATGTCAACAATATTCCGAGAAGTTCGTATGACCTCATGAGTTTTCCTTCCAATTCCATCTTCGTGTTGTCCCTTCTTTCCGTACCCTTCTATCGTGTTCTTAACTTTTCCTTCGAAATTACCAGAGATACTCGAATACTAGAAAATATTCGATGTTCGACATCTCGAACAATTACGCTAATAGACAAATTTGCAACATCCCGAATATCGGGCCATACACTATTGGGCGCCCATAATTCACTATTTGCCAAATGAATGAATAACAAAATACATAAAAGTGATTATTATCACTGAATTATCCAATAATGCACTTGACATGCGTCAAGTTTCATCTCGTAATTTATGGTGGAAAGACAACAGTTTCAACAAACGGGTTTCGGCGAAACTGCTGTCTTGTCACCATGAATGACGCGCCGAAACAGGTCCCCACTAGTCACGATTCAAAATTGAAGAAAGCTCGTAAACATTGTTGACGGTTGCCGCGCGATACGAGTGGTAACCGTCGACCATGGTACTCATTAGGTAGGTTGCTCCCTTAGAGTTAGTAAATAAGGTTAAGTAAATAGTTGCATTACTAACTCTATGGTTGCTCCCGAGGACGAAAATGCGTCCGTTCTGCGCAGCTACGCTGTGACGTATACTGGAGGACAAGCAGCGGCGGAGCATTTAAAATGGAGCCTAATGCAGTTGAAAATGAAAACGTATTTGAAATTATGTATCTCTTAGATAATGCTGAGAATTATGCTAATATATTATCGTGCGTGTTGACGAAAATCATACTCGAAAAATAACTCGCAGTGCATGAAAACACAAAGGTTGAGTTCAAGAAGGTGGTTGTGAGGCCTTCGCGAACTTATAGTGCACACAATAAACTGAGTGAATATTAATTTTATAGTCTGTTTCGAAATATAAATTTCAAAACATTGCAGAAACATTTTATTCGTTGGAACTACTTTAGATACCGTTGAGAAAGGTGAAATCATTCACATGCACATTCTTTGTTTATGTCCAGATTTCAGGCGGAGTGGAAGAAGAAGAGTAGAACTACTATTATGGAATCTCCGATGATGTACATTTACTATTGTGGAATCTCCGATGATGTACATTTACTATTGTGGAATCTCCGATGATGTACATTTGCACAGTTAAAATATTTTTTTCACGAGTAACCGGAGAAGGCTTGGTAGAATATTCGTTTTGCGGAGGATAGAACGATAGTTGAAGGCTAGTTAAGTATTTTGTACAAGTCTTTATGAAAGTAGTCACACGAAAAACTATTTATCTACTTACAAATTTAAAAGGACACCACTTGCTACGTTGAGGAAACAATTTTGAAGTAAAGAGAGAACTTAGACCGCAATATACCTACATTTTGAAGTTCATAAATACATATTAGCTACATTTTCGTGGCACTGTAATTGGCTGGACCCTTGTACACAAGTTTAGTAAACTGTCTGTAAATGAACTGGAAAATTCTGATATATCGTCCTTTAAGGTACATATAGTATGTCCTTAATCAAACTATTTCAGAAAAGACAGAATTTCTTCGAAATTAGCTGTAATATAAGCTTTTACTATTATGTAATATTTGGAATATTAATATTGAAATAAATATATCTAGTTCAGTATAAATCAATGGCAAAAAATTAAGACAACAATGAACATCATGAATTTCAATTATCACCACAGAATAACAGATGCTGATACAAACACCCAAAACCTCTAAAAATTATAATTTTGAAATGAATAGTTAATCCCTAACTTAATTTTTTTCTTTTATTACAAAGGACAACTCCCTAAAGAGACATGTACATTTTAAGAGAAATCTGCACGAGTACACATTTCTTTTCAATCACAGTTACTATTTATTAATTTCTTAATGATGACAGTGATCACAGAGCATTCAAAATTGCACTCTCCTAACAGATGTTTGCAGGGTAAAACAAGAAACTTAAATATTTCCTTATAAAGCAGCATAACAGCACCATTTTTTACAGTTGGATCGGCATAAAGAACTTTGTAATCTGAGAGTTTAAAGGATAGCAATTCCTGCTTTACCAGCCAATGCTCGCATAAACGCAAAAAGTCAGATTAATACTTGTCTAGCAGTATGTCCAACTCAGAAATTTTGTTTCTAACACATTGAATATGTTCATAACCTTGCAAGGATCAATCCTCATTCGAACATAGCTAACTTAACTTAATATATATCTAGAACATTACATTATCACAATGTAAAAAGTATCACAGTGCTTGGTGGACACTGAAATCATTAGCTCAGAAAACTAGCAAACAACTGCACATAATAAGCCAGCCTGCAATTCTTTATGTCGCAATGTAGCATCAGACAGGAATAATACAAAACCCTACCCAAAAGATTGTGATCTTCTGTGAACACTTAACTTTGGCTGACGCAGACAATGAAGTCATTACCTCTAAAGAATTGCAAACAACTTCACATAATAAACCAGCCTGCAATTATTTATCACAAGGTAACAAATGGCAGGAATAAAACAAACCCCTGCCGGAAAGATAATGATCTTCTCTCAAGTCTTAACTTTAGCCAATACATTGGCTGACACAGACGCTGAAGTAATTACCTCAAAATACTTGCTTACAACTGCACATAATAAAACATCCTGCAATTATTTATGTCACAAGGTAACATACGACAGGAATTTTACAAAACCCTGTCCACAATATATTGATCTCTCCCCTTTCCTTTTAGCTTTCCTTTTCCTTAAGTCGTCCTTTCGCCGGCATGCTCGAACGCACTTCATTTTCATTTCAGTATCATTAGGGAAACGAAAAAATTTCAATTTCCCCTCGCCATATCTGCGGCTATTGTTGTAGCCAATACCTACAGCGGAGGAAGACATATTCTCCGATGATATTTGTCCCCAGAGAGAAAAAAAATAACTCCAAAAAGCGACTCACCATTCAAAATCCACAATGCTCAAAACACGGAATTCACTGTCTGTCTTACACACAGTCGAAACTATCGCAGCATCTCAGAGGTATCGATATATGATCGAAATACGCAACGGCCAATGTACGGCCTCTACCTACCATTCCGTCGACAATCGATGCGAGCGTTAACCTCGATCGCTTTTACTCTGTTTTCATTTAAAAGAGGTGGCACAATATGTTTCTTCTTCCAAATCGTATTTTCTTACAGTAGCTAGTGAGTTTGCGTAAGAGCTATTGAGAGCACATGCTCTGGTACTCTCTATGAACATAACGCTGCTATCTTTCTATGAGCTATTTTCCGTCAGGCATTGTTTAAAATGCGCCAAGACCCCTGAGTTTGATAAACTATATCGTTCAAAGGAGGAAACCAGTTGTAAAAAGTATCTCTTAGAATGATCATTTATGCATTTATACTTACCTGTATCTATGTAAGTACAAAAGCTTTTCCACCGTACGTTTACTAAATTTTACTTGGAAGAAAAGGGTTTTTGTGACTTAGGGCCAACTTCACCAACGACGGTAAAATTTCCCGTCATCGCAGTTTACATTATCTCCGTTAAAATTATTATCTCGATAATCTCTCGCCTTTAATTTCACCGCTGTTATTATTATCTCGGTTTTGTAAAACCAAGATTTCTCTGAGAACATTTAGGTTAGTAAATTTCTCATACTCCGGTCGTCAACATACAAATTAAAGCGCCTAACCGATTTGTAATTCAGTTGATTTAACTTCGTACTTATTGTAACTAAAGTCATTTCCAATCCATGAAGCACAAAATATTAACTAAACATCTACGGAATATCTATATTATTTTCTACATATATTTTAAAAAAACATCTGTAATCACTTGTAAATATCATCTATATGTTTACGTATTTCAATGCCCGCTTTTCCTATTTCTACTAAGCATCTTCCATTATATATCACTTATTTTCTTCACTGTTACTTTTAGGAGATACAGAAATAAAATACTGGCATGAACTTTAATGACGTTGCCTTTATCTGCAGTGTCTCTAAAACGTACAGTAACTGCTATAATGCCTTTCCTTCAATCAAAAACTAGCATTTCCTTCATCGTTGTCATTGGTGTCAGAGTGGAGACGCACCACCAAATTAATATTTTCGGCCGCTTTGCTCGTGGATATCCTTACACAAGTTCACTGTTGTTGATTCAACAGTTGACTAGTTCATGGATTACCATAATTACCGTATGGATTACCATAATGTCGGGCACTACTTATAAGTGTGGCTACAAACTCCATATATATAACTAATTATAGAACATCAGGGCAATGTGACATCTTTCGGCAGGGAAATTATGAAACTTATCGAAAGTATTTAGGTTCCAAGAATGAGGATGTTCGATAAATTCACCAATTCGTCCTACCATCTAGTGAATTCGCAGTACTGAGATAACAAACACAATAAAATCAACTACAAAACAAATGTTGCTATGCTCTTTTCGTTGCGTATATTAATTCAGGGTGATTAAAATCTCAGCTTTTGGGTTCAAATCAATTACCTCGTTCCCTGATTAACCTAGTGATTGCCTTAAATATCGGTAATTGAGTTCAAATGTCCCGTCAATATCACTAATGTCCAAAAGTAGTTCATGAAATCGGCTGCGCACCATATTGCTTCTATAGCATTATCTCTGATAATAAGCTTTCACCTGGCGAAAACCTCCGGTAAAAATATTAACCGATATAATGCCCCAAAACCAATAAAATAGTACTGGTGAAACAGAAAAGTCACATTAAGTCGGTTAATTCCAAAATTAACCGAGTTAAAACGATTATCTTCGTTGGTGAAACTGGCCCTTAAAATCTGATGGCCAAGAAATTCGTGCTTGTTATTCGGTTACCTGTTGTCATATTAAATTGAAATTTTTAACTGTATGAAGCCAATGATGTTTTTGACAACTTTAAGAATACAAGTTTCATTTATTTCGAAATTTACCAAAGTTTTTTATGACATTTGTAAGCCCTACTACGAAACTAGTGATTCGACAGAATCTAGAGTGGGGCCGCAACGTTGTCAGCTTGAAGAGTATAGAGAAGTAGATAGATAGTAATTACTAATGGTACCCAACTGCATTAAAATCTTTTTTCTCTTTTGGAAGAGATAGCTTCTCAAACTCAGGTGTCGCTTACGTGCTTTACTGGTGATGGATCCTTACCGAATTGTACGTTAATGACGCTCAATGTTTTCATAGTTATACCATAGTATATTCTGTCATATCTGAGGTTTTTAATATTGCCAAGTTTCATCATTTCCATAAATTTTCAATTTATTTGACTCTATTTGTGGTTAATGGAAAACTGGGCAGAACATGGTGTACCGTAGAGCGCCGATTATCCGTGGTAATGAAGGGGGAGGCGTAGTCGGAAAATCGAAAGTGACGGAAAGTTCATGGCCATTTTCAAAGGAGTTTTCACCTTGCAGGTTTCAGTGCCATGCTTTCTCCGCGTCTTTTGCGCCTACTCCATTGAAGTACCCGTTGTTTTCCGACAATTTAGTTTATCGGCCAACAGTTCATTACATTTATTTCTTCAAAAAATTTCAATAACTATTTATATTATAACGGTGTCTATCGATTACGTACATTGAATACGCTCCATCAATTCGCGGAACATTTAGTGGTTTACAATCTAATAAGATTCTATATATCTACTTATGATATTTGCGAAGCAGTAAGTGTTTAAAGTCATGATCGCCACGTATTACGCTCGTCGCGAGTAATCTGAGGCTATGCCGATCGGAACAAATTGCGTCATATTTTTTTTACTTCGAGTCACATTTGAAGGTAGCTGACGCACGACTGCCCGTCCTCTATGAGTGCTCTGAGTCCAATGCTAACATGCCAAGCTATAGCCGACGTAGGCATGCGTCTCTTCAGTGGCGATAGGAGGTCGCTTCTTGGGAATTCCGAGTTCCCTAACCCTTTAGTGCTTACTCAGCCCACTCTTGAAGTGAACAAGTCAAGGTTGCAGAGCAGCCCAATTCCCACACATGATGCCACAGACGCTATGGCGTGTGGCTTTGAGCGTGGCAGCGTGTGTGGCGTCATGAGTTAATTTCTCGGAAATGTCTAACACGACGCGCCTCCTATTTAGCAGGGCTTGGAACCATTTGGGACGAGACGAAAAAGTCGTCCCAAAGATGAAGATTTGGCTGGGAAGAGACGGGACGGAAATTTTGGGATGAGATTTTCAGAACGAAAAGAAATGTTGAGATGAGACTGAACGAAAATCTTGGAACGAAGTAATTGTGCAGGATGGAAGGAGATGACAATAACTGAACGAAATATGTTGTGGAACAAGAGAAAACGAAATTTTATGGAGGAAGAAACATTTAACGAGGAAAAAGCAGTCATAGTCTTTTTTAACTTTCACGTCTATATTGAGAAAAAGAAAAAGAGATTAACCCGTTCAGCCAGCTTTAAATAGAGAGAGGAAACATCAACGACATCTGAAGTAAATATGGATTTATTAGTGTTTTATTTAAATTAAAAAAATCAGCCAGGGTAAAAAAACTTGATGAATACCGAATCAAGACCATGATTCCCAAATGAAAGAAATTGCTGGGCGGAAAGGAAAGTGTAAAACCGCAGGTGGCAAAATTTTCAGGTACAGGGCGAGACGAAAACATTTTTGGGACGAGGCGAGATGAAAACTTTGGGACGTAAAAATTTACGAGACGAGACGAAAATTTCGGGACCAACGTTCGTTCACTTTCGTTGCAAGCCATGCTGTTGAGCGAAAAACTAGATATTTAGAATCAATCACATTCCCGACTGAAACTTATCAAATTTAAAACGGCCGCAGAAGTAGTGTACACTCACCTGCCCGGGTGCGCAATAGTGAGCAGTGATTCAGGAGACACCACACAACGTTGCCATGTGCATAATTGGATTCCCTGTTGCAGGAAAAACCTTTTGTTTGTGCAAAAGTTAGCAATTCCTTGGACTTAAATCCGGCCGGCCGCTGTCTGCGGGAGCGACAAGAAGCAGGAGGGGAGGGTAGGAAAGGGAGGGGAGGAACAGGCGGGGGGGGGGGGGGTGCAGGCGGGGGGGGGGCAGGCGGGGGGGGGGACTTATTGAGGGAGCGATATCCGGTTAATCCGACGGTCGTTTAATCGAACGTCGGATATTCGGTGCTCTACTAAATTTACACTTTCTGCTCACTTATTAATGCTTTTAAAAGTTAATTTATTTAACATGCTGAATAATTTTATTATGTGCGAATAATGTGCGGCCGGTAGTTGGGAGCAAAGCTATGTTGTTATATATTTGAAAAGTTATAACCAGAAGTAATTTTTTTTGATTAAATCAAGTTGTAGCTTTATGATTCACCAGGCAACAAATAAATTAGCAGAATAATATTAAATATATTAATGGAAGTTCTAGTATTCGAGGTGTTCGAATTATGATTAGCATTAGAATTTGATATTCAAATTCCAGGAATCTGCTATTCATCCCATTCCTAAAAATTACCTTTTTTTCTTCAAAGTACGTAAGTCTGAAGTCCGCAATATTCTTGAGTTTTATGAAGGCAAGTTACTTGAATGAGGTATGAGAAAACATTGGTAGTGAACATGGGTTTATCATAATGGGGAATGAATTGAATTGTGAATAGTGTTGGTGTGGTGGATTCCCGGGATTGCATGAAAATCTCAGCAGTGGCGCATTTTTTCAAAGTAATAGTGGCCCCAGCTTGAACACTGTGCACATTTTCCAGTCCAGTGTCCGCTTTTCTGATGGGGTGTTTAACCTATAATCTCCTGTTGCTCCTGTTAAGAATATGCTAATGCCAATATCATGTGTCTATCCATTCTCCCTCAACTTCCCATCAAACCCCCGTCACCCACAATAGGCTTGTTCACACGTCTGGAAATTGGCTCATTAAATGCTAGTATATCACTTTCTATTCTATATCTATGTAATTGGAATACATAAAAGTTACGAATCACAACTAATTTTCTAGCTATGAGGAATCAAAATTCGAAAATTGTACATGCCGCCGAAAACGATCCGCCATTATGGTCAATGGCTGAAGACGTCACACGCCCGTGCCATTATACTACTAGCTGAAGGTGCCCATTGAAATTCAACGGGAGGAAGAACTATGAACACGCATGATATTAAGTAATTTTGAAACTCTCCATGCTATGACTAAGTCGATATTGTGCTCTCAAGCTATCATTGACTCAAATTATACTTCGGAATCCTAAATACCATTAATGCTGATGTAAGCTCAACTAATGACAGTTATTGAATGCGGTTCTTTACAAAAACGGGAATAGTTTTTCGGACTTAACAGGCTGCATGTGCCCAAGTAGGTTAGAAGGTACAGTAGGGCATACGTATGCTAGCATGCGGGAGACTAAGATACTTGGCAAGGAATGGTTCCCGCATCCTCGACACAAAATGCTTCGTATTATTCAGCCTCTTATGAAGTTTACCTATGCACTGATGCCCACTATTCATCGGCAGTGGTATCACTTACTTCCTCTATAAAGGTTATTGAAGATGAGTAATAATGCAATTTATGCCGTATTGAGTTGATTCTATTCCTAAATGCTGGTAAAAATTTAACCTATTTAACCTATACGGCGTTCTTTTGCGTATTCGCATATTTTTCACTGGTGATTCGTTGCATTTTTGAAGCACAGTTCATTTATCACTTTATCTATAATTTTGGTGAAATTTTTTGCATTTCTTTCCGCATTTGTATTTTTTTATAAGTCTCATAATTCATCTTATGATAAATATAAATACATCTCTATTCTTAGTTTTACCGCGAGGAAAAAACACTTCATCCGTGAGTAGAGCCAGCAGTAGGTCCGTATGTATGCACCTTATAACATTATTTCAAACAATACAGTATAGTTTACGACAATACTAGGACGAACTGTTTAATCATGTACCGATGTCTCCATTCGGAGGCAAAAATGGCAATGGCCAATGATTGGAAAGGAATCGAAAAACATCAAGAAATGTTGACGTAAAATACACATTTTAGTAAATTCTCGAATAAAAAACGTAAAAATGATTGCAGGAAAAAGGAATTTAAAGCTTTGTTCGTTAAATAAAGTAAAAAGAAAGGATTGGATTAGAATTTAAATACTTTACTAAGTAAAAGAAACAAGTCCTGCACTCTCTGAGAAGGTGATGTCAAAATACTTTGGTGCTGCAATAGAAGGATCTACACAACTTTATTTATTGTTATTTGTGCTTTAGTCCGCTCGGAACATGCATTATCATTCCTTATGTGGTCCATCAAAGTTAAATAGATCTCACTTTCTAGAAGGTTGAGACTTTTTACAATAGAATACCATTCACTAAGATTTCCTAAATACATCTTAGGCTTCTGATTTCTGTTGTCCATAATAACTCGCAGACAGAAATCATAACCCTTACCCCTGTCCTTTGAAAAAGGTCAGATGAAGAGCCTTCGTGACCAGACGAGCTACCTTCAGAGTGTAAGTTATTTGCGTAGAGCAGCAAGATACCAAGCCTTCTAACGTCTATTCTTTTCCACAGCTAGGAAAACTTTACAGGGCGTACTCCAAGACGTGCATTTACGTTGGGAGACTAAGAACCATTTCTTGTATTTCCTTTTTGCGTTGTACGCACATTCTTCTTCTGAGGTTTCCCCCAACATATTTTGTCTCATTTTGTATATCACTAATTTATCTTTCCGTCTCGATAGAGCTGTAAACGCTCTAGAATAAGTTTAGCCGTAAGGTTTTGAAATGTACGCTCGGCAGCTGAGGGCTTGTGACGTCACAAGCGCATTCAAGAAAAGTCGTGCTTTTTTGGCGCATTCCAAAATTTGCAACTTTAAAACGTGTTTTATAGCGTTTGTAACAAAGAAAAATTACGATAATGGTATGATTATTTCTTCTGAAGTATTAACTAACAAAATCTAAAATAATAAAAAATTGGCGAAAAGACCTATTCCATAATTGATCCTTTTAATATCCACAACCCCCAGCTCTCTGCTGCCTCCTGCCTTTCTGTTGTCTCCATAAATGACATTGACAAATAAATTTTTCCAATGTTGGTATTTGCAAATGTTTGTAAGCCCAAATTTTGTAACAAATGGTCTGCTCTAATTGTCGGCTAGTTAAATCTGTAACTAATGTATGTACTGTGCTTTTAAGTCTTTCAAACTTTGTATTTTTTGATCCTATTTTAAAATACTCACTCTACTAGTGGTAGATATCCACCAAAGTATAGTCCTAGGTGCTTCTTTCTTTTAACAATCACACCTTACCCTACAAAACAATTGTATCAGAGCATTTTTGTGGAAAATGAAGTCCCACTTCTTAAGATTCTGATGACCAAAATTCATGATGTGATATGTGTAGTGAATGGAGCAGCTGATCATAAATGATTAAATTTTCTTATCTTCCTAAGCCTTGCTGAATACGAAAAAGGAGGTTTGTCACATATTTTATTGCCCTTAAAATTTCCTGTATATTGATAGTTTTTCAAAGTTTTTTAACCCCGTTTTTCTTGCGTGACAGTCATGTTAGGAATAATTTAGGAGCTCATGTAAACCTTCATTGTGTATTTCTATTAATATAGACCTTATATTGTGTGCATTAATATTTTGTCTAATAATACTGTGGTTTATATCCACAGAGTTACTGGTGGTGAGCTGTTTGACCGCATTGTAGAAAAAGGGTCTTACACAGAGAAGGACGCTTCGGACCTCATCCGCCAAGTTTTGGAGGCTGTTGACTACATGCATGAGCAGGGTGTTGTTCATCGAGATTTAAAAGTAATGCTTTGATTAAATGAATAGTAAGAACGTTGTCATTGTCCTATATTTTAAGTTTTTTCTTTTATACTTTGTTGAAATAAGTCGTCAAGGGCAAAAGAATACGTGGTGTTATCTTTTATTAATTATACCATTGTTCTTGATTAAGTTAAACTTAAACCCATCCATCTAAATAACAATAATTTATTCATCCAAAATTATGGCAGATATAGGATGCCAAGTTCAGTGATTATATACAGTAGACTCTCGATAATACAAAGCTCTAAAATACGAAGTTTCGATTATACGAAGCAGAACTGCTGGTCCCGACGGTAAGTCTTTGGTAAATACTCGGAATATTCGAAAATACGAAGTTTCTAAAATACGATTTTTTTTCGAAATACGAACTTCGGGCCCAGTCCCCAGGAAAAACGACAAAAAACTGCTTCAGCACAACTATTTTTGCTGGCGTAGACACCTAACAAATCAGTGTTGCTGATTGTGGTGCATCGAAAGTGAAATGTGTGAATAGTAGTGCATTCATCTCCCTCACATGCCAGTCTCCCCCCATCATTTTCCGCATGTAACTCCGCATATCACTTATACCTTGAGTAATGTGCAAATCGCAGCTAATGCCAGTATTTACCCATGGAGTGGATATTTTTTGTTTTAACTGTTACCAGAATTTCCATAATGTACACTGTTCTCTTTTGATTAAGACCTCCGTGTGACAGCACATACTGTGCTCGCTGCCGTGCACCTGGAATTATGGCAGTTCAAATTCTCCGTGAACCCTACCTCGTTATTTAACGCGAGCACTCCTAGCTCAGCTCTCTGAGAAGGGACAGTCCGCACCAAAATCTTATGGCATGGACAGGGTGACGAGTGATGCCGTTAGCAAATTTGAGGGTGCTGTGTTGGGGGTGGTAGGGATTATGACGGCCGGGGAGTTTGGGTTTACGATTCATGGGGGAAAGGGTTGTGGAGAGGGAAGGTCCCGGTTGCGGCCGTATATTGTCGTGCTGAGCTCGAAGGGGAAGAGTGGGTGGGTGGATCGCCTGTGACGCTGCTTCCTCTTCTTCTGGGCAGTTCATGGGGGCGAATGCCGGTGTCTCATTGGGACTGCTTCGGGTGCTAAGTGGAATGGGGAGGGTCAGGATGAGGCGTCCTTTGTTTACGGAAGGGTCTTCGACCCCTCCTCCTCTCGCACCCTGACACCTCTACACCATCCCCTTCCCTCGCCCCCCTCCCTAAATGCCTCAGAGACCGACCCGTAAGCAAAGGACGCCACACCCCTGACCCTCCCCACTCCCCTCAGCACCTGAAGCAGTTCCAATCAACCACCTGCACGCGTCCCCCAGGGTTTCCCAGAAGAAGAGGAAGGAATGTCCGCGACACCATTTCCCCGCCCATCCCACTTTTCCCCTCCCCCCTTCAAGCTCGGAAAGACAGATAAAGACGCCCGCCACTGGGACCTTCCCTCTCCACAACCAAACCCCTTTTCCCCCATGAATCGTAAACATAAAGCGTCATATAATCCTTTAGGAGACGATGCAGAAAATATGCCGAATCACGCCCCAGTTGTCATCACGGTAGTAGTAGTAGAAAGAAACAACATTACCTCCCAAGATCATTTATTCCTCGGACGATACGGAAGACGCCACGAGACGCTCGTGGCGTCTTCCGTATCGTCCGTGGAATGATTTTTTTAAATCTGTGAATGATTTTTTCTGGAAACGGGCTTAGTTCCATGCTTTTATTTAGATACGATTGGGCGATAGAGGGCAATTAAAGTGCAGTTTGGCCAGCTGCCTTCATAACAGCGTAGATGTTAGAAGCAAATGTCTATTTTTAGCATCCATACTAGTTGCCCGTCTCTACTGGCTGCGAATTCCGAAAATAAAATTCTTATTGCCTACAAAATGTCCAACTTTTGTTTTACGTAAGTTTTTGATGCACGGGCAAAATTTCGCCAGCACTACGATACCCGAATTTTAACCATTAACGTAGGAAGTATATTTATTTTACGATCTTTTAAGACATGCGATACAGTGTATGACACTATAGCATCTTTTAAGAATGCTTTCACGAACAACGGCTAAAAAAGTTATACAGTGTTGCCCAAGACAACAAAAGTGTCTTGGGCAAAACAAAAAAAACAAGGAAAACAAAGATAAAATTTTTTCACGGTTTATTGAAAATGTTCGAAATTACGAAGTGCCGATTTTCTGGGTTCGCTGATTTCGTACTATTGAGAGTCTACTGTATACAGAAGATATACAATATCCCTGGCTTTATATGATATTTTTTATGATATTATCAATGGTTCTCAAAGACTTCTTTCACTCAGCAAAACCAAATTTCCCACTTTAATACAACTGCATGTGGCATTAATGCTCTCAAACCACCTTTTGCTTGAGTTACAAGGTGAGGAAACTACGAGAAGATAGATACAACGTCATCTACCTTAAGCATCTTGATGAATTCATTGGGCCTTAAGGATCAAACCATCCTTCACATTGAACCCTGAGTAGGTTTGAGTGACTCCTCAGTGTGTGTTGGGCGAGAGAGGTTGTGCACGGTGGTCGAAGAATTGTATCCTATTGTCCCTACTCTTTGAAATTAAGGAGATTGTGGTATAAGAACTAAGTTTGCAATGTTTCATCCAATTGTGTTCAGCAGTTAACATGGCATCAACCTCTAATAATCATAACGGGTAAAATTGCGGCCTCTATTGGGATTCGTGGCTGTGTCAAAACTAATACAAGCATATTGATGCCTCTAAAACTTGTGCTATAGTGAAGCAGTGAAGTAAATTGAATGAAATGGCATGGTGAATGGGGATCATCACAGCAAGTGGCATCTCAGTGCCGCACACCAGGAATCCGTGGTGATATCCAATCGGTGCTCACCCCTGAATCATATGGTTCCTTGGCCTCTTCAATATTCTCTTAACATGGCATTTTTGGGAATATATCTTGTGTTCAATGTGGATTACCTGTGTGCATAAAGGAGTAAAACCATAAAAGGACTTGACAAACATTAATTGGATTACTATAAGTACTCATCGACTGAATAAAATAATCATTCTTGTAATGTTTTCTTCTATGTCATTTTAATTACTGTGATAGTCATGGAGTGGCAACTGCTTGCTATATTACATTGACCATGGGTCTTAGTTCCTGCCTCAAGGTTGGATGGCTCTGATGAAGTAAGGCATGGGCAATACCAAGCAATTCAAATATGACGTTTGGCTATGCTAGTCTTACCTTTATAGTACTTGAGGCAAGTAAAAAACCTTGGGCTCCTTACTTTAAAATGACTAGATCGAAGCAAAACATTCGATTGTGACCCATTGTAGGGGTTGGTGAACGGAAATGGAGATTTTTCCAGAATTCTTGAAATGCATCAATCGACAAGTAAATGACATTAAAAGAGGAGATAACAATGAATAATACCCTATTTTCATGTAAAAAGGCAAATCAACTTCATTTATTGCCATTTCACAGAAATATGAGCTTGAAAACAAAAGTTTTAAATGTAGAAAAAAATGCATAATAAATCACGATGGTCATTCATATCAGGACTGTTCTTTGAATTTCAAGTTCTCAGTTCTGAAAAGGCAAAAACATGGTAGAAATGAGAATAAAATTAGACTTTACCTTTTGATAGTTACAGGTGAATATATTGCGAAAGAATTATTTTTGGCAGAGAAAATCAGATTAATCTTGTATTAATAATTTCTTTTAATTATAAACTAAGTAATTAATACTTAAAAGAAATCTTTAATGACAGATATAATGAGCCCACCACTTTCCAGCATTTGAGCATCTCTATCACCTTGAATAAGGCTGTATGCCAGGTGTCCTGTCACATTTTCCCAGACACTGTTGACATCAGTCAGTTGACAGCTGACAGCTGTTGTCTGGGAAAATGGGCAGGACACCCATGACAAGCATCTTCAAGCTAGCAGCATCGTGAAAGCCTTCATATAAATATTTATCTCCAAAAATTTTGCAATACTTGCTTTTTAAACATTTAAAGATCTGAGCGTGAGTCAAAAATTAAGATATTGAAAAAAAAACTTGATTTTCTGTAATGTTACAAATAGTCAGTTCACAAGGCAATAAAATATAATTGTTCTCTCCAAGTGCAACAATTAAATGCTATTGATAAAAAAGAGCAAACAATTGATGCACAGGATAAACAATAAATAAAAGCACGGTGGCATTAAATGCTCAAAGGGATGGAGTCAGCCTTCCTGAATATTGCCTTATTGGCTTCAATACTAATTATTAACAGCATACGTGATTTTGCCAAGAGAAATATTTACATCGAGTTCGGGAAAAAGAAGAAAATTAATAGTGATTCTTTGTTAGTCAGTGCTATAGTAAAATATCTTTAGCCCTTGTTTACCATTACCCTGAAGCCTCAGAGCAAAGGTTGTCACCATCAAAAAGAGAAGTTTCAGGCGTGATGTTGTGGATTTAGCATAATGAATGAAATTGGTATGTTTCACTTTTACTTTAGATAATTTATTGACTGCCTGTGTTTTGAACTTGATGTTGATGTTTCCAATCGAAACCTATCTTGTTAACCCTTTTGCTGTGAAAATCAACTAAGTACCTATAGTCGACTAAAATTTTTTCCCACTGGAACACACTGATCTACCTTTCTTCTTGGTCTCAAAAAAACATGCTTGTAACTGATCTACTGAACTCTACTGAGCTCTGAATGCTGTAATCTACTACTCTAATGACTCTAAGCATTACCTTTGCCGCATGAAAAATCAAACTTATTGTTCTATAGTCTTCACATTCTTTTGTCACTGCTGACTCATACATTATCATTACCCACTGTCCTCAGCACAGAACTGTTTAATGGCAATCTGAGCAGTGACGTATAATGCAAGCAATCATTTCTCAGCTATGCCGAGGACATCTAATAAAATCAAAGCCTACACTTGCATTAATAATAGGGTTGTATAATGTTGATAAGTGCTCCTCATGAGCCCTCATGTGCCTTTTCACAGCACTTACCCATTTATGCAGGAATACGAGAATGCCATAAGGAGGAAAGGCTCTATTCTCAGGCATTAGGTTTAGTATTATAAGGTTTGACAGAACTTTCACCAAACAGGAATAAATAAACTCAGCTGACTAAGGTGCACATTTACCATTTCTTAGTTTATTATGATACTTGGTGTTCCAACATTGGAAATAAGTTTCGAAGCATTAGCGTTAATACTTCATCTTAAGAATGTTCTCCAGTAAGCAAGACATTACCCTGGTGAAAATAAAGTGTGCAAAAAATGTGTGCACACTTCTTTGCACACTTTCTGCACACTCCTCTCACATTTTTTTTGCCAAATCTCACTCTTGGCACACTTTTCTCACACCTACCCACACTCTTTCTTCACACTTGAGGTGTTCCAAATTACACTTTTGTCTCACTCTTTCACACTTCCTGCACAATTTGTGAACATTTTTTTCATGCCTTATTGCACACTTTATTTTGATCAGGCTTAGGGACAGTGAATAACAAATCCAACTAATAATAACATTGCATACAACCATTTTCAAAGGAAGCATATACTGAAAGTAATTACACTCTGGAACTTGAATTGCAATCATTGGACTATTTTCATACTCTTGTAATGACTTGAGAAAATTTGAGATGCAAAGTTTACTTCCTGCCATAATATACAATACCCTGATCTTCTAACTCTAAATAATATGACATTGGACCTGAAGGAATAATACTTATCAGTTTTCTGCATTTTGTTACTTGCCTGTACTGCTTTGTGAATTTGATGGCAATAGTAATGCATAGTTTTACCAACAAAGTGAGAAAGCCCAATGTTCCTTATCATGTTATTTTGATGTCATAATTATAAATAATTTTACTAGTCATTAAATCATTGATGCATATGAATGTCAGGTCACTTAGTCCATTTCAGATGATGAGGTATCTACATTAGTACATTTAGTCACACAAAACAGGAAGTTAACATACATTTTAGGTTGCAACACTATCATAAGTTATCACAAAAACACTTTTAGTTCAACCACTACTTGTAAGAATGGCAATGTACTTACGTACCTAATATGTGAAAACATGAAATACCATCTACTAAGACAAGTGTCACTCATTGTCAACTGTGATACCGTTGACAAGTATGACCACAGACAGTAGAACATTATTCTACTGTCAAGAAAATTTTAACTTATAAGATTTACCTTGACACATTTTGTGGAAATTTGGCTTACACCCATTGTTTTTACATCATTTTACCTCTCAAGTGTAGCATTTTCAGGACTTGAATCAAAAATATCACTGGGTAAACCAATTCTAGTACCACACCATAGATCATCTGACTACCAACTCCACACGTTAGAACGGAGGTCGCTCATGTTTTTGAGTTATACATAGATTGGCTATTTTCATGTAATCACTAACTCCAAGCTGTTATCACTTCAAATTTTAAAATGCTTATAGGTATAAATATTTTTAAAATATGGTTAAAAGACATTGAGTCCTGCCTCAGCTACAGAGGTCAACTGGAATCATTTTGCTTATTCCAGGTGGACTAACATGATGATAGTGGTTTCGCCAATTATCTGTTGGCATAGCTTATTATGAATTATCATACCCATAGCTTTTGTACCAATGGCAGTTGGTATTACTTAATGAAATGCCTGTGTGCAATAAATGAGTATCTAATGTAGTGGTGTTGAATAATTAATTTTATCATAGAAATCCAATTGTTGCCTGGCAATAGATGCAGCTGGTGTGGGCTGATGGGGCAGGTAAGATCTGCGAGATAAGAGGTGGCAGGAGGAACTTTGGTGCACAGCTTTCTTTTAGGTGCAGAACATTGTATCCACACACACACACACACCCACCCCCTTGGGGATGCACCCCATACTAGGATGCCATGTAAAAGTTGGGAGTCAAATTTTTTGCGGTAAATAGATAGCTAACATCTGGAGGCATGCACTGTATTTATAATACTTCTGACCAAAGAGCAAGTCGGTTAATTGTGGTCATCCATAGAGATATTGTTGTTTGATACAAATTCAAAGAATTTATTATTGGAGATTTGTGGTATTGAAGATTCATTGATAACTATTGATGGCTTCAAATGACCTTTATTCTTATCAATGAAGTAAAATACTTAGTTTAGATTTCCCTACATTCAGAAGAAGGAGTTGTTTGGATGCTTATCATTTGTGTTTATGTTTAACCTAGGGTTGGGGCAGAGATTTGAAGATTCGATCAGATCCTATCGAACCCATAGATTCGAAATTTGTATCAAATCCATGGTTAAAAGATTCGATGAATCTATAGATTCAATTGAATCCATTGTTAAAAGATTTGCAGATTCTATGCACCAGTGGTGGAGAACTACAGTAAATCCTCGACTTATGTGGATCCGAGCTATATGGATCCGGAGTTACGTGGATGATCAGTTAGGCCAGTGACATGCTTGCGTTTCTCCACATTTCTGTTGCTTCGACGGATTCAACCACATGACAACCCGCAGCTCATTGCGAAGCACGCAAAAGTTGATGCCAAACTACGGGTGTTCAGAATGCCAACTCTAGTTTAAGACATTACATAGTTCGATAGGTGATATTTGATTATCGTGATGGTGAAAAAGTCTGATGTGATCAGGCATCAACGTCTTTTTTTGGTGTAGTTTGACCTTTCCGCATAGTCGATGCGTAGTTAATTTATTTATCATTGACCTGAAAACAACATGTGTGGTATTTATATCGGGTACTGCAACTAATAGCAATTACACAAGCACTGACAGCCATGCCCAGGGAAGTGTAAAACCTCCTCAGGTGGGATTTGAACCCGATTTGATTTACTTTTGAAATTATCCATTCTTTATATTTGCCCTTCAACATGTCCTTAATTGCAGTGAGTGGGGACTATATGGGGACCATTTTTCATTTATTATTTACTTTAAGAAATAAGATTCAGCTGTGATTCAATTCAATTGGAGAATTCACAAGAAAGGAAGCGTTATTTAACAATTTACAGATAAAAGGAAGATAGTAATTTAATGAAATTGAGGAGGATTAGGATTTGGGATTCGGATTTGATCAAATTTTGGATTTGCCCCATCACTAGTTTAACCCCTTTAGTGGGGGATTAATTTTTCTTTTCCACTTCCATGGTGGGGAACATAATTTAGTTAAAATGTAGAGTTTGTGGAATTATCCACTGTCCCCATCTAAGGGGCTTATACGTTGAACATGAATTGCATGGCTGACTTTCATAGTAGTAGTGATTCAGGTGTTTAATGGTCCAAAGTAATCATGACTGTATTGGATGGGGATGAGTTAATTTATTTTCATGGAAAATTGATTATACAAATTATTTTTTTTTATCTTCCAGCCGGAAAATCTTTTGTACTATAGTCCAGATGAAGATAGTAAAATAATGATAAGTGATTTTGGGCTGTCCAAAATGGAAGATTCGGGAGTGATGGCCACTGCATGTGGAACACCTGGATATGTGGGTGAGTGCAGATTTGTGGAAACCTTCAGCACCTTTAGCTCCCTGCATCAAAATACCTGAAACCAGCTTCTTTCTCAAAATTCATGAGTGGATGGCTCAGAAATGAAGTTGCCTGAGAGTAAATGTGATATTTCCTGAATTAGGTGTTATGTTTCATCAAATAAGCAGTGTTTGAAATTGAATCAGTTTCAGCACCTAAAATGATTTCTCTGTAATGAGTAAAGATTAATTTTGAGAGATTTTTGTTAACAAATGAGAATTGTATATTTTAGTTCTCCATAGAATGATGAATACCCACGAGTGTTTATGTTTCTTTATAATTCAGTCTTGCAGGAGATGATTTTTTAAATCTAATTACAACTCTGATTAAGGCTCCTGTGAGTGTTAGCTGGTAAATCCTTTTGACTCTTTCAGCATAATTTTTATCTTTTCCATTTTATGCATATTATGTGCACTCAAGTTTGAAGGGTGTTTATGAAGTAACCAAAAGACCTACAGAAAATTTAATTATATCATACTTTTTATCGTTTTTATTCTATGTTAATTGTTGTACACCAAATTTTTGAATTACAGTTGAGCACCCTTAATCCGGGAATCCCTAATCCGGGAGCACCCATAATCCGGCAATTTTGCCATGACCAACCCAGTACTTTTTGGAAAATGCCGAAACATTGCTTCATAACCTGCCAAGATATTATCCCATTCTTAACGTTAATATTCCCATCCGAGAATCAGAATATGTTAAACATATTAATTTCTGGTTCTTTATGTACACTGCAATTATTTAAACATACAAAATTGAAGATATATCGCCGAGATGGACTATGACTAATTTACAGATCGGCCACTTTCAATGGCGCACACATTTTTTATTGATCACTATACGTAATTTGTTAACATTATTTGTTATCTGCTTATTTTTCTCCCAAGTCATGTCTCATCTATACAGTAGTGGCAACAGCAGAGGAGTGAGGCATCATTACAAGACATTTACAATCTCAGAAAAAGTGCAAGTTGAGAAAAACGTTGACGCCATTGCTTCAGTAGAGTGTTTGTCTGAAGCATACTGCATTAGATCTTCAACATTATAACACATTAGGAAGTAGAGAGAGAAAATCTTCAAAATTTTACTGTTAAAGTGACATGAAGAAATAGATGACAGAAAAAAACTATGAAAGACGATTTAAGTGTTGATTTTACATTTCGTGGTTTCATTGTGTCGATGTGAAGGGCTTAGTTAGTATTTCTGGCCAAATGCTAATGGAGCAGGCTAAACTATTTCAGAAACAGATATAATTTAACAGACGTGATGTGGGAAATTTCATGTGCATGTAATATTATTTCACAGTCAGTTGTAAAACACGTGGAGTTTAAATTGTGGCCTGCTTTAAGGATTGATGTAAATGAATGAAGTGGGGATTTCAAAGAATTCATGTTTCTGAGGATAAACATATGATCTTGGAGTTGGTTGACTGTGCAAACACCCTGAATTAAAAGAAATGGAATGGGTAAATTTAGAGGAATGGATATATCCATAAGGCATAAGGCACAACGATACTCTCACCACACAACATTTCACAGGTGATGAAATCATTGAAATTGTAATCAATAACAATAAATCTGAGTGGGGATGAAGATGATGAGCCTGAAATTGTTAAAGAACGACTACTATTGATGATGGTCTTTAAAGAGTCATCCAGTTCGGTCGCCCGCGACATAGTCATGGGCAGCTGTATAGACGACACCCACACGTTGAATCAGCTGATAACAAATCAAGCGTGGTAGGAAATATGTTTTACGAAGCACAGCATAAGAAATATCAAATTTGATATACCCTTTTTAAACAATAATATTATACTTTTAAATGTGCAGCAATATGATGCACACGATGCTTAGATTCTGTTATTTTCACTCACTGTGCAACTTTGGCACCTTTAAGTAATAACTTTGTGAATTAAGAAACCATTTTTTTTCCTGATTATTCTCAGTGACTTTTTGAAATTATGTTCAGTAAATGACATATGAATATATTTTGTTATGAATAATTGAGCCCTTTCAAATAAAATATTCTGGATGTCAAAAAATAGACCAGTTGCCATGCATGACCCATAGTCCGGCAAAATCCCTAATCCGGCATCACTTCGGACCCAACTGTGTCGGATTAATGATGCTCAACTGTATATTGTTGTAATTTTTATTAAAGTTTGAATGGAAAAATTGACAGTTTAGTAATGTATTTACCAATTATGCCGACTTTATAAAATTATTTCTCAAAAACTCCTCAGCTGATCTATTCCAAATTATAACAAATATACACAAGAATGTTTTGTGTGTTTTGATAAATTTCAGGAATTTATCTGTGCAAGAAATGATGCCAATCATTTTGACCAAATGCATTTTTCTCAGCTCTGGGTGGTCAAACAAATGCTATTTGAATTGTGTTGTAATCATTAGATGTCCACATGTTATAAAATGTGATTGTTAAGAACGTAATGTAATCAACTTTTTTTATGTGAATATATATTTGTTTGGGTTGGAATGAGATGGATCATTGGCTATTTGTTACTTGGAAAGCCATGTAACGTTGCTGCATCAGGAACTGCTGTGCACCACATGGCATGCCACATTAAGGACTACTCTGTAGTGAAGGCACTCCAGGCTTATTAGCCCGCTGCCACCTAGTTTTCTTGGAAGATCAGGGTTTATAGGAACCTGGAAATCCTGGAAAAGTCAGGGAATTTAACGTGTGGTCAGGGAAAAATGGTAAAACGTTCAAATTTCAGAATTTATCACCTGAAAATGCCAAGAGATCAAAAACTGTGCATAGGAGCGGAGGGAAGGAGGGGATGACTGGCCTCAGGCTTTCTGGCAATGGAAAACTTCAGATGAAGACTACAATGGATTGTCACCATTTTCCTTGTTCTCCTGTCGAGGTTTTGCTGCTTGTTAACATTCTCTTTGATGCAACTAAAGGTGTAGAGCATTGCCGGAACTGCTAAGGTGCTAGTTGCAAGAACCTTGTTCTTGCCAGACAGGTCAGAACTCTAGATTAGACTGAGAGTTTGCCTGAATTTAGCAATAAATCTTTCGTTCTCTGCTCTCACCTCCTGCATCTGGTGCCGGGGAATGCCGAGATATTTGTACACCTCATCATCATCAACATGAGGAATGGCATTTCCATCAATGAGCTGCACATCTTCCTTTCACCAGATAGATGGTTGCGCACTTGTCCAATCCAAACCACTCCATCCCTATATCCTCACTGTCTCCGTGTGGTGTCCAACACCAAGCGCTAAGTCTTTTGTGCTTGAAGCATGAAGGTCATCCATGTAGAAAAGATGGGTGACCTTATGCTTCCTATTTGATGGGACACCACACATATATCCCCTTCCTCGCATCAACTGAATGGACAATGGTAGGAGAGATAAGCAAAACAGGAGGAGGCTAAGGCTATCTCTTTGAAAAATGCCACCATGGTATGTTACCAAATCTGTGTGGATAGACTTCTAGCCAGATGGTATGGTGAACCGTGTCTTCCACAGCGTTAACAGGGGTTCGATACAAAACAACCTTTGGGTGGACTTTCATGTACCTCAGCATGGCTATAATCAGCTCATGAGAGGTGGTATCAAATGCCTTTTTGTAGTCCACCTAGGCCATTGATAGGTTACGCTTGTATTGATAACCGCCCTTACTCACACACCTATCAATGAGCAGGTTGTCCTTGCATCCCCCGATGCCTTTTTTCAAGCCCCTCTGCTCCTACACATCCACCCACACCAGTTGGACATGCTGAAGGATACGGTCGTGCAGGATGGAAGTGAACACCTTACATACAGTGTTCAGGCAGGTTATAGGGCGGTAGTTTTTCAGATCAGACAAGTCTCCTTTTTTGAGTATTGAAACATTTTGCCCCTCAGTTAGCCAGGATGGAATTTGTTCCAATCCTGACAGGAAGGATATGAAGATTCTGTAAAGGTGTTTGTGCATGCAAGTGAACTTCTTCCACCACAAGTTATTCACTGCATTTTTGTAGCGGTGAAGTTCTTTTTGACAGAGAAGTCCTTCTTCGCATCACTTTCCTCGAGTGAGATGGGACGATCCATATCCGCTAGGTGGCGGTCACAAAAGTCTGTGTACACGGGACACCACACATATATCCCCTTCCTCGCATCAACTGAATGGACAGTGGTAGCAGAGATAAGCTGAACAGGCCTTATCATCTGGCTAGAAGTCTGTCCGCACAGATTTGGTAAACATAAAAAACTTGATTTTCCTCTCACCGTAATTGCTTTGACAACAGAACTGTGGTGAATGAGTATTTCCCAATGCAAACTCCCGAGAAATTGAGGTCAAAATATTGTAACCCATTCATGAATTTCAGCTGTGTTGCAGACAGTGGAATTGTGTGTAAAGCCTTTTTTATTGAAAACATTTATACTATTTTTTAGCTTTTACCTTACTAAATATTCAATGAAATGTTGTCGACTTTAATGTGGGATCTATAGCGATCATGTAATTAGATCTGCAATGCTTGATTAAGCTTGAAAAAATTGTTTTTTCATGAATGTCATAAGTTTCCTTCAGCTTTTTTCTCATCTTGGTAATTATGTATTTGAATCCATGGGAAAAGAAGTGTGCAGACTGAATGAGTACTCCATACTTATTGTTATGGGGCCCTGGACATGTCATCTATTTGATATCACAATGAGTATAATTATCAGTGATATCAAATGGATGACAAACTCGCCTTGTCAGCAGTAAAGCCCTTGCGATCTTATCTGTAGGTCACAGGTTGGAATCTTAACCTGGTAGGATTTTCACCACTTGGGGCATGGGTTCATTTAAATTCGTGTAGTAAAAGATAAAAGGTCACAAATAAGTTATGTTTTAGGTGTTAAATAAATTACTAAATGACATAATTCATTGTGAATAGTCATAAAAATCAAAGAACATAATTTTATGATCTCTGTTTAAAATTGATGAGAAGAGGGAAAACATTTAGTTCTGAAAATGAAATAGACTTTAATTTCTTATCGAGTGCTACTTAGAAATTGTCCATTTAATTCCACCCAATTGGTTAATTATGGCACCTGTGAGATTGATGGTATTCTCTGAGATAACCATGTTTATATTGAAAAGTAGCATTGGTGTAGTGCTAATTTTAATTTTTTACCTAAAATTTTTTGTTACAATTGCTACAGCTATAATGCATCTATTTTTCCTGCAGCTCCTGAGGTGTTAGCTCAAAAGCCTTATGGGAAAGCAGTGGATGTGTGGAGCATAGGTGTCATTTCATACATCCTTCTCTGTGGATACCCTCCTTTCTATGACGAAAATGATGCAAATTTGTTTGCTCAGATTTTAAAAGGTACATGAATTTTTACTTTTCTTACTGGATTTTTATCTCTTTCCATAATATTGGTGGTTGGATCTTATTCCCATGTATTTTGTGTTTTTTTCCAAATATTATCCATATCCATATTTTGTGCAAGTATTGTGGAAAGCAGTATTAATTCTAGTTTAGTTCTTTGCGTAAATTATGAAATGGTATTTATCCTGTCATTTCTTTAATATTTCTTGCTAACCCTGAGTATCTCATTTTAATTGAGCCAGTGTAAAATATTGGAGTCCCTTTTATTGGCATTTATTGTCTCGCAGCTGAACTCCTAGCCTAAAGGTTATGTACTATGGACCCCCAATCCAATTTCTCAGGAAAAACATTTCATATGGGTGCTTTAACTGATAATGGATCAGCCAGGGAAATTATGTGTGATGATCTGTGATTTGAATCCTGGTACAGTTGTTCTCCTACAAATATGTGTTCATTCTTTTGTTTGGTCTTCATCTTTTTCCAATTCTTAGCCAACATATGTATGCATGTATGTATGTATGTTATTATAGAATTAGTTACAATAACGTAACTACCTCCTCCGAGTCTCCGGCTAGCATCAGGTTTGGTTGCTGTCATGATTGCCAGAGACTCGAGAGGGGTCGTGCCTAAGAGTAGACACGTCCACCACCATCGGATAGGTGGCTACCCAGCATTAGGGTCATGCGCACGAAGCAGGCAGAGGGACCAGAGAAGGACAGCCTTCTGCATTGCACTTGCAAGTGCATCCGCTCGCTCCCTGCACGCTGGGATGCACTTGAGATTCTCAACCAGTGAGCTATTGACACCACCAAGCACACCCACAATGAGGACTACCAGTTTCACAGAGTAGCCCGCGTACATTTGCCAGAGTTCACACAGCAGATCTTGATATTTAGTCCTTTTTTCAATCTCCTTCACTGCCATGATCATTTCAGCCGGTGCCGAAAACTCAGTCACGAACATGGCATGCCAGAGATTGTCGAGGAGAACGATATCAGGCTTCGTCACCTCAAACTGACTGGTGGTGAAGAAGGAATAATTCCACCAGATCTTACACTTATTGTTCTCCATGATGGACTTGATGTCTCCAGGGGTGTAAGGCAGCACCAGATTTGTGTCTATGCCGTAATGGTGTCTTATGTGGTAGTGCAACGCCCGCAGAGCCGAGTTGTGCCAGTTTATGTATGCGTTCTTCGCATAAAAGTTGCAGCTGGAGAGTTGAGGACCTAAAGTCTCTGGCTGCCTTCGGCACGCTCTGCATCTCATGTCCGTCACGTTTTCCCCAAAGATGAGGCAACGGTACACTAGGGTGTTGATGACACCATCCTGGCACGTAAGCACAAATCCCTCGGTTTCGGACTTCAAACCTGCAGAGTGCAGGAAGGCAAACGTGAGCTCCATCGATAGCTCATGCGTTTCCAAGTTTCAATAGAAACTTCCATTTGCGACAACATTCTCCCATCCCGCTCTCACCACCAAAGCTTTTGCTTCGCGAGCGTAAAAACCTTCCTCGGTCCCAGCTACGAGGTTCACTCTGAGTCCTCTTTTATAAATGATGGCGTGCTCCTTAATTTCTTGCTTGAGAAGCTCCCAATCTGAATATGGATCATTATTTGTTTTTGCATCTGTGAATGATGTAATTAAGGCTTTAACACGCTTTCAGTAGCTCTCGTTAGCGAGTAGTGCGTTGTCAAAATGCCAATAAGGAGCATGTTTTTTCTTGGCGGAAGTGAGTAGACGAATCATCACAGTTGGTGATCAGAGAAGCTGGCATGAGTGGAGATCTCATTCACAGCCTGCACTCTGCAGTCTGACATGTAAAACCTATCCAGCCTCGAAGCAGTGTACCCTCCTCGATGTTATAAATGGGTAAAGCCTGGGTTACTAGGATTTAGACGTCGCCATACACCGACTAGGTGATGTTGATTGATCAAACTCCTCAAAGAGGCGACAGACCTAGTGTGTCTCTCAATACCAAATGTTCAATTGATTTTGGGCACCGAGGTACAGTTAAAGTCTCCACCTACCACAACCCAAGTGTTGTCATCTCCTGTACCTAAAATGGTAGCCTCGATGTGTGTCTTCACACTATGTACCAGCTCAACTGCACAGTTTTGGTCGTGGGGCCCATAGTGAGATACCATCAAGAAATTGTGACGTTCCATATTTGTGATGGTCATCCGTAATCCAATTGCATGGCCAGGGCAAATGACGTCCGATAAGATTGAGCAAACACTGAGATTTCTTTCAAAAGCTATAGCAACCCCTGCATGAAGAACTACTGGAGCAGAGAAGTGAAATTCGTAGTTTGGCAGAGAACGCATTGTGGGATAATCAGTATATGTCTCTTGTATAAAAATGATGTCTGGATCGTGCTTCCTCAGAAGCAAGGACATCTGAGCCCACTTAAGCTGACTGCGTACCGAATGTACATTGATGGACATGAAAGTTAGCCCATGCATTCCCTTTTCCTTTTTTGTCGGATTAAAAGATCGAATCAAGGTTTAAAAAAATATAAATCAATAGATAAATGCCTTTAGCCCCTACTCAAATCATATCCATATCATACGGGTTACCATTTGCCTTGCCTCGACCCAGTTGTTATTGATGGAAATTCCACCACGCTCGGTTATGAATTTTTCTACAAGGTCCTCATTTTTCAGATAGACGAGACGCAAATTCTTTGGTGTGGCAACCTAGTGGCGTGAGTTATGTTATTCCCCCCTCCAAGTTTCTCCCCATGTTTAATAACATACGAAGGGATTGAAGTGTCGGGTAGGGCGGAGATAATGATGCCCTTTTTCTTGTTTGAGCCGGCATCCAGGGGGTTGATCATCGTCATCTGGAGGGCAAAGACTGTTTTCCCCACCGCCGCAGAGCACTGATCGTGGTTCTGCGCTCGCAGAGCCGTAGCTAGGACGACGAGGTGCAGTGGTGGCAGTGGAGGAGGAGGTGGGGCGGCAGGCGGCCGTCTTTTTGTGTGCGACGTCGTCTCTCGACAAGGGGATTAGCAACGAAGGCATGGGGGTTGGAGGAGGGGGAGGGCCGGTAAATCGGCCCGAGGAGAAGCTCGTGTGTTGAGCAGCTGGTTTTTAAGGTCACTTCGAGCGACGTGCTAGAAGCAGTGGGGGATGAGTTGCTCTCCCCCACCCCACTAGCGTGCGATATTGAGCTAAGCACATTTTCACTGGGTGTAACTCTCATAATACCTATTTGCACTGGCAGTTACCGTAATTAAATTTTCGGATGACAATCCTGCGGCTGTGGTGGCCACAAGCGATCCATGCTCCCGACGTAAAATGATACTCGGCGGCATTGAATCGGTAGAATAATCATGGGAGTTGAGTTGTTTGAAGTTACGTATTGGGGAGCCTTTTGCTGTCTTCCTAGGTGGAGTAGACGCCATGCTGCATGCAGTGGTGATTAAGGTAGGTGTAGTGGTGGTAGTAATGGAGGTATGGCTTGAAGATGCTTCATCAGCTGATTGCGAGTCTGCCGCATCCGACCGGGCATTCGCCCAGGCGGCAGAGGGTTGACTCGCCGGCAAGTGCAAGTCGAGTTGACGGTGACACAAAAACTTTAATAAAAACCAAACTATTTATCGTGCAGTGATGGTTTGTGCACCAAATGAAAGACCAAGTATTCACGCACATGTCAGTATGAAAATCGCAGGTTGGGCGATGAAAAATGCACACAAAAACTCGGTAAGATCGGGAGCTCAAGTAAATGCATCCGATAGGCACTGAGTACGTATATATGTATGTGTGTGTGTGTGTGTGTGTGTGTGTATGTATAATCAAGTTTTTTTTGTTGAAATCTGTCTTATATCCACCTTCCCCACCACATGTTTTTTCATTAATTTATGGGTTCCTTTACTAATTACTAACCTGAGTATTTTTTAATATGCCTCTTATCAGTGATTTATGGTTGGGGGTGTGTGTGTGTGAAACTAAAGAGAACTAAGGTTTGATAATGAGGGTAACAGAAATAAGAAGGTCAGAGATGAAGGGAGGAGGGTGGGAGCAATGGAGGGGGTTGAGGCCAGGTGGCTCAGAAGTTTTAAGTACCCAAACATGAGCTAATTCCCATGTTCTCATGTCAAAACGGGAAGCAGTCTTTGGGAGTGTTTCTAGTATTGAGAGGGAGAAATACTTATCAAAGGGATGTTGGAATGCAAGGAACCAGGTTCGCCATTGGAAGATTTAGTAGAGAAATGGTGGTTGTTTATTATGAGGAATAAGGGAGTTGTGCATGAGCTATGGTTACGTGTGAGCATGGGTTCCATATTTTTGGAAAGGCATTTGCCTGGGAAGCTGAGTGAATGAGAGGTGATTTGGTGCCTGTGATTGTGGTGCTGAAGGCAATTATTTATTAATGGGCAGGTTTTGCAGCATGGACAGTTGCAGGGTAAGGTTGGCAGCATTAATGAGAGGATGTGCCGAAGGGTTTGTCAGTTTAAAGGTATATATCTCTAAGATTAGCTTGTAGGATACTGAAGGGCAAGAGGGAAGATGGCTTGTCATTGTCTTTTAGAATAGGGAAGAAGTTTTTGAAGATGGGCTTCAGATAATGGGCCTTTTGAAAGAAAGTGGAACAGAGTTTATGGTGCCTGGTGATAATTTGGCATAGGGAAGGTGGAAGAATTTTCTTTTTCAAGAGTTGATCTGAATATCCTTGTTTACTAAGTGCAGAAATAAACTTGAGGCATTTGCATAAGGTTGTTACTTCAAATCTGGTGCCCAAATCAAACCTGGTTGCTGCAAATGGTAAGGGAATTTGGGGATTCAATGTTTGACATGGATGGGGTAGCAGCTGTGGAATTGTAGATATTGCTGGTGGTGTGAGGGTTTTTTTCGGACAGAAGTGAGGAACTTCCCATTTTGGAGGCAAATGTTGACATCAAGGAAGGTGATAGAAGAATTAGAGCTTTAAGGGAGAAATAAGAGTTACATTTGGTGAGGAAAAGGTCCTTGCCTGCGTGTCAAAAGAAGGAAAGGATTGTCAATATAACAAAGCCATAAAAGAGATTTGAGGGATTGGCAGGAAAGAAAAGTGTCTTCTAGATGGTCTATGAAAAGGTTAGCATCTGCCGGTATTTCCCATTGCTGTGCCTTTCGATTGGAGGTGAAACTTGTTGCTGAAAGAGAAAGCATTTTGGAGGTGTGAGATGTTGTAAATGTTCTTTGAAATGCCCGGAATTGTAATTAGCCTTTATGTTACTTTTCATCTTCTTCATTTGCTTTCACAGGTGAATTTGAGTTTGACCCCCCTTATTGGGATGACATTAGTGACTCAGCAAAGGACTTCATTCGCCAACTCATGTGTGTAGATGTGGAAAAGCGGTACACATGCAGACAAGCACTTGCACATCCATGGTAAATTCAAAACACCTATTGCCTGTTTACAGACATGTAGAATTGTTGAATTTGATAAATATGATCTCCAAAGCAACTTTTCCAGTTTTTGCTGGTTATTTGTATTAACAAATATTTCACATTATAGGATATCTGGAAATGCTGCCAGTGACAAAAATATTCATGGCACTGTATCGGAACAACTCAAGAAGAATTTTGCTAAATCTCGGTGGAAGGTTAGTTGCTTCTTATGCCTGTGGGTCTTAATGCCTGTGGGTAAAAGTGCAGTGGAGAACAACCCTTTATCAGTATCTGAGGAATATATTCTGCAAATGATTACTTGAATTTTAAATCCTTATAAAAATGTTTACAAATTAATTATATGGATGCCCTCTGTAGAAAAATGAATACTGTTTTCTCCTTAGATAAACATTTAGGAGTGCTTCGGCTTAGAGTTTGACCATTTTCATATTTTGCTCTGCCAAGACATGATTTGGTATGTGCAGGCAAATATATAATTTCAATTCCTGTCTGTTAGTTTCTTTTCTTGTTATTTCCATCAATTTTTTCTCAACAAGTATTGGAGTGCTCATTGGCTTTTATGAACATGGAGATATGATGCTGCTAATCTATTTTTTAAATTATTGCACCCAAATTTCTTGAGATAATAAGGTATTTAATGTGATTCCTTCTGCATGGTTTTTAATAAATTTAAAATTGACTTATTAGTTGAGCATTAATAATCATTAATTATGATGTGATCATTATAGAAACACTGGGTGTTGAAAGCTACCCCAATGTGTAAGCCTCTCTAGTGTTAAGCTATAGTACATACTTTTCAGCGGCAAGTTATGTGGGAAAAGAGAAGCAGCAATTTCTGTTGTTGGTAGCTAAAATTTGTTGACATCCATTCATACATTATCATTATGTGGCGTAAGTTAAAATATTGTTTTAAATTAAAGTTTTCTGACCCAAGCATGTTCTCTTGTGACAAATTTTTCATATATGTACGAATTTTCCTTTAATATTAGTTATCATAATATGCTATTGATTTTAGTATTTCCTATTATATTTTTATGTGATGTTTAAGTATCTAATATTCATTGTCAGTATTGGTCATAGTTCTTTCTTATCTCTCTAAGGAGCTTGACTTTAAATGTTGTGGGACTCAACTGTCTTCTGGTCACATGGTCCTCTCCATTATATGTGTTTATCGTTCCCCTAGTGGTGATTTTTACGTCTTTTTGGACCTGCTAAATAATGTTGTTCCTATTTTTATGAAGAATGCAAGGAACACAATTATCTGTGTTGATTTCAATGTTGACTTTAGCATAATATGCTCATGTGAGGCAATTACTTGATTCACTCAGGAAATTTAATTTTTCCCCTACAGTAAGTAAATAAACCTACACAAGTAACTCACTCATCTTCCACCATTATTAATAATAATTTCACTAATAAGCCTTCTACTTAAAGTCTTATCTCGGATGCATATTTTCTTATCACAAAGTCCTATGGGCTACTGATGAAATTAGGGTTCCTCTGTAATGCTAAAGCAACTAATTAAACTCTTATGATTCCCAGTCACTCAAAAGTTCTTATAAAACTTTAAAACATGACCACAATATTTTGGTTGATGAGACCAGAAGGAAATTCAATATGTCCAGTATTAATTCCTCAAGTAACCAAAGCAAAGCTGCATCCAATTTGATTAAAAATGTCACTTTTTCAAAATATACTTGATCCTCCAATTGACACAGTTCTATATGAAGGCTGTTTGATATCACACAAACCTATCATAGCTACCTTGCTCAATAGCAACTTCCTTAGTACCATCAATGATCAGCAAAATTCTTCCAGCATACCAAAGAATCCAGCTAACACTGGAAACTGTGGAGCATATATGGTGCCCAGTCCACCTTCCTTCACCCCACAGATGAAAAATAAATTGACAGTGTACTGATTAAAATTGCCAGAAAGCACTCTGCTGGCTATGACCACATTCCTGGTTCCATATTGAATGCGAATGCCAAATGGTTATGATTTCTCCATTACCATATTTAGTTAATGAATCACTCTCGCTTGGTATTTTTCCTGTTAAATTAGAATTACCTGAGGTTGTCTCTATTTTCAAGAATGGTGATCTGTGTATCACCATTCTTGAAAATAATTACTAGATATGAATAATTATTGACCAATTTCTGTTTTTTTCATTTTTTTCATAGGTTTTTGAAAAAGTTATGTTCAACAGAATGTTAGCATTTTTTAACTGAATTTGATATTCTTTTTAAAACCAATTTGGTTTCATGAATAGTAGATAAACTGAAACTGCCTTGGCCAAGTTCATTCATGATGTTATTTGTGAATTTGACTAAAATAACACTGTTACAGGAATGTTCAATGATCTGAACCCTTCAGGCACATAGGCCACAGCGATGGCCCATGTGTTGCTTGCTCATGCCATTTTTCAAATGGTGACTTCGTACATGCATTCCTCTAATAATGCTATCCATCCCTACCATAGTTGGGATTAACGATTAAAAAAATTAACAATTAAAATAATTCGTTAAAAATATAGTTAAGTATTTAATTTAATCGTTACTTTTTTAAAAGAGTTAATTTTTAATCATTAAAATTATGCATTAACTAATACAAAACTAACTTCAGTTAATTTTTTTTGTTAATTTTTGGTGAATGTCAACCTGTCCGAATTTGGGTGCAAAGGTTGCCCAACAGTCAAATGGGAAAAATAAAACGGTATCTAAGAATGTAAGGGTAGTTGTGCAAGAATGTAATGAATAGGCCTAGACGAATACATCCAAACATAAGCAGGGCTGATGGGAGTGACCACCAAAGTTGAGGAACTCTTATGCCTTACTCGGTTACATCAAGTCATCAAAACTACATAGTTGAAGCTGAGAAAGAAGGATTGCCTAAGAACCTATGTTGGATAATGAGGGGGAGGGGTTCATTCAAACTAACGTATCTGTTACAATGCGCCAGTCTACCTATGCCTTACTCGGTGACATTGAATCATTAATACATCAGGCCCCAGTGAATCGTGAGAAAGGTGTGCAAGCTCAGCCTCTACATCTACTGTAACTCCATATAACTAAGCTGTTTCCACTCCAATTTTACAATTGATAAGGGATACTTCACATTGCAATATGGGGATTGATATCAAAAACTAACCTTTAAACACTTTCTACTGCTCAGAACAATCTTGTATGGCAAATGACTGATGCACCATAGTTCATTAGAAAGTCACGACAACTTAAAAAAAAACAGAATAGGAGCTCCACCTCAGAGAAATCACGGAATGCTTTCAGTAGACACTAGGAAACCTGACCAGCAACACTCTGGACACTAAATGGAATTACAGCGAAAATGCCCAATTAAAATATTTTTAAACAAATGGATACAGATGGAAGAAACCAAAATGATGATTTTCAGTGTTCACGTTGTTTGTCAAAACAAAAAAAACCATCAAGACGTCAATCACCACAGCTTCCAATTTGCCTAAGTAACTGAAAAAGTAACTTTTAGCGTAAAAGATATTTTTTTTACTTTAACTGTAATCAGTTACTTTTTCAGAAAAGTAATTTTTAGCTTCTTTAATTGGGTAATTGTTTTGGTAACTTTCCCAGCTATTGATCCCTACAGTGTCATTTCACATGATGCTCTCTCAGTCTCAATCTGATTAGATTAATATTCCTGGCCCCACGTTGTCTTCATTTAAGTCATTTTCGCTTTTTTATCAAAATGCCCGGGTCTATAACCCCCATTATATAGTTTCTCCGCATATTATATCCTCTAAGATTGAATCTCTCTGCTAAGCCGGTGGATCCCACCCTTCCTCTGTTCCTTGACAAATTCTTTCTTCATCCAATGAAGTAAGAATTTGTCAAGGAACCCACACCTTTGACCTAAACTGGCAGTCATCTCCTATGGAGTAACTACCGATACTAGGAACAAATATTGTCAATATAATGAAATATGTCATCCTTGGGGACTTAAAATTTCTTAATACCAGCTTTTGTATTCATTCCACAACTTTCCATTTTTCAGAAATCGGCACTTCATCACAGTTATCATGGAATTTTGATCATGTACTAAATGTTAATACAGTTTGACCATTGATTTTCCAGCATGCTTGGTTCCAGGATCATTCTGGATTATCCATTTTTCCAGACTATCAATGGTCCCCCTCGTGTCAGCAATGCAGATTTGAATATCGCCCTGCACTTCATATTGCAAAAGCGGTGATATGTCGACTTTGAGATGACAGCATCACATATCATATGGCCTATAGGTGCATTTACCTGTAACAGATAACTGCAATGGCAATCATGAGATGCACAATATATCCCTATCACTACCGCTACATTGCATCTGTACCAACTTCTATGATGCTTGAAACCACTAGCTCAGCATTGCGGTAATAAAGAAATAGCACTTGACATTTCAAGTAATTGGCACTTAAATTTTAATGCAATTTTTCTACCAGTGGTACCTTCTCTGACATCAGTTGATGAGACAGCTCTGGATTTTTTTTGTAACATTAGGTTTCTGCAACTAATACACTATAATACATTACTTATTCTTTTTTTAGAGGCTATAGAGATAAAACTGGTTGTATTGTATTTTAGTCTGGTGATTTCACTGAAAATTATTTAATGATTTTAGGATTTATTCTATAATTTTTAATTGGTTTATGGGTTTTCTGTCACATGATATTAAGGAGGTTCAACATTGCACCAGAAAGCACAGCAGCAGACTGCAGACTTAACAGTGCGTTAAGTTAACAAAGCGGATCAGCAGACTTAACAGTGTAATAGATATTTTGTTGCTTTTTACACTTAAATACTAAAAAATCATCAAACTGCTTAATGGTCTGTAGAAAATGTTTCATTCAATGCTTTCAAATGAAGACAACAGGTGTAAAATTTGATGATTTTTTTGGATTATTTTGGATGTCTACTGCAATGTTTGTAAAGCCAAAATGGAAACTTACTTCAGACCGAAAGGAAGTTAAATCCTTCATATACAAGTGGAGGTCATTACCAAGAGACCATCTTATGATGCAATGGTACAATCTGAAAGGAAGTAAGCAATTGCGTTGTGTCTCCTGAAGTTTGACCACCAGGAAATTGATTCCAGGGAGCCCTTAAGTGGATCCTTTGCCTTCGTACAGCACTGCCATCTCGACCTTTTAGCGTCTTATATTTGCTAGTACTGCTTGCGGGCTGCTGGAGAGGGGGCTCAGTGTCTCCAGGCATTTAGGGGGGAATCTTGCAGCGTCAAGGCAACTGGTACCGAGATGTACGAAGACTACTGGAAGGAAATAGTGTAGATAATAAGGGAAAGGGCCCTCGTAGTACTAATTTTACACTTATTTATGAATTCTACTGGTAACTAGGATGCTGAGTTACCACTTATCTCTTTAGCCAGTTTGCTAGCTAATCCTGTCAGTATTCACAGCATATTTTGCTCTCAGTGATGTTAGAGGAGGAATGGTTGAGCATAAGTTTTTGCAGCATAGAGAATTTCCAGTTGTCTCTCTCGGGTGCCTGGAGCCTCTTTCTGAGTCTGGAGCTTTGTCATCCAAGTGTTTGCGTCCATCGCAGGCCACATCACCAGGGTGAAATACCGAAGATGAAGTTGCATCTTGGCTATTTATTGGGGAGACATGACCCCCTCCCTTAGCCTTATTTGGAATTCTCTCTCGTGTCCCCGCTTGCATTAAAAGGTGATGACTCATCTTGGACCCTAGGAGGGCTTTCCGTCGGGTGGCAGACAAAGAATCCTCTTCCATGCGGTACTAAGTTTAATGCCATCATCACGGTTGAAGTTATTTGGCTGTTTTTCTATTTCAACCGCTTCCTGTATTAATCTTGGGTAATACCGCGGTTCTTTCGCTATTACCCGTGTCTTGTCAGATAGAATACTGTACTTGATTCCTGGACCTCTGGAGGCTGTGTGTTTGGCGACTGCAGATTCCTTAATGCTCTCATGATCGCTCTCTGGTGCTCTTTGAGCCTGCTTGTCATTGAGTGCCCTGTTTGCCCGATGCATGTTCTTCCACATGAGCAGGGGATCACACAAATTCCATCCATCAGTAAAGGGTGCAGCTGGTCCTTTGGTGATGGTAAAACATCTTTGATTTTGGTCAGCGTGCTGAACTGCATCTCGATATCTGCTTTCCAAAGTATTTGGGAAATGCGTTCAGAAATGCCAGCCATGTAAGGAATGGTGGCATGTGCTGTCACTTTGGGACGATCTGTGTTGGAAACTCTTGCCTTCTTTTAGGTGTTCCTCCTGACAAATGACTCTGAGTAGCCATTTTTTCCAAGGGCTGCAATGATGTGATCCACTTCAGATTGTAATTTGGATTCTTCACAAACCACTCTGGCCCTGTGCACCAGCATTTTGATTAAAGCAGCTTTCTGTTTAGGATGGTTATGGGAGGCTGCGTGATTGTACTGCTCGGCGTGTGTTTTCTTTCGGTACACCGTGTGCCAAAGAGAAATGTTGCCACCTCTCTGCACCAAGACATCCAAAAAAGGCAGGGATCTATTTTCTTGTACCTCCATGGTAAATTGTATGGATGGATACATGGAGTTTAGCTTGTCTTTGAAGATTTTAAGTTTCTCTTCCCTGTGTGGCTAGATGACAAATGTGTCGTCAACGTAGCGGATCCAAAAGGACAGTCTGAGGCTGCAAGATGCCAGGGCATCGTCTTCGAAGTGCTCCATGTAGAGGTTGGATGTAACGGGTGAGAGTGGACTACCCATTGTTGCTCCAGCATTCTGTTCGTAAAAATCTCTGTTCCAAAGGAAGAAGTTATATTGGAGGCAGAAGTAGACCATTTTTGGGAAGTGAGCCAATTGGTTAAAACATTCTTCTCCTGAATAATTCAATTTGTCCTTTACATTATAAAATATGGTGTGTGTAATTGAATCTGATCAATCTGAAGATATGTTTTCACTGTAGAAAGTACTCACAAAATGTGAATGTGCCAAATCATGTTCCTACTACGTATATTTTCTTTTTGTTTCTTTCCCTTATCAATAAACGTGACATATTATCACTTTTTATCCATACTTTTCAACTCCTATGTTTTGTGCTGAATTATTGTATTTGATAGCATATATGATGCACCCCTATTTCTGTATGAATACCCTGAGAGCACAAAATTTGCAGTAGACCTAATGTAAACCTAATTTAAATGTATACATCTGGTATTCAGCTAACCATAAGGTTTGCTGAATTCGAGATGTAGATGTCTTATTTTGGTTTACATTGCGTCTGTATGTGGTCAAAAAAAGGTGCAAATGTCCACCATTCGTGTTCTGCTGGTAACCATGCAAAGTTTGCAGCAAACCTAATGTAGACCTATTTTTAGCGTCTACATCTGGTACACAGCAAACCATAAGGTTTGCTTCATACCTTATGTAAATTTCTTATTTTGGTCTACATTATGTCTACATGTGGTCAAAATAAGGTGCAAATTTCCGCCATTCATGGTCTACTGGTAAACATTAATGTAGGTGTTCAACATACTAGATTTAAACGTAAAATAGTTTTCATAGTGGTGTGATAATCAACACAAAAATTTAACAATTCAGTAAACTTTGGTTTTCCATACAGAATATTGAATATACCTACTAACGACATAGTTTAATATTTAATATACTAACTATGTTACTTACGTTTCTACGACACGCCATCGTCAGGTAAACTGATAATTTACGCTGCATAGTCGAAACTTAGGTAGTACAGTAACTATTATGTGCACGGAAACAATTTTTCTGTTTCATTTGGAAAAACAACTTCGACAAAAATGGCTGAAAAACACCAACTCCATCTGCTTCTACAGGAATTACGCCAGAAGCATCAACATATAACAAAATTATAATAATAAATACCTTTATCTACCAGAAGCCCAATGCAAATGAATTATATAAAATTTACACAACAGCACCTCAAAACACAATCAATGGCACTTCCTCAGCCTTTTCGAAGACACTGTCAATGGGTCACCAAAATTTTAAACGAAAAGAAAAAGTTAAGTTAACTTTGAAAAATAAGTATTCTATGGTTGAAGAAATCTGTAAAGACAAAAAACGCAGATGCTAAAGAAAGAAAAATGGATTTCTTAGCAGACATATTTCCATAGCCTTGAATGTCAAAGATAGCACATACCAGTATGATACAGCCTCAGTACACAAGTACCTAGTGGATGAACCGGAACCAAATTATTCTTTAGAATAAAAGAATGCATAAGACAACTGTATATGATGTAACTAGTGTGTGTAAAAAACACTGAAATGATAAATTTCAACTGCACTCCAATAAGATTCAGCACATGTTTACGTGTGTCTATTGCATTTCCATGCGCAGGCACGATTTCTAAGAAAAGAAAGCTGCCGAAGCAAGCGCAGCCAACTTGGCCACATGAGAGGAATTTCTACCGGATGATATTGTGTAAGCGCAGTAATGGACTGATAATGATGAAATAATGTCTGCCGATGTACCAGCAATTCCGTTTTTTATAAATATTTATATGGGTCTCATGGTGTACTATTTAAAACATATTATGTTATGTATTTTTTGGTTGGTAATTTTTTGTTTCAAATTTGGTCGACTGTGTCCATCATTAGGACTTTATAATCGTATGATGTACAAGACACATGTCTACATCAGATCTATTCTTGATCTACAGCAAACTTCAATCAGTGAAGTTATCCATAGACATTAAATAGAATAAATTTAGACTATTTACAATTTTTTGTGCTACAATTTTTAGTGTGCTCTCAGGGAAGTTACCTAGGCCAAACATTCACAACAAGACCCAGTAGTATTTTTGAACAACAATTTTGGAAAAAAAGTACATCTCCTATGCTGTCAAATATGATAAATTGGTATTTAGTAAATCATGTATAATAATGCCTTCTATCAATGTTTTTCTGCAAGAATATTTTAATAAATTTGTCCATTTACAGTGGGGATATTCTAAAAACAGCCAAATTTCAAGTGTATGAATAAAAATAACCTTAATTACATATTATAATGTGTAATTGATTAATATAATTGTAATAGAGCAACATGTGGGAAAACATGATGGTTTCTTTATAGTTTGTTATAAATTGTTATCCTTCTAATTTTTAGATGTAACTGTACTCTCTACAAATCAAAAAGGTATTATCAATGATATGGGAAAAGAAGTTATAAGTGATATGTATTTGTGTATAATAGTGAGTGATTATTTGTGAAGAATTATGTTCTGTTGGTTATGCATTGAAAGATATATGGCATTATTTAATGTAAGATAAATTTTGGAATTGGAGTGGGCCATGCCCTGTAATTTTTAAGGTGAGAATAGTCTAAAAATAGTTTTCTATGGAAAACCTAAAAGAGAATTAAAGATGGAATTATCTGTGTTCTAAGCTTCGACTTATGCTTGAAACTCGATGTATCATTAACTTTAGGTGTTAAAGTTTGCTAAATGTGTTACAATTTAGCACACTATTTTACATTAAGTACCTAACTTCATCAGATGTGTATTAAAGCACCCTAAAGTGCATAACCTTTGTTACTTTAAAGGAATCCCAAAGTTATTGCTTTAGAAATATATTTATTGTGCTTGCTGTTTGACCAATTTTTATACCTGCTTGGTTAAATAATCAACTTTTTTATTTTGAGAATTTCAACATCAGTTAAGTGTTTTAAAATATATTTGTCCCAATATAATAAATAGCATATTGATTGTTCATTGCCTTGCCATGGATTGAATTTGAGGATTGATAACATATATATTTAATGATCCTAGGTAACTCTGTGATAATGGTCCTATGTTGGGCCATTGTTGGCATATAGGTACTAGTAGGTCAGCCTGTGTCATCGGTTGCCAAGGTCAGCTTCATGTCAGGATAATAAGTTTCCAAATTCTCTGTAGATAATATCGATTCCAACTTGGCAAGCCTTAACAGCATTATTTGCAGATACTAGGCAGGTATAGACCGGAAATAACATGGAAAGCCTATTATTATAATTGTTGGTTACTAACAACTCTAAAATTTCTGTTGTTAAACAGTTCTTTTGCTTTCATTTGTTCCTTGGCAATAGAATAAGTAATTCCTTGGCCCTTAAATTATTTGAAAGTGATTCTGGCCCAACAGCATTCAACTCTAAGCAAATGGAATTGGTATGCTATCAATCTTGCAAGTTCAAGACATTCCAACATTGTTTTCACGCAGGAAAGTAATGTTAAGTTGAAATGGGCCAACTGATAATGCTAGTAGAGACATCATGGTTATTATGTGGAGGAAATTTTGATAACCTCTTATGTTTGATTAAGTGAATTACTGGGTCCTCTTATCTGAAAAAAGTTTTTTTTTAATAAATGCATGTCTACCATTTTGAATATTCTTTGTAACACATTCAATGACTTGAATTTGGCCAGTAGACATTGCGCAAATTTTAAAATGCTTCAATATCAACTCCAGGTGTTCTCTCAGTAGGCCTATGACCTCATTTGTTTTTTAATTTTCTTTTTTATTTGTGTTTCTCTTAAAACCACTGGGAAATTATAAGCTGTTCTTTCCATTGAGGGGTCAAAATAATGTATGAGAGTGAATTAATTATTTCTAACTTATCATACTATGCTTAATTCATGAGTGTATTACAAATAGGGAAACTGATTTATTGCCTTAATGGATTTTACTTGGGTGGCAGTTAGAGTGATTTTTTTGCAAAACTGTTGTATTACAACAAATAATTGTAAAATTAATGAAAAATTTCCATGGATCTGATACATTCATTCTTTTTGCAGCAATTAATGCACGCGATAGCTATGGTTCACAAGATGCAGAGATTAGCTCTTAATAATTCTAGTAGCATGGAAGTAGACGAATCTCACAAATGTACAACTATTCAGGAAGAGGCTGAGGGGGAAGAGGAAGGTATTCTTGCTGTGAAGCAGTCGACTGTTGTTATTCCTTTTGTGTCCTTAGGGTGCCCTCCCATAGAAGCTGCTCTGTACCTTGAATATTGGTCAGACTGATTTCTTCACTGGATTGCTCTGAAATAAGAGTGTAAAGTAGAAGTGACTTGAGAACTTCTTGTGCTGGAATGAGTTATCATTCTAGTATTTCAAAGTACAGAATGAGCTGATGCCAAATAGCAGCTATCAATCTAATGCTTCTCTCCTCCTTAAATGGACCCAGGAGACAGTGCATGAGAATGCCAAAATGCATGTTTGTTCTGATGCAATTGCCAACACTATTATTGTGGTGGAGAGATCATGGAGTTTTATTAGAGATTGCTCTTTAAATTAGAGAGTAATATTTAATTTCTTGATGGATTCACAGTTGCAATAAATAAAAGCACTGAAGTTTTAAGCATGATTAAATCAATTAAGCAAAAAGAAATTACACTCACATGAAATGTTTTTCCAAGATTTTGATGTCTCAGCCAAGGGAGAGGGGAGAAGTGAAGGGTGTAAAAGGTCATGGTCGAGGATACAAGTGAAGCTGAGGGTGTGGGAGGAGAGGGGTTGTAGGGAAGACCATTGTAGTGTGTTCAGGCCTGGTGAGTGAAAAGCTTGGAAAAACCAAATGAGCAGCTGCTAGGGCCTTCACTCAAAAACTCGACAGTATAGCACTGTTGCACAAAACATTTTATTGTAACATACGATCCATTTCAGCTGTTAAGAAATCATCAGGTACCTGGTAATGGCTTAACAGCTGAAACCCATTGTTCATTGCAATACATTTTTTGTGGACATTTGCTATTCTGTTGAGTGTTTGAGTATGATATACTTCTGGTGGACCCCTCCATACCTCTACCACAGTGCTGTCTGTCCCCTGACTGCAAGTGTTGGGCAGGGGAATTGAGGGTAGAGGCACATTGGATCCAAAGGGGTCTTAAGTTCCAGGGAGTGCTCCAGAAGGCCCCCTTCCACCCCTCCAATTTGCATGGTATCCGTCCACTACATATCCCAGACACCTTCACTAGGGTCTTCAGTTGATGAGGGTAAGTTGATGGGGTGAGTGTGGCCACTCTGAAACACTCTTCATATTTAGAATTGTGTGAAGTGGCAACAGGGAGGGAAGGAGGTTGAGAGGAAGCATCACTACAGGAGTAGTGGTGACCTTCCACGCGGATGCTAACTGGGGGTTATAGGTATGGGCCGATATAGCAACTAGGGCAGCATGGGCCGAGAAGAAAGGTGGGTGGTATTATTGGTGGTGCAGGAGAGGGAGGGGAGGGAAAAGGAAATTACTTGTTTGGGAATCGGGGATGGGACAAGTTTTGCATCTGGCAAGGTTGCTGGGGGAAGTGGATGACTTGGACGGGGAGTGAGATTTGCACAAGGGATTTGAAATTCCAGGGAGGTTAGTGGGTAGCTCTTAAGGTGAGAGATGTTGGCATCTGGGGAAACTGTTGTTGCTGGTAAGGTTGTCCAAGATGATAGGAAAAGGTCTTTGAGGGTGTGTATGAGGGACTGAATGACAGGAAGTGAGATATTCAGAGAGAGAGGTTATTTTTACTGTTTCAGGGAAGGATTTTGAAGTAATAGGATTTGTTAAGGATTTTTTTTCAAAGGGGATCTGGGTACCCTCTTCAGTTGAGTGACTGGTGTAGGTTGGATAGGACTATATTAAAGAAGTCTGAGTTATTGCAAATGCATTGGCCTGAGATGGAAAGAGGTAAGAGGGATGGACCTTTCTTTTGTCGCTTGAGAAAGGTTGCAGGGTAACTGAAATATCAGAAAAGTATTTCATATGGGTGTAATTCTTTTTTTTTGATTTATTTATTCAGGCCTTTGACTTCAGTGTTTTCTTATATGTATGTGTATTTATATACATACACACACACACCTATACGCACACACACTGACGATAGGATAAGGAAATGGGCAGATAACACACTTATATTGACTGACATTGATGAGAACAAGGTAGGTGGTGAAGAAGGAATCAAGCCAGGCCATAACAGAAAAAAGTTTGATTCAGAAGGTATTTGAAGCATGGAAATAAGAGTACCGAAAGAAGTAACTGGGCTCAGTTTCAGTTGCTCTCCTGTATTTGTGATCAGTTACAAATAAAAATGACATCTTTTGGAAAGGAACCACTTGCAGTTACAGGTATATTACAGTTCCTTTACAAAAAATGTAGAAAGCAGCATAGGAGGTCAATGGGTGTATTGCATGGTGTTTTTTTACATCAAGTTAATATTTGATTAGTTTACCACACTGTATTTGATACAAATTTTTATGCAAATTACCAACAATTTCCTACTCAGACAATACTATCACTGTAGTAGGTGCACTTGTGATGGCTCTAATGAATAAATTGGCCGCATTTTCAGAGGTTGTTCTCCATATCTAAATGATCTATACAATCTATACACAAAAATCTATACACTGAACCTGATTACTTACTAGGTTGTTCTGTATTGCAGTGAATTTAATGGATCATGTGTTGGCCACTGACGTTACAGTTTAACTGATAAATTAAACTACATGCACAGATTCGATAAGAGTTAGTACCCTCATGAACACTTGAGAACTGAGCTCCAATAGGATCCAATTTCCTTATCCCTCTCATAGGTTAGGATAAGGAAAATGGGCTGGTAACACACAAAATGATGAAAACAAAGTAGGTGGTGAAAATATAATGTAGCTGTTTAACAACAGAAAAAGTTTGACTCTGCCGGGATTTGAACCATGGACCTCCAACTTTCTTGGCCAGCATGCTAATCATGCATGCAGGTTCCAGTTGGGCAGGAGAGGAAAGTGTCATCCATTTGTCAGGACCATCTGCCCAAGGAAGGCTGATGAAGATTATGTTTGGCTGGATGCAACTTGCCAGGCTGATGTAACTGGTAGCACATAAGCCAGGCAAGTTGAAAGTCAGTGGTTTGAGTCCCCGTTCAGACAAACTTTTTCCCATTGATATCTGACTTCGTTCCATCTTCTGCACTAATAGTGTGTTCATCCTCTTATGTGCTCCCTATTTATTCCCATTTCATATCCTGTGTATGATGTTTTAGCCTCGGGAAGATTTTCAAAGTGAATAGTTACATATGGCCTACTCAGCCCACTTCTTCTTTGGCTATTCATGCCTTTAAAACACAATGTTCATTTCTTTCATATCTATGATTGCTGTTTCTCTATGATTTCCTCCTTTTGTCCATCTCTTCCCTTCTCTTGGTGAGAGAAAATTTGCCATCATACACTATCCCTTAGTTGGGCATATGATGATATAAGCCCCCACCTGACACATGGAGATTATGATTGGCTGGATGCTGTGTGCCACATCAGCCTGGCAAGTTGAAGGTCTGTGGTTTGAGTCCCATTGCAGTCAAACTTCATGACCTGGCTTCATTCCATCTTCTTCACCAACATTGTGTTCATCCTTTTATGTATTCCCTATTCTATTTCTCAAAGAAATATCCATTTTATCTTCATCATTCTTCAGTAGCACCACATTTCAAATGCTTCCAGCCTGGACTTCTCTGCTGCTGTTGTTGTCCATGCTTTGCTGCCATATAGTAAAATGCTCCAGATGTATGTTCTTATGAAATGTTTCCTCACTTCCGCGCTTGTATTTGCAGCTGTAAGCATAATCTTCTTTTGGTAAAATGCCCCTTTCACTTGGGCAATAACACTGGCAATTTCTCTTTTACTTCATCAATCGCAGGTTACTCGGCTTCCCAGGTAACAGAACTCTTCCACCTCCTCAATTTTTTGTTTTCCTAGTTTAACATTGGTCCTGGATTCCTTTCTCCTGCTGCATACCAATGCCTTAGTTTTCTTTTTATTGATCTTCAGATGATATCTGGTCATATACATATATATACATATACACACACACACAAGGTGCTTTAGTTGTCTTTCGGGTTGGGTGTGAAGTAGGCAGTGGCTGTTAAATCATTTTATCAAGATAGTGTAAAGGATAATCAGGGTGGAGCAGGGAGGTGCATAGCTGGGACAGGAAATGAGAACGTGTGTCAGAAGAGTTACAAATTTGGTGGCCACGGATGGAGAGAGAGTAGGGTATAGACCTTTTAATGTGAGGAGGGGGACAACTATTAAAATGTAGGTATTGTTGTTTATTTGTAGGTTTTGTGTGGACAGATGTGGTGATTTTCTGTCGGATATATTAATAATGACTTCTAAAAAGGTTATGGAGGAATCAGAAATGGTGTGAGTCAAGCCACCTTTATCCTCACTACTACCTATTTCCCCGGGATCCACCAATTGGAGTTAATCTCTCTGAACTCTACCTCATTCTTGGTAATGTCAAATTACCTGCTAAAAGCCTTTTATCCAAACCCCCCTCCATAGCATACCGTAGACCAACCACCCTAAAGATGCTTTTCAATCGGACACGCACAAATGAACCCCCTTCTCCTTCACCCTTATCCCCTGGCATTTACCCTTGTAATTGCCCTCGTTGTAAATCTTGTCCGCTCCTCACTAATGATTCCCAATTCTCCAGCCCCAACACACCTTTCACGTACCCTATTCGCTTCCATACCACTTGCACCTCTAATAACATAATTTATGAACTCACCTGTACACATTGTTCCACTTTTTACATAGGTTTTTCTATGTATCCCTTCTCCATTCGCATTAATAATCACGGTTGCACCACCTGTTACCTGAATTTGAATCTCCCGGTGCCCATTCATGCTTTCACCCACAACTGTAAGTTTGACAGTTGCTACCACATTAAAATAATTGCCTCCATTCCGCCTACCTCACCTGAAATCAATCTTCAGACTCTTTAGCTCTACACATCCATTTGCTACGTTGTGAATGCCCTCCCGGACTCAACCTAAACCTCTAACCTTTCCGCATTACAACATAGCCCTAATATTCCCCCTCCCCTTCACCTGATTTTTCCCAACAGCCGCACTGCGTTCTAATCTTCTGAGGAAAGAGGTGTGCATGCCTCTGAAAATTTAAATCAAGAGTATTTTCTATTGTGTATTTTCTTTTTGTGTCGCCACATCTGTCTACCCTGTGATTTTTTACATGTGTACACACACACACACTAATACAATACTTATCCCATATTTGCGTTTATTAATTGAAAAGGATTTCATTTTGCTAATAGCTCAAAACAAATTCACTTGAATAAGCAAATGTTTGTGCTTCTTCTATGGGTGTGTAGCAAGATAGATTACCTCTGTTGCCAATGTAGCTGCTTGCAAATGAAGCGTTTTTGCTCATCTGATAGTTTGTTTTTATATTTTTTGTATCTATAAATTTTTAATTTGTTTGATCTTGCACCAACATTTTCACACCAAGTATGTTGTTTCACACATGCCAGGGAAATTTATCTGAGTATAGTTGATGGTTTCAGGCATTACCTCATGGAATTAGCTTTCATGCATAATGAATGAGAGAATAAACTTTGAAATTCTACAATTATTTGTCTCACACTACTACGACAATGGCTTCGATGATTAACGTCATCATCAGGTACAATTACAGAAATGTTGTCACTCATATAATGTTGAGATGGCAGGGGGGGGGGGGGGGGGAAGGTGGAAAAGAAGGTGGTTGGTTGGGTGGGGGAGGGGGAAGGAGATAGGGGGGGGGGATGGTGGGGGCGGTGGAAGTAGAGCCTTCAGTGCGAGGCTCTACTTCCACCGTGGGTGGTGGGAAAGGATTCAGCGGTTGAAGATAGTGGAACACACAGGGAATGGAGGTGAGGGGCTAATGGAATATGAATGAATGAATGAATGTTTATTAATTTTCCCAGGGCTGTGCCCCATAAGGACAAAAGACAATGTACATAGTTATACGAGCAACAAAAATTAATAAATCAGACAATCCATACAATATACAAGCTGTGACAAATTAAATATAAATTAAAACAATTGGCATGTAAAAAGGACAAATGTGACATCGTTAGGACATCCTATAACAAATTACATATACATACATTTCTTGAATTTCAGAATAGGAATATGACATTTAGTGATCAAAGAGTAACATTTCGTAATATTTCATCTTAAAGCTAGCAACGGAAGAACAGTTTTTTATGCTTTTGGGCAAGGTGTTCCAGAGATGACACGCAGTAACTATAAATGAATTTTGGAACTTCGTAGAGCGATGACCAGGAAAATATAGAAACTCAGGATCACATCTGGTACACATCTCTCTAGTGGAAGGTTTGGCAGCAAACATCTCGAAAAGATATTTAGGAGATTTTTCTTTGAACAGGGAGTACAAGAAGCACCCGAGGAAGTATTTCCTTCGGGTCATTGAGCCATCGAAGTTCATTGTAATAGGGGGTCAAGTGGACATCTCTGCGAAGATTAAAAGTAAACCTGATACATGAATTTGGAGCCCGGTGTAGTGTGGTGTTATCTTCTTCATTCAGGTCATTGTAAACAAGACAACAGTAATCAATAGTGGGGAAAACTAACGATGAAATAAGCATTTTCCTAGTGTGTTGAGGAAGAAATTTTGAGTGCACTTTGAGCTGGTGTAAGGTTGTGTTGATTTTGCGAGAAATATTGTTAACATGATTGTTCCAAGACAGACTTGAGCTCATGGTGATACCTAGATTTCGAACAGAGTTTGAATAGGGAATAAGGGTGCCATTGACACAGATTTGAGGTACATTTTCATAGGATTTGTCATCTTAGGACTACCAATAATTATTGCTTTGGTCTTACTTGAGTTTAGAACAAAGTTGTTTTGCTGGGACCATGCAGAAATAACTTTAATATCGTCGTTCATTTTTTGATTGAGTCATCAATTTCGTTGGGGAAACAATGACGATATATTTGCAGGTCGTCTGCGTAAAGCATGTACTTCGTGTGCTCTAAGTGGCGTGGAAGGTCATTAGAGAGAGATTGAGGAGGGGGGAGCAGGAGGCATACTACAGGTCGTTTACAATGTTACAATCAGCGTGCACACATTTTAGAATTTCCACTTGCTCTAGGGCATCTAGCCAGGGGCCTTTCCTTTCAAAATGTAGTTTCTTTCTTTCCAAGTCCGGGGAAAAATCACTTTCATGACCGTTGTCCAAAAGATGCTTGGCAAAGTTACAGTTAAAATTTTGGTGTTTGAAACATGCAATGTGCTCTTCCACCCTTCTCTCCTGGAACTTCCTTCCCATTTGGCCAATATAAAGCTGAGCACTCACACTTAAGTTGGTACACACCACTCCTTTCCAACTTCAGAATGAAGTCTTTGGATTTGGAAAATAGATATTTTAGGTTACAGTCATTGTAAAAGGTGGGTCTGGTGCTAAGTTTGGAGAAAACCTTGGTTGTTTGGAGGGACAAGTTACCCAAGTAAAGAAATGTCCTCCACTTATCAACACTGTCACACTGGGATGGGGTTCTATAAATGCTTTGAACAGCAATCTTTTCCACTTTTTTTCAGTATAATATATGGATGAGCTGTGCTTGGTATCCAATACTTAATGCTATTTGTATGTTAATTTTGAACTCTCTTTGAAAATTATCTTTGTAAATGGGGATATTTAGCAGGCGGTGGAGCATGGAGTGGAACACTGACAGTTTTTGTGCAAAATGATGCCTGGATTTAGCATGAATTACTAGGTTGGTGTATGTGCTTTTCTGAAAATGGAAAATACAGATTTATCTAATCACTTAGAAACTGTCAAATCCTGAAAATTAAGTAATCCATTGTTTTCATTTTCCATCATAAATTTTATGGGATTATCCAAAGAATTTAAGAGGTGCAGGAAAGTGTCAAGCTGCCTCATGGATCCTGACCACACACACAAAATATCGTCCACATAGTGATACCAGGCACAAATATTTTTCACCAAAGGGTTCACACCAACCTCAACATTATATGAGTGACAACATTTCTGTAATTTGCACCTGATGATGGCATTAATCGTCGAAACCATGGTCATAGTAGTGTGAGATAAATAATTGTAGAATTTCTAAGTTTATTCTCTCATTCATTATGCACAAATTTATATGATACCGTATTATCAAATTTATTATATTTTTCATTTTCATTGAATCCAAGTGAGCATTAAATTCTCATTGTGTTTTCTCCTAAAGCTAATGGACCTGAATGAATATCAGTGCACTATAATTTATTTCAGTTGCTCCCTGCAGCTGTAGAGCATCCTCCGACACTTTCTGTGTATCAATTGTGTCATTTATTAGCACTCCAATAAAGCAGCTTACAAGCTTAATGTATACTTATCTGTAAAAACTGCATTATTGTATGAACTAGTGTTAATGAGGGCCATGTTTGGTTAGTATTTTGACCCATACTTCATGAAGTTGTTTTGCTTTCTTAGTATAAAATGGACTGGTGGAAAAGTTTGGCTGGTGTTCCAATATTATTCACCAATGATATTGCACATTACATTTGAAAATGAGGGGATTTTTGAATGTGAACTCAACTTGCACCCTTGTGTGCTTTTTCATCTAGCCCTTCTTTTCACACAGCTTCCGTGGCAATTTTTGTGCATTTATTTATCATTATATTGGAACTGCTTAAGGCACTTTGTACTTGCTTTTAAATTTCATATATATGTATGTTTAGTCAAATGAAACATTAGTTATTAGTAATTTATTAATCAAGAACTTCAACTTTATTACACTGTTTGATCGAAATTTATTCCCAGATCTGAAATTAGTTTTAATTTTCTTCATGGTTTGAGTGGAAAGAAATCAAGGTTATCCTTGAGTTTGCTGGGACATGTAGTAGAATTGAATGAGCACAATGTGGGATTTTATGGGACGTGATTGTATGTTGAGGTTACATTTTAAGATTTCATAAAAAGAAACTGAATTTTTTTCTGAAGGGGTAACAAATATAATATTTTAGTCTTAAACTCTGTATTATATTTGGTAGCGCTTTCTGATTTTTGACAAGTCTTTTTAAAATGTTACCATCAATTATATAAATTATTCATAGTTTTCATTTGGAAAAGTTCTTAGTCACCCACCATGTAATGCCTTGTTTCCATTACCAGTTTCTTCTAATTACCATGAATAAAAATGCATCATTTCTGCCATCATTTTAATGCATAATGTGTGTATGTATTAGCAGAAATTGGATATTATTTTTCCCTTCAGGAATTCAGTGTAGTGAAAATAAATGCAAGTTCTTGTATTACAGCACACATTCATTTTATGAAATCCATGGTTATCACTGAAAATAAAAATAGTTGAGGAAACCCATTGAATGATAGTAATAGTCTTTGTGTTGTTCATTCATTGTTCTTATTCATCCCATGTTGGCATTTTTATTGGTTTTCAGAAAGAAATATAGTGAGTACCTATTTCAGCATTGTTCAAGCTAAATTGTAGCATAATCCGAGAAGAAATAACAAAAGTCTTTGTTGATTATGCTCGCCCAGGACAAAAACTTTTTACAATCTTGGGTAAGACAGGATGAGGACAATAGAATGAAAAACAAGAACTCTCAGAAATGACCAGACAAGGAGATGTATGTCACAATTGTCAGACGAAGTACAAACCAACAACTGTATGACTAGTATTTTCCCTCAGGAATCTCTAACAGTTTGGTACAAAAGTGAGTTGCCAAAATGACATGCTCTAAAAAGGACGAAGTCTCGTAACATGCATTCAGGCTGAGTGAGTTGCTCGACGTCTATTGCACGACTCGAACAGGGGGCGTGAGAGGGGAGGGTGTGTCAGGAGGGGGTTTATTTGCAGGGTCAACATGGAGATGGGGTGAATATGGAATTGGACGATAGGCAGCTTTTGAGCAGAGGGAAAATTGGCATGGGTACACAGGGCGAGGTGAAAGTTATTCATTGGAGTGTCAGGAACTGTTATACTGACTCTGGCTGCAGAACACCAGCTCATGGCCTGTGTGATAATGGGTGTGGTGAGGGAAAGGTGGGGCTGGAATGGTGTGCCCATAGGGCGGAGTCATTGCATTTAGGAATGGTAGGCATTGTTGGCATCATTGGTGCCCATGTCATCGTCAACTAGTCCTGAAAATCTGGAGGGTTAACAGTGAGGGCTGTCCTACCAGGGGAATTAGAAAAAAGGGGAAACTAGAAGCCATAAAATGATGAATAAATTGTGTTTACTCATTATTTGTTCAGTTGGGCAATGGGTTTTTGTCTTCAGGTATGATGAAAACATGGTATTAAAACTACTAATTATTTTTATAAGGAAGCATCAGATTTTGTGGGAATGTTGTTTCAATTATATCATTGAATTTCCTTTTTTAAGGCTGTTTGATGGTATGAACTTCCAATTCTCGCACACATCTCTATAAAATTAATTTGTCACTCTATTATTTGATCAAGGTTTCAGCATCAGAATTAGTAATAAAAGCCTGTGTGATGGTTGGCGTGATTAAATAGTAGTAATGAGAAGTATTTAGGAGTGATTTCATGAGAGCCTCTAATTTCAAGGTGTTGAATGTTTGTAGGTGTGCAATTTAGAATTTATTGGTTAGCCCTTTCAAATACATAAATAGTTCCAGGCATTTGTATGTGGCAAAGCATGATTTGTTAATTCAGTATATAGCTCCCCCTTCTCATATGTTTGTAGATTTCTTACCAACCCTATCTGTCTCACTGAAGGGATAAAAATTACATCATAGTCACCAGAATTGGTTGAAATTGTTTGGAAACGTGCAGGTAGCCCATTGCACTGCTGTTATTGTTGTTAGAAGAATCATTTTAAGATACTAGCAATAGAAACAAGGCATTAGTCTTAACCCCAATGTTGAAGTCCATTAGCATGGCCAAAGCTGAGATGAAGCACCTTTCCATGTTCTGTGTGACACTCTTTGTCTAATCTCATGGCATCTGTAGAAGGAATGATTCACCTACCAACATCAAGTTAGACTAATATAGCCTAGTTGATGTCACTGCTAACCAATTATATCAATGAGATATTCGAGGGGCATATAAGTATTCATGTCTTATTGCATATGGCCCTTCATCTAGTGCTGCTGTAAATGAATCTAAATATTAAACTACGGTCATGATAAATTATTTATTTTACCCCTGTGAAAACTTTATTTAAAGTTTCTGCATAAAATTATTTTACATGTAACTGTTGCATTGACTATTTGCCTATATATTCATTTCATTTGAATTAATTCATTTGATACCAGTGAGAACTATTCATTTCATTGAATACCAAGGGACTTAAGAGTTAGAGAATTTATATTTTCATTGCATCCATTTTCCAGCAAGCATACCATGCGACAACAGTGATACGGCAGATGCAACGGATGGCCCTGAGCAGCTCTAGAAGCCCTCTACCCACCCGGAGCAATATTGTTGGCCCTCAGCAAAGTGCTGCTCTCAATGGGTCCCCACAGAATAATTAGCTCTGCAATCAGTGATATTATTGAACATTGCTTGAATTGTTATTGTGAGTAATCCTATGTACAGTGTCTGTAACTTTCAAGGCCTTATACTTTACTTTGTCTGATCAAAAACGAAGGACTGTGAAGATCTGAACTCTCTGTGGACACTGCTTGAGATTTAATATTATAGATGTTTATTCTTTGTGTTTGGCTCTAAGTATTGGCTCTGCATATTCAGAATTTTTATTTTAACTGGGGGAGCGTACATGAAGCCCTTAAAATTGGTTGAACATAGACATACATGTCATTCATACAGTACATAATCTTTGGGAGGAACATATTGTAAATCCATTGAATCATGTTTGATTGTAAATAACTGAGCAGTTTCAAAGTTGGAGTGGTTTCTAACATATCTCTTGGAAACATGTACCTATAGTATAAAATATATGATACTCTTTTTGTGCTGCCATAAACTTATCATATCAGGCCTCCATTCTGTTGAGGGCTTTCCATGTGATTTGTTCATTTCACATGGTTATCCTAGCTAATATATAGGAAAAAAATCTTTCCATTTTAAAAAATTCTAAGTGTTGCTAATGAAATTTATTGTTCTCTTCAATTTTTCTTTCGTGTGAATTGCGATGAAATTAATACTATGCAGCAGAATCATTCTTAAGGTTTGTGGGAACAAAGTGGAGGTAGGGTTTGATTTTTCCTGGAAGTGGAGTGGTGCTAAATGAATTTCAATGATTACTTGACAATTTCTAATCAGCACATTTGTAGATTACCAGTTTGTGATGTATATAGAAAATACTCATTTAGAGGTCCTAGTACTCTCATGGAAAAGATTTTTAATAACCTCCACTTTAAATGTGATTAAATATTCTATTTTAATACATGTTTTAATCATGAGTGTTTTCAAAGTTGATTTTTTCTGCAAAGCAAGGGCAAAATGTGGGTATTGTCAGCAACGTCAATTTCATTTTAGATGAAAATATCATATTTTTAACTGTTCTGAGTAAAATTTTATTTAACAAGTTTTATCATAAAATGCAGCACCAGAAAAATGTGACATTCCATTTTGTAGATAGCAGTTCCATTGAATCAGTTTAAAGTATAATATTATTTTGGGGTATTTTAGATTTTTTAAAATTCCATTTTGTCATGCATGGTTGAAATATAAATAATAGTCATGTATATAAAATTCTTCTTCATGAAACCCATTGAATACAAGCATAAAACCAAAAAAATGATCTTGACTGAGTGCCAATCAATGAAATATTTGTTTTCACTGTGGTGAAAGAAAGTGCCAATAAACATTATAGTTAAGGGGTCTTATTAAACAATCGGTAAAAGTTAAGGCAGGGAAGCCATTACTCCATTAATTTTATCTTCCTGACATTGACACCAAAATGCTAAATGTGAGGTGTGGCTATATGCGAAGAGAGGGTGACACGCAAATAATGAGCCTTTGGTGTCAAATGAAAATGAATGCTACACTGTTACTTCATTAGTAATCAATATGGCTTTGCACATTCTTTTAATATAAACTGTATAAAATAAAAAAAGCATGGAGAATGAATGAGTCCATCCACGTTGTGTGTACAATGATGGTGCATTTGCTGTAAATTGTAGAGTAAACAAATGATTGTTTCGTACCAAAAATTTGCCATATTGTATCAGGGGTATTTAAATACTCCTTGATTATGTGCCTATAATTGTTTGCAATAATTTTGTTTCTCTCTGCTGACTTGTGTAGAAGGTGAAATTATTTTTGAAGTATCTTAGTCTTTATTCATTATGCGGTGATTTTACACAAGCTCTCATGATCAGTGTTCATACACATGTACATATAAACATTCACCTACTTACCAACTATTAATCTCATTGGTACTATAGCAGTTGTAGGTGTGATGAATTCCGAAAAAAAGGAAAAAGGTCATTAAAAAAGTGGTTTACTGATAGTTCAGTGGTGCTGCCACCTTTCTGAAGGGAGAGAAGGAAATTCCTTTGGAGCAAGGGGAGAGTTCCTTCTCTCCCTTCAGGAATTAATGGTATCACTTAAATATTGGAAAATGGTTTGTTTGTATTTTTTCTGTTTTCTGACCGTGTCCATCATGCTTGATGCTGTTATATTTTATTTATTTTATTGTGGCAGACACATACACACGTATAATTATGACTAATGCTTGCATTTGTATGCATCTGCATACATGATCATGCATTAACATCCTACACACAATTCTGCTGTTTACCTCATGGGTTTTCTCTCATTAAAGTATGCTATGACCTTGCTGTACTAAAAGCATTGCTCAGACATCTTAATCATCATCATGTTAAAAACTGGTTCAATTAGCCAAATTCAAGTAATCATGTTAACCTACCATATGCAATGTTTGTTCACTCTAAACTGCCCTTTCATGTACAGATCGATAAATTGTTACTGAAACAATGCCAAATTGTTTCCCTTGGGGCAAAAATAAATAAAGCTTGGCATTGGTAGTGCATTAACTTAACTACTCTCTTGAAGTTTTGAGATCCTGGTAACATATAAACTTTCACTTTGGCAAATGTAAGGCTATATATACCATTGCCTCAATGTGCCAGAAATTTGTTAGCCAAACCCCAATGATTCAGAATCCTTAGTAATTTGTCTTTGACTTGAAGAAATACTAAGCATGAAACAGAATTGTAACTGCATAAAATAATAGCTAGCCACTGCTTTGTGTTTGAAGTTGTACAATATTACTTGTACAATTCATTTAAATGATATTTAAATATGATTTGGATAAGTCAGACAAAGAATAAATCAAAATATGGGGATTGTAGCAATGCTATTGTGACTCTCTAAACAAATATCCTTTGAAATTTGTCTGCCATATCTGTTAAGGGGCCACATAACTTTTTGTTGTCATAGCAATTAATATTTTGTGAATGCAATTTTTCTCTCAGATATTGTTTACAGTGAAAGCATTAATAAAACATAAATGAGAACTCTCAACGATAATATTTAACAATTCCCCTTTTTTCATTTCTGGATTGAATGATTGCAGTATCATTTGTAATATTTACTATTTCATTTGCTCCTGATTTGATCTCATTTTAATGGAGGTATTAATTTTCTGTTCAAATTTTTAAGTTTATTGTTGTAAATTTGTGTGACTTATTGATGCATGTATGTCATAAGTCACAGCATGTTCTGGCAAGTCCGCTTCTTTTTGGCATAGGATTGCTTCTCATCAGCTTTGTAAGTATTGATATTGGTATCAATGAAATGCAAGCACAGGTATGAATATTGTTGAAGTGTAGTGCTTGGGAAATGGAAATTTTGATTTCTCGTTGGTGGGCTCCAAAAGTTGCTGTAAAATATTTATTACATTTTGTACATTACATTACATATGGTATTTAATTAGATGAATTGAATTTTGTGTGATGGTTTTGGTGAATTTCATTATGCACCTTATTATTGCAGAACATTTCAGTTAAATGAGGACAGGTACGATAATGAATAATGGTTCAAATGAGGATCAAGTTGCTATGCGGAAAAAATAAATTAGATAATATACCTACCCTTATTATAAAGCAGCAATTTTTTTCCTATTAGACATGCAATGGGTATCCAAAATGATCAAGTTAATTGTCCATCAGCAAAGAGTAGTAATTGTATTTGTCTGAGGTTGCTCTCAACATATTTTGCTCAATTTTTAGGGTGTCCCTTAATCAGAAATTTTCCATTGCGCATGATAATCATTATCTTAATCAATTTATAATTTTTCAACTGCTGAAAGGGTGCCTCTTTTTAATCTTTACCTTCCATTTTTGTGTTTCCATTTAGACAGTGATCTAGAAATATTAATTTATTCTGTTTTTATTAAATAAAAGCCTGCAAATTTGGTTTATTCTACTTTGTTGATTGCCACGTACTCACTCCACTTAAAGTTCACATTATCACATGATCGGATTTCTTGCACCATTTGTATTTATATGCTAACAAAACTGCTTTAAGGATCAAAGTAGACACTAGATAGATATGTAGTCGTAAAGTCTCATTGATAATTATGTAGCTACTTTTTCAATAATAGTTCTTGTTCTTCGGTTGCCACTGGAGTATTTACTTGTTTTTATATGCTAGACATAATACACATCTTTTTTTTTTGGAGAAATGGTGAACACATTTTTATCATGCAACTATATCTCTGTTTGAAGATATTATTGCTAAGGTTGTCTTCAAGTTAATCTTATCTAGAGATGAAATGATATCAGTTGTGTTTCTTAGCTCCTGCATGATTAACATTAGGTTGTGTGCTCATGCTTGCATGCTTTTTAATTGTGTGTGATGTGAGTTATGATTAACTACTTCTGCGAATGTTTTACTTCAGGCTGTATGACTATTTACTAGGATTTACTTGAGTTATTAAGACCGATGTTTCATTTCATACTTTTTCATATCCCCGAAATGAACACATATTACTTTTATTATCTTCCCTTAATGAATTTTATTTGTGGTTTAATGATCCCACTGTCCTACAAGGAGAAATGATTAGGGATTGCTGATCCCTGCTTTTTTATCAATGTATCTCAACATAGAGTGTTAGTTTTGGTGATGTGAAATCAGTCATCCTTTCCTCAAGTACAAATCTCTAGCATGTTCATGATTGTGCTGACTTGTTCCTATAAAGCCATCTCACCTATAGTTCTTTATTCTAAGTTCAATAATTTTCAATTTTCCTGTACACATGCAGAAGATGCAGTGAAGAAACTCAGAGTTAGTGGTAATGTACAATTTTAAGGGAAGTTGAGGCTGGAAGTGATGCCTTAATTACAAAATGCGTAGCTTTTTTTTTGTATCTTGCATAGCTGCTCGAGTCTTTGGATATATATGTATAATTAACACTTTCCACTCTATCCCCCTGCTTGGGATGAAAAATATTCCCTAGCACACAAAGCCTGAACTTGGCTTGTTTCTAAATTATATCGTGTCTTGTACTTTTTTCCGAAATTCACTTGTTTTCTTCATAATATATTGTCAAGAGTTCCATAACTACTTCATTGTAAGTTGTTCCTTTTGCTACCGCACTGTCATTGCTGGATGTTCACACCATGTCAGTTTCCCCAGTAGGCATGATTAATGAGTATACACGACAAGCTGAGTTGACAGTATTAATGGGAAAATCCCTTTGCTTTGCCAGCTTTAAGGGATCAGTCTTCATCTCATCACTACTAAGAAATGGCCTCTCTTCATTATTCGTTAAAGTGAGCTTTCTTGTCTCTACATATGTGCAGGAGCTATCATGCTTCCCTCTATGTGTACATGGAGAATTGTTATTCTATGTTATTGTTTTCAATTATTGGAGCAGCTAGACAGGATTGTCCCTTCCTTTTTGGCATTTGACACGAGAGCCTGCTCATTTCAAAAGAAGCAACGCAGAGAGCATGCGTTAATTATTTGGCGGTTGTTATCTGGGCCATTCAGATACCTTCACCAACTGTACCCTTTTTTACTCTTCATATTTTCTGCATTCGTTGACTATTTCAGGGGTCTTTGGTCCTCAGGTTGCAGTAACAGCTCAAGTACCTGGAAAAGGTAACATAAATGAAATGATTCTTTTTATGGTTTCCAAACTCACATATATGTTGCCACGGAAGAATTTAATGATATTTTGCATGTAGGATGAAGATCCAAAAGAAAGCCTTTCCATAGAGAAAAACTCTGTATGTGCAGTGTGGCTCTCAAAGTTATGATAGGTCGTCAAACCCAATTCTAGAAGTGGCCAACCAAACAAAGAACCCTTACTTATGCCAACGTTATAATGAAATAAAATACTTCCCATGCACATTTTAAAAATATTGTTTCCATTTATTCAGTTTTGATGATACATTTCCAGAGTATGATTGTGTTTTGCTAGTACCTGAATATTTATCTAACTTTCCTGAAAAACATTTGTTGTGATGTTTTTATCCATTGATAAATATAAATTTTATTCAGAAAATGCTGAACTCTTACACTTGTCTTGCTTCTCACTTCATTGTCATTCTTTGTTAAGGTTAATTTTAAGCTCTATTTGGAAAAATATTGTAAATAATGTCTTCCATTGTTATTATGCCATGCGAACAAGATTGTTCCATTTTAACTGATAGAAGTATTTTGGTGGGGTTCAATTCTCATACAGTGATACACTTTCTCCTCTTATTAAAATGTGTTGTTTTAGTGTTTATGTACTTGAGTGTGTAAAGGTTTCATTAATTGTGTAATTGCCTTTCTCAAGCAATACAGTTTGTAATGATGTGGATAAGGTGAGGCATATAGTGACTATAAATGCTTGAGAGGTGCTCACTTCTATGTAAGCATCATCATGTCTATTGGCTTCCATTTACATTTTCCTGCTGATGTCCATTCTCCATTTTCAAGGTTGAAGGTGATGTGTACATATGCAATCCTTGTCTCTATTCTTTGTTAATAACAAGTCTTGTTGCCCTTACCTCTTCTTGTGATTTTCATCTGGATATCTAGGATGCTGCATTTGAAAGTGTGGGTGAATGAGTATTAATGTAAGAGATAGTTACAATATGCTCAATTGCTCTCAGTTGCCTCCGGCATAACTTTGTTGAACATTTTCAAAGGATATTTGTAATAAATTGCTATTAACTCAATTATTAGTAAGACTCTTCTCCCATGACCTACACCCCTTCCAATGCATTAGAGTGCCCTAGCTAGCCACATCACCTCCCAACAGTGGCTGGCTGACAGTGAAAGTGCTTCTTATCCATTGTTGTCAGTGGCAACCTTTCCCCCACCCCCCCTCCACCTGTAAATTCCATTATAGTTTAGAATATTTTTCATTTGAGGCTGCCGTACTGAGAGGCCAATCTAGGGTCACAATTTATTTAAGGAGTGCTGGTAGGTAGGGGTCACACTGGTGGAGAACTGCCCTGGGAAGTCTGGTAAATAATACAACCCACTAGCCAGGTGTTTTCTGGCTCTAGGGCATTGGCACTACTCTCTCTCTCTCCCTTTAAGGCCTGAATTGCTAGTTTTGGATCCCTCAGGAAATGATGAGAAGTGAGTGTGGCCAAGTAGGAATAACATTTTACAAATATCATAACATTTTATGGCTAACCAGTTCTCTAATCTATGTACACATATAAATTCAATGAGATGTTCAAATATTGTCACTGAATTTATATTTATGAACATTTGATCTCCATTCAAGTGGAGAGAATTCATTCATGCCTTCAGGTATTTTACTTTCCTATCAGTATAATGTCACTTAAATATTTTCCTCCTCTAAGAAATGATAGTTCACCTACTTGCCACAAGTCAAGTGAACAATAGAAGAATATTTTACTGAAATACCATACATTCAGTTTTTGCCATAAATGCAATAGTTACTATTTCGTGTTGATACTCATGCCAATTGGAACAATATTTGATGACCTTGAAATTCGAGTTTCAACGTAGCAAAATAATCCTGAAGCATAATGCAGTGGAGGCTGAACCACCTACCAAAGCTTCCTGACTTTCTTTCAGTAAACTGAGGTGGAACAGGTCCAAAACTGAAGATGGAAGTATTAGTTTATAGTATTCACATGTGATTAGTGAGGGTGAAAGTGGTCAGCAAAAGTTACCCCTACAAGTTGAACATTTATAATCTCTTGTAGCAGGGAAGGAGGTCACCCGAAGATTCACCTGAAGGTTCTGGGTACAAACTTGAGTTAGAGTTAAGTAGGTTACAATTACTTTTTAAAAATTAGAAATTTCCAAAGAGGCCAGTGTGGGTTGATGTGTTGCTTGCTGTTTTTGTACTTTCAGTTATAATTTTAATACAAATATTTAAACCAATAGTACCTATCAGTAATTCCCTGCTAGAGAAATAGTATCAATGCAGTAGGTACTCTAGTGGCAGCTCCAGTGAATTAATAAGCCATGTTTTTTTCATATCTGAAACATAAACACTGAACTCTGTTACTTACTAGATTGTACTATATTACCATTAAATCAATACTGCTGATCTCTGACATCCTTGCATATTAACTGATAAATAAAGCTACATACAAAGATTCTGCAATTTTAAAAATAGAAAGTAACCACATGAACAATTAAAACCTTGGCTACAATGCAAAGTTTGCATCTCTCAGTCATATTTGTGGTGCTCTAGCCTTCAGTTAACTGAAAATTGGGTTCTTGATACCCAAAAAGGAACTCTCTTAATCGTAGCGGTTGGTATGGTTGGTGTTGGTAAAGATTTGTTGAGATGAAATGATGGCTATGCATGATTGCAACCAATGGAGGATGGAATGTGTATAGCATTGGCATGCTTGTAGTCTGTGGGTGACAGTGAAGCCAGTTGTGTGATTACCATGAATGGTGAAAATCACAAATTATCAAAACAACTTCCGGCTTCACCATAGATAGTGCTGGAGGCATTGGCACTCAAAGCAGAGGAGTATCTGCCAAAATTGAACTTATCATGCAAAATACAATACATGAAAGTAATGAATACTTTAAGAAAACCGTGTAGATAAGTGACAGTTTTTAAAAATTGAATGATTATGAGTTTAAAAAAACTGTTTGTTAATTACTGGTAATCCCCATCATTGGAAAAGAATTTATAAGGTGGGGGGCCTAGGTATGGCATGTTATGGGGGAGAATTCGAAAAATAGGTTTTTAGTTAATTATGCTGCTTTTGTTAATAATGGATGGAGTTTGGTTTTGGGTCAAGATTATGTAGAGTAAGATGAATAATAAGATGACTCAATATTACTTGATTCCTAGAAGACTCTTGACATGGAGGTACATTATGTGCATGGCAGTAAATAATTCGTGAACTTGTAAGATAGTTACAATGATGGAGGGAGACTAATGCCGCATTCCTCCGAATATAGTCCCCCCCATCTTCGGCCGAAGTCTTCGCGCAAAGTCTTGGGGGGACTAGATTCGAGCTAAATTAGGGATTTTTACCAGGTGCCTTAAGGCATCCAATCCACGTAAAATTCTATCCCCCGAGTTTGAAGGCAAATATCTCAAATATGGCAATTTTGATTTAAAAATAACGTATATCGAGCTAAATCTTGTTTATTGATACGTTTATTAATGTCAAAAATATATTTTGAAGTTCGTTATATGGATTAATTTTTCGACCGAGACAGCTAAGGCCGGATTTTTTTCAAGTTCCGGGAACAATTTCAACTTTGACGCCCACTTGATCATAATCAAGAAAAGCCATGCTTCTTTTTTCTTCTCATAAGATATGGAACACATATTTATCTTAGACTAAACAAAGTTTAAAATAGATTACTTTGTTAACAATTACGTTACGACAAATTTTAAAAACGTGCGGGACGGAAAATATCGCAGTCTGACAAATTCATCGATAACAAAAATACTGATGAACGTAATAGTATGAAACTTCGTATGACTATTAACAAAGCCCTTAGCTACAACAAGTGAAAATAAAAGTTTTATATCTCGATCTGAGTTACTCTCTCGATGGATCCATCCGGCACCCAAAAAAATTCGCTAAAATCCGTTCTTATAACACGCACTTCAGTAAATAAAATTTGTAAAAATACTTTAATACCCTCATTAAACGTAGATATAAACAAGCTTTAATATGATTACTTTAATTCAAAATCGCATTAGCCGTCTTGGAGATATTGGTCTTCAAACTCGCGGGTGACGGAATTTTTGCAAGGCATCATAGGGCGTTACGGATGATGTATCGCTTATGGAATAGTAAAAATTTAAGTTTTATATATTATATATAATTATATATTCCATTTTTTTATTTCCTATTTAGGATTATTAATTACGTCATTAATTGCCAAGTTCCTAGTCACAGCTTATCTATAATAAATTTGGGAATAAAATATTTTTCCTTAGATATCAAAAACTTTAATCCACAGGACAATTTAAAAATATATATAATCCTGCGCGCACGTACCTGTGTAAATTCATGTTCAAAAATGGTTAACTTGCGTTAATGGATATCGGAAATAACCCGACCCAATTCCGAGTGATCATGCATCGCGCAAACGGGGTGGATTTATGGATTTACGTCCTTTTTACGATCCCAAATTCTATCATATTTGGGCAGAAATCCATCGATTTTGAAGAGATGGTGTCACTAACTGAAAGAGGAAGAAAAGCATATGTTTTAACTGAAACAGCAGATATTCTGTATATTTTTCTCGACGTAATGCATCTCGAAATATTATTCGGCCCTCAATACAAATAATATTATTTGTATTGGGGTCTCTTATATAAGAGACGAATAAAATAATCAGAATTAAACAAATACCGTCCCAAGTGGAGAAGGTAGTACAAGTAACTAAAATTTGGTAAATGGGCCCATGAATACCTATGAATTGATTAAATGTGAAACTGCTGCCAAATATGTACAGTCGGATTCAAAAGTAATGCAACAAATCGAGCGGCGCCACTTTCGCCACTTTTCGGAATTGAGTTTCTACCTGATCTACAGTTCCCATGACCGTTCCCCATTCACATATTAATGATGAAAATGCATAGGAAATGTGAATCCCCGGAAGAATAACAAAATTTTAAATACATTTTATCGATTGGCACGATGCTTTGAAAAGAATATTTCTTCTCGCATGTTTGTGGAACAACTTATCCATAGGAAATATTACCCGAGTTGTATTCACGTATTTCGGAACGATCACGGCTGTCTTTTGACTTTCCGGCCTTCGATTGTGATAATAGTGATTGCATTAACCTTGTTCTAATTGCTGTGAAAACTCATCTGAACTGCTTTTCAGGGAGACATAAATGCACAACTTGAAGAACTGATGCAAATGAGGGATATGGAAAATGTAAAGATATATTACTGCGCTCTCATTCGCAGAGCCATGGAAGTGATGGTTAAGGCAGGTCGTTCAAGGTATTGGATCGATTCCGTCTGATGACATATTTTTTCCTCCGTGAATTACTTGTAACACTGGTTCTCTATTACGGTACTTTACGATGAGCATTCAAAAAATAATTTTTTCCTTTTTCCCTATTTTACTGATCCATAGAGATCACGAGAAAAGTATTTTTATATAAAAATGGAAAATCATTTTATGCATACACCTGCGAAAATTATCAGGAACCTTTCCTGCGCGTCGCTTCGTAAATAAATATTTTTTAAAATCGAATATATAATTCCTCGGGTAACACTCACGGTACTCTTACGTCAATAAATAATTTTCCAATTAATCAATTAACTCCTTTTTATTTTTTTGAAAACGCAGAATGAACGCAAGACGAATAACCCACCATGACAAACCAATGAAAACTGCAGTGCCAGCTTTATGTCATGACTTGGTCGATTGTTTCTCTTTTGCTATGCGCCTTACGGACAATCAGGAGAGACCAGCAGGGATAATGAAGTATTTATGAGAAAATAGGCATGAGGCAGAAAGGCAATGCTAGGTTTTTTCTATTATAATTTAACGGAATTACCGAATTCGCTCGGCTAGCGACAAATTCGAATGAATATTTTATTAAAAGAAAGAATTATAATGTGGTCAGGAATAAAAAATTATTTCTTCATTAATTTTCATAGAAAAAATATAAAACCCCTTAAAGTTCGGGTATCTTATTCATTCGAGCATTGTTTGCATTAGAGCCTTTATTATATTTGCTGGTTATCACAGATTAATCATCGTGTCCACTTGTGGTTATCGAGAAATCAGCATAATAAAACTGGACTGCCTTGCTTCTCTTAGAAGCTTCTTAATTTTGTTATTGGTTGATGTCATGTTCATCCGTATAAATGCTAATTTACCATTTTCTCCAGAACTTAAGCGAATAAAATTTCACTTCTCACAGGAAACTATGTTTCAGTGAAACAACAACGGATTGGGTAACTTGGGGGTGGGCTTGTTTCAGAAACAGCTGATATGAGTAGATCGAAGGTAAATTTTTTGCTGGATGAAAAGATACAAGGAAGGTAGCGAGAATTAAAAAAGCAGTCTAAAAAGTGAAAACCGGAGGTGCTTTAGAGCCGAAGCTTTAGAACAAAGAAGGGCGGCAATGTTGTTTGGTGGAGCTACTATCATCAAAAGGCAGCCAAGAATAATTTGTAGTAATTCAGCAATACTGCGGTGACTTGCAAATTTGCAAGGTCAAAATGACAGACCGGCGGTAAAACCCGTAGCAAACGAAAAAAACCGTGATGCTGCGCTTGAATTCGCTCGGGTATATGCAAAAATGAGTGCACCCTACTGGCATTTGGTCATTTTCAGTGATGGAAAAACCTTTAGAAATGATTAACATTGCATCCTACACATAGTATTTTGTGATATCACCGCGATTCTGTACCCTGCACTGACCCCATCATGTTTTGAAATATTGTTGGTCGCCGGGATAAACTGTCCCACACTTCTCCACGTGAGCTTCCAAAGCTTCTTATGTCCTCTCACCCTCATTTTCCCATTTTGTGACAATGAGGCCCCAGGCGTTCTCAATGGGATTGAGGTCTGGCATATTTGACGGTCACGGTAGCACCTCAATACTACGAGGCTGCCGGAAGATGCATGTCGTTTCTGCTGATGTATGGATGGGGTGGTTGTCCGGCACAAAAACTACGTCCTCTCCCTCAGGCACGACCTCGGATATACACCTATTGACCTCAATAGTTCTTCCATCGTGTTCTTAGTGTCCAGAAACCTATTAGTCGAAAGTTTCGCTAAATAATTATGTCTTTTTTGTACTTTGAATATTTTAACATTGAAAGCCCATAAGGCAAAATTTGGATTTTAGGTTGGACCCTATTTCTGGGGTCAAAAGGTCATATTTTTCACATTTTGCTTAGACTCAACAAAACTTACATCCTTTTTCTAGCCAGGTACCAAATTTCATCCATGTGGCTCGAAAGGAAGTGTCTAAAATTACAGGTCAGAAATGACACACGATCAATGGGACACTCTGTATATGAATTCTGTCCTTAAAATACCCACGTAATCCTGGGATTTCATTTTTCCCGGTGTTTTGACCAAAGGCCCTGGCCCCGCTGCTGACATTGCCCCCCAAAAGCTCAGACTTACATTGTCAGGTCTATTATTTCTTAAAATATGCTCTGCCTGGGACCTGCGAAAAATTCGGATAGAGTTTTGATAAAAGAATTGACTAGTCACAATAAATGTTGACTCCATTTCTTGATATTTTACCTGTAGTTACGAGGGCGTCAATTTTGAACTTGTCCATGTTGGTCACGTCTAAAAGTTTTTCCATCACTGAAATTAACCAAATCCCAATAGGCTTGGCTCATTACTGCGTATGCCTGAGCGAATTCAAGCCTGGATTCCGGGGTTCTTCGTTTGTCACGGGTTTTATTTTCGACCTGTTATTGTGGATACCTGCGTCATGGTGTCGCCGCCGTATTTTTGAACTGCTACAATTCATCCTTAGTTGCCTTTTGATGACAGCAGCTCCACTGGTCAACAATGGGTGATCTAAATAACTTTGTTGCACTTCATCGTCCTTTTGCTTAGTTGTGCACCTAGGCCTCCCACTTTTCTGTCTTGTTTTTAAAGCCTCATCACCCTCCCTATATCGCTTGATCCATCCATCAATAGGGCTCCCATCTACTTCTAATTCTCGGGCAATAGCGGTAACTCCCTCTTCTGCCTCCACCATCCCTATATTTTGACTGAATTTCCTTCGTTTAGCGGCATACCGGTCTGAATGAAATGGATGTCTGGCTACCGTAAGTTCTTTTCGAGTAAAAACGACAGTGCAAGATAAAGAGAGACTTTAATTTCCCCGTTTTACTCTAACCTACCATTCTGCCGATAAGTGCCACCGAGGGTCGGTGCTGCATGAACTCGACATCAATGCTCGTCTATTCCTAACCCAGGTATAACGCGGCACACGAACTCTCTGGCATTCCGATCACCATCCCGTAGACCACAGGGAGGGCTCAAGTGGTAGGGGCGATTGTCCCCCTCCTCCCCCCCACCCAACAAAACGCGGAATATTTTGTTACCTAAAACTGAAAGCCTGAATACTTTTTCCCTACGAAGTACGGTTTTAGGCATATTCATTAACTAAATAAGACTTTATTCTTCATTTTACAAGAGCCGCAGTACTGCAAAATAATTATATTTTATGAAAAAGGGTAACAAAATAAGCTCACTGAAATGCGCCTTTTTGCACGTAGTTTATCACGATTTTCCGGGAGAAGACGCCCGGACCAACTTTTTCCTGGGGTGTACTATATCCCCCAGAGCCACCGCGGCACGCAGGTGCCCAAATCTCTGGTCTGGAGCCGCCCCTGGCAGACCGGAACGTGGACGTGAAATATTTTAAGCGTCTTTATCTCTCGTACCGAAGAAGTAGGAATTATTGGCATGCACTCGTTTGTTTTTCACCGTGCTAGCACCGAAAAACACTTTCGGCAGTGAACGATATTTAAAATCATAAAATAAATCCTAGTAACAACACTGAGCTTAAATACTGACAAAACTGCGTTTACAATGCGACGTTCTATTGAAAGGCACCAAATTAGTTTTTGTGAAATAAGAGAGAAAATTCCAACGTCAAGTAGCTGTAGAAGGGAAATAATATTTTCAGTGCTCCAACTGATTGTGAGAGCAAGGGTAACCCCCACTGAATTTTCAGTTATTTTAAATAACTAACTGTTGTAATTGCAATTAAAGCATTTATCCCCAAACATAACAGTGAGGGTAAGTTATCCAGTTCAAGTGAGACGGTTATCGAACATTTTCCCAACCCTTCCACACAGTCGTAAAAGTTTGCGAGTTCGTGTGCGCCCCACGGCACGACATTTCCAAAGACAATGGCGACCTTTGTACGGACTCCCATAGTTTTCGTCAGCACAGAAGTTATTTTTCTTTCAATCTTCTTGGTGATAAAGAATAGTTGCATGTGATCATAGTGAATATACTGCTAACAAAACTCAACACAAGAAATTTTTTCCGGTCGTTTCGGTGCTGGGCTTTCCTGACTGTCCGTAAGGCGCACAGGAGTCATACCAAAAGAGAAAAAAATCGGCCTAGTCATGGTAGAAAGCCGTCTCTACAGTTGTGTTTCTTTGGTCATGGCGGGTTATTCATCTTGCGCTCATTGTATAATAAATAGTAATCTACCGGTAATGGCAGTTTTGAATAGTCCATAATCAATATTTCATTGTCTCTAACTTATCTATATATTTAATAAACAGCAGTGACTAATCCCACCCTAAGCTACATCCTTCTTCAAATCTTCAAATCTTCCCTTTCATCTTACCCAAAATGCCTATCCTTTTCCTCCTCCTTCCTCTTATACCAAGCATACTTCCTTCTGTACCTTCTTCTGATACCCAATGCCCCACAATATGCCCGTCATCCACACTCAATTCTTTCCTTTTTACAAATACTTCTTTTGCCAGTGATATTCTCCTTCTGATTTTCTACCAGTATCCATTTTTTATAAAAACTTCCTATGTCTGTAAAATATACCACCTGTTCCAATTTATTTCCTCCAATTCGAATATTTAATTTTTTTTCGAAAAGCTCACTAATTTCGTTTTCTAATAATTAGTCTTCATTCCAAACTACGCACACTGATCATTTAGCGCACTTACCAATCACTGTAATCCCATAGCTGACTGATTGACCAACGCTTTATAATCTGCAAATATAGCCGACTTGATCAACCCCCCCCCCCCCCCCCACTTTCAAACCTTCAACGACTTCCTCCCATGTCTCTCTTATTCTTCGCCAGCTCTCCCCATGCTTCTCTCTCGTGTGGCAGGAAGCGTGGGGCAGGAAAGGTTCCTGATAATTTTCGCAGGGGTATGCATAAAATGATTTTCCATTTTTATATAAAAATACTTTTCTCGTGATCTCTATGGATCAGTAAAATAGGGAAAAAGGAAAAAATTATTTTTTGAATGCTCATCGTAAAGTACCGTAATAGAGAACCAGTGTTACAAGTAATTCACGGAGGAAAAAATATGTCATCAGACGGAATCGATCCAATACCTTGAACGACCTGCCTTAACCATCACTTCCATGGCTCTGCGAATGAGAGCGCAGTAATATATCTTTACATTTTCCATATCCCTCATTTGCATCAGTTCTTCAAGTTGTGCATTTATGTCTCCCTGAAAAGCAGTTCAGATGAGTTTTCACAGCAATTAGAACAAGGTTAATGCAATCACTATTATCACAATCGAAGGCCGGAAAGTCAAAAGACAGCCGTGATCGTTCCGAAATACGTGAATACAACTCGGGTAATATTTCCTATGGATAAGTTGTTCCACAAACATGCGAGAAGAAATATTCTTTTCAAAGCATCGTGCCAATCGATAAAATGTATTTAAAATTTTGTTATTCTTCCGGGGATTCACATTTCCTATGCATTTTCATCATTAATATGTGAATGGGGAACGGTCATGGGAACTGTAGAACAGTTAGAAACTCAATTCCGAAAAGTGGCGAAAGTGGCTCCGCTCGATTTGTTGCATTACTTTTGAATCCGGCTGTACCTACTTTTGGGCAAGGGCAATTATGTGATTACGTACACAAACGTGGGTATAACGAAGCTTTTATTTGAAAAAAGACCACCCGTAACGTAAAGCAAAACACAATAAAGAACATAGAGATTTCGGAATTTTTGTAATTATATCATCATTCCTTTTTAAAATAATCCTTCACTGCGATCTCAGTAACCTTGATTCCTTGCAACCAACGCGAGTGATTACTACAGAGGGCGGCATTTTAAATGAAAAAACATATGGTCGCCATGATTCCCAACACATACGGCAGTGCTTAAACTTCAAAATCATGACTTATCATTTACATATCTCCCTTCTCCACTCAACCTAATTATGGAAATAGGTATAGTTTCCCTAAATACAGTAGCTCATCATCATGGGTCAACAGTCCTAGGATTGGTTTGACGCAGCCGTCAAGCCAATGCAGCTACTCTATTCTTTTATGGAGCAAGTTGTGAAGGATGTAAAAGAGAGGAGCTACGTCAATATGAAGAGGCTGACCGATAGAAGAATCGAGTAGCTGCATCGGCTTGACGGCTGCGTCAAACCAATCCTAGGATTGTTGACCCATGATGATGAGCTACTGTATTTAGGGAAACTATATTTCAATAATTAGATGGAGTGGGGAAGTGAGATATGTATATGATAAGTCGCGGTTTTGAAGTTTAAGCACTGTCGTATGTGTTAGGAATCATGGCGACCATATGTTTTTTCATTTTAAATGCCGCCATCTGTAGTAATCATTCGCGTAGACCTTTTCCATTCTTCCCGTTCACTTTTCCCTCGACGATTGTCTTCAGCAGGCCATTGTGTCTTTAGATATGGCCGATTACGTTGTCCCGTCTTCGTTTTATAGTTTTCAGCAGACTTCTATGTTCTCGCACTCTTCTTAAGACTTCTTCATTTGTCACTCGGTCGATCCATTTTATCTTCTTCGTTCTTTGGTAGCACCACATTTCAAATGCTTCCACCCTTTTCTTCTCTGCTGATGTCTTCGTCCATGCCTCACTTCCGTAAAGAAACATACTCCAGTTATACTTTCTAATGAATTGCTTCCTTACTTCTAAGCTTTTATTTACAGTTGTAAGTAGATTCTACTTTTGATAGAATGCCCTGTTTGCCTGGACTATTCTGCTGACTATTAATTTCTTGCTTCGTCCATCGCCGGTTACTCTGCTTCCCAGGTAACAGAACTCGTTCACCTCATCCAGTTTCTGTTTTCCTCGTATAACGTTGGCTTTGGCCTCTTTTTTCTTACTGATCATCAGTATCTTAGTCTTCTTCTTATTGATTTTCAGCTGATGTCTAGCCATTGTCCTTTCCATGGCTGTTCGCAAGTTTCAGATCCTTCTCTGCCATGAGAGCTATGTCATCAGCGAATCGTACCTTGCTGATTGTTACTCCGTGGATATTCACTCCAGAACACTTTTCCTTGATTTCATTGATGACTCTCTCGATGTAAACATTAAAAATTACTAGAGACAGTGCACAGCCTTGGCTCACTCCTTCCCTTATCCTTGCTTCTTCAGAGCTGGGTCCAGATTTTATCACAGCTACTTGGTTTTTATACAAACAGTGGATAGTTCTTTGGTCCTTGTACGACACTCCAATTCCTTTAAGAATTCCAAGCATTAAATTCCAATCAACGTTAACAAAAGCCTTTTCTAAATCCACAAATGCAATGTAGGTCGGTTTTTTTGTTCTCCATTCTCTTCTCTATTAGCAGGCTAAGGACCAATATTGCTTCTCTTGTACCCTTGATTTTCCTGAATCCGAATTGATCTTCATCCAGGAACTCCTCTGATTTTCTTTCCATTCTTCTGTAGATGATCCCGGTCAGTATCTTCGATGCATGTCGTCATGCTTATAGTCCTAAAATTTTCGCATTTCTCCGCTCGCTTCTTTTTGGGAATTGGTATTATGATGTTTTTCTCGAAGTCCCTAGGTATTTCTCCTGTTCTCCGAATACATGTCGCAGATGGTTTTGTAGAGATGGGTTAATGTCTTCTCTCCTGCATATTTTATTAATTCTGCTAGGATATCATCAATTCCAGAGGCCTTATTCATTCGAAAGTCCCTTACTGCTGCTGCCTCGAATTCCGATCTTAATATTGATGCTCTCATATCAACATTTTCGACTGCGCTTTCCTCTTCAATCACTTTCCTGTTGAGATTGTTTCCGTTGTATAACTTCACCGTATATTCTTTCCATCTCTTCACTTTGTCTTCAGTTTCAATCAAAAGTTCTCCATTCTTGTTTCTTATGGCATTGCATCTTGCGCTCCGTTCCTTGAAGCGGTTCCTCACTATCCTATAGGCTGCTTTTCCACCCATCCAAGTGCAAGGTTGTTCTGTACATCTTCGCATAGATTCTTCATCCACATTTCTCTAGCTTTCCTGGTTTTGCGACTTACTTCGTTCCTTATTCTTTTGTAGCAAAGTTGCCCTTCTTTAGTTTTCGCATTCTTGTGCTTTAATCTTTTTTCAATCAACACTAAGACTTCTTCCGTGATCCATGGCTTCTTCTTGGAGACTTTTCTTCTTCCAAGAACTTCTTTTGCGGCTTTCCGTAGTCCACAATTTATGTTTTGCCAACGCTATTCCACTGAATTCTCATTCAGTCCTCTCCTATATTTTTTGTTCACTGCTTTCTGAAATGCCAGCTGATGTTGAGTCTCCTTTAGTTTTTCTACTTGCCAAATGTTCTTCACGTTTTCTTCAATTTCTTGAATTTTAGATGGCATTTCATCATCACTAAATTATGGTCGATGTCTGCACCAGGGTAGCTTTTGCAGTCCTTCACCTGATTCCTGAACTTCACTAAAATGTAGTCTATTTGAAATCTTCCTCTGTCTCCTGGCGTCCTCCACGTGTATCTTCTTCGGTTGTGATATTAAAACAGTGTGTTAGTATCCACTAACTTATGTTGTGTGCAGAACTCCAGCAGTCTTTCTCCTCTTTCGTTTCAGTTTCCCAATCCATATTTTCCAGTTACTCTCCCATCTTGACCTTCGCCGACGACAGCGTTCCAGTCTCCTAAAATAAATAGGTTTTCTTATCCTCTTAACTGTTTTATTACTTCCGTAATATCTTCGTTGACGTCTTCCACTTCTCCATCTTCGTACTCCGACGTAGGCATGTAAACTTGCTCCAAAATTCAATCTGTAGGTTTAGTTTCAATTTTAACCATTATAATGCTTTCACTTTACGCAGGAAGCTCTTCACACGCAGTCCTGCACTCTTCCTGAGTATTATGCCTACTCCAGCGTTACCATTCAGTGATCCGGTGTGAATAATTCTGTAACTTCCACTCCAAAAGTCTCCTTCTTCGGTCCATCTCATTTTACTGATCCCTAGTATGTCGAGGTCCATTCTCTGCATTTCCACCTTCAGGTTTTCCAGTCTTCCGCAGCTCCGAAGTGATCGCACGTTCCACGTTCCTACCCTAAAACGTCTATCACACTTGACTGATGTACTCTCTCCGGTAGTCCCCGCCCGGAGATCCGAATGGGGGACTATTTTACCTCCGGAATATTTTACTCGAGAGGGCTCCATCACGTCTAGACAAGAAAAAAAATAGTGGAGTAGCTGCGACTCCTCGGGATAATAATGCAGTGGTTTCCACTTGCTTTCCACATCGCAGTACTACAGCCGTTAAAGTAAATGTTACCACGCCTGTAGTGAAATGAGTGTCGCTGTACCGACCACTGTGGTCTCCACCTTCACTCATGTGAAGAAGAGCTGCTGCCCTCTCCTCCGGGTGATGGCAAGCGTAATTGTTGTCAGCCTCCCGTCGCCAAGTCACGGCATCTTCACAGGTGCTGTATTATTTAGTGGCCTACCTTACCCAGGGATAGACCAATACCCTCTCGGAATGCCGTCGCATTTTTTCCACGACTGCTTAATCGACGAGTAAACTCGCTTATCTCGCACCTAACGTCTATATCTAGAGGTCGACCCACCATCCGCAACACGGTGGACGCACACGGTGGCTTTAAGCTCAGCCGCGAGGGAAAATATCCACAGGGAAAAAATAGCACGCTGCACTTAGCTGACATAGCAGTCATAGAGAGGGATTTGAAGAAGATTCTGGTAATCATGGAAAGGATGAGGACCAGATATCAGCTGAAGATCAATGAGAAGGAAACTAAGATATTGGCATGCAGCAGGTGAGAAGAGACAAAACCAACGTTAAACTAAGAAAACCAGAACTTGAAGAGGTGAAAGAGTTCTGTTATCTGGGAATCCGAGTAACCAACGATGGATAATGCAAGAAAGAAATAGTCAGTAGAGTAGCCCACGTGAAGAGGGCATTCTATCAAAAGAAGAATATACTTACAGCTGGATATACAACTGTAGAAGTAATGAAAATATTCATCTATCTTACATCTGGAGAATATTTCTTTATGGCAGTGAGGCATGGATGATGACAGAAGCAGAGAAGTCACAGATGGAAGCATTCCAAATGCGGTGCAAACGAAGAATGATGAAGATTAAATAGATTGACCAAGTGAGTAATAAGGAGATCCTCAGAAGTGTGGGAAAAGTTTTTTTGAAACCTAAAGAGAATGGGACAACTTAAAAGCCCACAAAATGAGACACGATGACCTGACGAAGACAATAATCGACGGACAAGTGTTAGGGAAGAATGGCAAAGGAAAGCCCAGAATAAGATACATAGAGAAAGTATTGTAGGATGTGAAAGAGATGAGATAAGTAAATATTAGGGCTGAGCCGATAACAAATTCCCATATAAATACTGGCCGATATTCAGTTATTGATGGCCGATATTCGGTTATTGATATATCAGTATCTGAGCATCAGAATAACTTTTTTCTAAAGCAAAACTTTCTCAACAAATATAGTAACAAAACGAACGGTTTCAGGAGTAGGTAATATTGTGAAACTTTTCCATGATGAAAAAAAATTTCTGGTCATCGTGGCGGAGTCCAAAAATTAATTAATGACAATTACCCGATGGTATTATTCTTCCATTGTGCAAGTCATGCTTTGAATCTTGTCATAAATTATTTGAATAATGTTAGTGAAGTCAGAAATACAGCGGGTACAACAAAGGAAATAGTAACATTTTTTAGAGGAAGCACTACGCGACGGCACAAGATTCTAAAAATCCCCCTTTTGTGCAAAACACGATGGTCCTCAAAATATAAGAGTATTAGAATATTTTTTGAAAACTTTCTGATGATCTTTATCTGAGCTTTAAAGGATCTCGCACAAAGTGTAACCAATCAACAAAACAGGACCACAGCTTATCAATTTGGCGTAGTAGCAACTACCCCAAACTATATAGTAACACTAGTAGTAATTGCTACGTATTCCGTGAAGCTAGAACCTGTTTGTAAACAACTTCAATAAAAGCCGTGCTTGAGCACATTAATAAGAAAGCAAATGTGTTTCAAACTCACCGGAAAGATGCTTCTACAGAATTTGCCACAATTTTTAAGAAGGCAGAAGATATTTGCAATGAGCTAGGCATTGAAATGAAGCGGTCTCGAGTTTTTGCTAGACAATTTCACAAGGCTGTTCACATGTGTGAGAATTTGGAAGATTTCTTCAGGATAATAATCTTCATAGCCTACTTAGATTCACTCATCTCGTCCTTACGAGATCGCTTCTTTCAATTACAAGAAAAGGCTTTCTCACTTACCTATGCAGCTTCACCCAAAGGAAATGAAAAAGTTAGACAAGCAATCCTTTTTACGTGACACAGAAAACATCGTAAGTGTATACGGCAATCTCTTACCGAATTTTACAGCTGAACATGGTTTGAAATGTGGAAAAATGAATCAGAAGTAGATGCCAACCAGGTTGATCATGGTGACTTGATTATACATGCCACCCCATTCTTTCCAGCTATAGTGTAATGCAATAAAGAATGGCCTGACCCTGCCAGCAACGACCTGCACGGTTGAACGTTCGTTTAGCACCCTAAGGCGGGTCAAGACTTGGACCCGAAATACAATGGGAGACAGAAGATTAAGCGGCCTTTGTATGCTCAGTGTTCACAGGAGGAGAATAGATTCAAACAAAAACTTTACTGGCCGAGTTATAGACACATTTGGTGCAGAATCAAGAAGGTTGAAGCTTTTGTTTAAACAGTAAAACAATAGTCGTTTTGTTAAAAAGAACTTTTTTTAGTTGTTCTTATTTGCAATGTTTTCCTTTTCTAAATACACTGTTCCTATTCAAATTACAAACGTAGTCGGTACAATCATTTCCCAAAATTTTTCATGATCCGGTGCAAGTGCACCCCTTCTTGCACCGCCCTCTTCCCGGCGCCCAGCGGATATTGTAATGTATATAACGATAATGCTTTTGTCAACCGCCCTGAGCTTTCACCAAGCTGTTAAATTTAAAATATTTTAGGCCATTTTGGTAAAATTTTGAAATAAGCGGAGATCGTACCCTACCTTTTTTTTCCCTGAGAAACGCTTTCATACTGTCAGAAGGTAAATAGAAAAGGTTTTAGCAGTAGTTTAGCAGTAGCAACGAACATGAGTGCAGAACTGAAATAAACAATAAAAAATGATATGCTAAATTAAGGATAGTAACCCGGCAAACACGTCGTTCTTTTTCCGTGGAATTCGATGCCCGTATGATTGCGGTAACAGTTTAGTAGTTTGCCAGTAGTATTGCCCAAGCGAAAGGGGCATTTTACCAAAAGAAGATTCTGCTTACAGCTGCAAATGCAAGCGTGGAAGTGAGGAAATATTTCATTAGAATATACATTGGAGTATTCTATTATATGACAGCGAAGCATGGGCAAGAACAGCAGCAGAGAAGTCAAGTCTGGAAGCATTTGAAATGTGGTGCTACCAAAGTATGATGAAGATAAAATGGATCGACCGAGTGACAAACGAAGAAGTTTTAAGAATAGTGGGGAAAAGAGATGTCTACTGAAAACCCTAAAAAGAAGACGGGACAACGTAATCGGCCACATCTAAAGACACGATGGCCTGATGAAGACTATCGTCGAGGGAAAAGTGAACGGGAAGAATGGAAAAGGCAGGCAGGAACAGGTTGTGAAGGATGTAAAAGAGATGAGTTACGTCAATATGAAGATGTTGGCCGATAGAAGAATCGAGTGAAGGGCAGCGTCAAACCAATCCTAGTATTTTTGACCGATGGTGATGATGATGAGTGAGTTTGTTTGCGGAAATATGGTTTTAAAAAAAGAAGAAAACAAGAGAAGATTTAAAGTGTCCAATATTTGGTCCACATATGGATATACCTTCACGGCAGCTTCCTACTGTTGAGGATGTCATCAGGTTTTACAACAGCGTTTCGCATGCCAAGATAGCTGAAGTGAACGGTAAGGAACCTTCATTACCACATATTTTAAAGGAAGTCGATGAGAAAATTATTTTAATATGGCAAGCAGCAAACCTCCCTACTGTGAGCAAAGAGATATGATATGATGAAATACTTCTGATGAATGTCCACCATGCCACGTATATGAAAATGCAAAAAGCTCATAGACCTCATAGATCAGATCCACCTTAATTGAGAGGAAAAAATTGAGCTTAAGAACGATTATAAGAAACTGTTTGATGTATGCAAAGGCTTGTGATTGCCCTCTTCAACGGAAAGTTCCTGTGTTAAATGCACGTTCCTTTCAGAACTGCGAGGAGATTGTCTAATGGCAATCGCTACAGTAGACAAGAAAACCACTGCAGTTTTAGACTGTTGTAGGCCGAGTAGTGAGCTTGAGAACCACCGTGTGGTGGCGCAGTCCAAACAAGAGATAATCAGAAAGTTACCAAGGCAGGGTGATGAAAATGAATTGAATGAGAACAATTCTGAAGATGATCAGGACCCGATAGAAGATGATTACTCTGAAAATTCTTTTCATCGCCAACCAATAATCTCACAAGGTAAAGGGCTGAAGTGCAATTCTACACGACTAATTGCACTTGCCACGAGTATGTGACAGGTTTAGAGTTTCATCAGCTACTGATGCAGCATTAGCAACGGGAGTATTAGAAGATTTTCACACTGTAAACAAGGACTCATCACAAGTAAAAGACCGCATAAAACTTAAGAGACAAAGGCTAAAAACAAGATTAATGGTAGAAAAAACACAATATGGTGAAACTGCAGCGGGGCTTTACTTAGACGGGAGAAAGGATCCGACAATACTACGATAAAAAAAAGAATGATAAGTAATACAGAAGTGCCATTCTAGAAGAACATGTGGCGATTACAATTGAGCCTGACTCGAAATACATCACTCATGTGACTCCTGTTCCCGGTTCAGCGTAGGGTATTTCTTATTCAATCATAAAATGCATCGGAGAGCATCCTACGAGTTTCTCAAATATATACGCAGTCAGTTTCGATGGCGCTGTGGTAAATACAGGAAAAAATTGTGGTGTTATTAGGATTCTAGAAAAACATTTAAATAAGCCACTAGACCACAGAATATGTCTTCTCCATTTTAATGAACCTCTTCTCCCACGCCTTATTACTTATTGGATGGAGTATCAAGAGCAGTTGCAACCGGAAAATGCCCGACGGGTTTAGCAGAACGGTCACCAGGAAAGCTTTGGCAACAGCCGCTAGAATTTTACACTTATGGTTGCCAACGGAGAATCATTCAGAAGAGCTGACGATGTTAGTCAATTATATACATAAAGTATACACCAAAATGTGGTTCACATGATTAAATCAAAACCCAATTTCATTGATCGAGCTCGACACATATTCGAGTTGGTGCGCTCTACTAGGTATTTAAGAGAAGACCTGCTGAAAGTTGTGGATCCAACTAAACAGCGTGGCACTTTCTGGTCTCATCCTGAAAATACGCTCATTTGCATGATAACTGACAGAAATAAGAGAGTGTGAGAGCAAGCAGCCAAAAAAATACTTCAAGCTCGATCGGAAAAAACCGAAAACAACACAGTGAGAAAATTTTAAGTGCCTAAATTACTATGGAAAGCAAAGACCTATCATCATTTGATATAATAGGAAAAATTACAGTGACTGAACCCCCACTTTTCTACAGTTTAACTGAGAAGGGCATAGTAAAAATGATAACCAACTTCACAGGATCGGAATTGCCAAAATTCCTAGAAGTTCCTGCCCATACGCAAAGTGTTGATAGAAATATTCGTCTTGCGAAGGATGCCTCTGCAACGGTCTATGGAAGAGAGAACAGAGACAAGTTTATAAAATAATGACAGGCAACCGGACATATGTTGCTAACAAACAACTGTTTAGGGACCAACTCATTACAATAAAGACAAGGATAAGAATATACAAAACCTTGGTCTAACCAGTGGTCACCTATTGTGCAGAGACATTGACCATGAAGCAGGGGCGGACCCAGACGTCAGGTTTGGGGGGGCGGTCACCAGCCTTGTCCTCCTTACCCCCACCATTCCAATGAAAAGACAGTCTGTCGATAAGTATTATTGAAATTATTGTTTGGGGGGGCGACGACCCCCCCTGGATCCGCCCCTGCCATGAAGAGGTTGGATGTAAATGCCCTTAGAGCAATTAGGGACGAATGTCAACGAATATATATGGACCTGTAAAGGAAAAAGATGAATGAAGAATAAGATTTAATGCAGAGCTAGATCATTTAATCAAAGGTCAGGACAGATTGCTGAAAGCTCGGAAAATGGAGTGGCTGGGTCATATAGAGAAAATGACGGAGGAAAGGATGCCCAAAAGAATATTCAGGGAGAAGGCGCACAAGAGGAAAGGGCTGACGCAGACTCAGACGGATAGATGATGTGACTGCAAATCTGCAGTGAATGAGGGGCGGAGAGAAAGAGTTAAAGAAGGCTGGAGGCAAATTGTTGAGGGCTGCAGCACTATGAAGAGAGAGGGCGTTCGATGCTTGGATATCATCTTCCTCGTTTTCCTGTCGAGATTTTGCAACTCGTTGATGTTCCTTTTGATGCAACTGAGAGCAGTGCAGAGGAAACGGTGCAGAGCAATGTTGGAACCGTGGACATGTTGTTGCCAGGAACGTTGCTCTTGCTAGACTGGTCTCAGATCCCGCTTTGTCTAAGAGCCTGCCTGGATGGCGATGAGTGTTTTTCCATCACCAACTCGTGCATCCGGCCCTCGGAACGCCCAGATATTCACAAGTCTCCTCGTCATCAATACGAAGGATGACGTAGTGACATTTTTAAGCGCTGCTACGTCTTTTTTCTCCCGTTCCCGTCTTTGGAAATATTTCCCCTATGCGGAATGTATACCCTTCGAACACAGCCAAAGGACTTGCCCGAGGCGGGCTGACAGCAGGTACGCCAACAATGCTGACGGTTCCAATATGCAGGATTTGGGGCCGCGTCGGTGGGTCGCGCCGATTCCTCTCCAGGTCCACTATCGCTTATTAGACCCTGGAGGACGAAGAATACCAAAATCTGGGGTCACTCAGACCAAGGTACAAAGACCCTGTATTCTGCGGCCGGAGTCAGAAGAGTTCTCGATACACCCATTAAAAAACTTCCACCACATCTATGTCATTATCCCACTATTTCCTCTCCTCCAACGCTATCAACCACCAGTAACATTCAGTCACACAACTCCTACCCTCGACCTTGCCGGAAAAAAATTTATCCTGAAATGATTCATCGTCTCTAACAGTCTCTGTTCGAGTCGAGACGGCAAGCAGTAACGTTACATTGGGAACCGTTAGCTTGAAGTGAAGATTTTAAAGAGTTTTACTCTCATTCCTATAAAACCTTTGTCATTGATTCGGAGGGTAAAGTAGCAAGACGGTCGCTTGGTCCTTGAGCTGTTGGTTTGAAATGTGGATGGTATTTTTGAAATTCATAGCTTCTTCAACTATTGATGAATTTTACATGTTTTTTGTAGAAATTTCTCATTTTGCCTCACCTAAGCTTGAAAAAATGTTTTGTCCTAGACAGGCAAGTCAGAGAGTCGCACCGCGTCCTTGTTTCCCAAATCTTTTCATTCGCCAAATGGATGATCGCTCACTCGTCCAATCCGAACTCCATCCTACTAACTCTATTTTCGTTCGGTTCCCAACGCCAGGCGTAAGTCTTTCACGCATTAAGCCCTTAAATCTCTCAGCTTGATGGACTCAGGCGTGACTTCGTGGAAGGACAGCATCATCACTCTCAAGAATGAATTTTGTAACTTTCACAATCTTTAGTCTATAGAGGTACAATTAGTTTTGCCTTAGCGGCATCATCAGGTACATATGCTGATGTACCTGATGTGAAGATGTACGTGATGTGCTGATGTATTTGATGATGCCGTTAAGGCGAACTGGAATGTGGAAGTTACAAAGTTAATTCTCGATAGTGATGACCGTAAATCCACGCCTTCACCTGAGGCACAATGGGAGAAGGGCGATACGAAGCAGGAGGGGGCTAAGGCCATCGCCGCCAAATCTGTGAAGACAGTCTTCTTTCAAGATGGAATGAATGTTGCCATTATTTTTATGTTGCAACTATCCGACCATGTTTTCATGTTTGTGTGTCACTATCATTGATGATGACACATATGGTCGAGAGGAGCGATATAATTTTTATATTTCACGCAATTCATTTGCATATTTTTTCTCCTCTTTATCACTGTTGCTACTTTTCCGTTTTTCCATGCAGAGACTTATTAATTGATTCGGTTTACTCGTCCTCAGCTCCGACAGGCACCCACCGCGTCGGAGGATCGCTTCATTGCTCGAGAGCGTCCTCATCACCGTCTTAACAATTCCGCGTCGTCAAACTAGCCTCAATATTTTTTTCCTGTTTCTTAATGAAAGTGACGTGGATTTACATGGTATATGCTAAAAAGGCTTACCTCAAAAGGCATTCCTCCTCGATGTAATGCGGTGATTTCAATCCTTTGTCTGATTTAATAAAATATTTAGATTATTTATTGAAATCTATGTAATATATACAGCCGTACTCAATGGTGATGATGTTAATTTAAATAATTTATACGTTTATGCAATATGAATATTTTGGACATTGTAATGTAGAAATGAAATGGATCAAGAGTCACTTCATTCTGAAGGAAACTCAAGAAATATAACGAGATGCCACTTAAATGAGCTTCTTTTGAAGGACATCACAGAATACTGTTTGAAATATTTGGCTTTTTCAATAGCTGTTATTGCATCTGCTACCGATATAATTCCATTAGGTACATGCATTTCCTCTCATGACAATAGGATGCATCACATGCAGCCACAGGTGTCAACAGCCATATTCGGCAGTATCTTTTGAGTAACAGTTTGCTTGTTGTCCATATAAATCAATTGTATTGGAGACAGATGGGTTGCAGTGCAGCAAGGTACAAGTTCTGGCTTCTTGCTGCTCCCTTGATTATTCAGCAACCTCTGAAATGGAAAATGGATTGAATTGAAACTTTGGAAAAAGGAGGACCGTAATATCCATTTGCCATGCCCTATATTACAAACAAAGATGGCTTTGATTCTTTAAGTCAGGATATTACCTTCTTTTTCGATCCATGACAACCGCACGGAATACTAAAATAGATTCCATATGAAATGAGTGATTTACGAAAGAATTAAGATTTTACCCTCCAATTAAACCTACGGCACATTCCTCGATGCCTGTAACCACTAAATTTCCCGGAGGACATCGGACGGAGTTCAAAGGACACGTAGAAATGTCATTCTCATTTGGACATCCGTGGGTACGGAAGTCGTAAGGCCTCCTCGAAAACACAACCTCCAATAATAACTTCAGCCAGCGAATACTGATTCTCTCTTTCCGATTACATTAATATCTATAAAGCACTGCGTAGGTGCATATTATCGGTGAATTAGGTGTTCTTTGCCAGACCTTATCAAAGGCCTGCCTTATGTCAGGGAACTCGACGGAGGTGGGAAGTATGGAATTAAATCCGGACGTAATGATTTCTGTCAGTCTATTAATCTGGTGTGGTTCAGTGTATTTTTTTCAAGGTGGAGAAGGAGTTAGTAAGGGAAACGCAAAAGGTAATTTTCGATGTCGGAATGGATTTGCGAGGTTTAGGGAGCATGATCATGATGGAGGTTTTCCAAATGTCAGGCAAATATGAAGAGGAAAGGCAGGTATTGAATGTGTTAAAGAGGTAGGATCTGAGTTGGAGGGGAAAACGTTTAATGGATTTGAAAGATATGCGGTCGGAGCCAGAGGAGTATTTCTTGGGGAGGATGGCGATGCTTGACTCGAGTTCAGAAAAGGAGAGGTTCAGGAGAAGGTGAAGGGATTGACAAGTGGAGATGATTTGGGCAGTATCAGGATCTTTGGCATCGCCTACTGGCTGCCGGACGAACGCTGAGCTCATTCTATTAGTGAAGGCTACACTGCGCTCACGCCTGTGTTTAATGTTTATTGTTGATAATGAGTGGGTATGTAGTTTTGACTGTTTCTTAAAGTGCGGGAAAGTTTCCAAAGAGGATTGTCTGTGGATAAAAGAGCAGGTAATTTATTTCCAAGGGTCATTTCTGAAATTTTGTGCTTTAGGAGTTTTCTGATGCCATTGTATTTTGTTTTATATGTATTTTTCCTGGTGTTTTAGAAAATTGCGCGTGTAAGTGTCGATGCGTTAAAATCATCGATGTTATTTTGGGGCCCGGAGGCCCTAGGTTGGCTCTGTCTGGCTGAGAGGGCCGACGTATTGTGAGTTGGGTTGGAAAACTCTCTCCCAGGTGTTGCCGATCATGTTTCCGTCCTCCGGAGCATCGACTTTCATTACAAATTAATGTTTATGTCTTAATTAATGAGTTTGTGTAGGTGGTCGCCCGTTCGCCGGCAGCATGTGAAAATTGCCTTCACGTTGTGTCTGGTCAGGACTCGCGATTCTCTGTCGTAACAGTATCGTATGGTATGGCAACATATGCTCCAGGTTTTTCGGTACAGGGACGGGTAAGGGGACGATTCCTTAATCGCTTATTTGGTACAATCACGACCCTTTTCCTTAACCTGGATTTCCTGCCTTGGTACTTTGCCAATTTTTTTCAAACAGCTTGGTATTTTTTGAAGTAGCCCGCTTGGACTTCGATTTTGCCTTGCTATTGGGACCTGACAGCCAGATATTTCGACAACTTTGCCTACCTGAGCTCTAAATACGGAAGCACACGACACCTGTTGCATCTAGCTGCACATCAAGGCCCAGCCTGATCTTGATATGCAGAGGCTGACCGTAAGGGAGGTATTACGAACTACTCTCATGCATGCTCGCATGTGGCAAGACGCCGCCGGCAGAATTACACTGCCCGAAGCGATTATGAGCCAGCCAGGGACGGTAGACATGACTTGGGGTCGGATATTATCACGGACAGAGACATTGCTATTAAATCTCCGTCCTGACGTATTTTCAACATGGCAGCAGATTGTTTACATTGTTTGGCATGTAAATTCTTAGTTGGCTGAGGTGCCGTAAAAACAGGTTTTTTCCGCCAATGAGAGAAGCTGTAAATCGAGTACGTCATCAACTTTTCTGTCAACTATTAAGAAACAGAAAAATCGACGCTCGCTGCAGCGAATTACATCTCGGGAACTCCTGACGTTTGATTAGGAAATCTTCTTCATTGAAGAATAATGAATGATGAGTGGTTTCCAGCTCAGGATTTAAATGGCGCCGATAGGCTTGATTGTCTCACATCTGAAAGGAATTCCAAGTACTCGGGGAAAAAGTTTCCTGAGAAATGTGCGAAACAATTCATAAGAAAAGTCTAAGAAATGGGACATTTTTCTTGCAAATTTATCACAGAAACTCTTGCAAACTCAGTAAGAAATCCCTAAGAAATTCACGAAACGATCCAAGTTAAACTGAGAAACCCTTGGGAAACCAATGAGAAAATCCAGGTCAAACTCTAAAATACCTAAGAAATTCATGAGAATTTAGCAGTTTATTAACGTTTTTAAATCATGCCAAAATATTTTTACGTGGTTACCAGGTTAGATGATTCTTAATACTTATTTGTCAACCCCAAAGCGAGTCACTTCCACCTATCTATCTTGCTTCATGATACTGCGATATATTTCTAACTGTACGAGTTACCAACTTTTACTTCTTATATCTACCAGCGTGTAATGAGACATTTCATATACTGCTTTTCACTTGGACCAATGCAATAGTGAGAACTAATTTAAAAGACAAGTACTACGGTGATTATTTTCCTTATAGCGTCCCCCGAATATTAATTTTACGGATAAAAATAAACATTGCCGATATGAATGTACGTAATTGATATTTTTTCAATGCTAGGTGATATAAATGTAACTTTTCTTGATTAAGTTGCTGTTGCTGAGAACCTATGGACGATTTTTCTGGATCGTTATCGAGGAATACGTTCCTTCTACACGGGAATGCAAACAATTATTGAGAATGCTTTATTTAAAAACATATGTGAATACCGCAACAAATTTCATACCTTATGGCTTGTATAATTATAGGCATCATTGTAAATAGAGATTTCTACCCCAACTGGGGTACATACAACTTATAAACGGAGCTTAACGTACAAAGATTATATGTACTTTGATCCTCTGATCACCTTTGCAAGTTTTTCACTCTGAATTTGAAATTTTACCCATGAAATTTAAACCATCATTGCCGCTGGTATGAATATAATAAAAACCCTGGCTGACTTGCATGCATTTCTTTATCCTGCATTCCTCTCTCCATCTATTAATGATTCCCCCAATTCCTTCTCCTCAAAAGCTGCTATCAAAGTTTAAATTTATGCTCTAAAATTGCACGTGGAGGCTGCCACGTTCGTTAACTATTCTAACAAAGTATTTCCTCCCCAGAAAATTACATCCACCCTCGAAGCATTCTATTAATCATAGGAATCAATTATATAGGAACTTCTCATTTAATTTATTATCTCATAGCTTGAAAACACCATTGACATCATAGTTACAATGCCAATTTCATTGATACGGTTAATGTTTCTCAAACAGAAGTTATGTCATGGACGGCACCACAGATGCTCCTTTTCACTTATAATACAGTGAATGTCACTGGAACTTTACAATGTCATCTGGCTTGTAAAAGCAGGCTAGACCAGATTCATTCAAAAATGAATTCATGCGTCACCGAAACAATTTTGAACTTTTCCTCAAGCTAAATTCCAATAAAGCCATTTTCTATGACATATGCCACATTAAATCAACATCACAAACCCTGACTAAACCTTCCTCGTCATATTTGAGAGGTTTTTCTGAAGAAAACGACAAAAGATGAGAGCTCGTCACGAGCCATGCGTTGCTCCATATTTTCGCTTGGAAATCGTAAAATGCTAATTGCAACATTACTAGCCACTCGAATCAGTGAATGGGCCGGTAAATGGAAAAACACTCAAAGAAGATTACACCACACCACACAGGGCTTTAAACTCATGCACTAGGTGTATTTTTAATCTTCGTAGAAATGTCCACTTGACCCCCTACTACAATGAACTTCGATGGCTCAATGTTAAGACCCGAAGGAAATACTTCCTCCTTGTTCAAAAAAAAATCCCCCGAATATCTTTTCGACATGTTTGCTGCCAAACTTTCCACTAGGGATATGTGTGTACCAGATGTGATCCTGAATTTCTATATTTTCCTGGTCATCGCTCAGCGAAGTTCCAAAATCTTTTATAGATACTGCGTGCCATCTCTGGAACAACTTGCCCATAAACATAAAAAAACTGTTCTTCCGTTGCTAGCTTTAAGATGAAATACTATGACATGTTACTTTTTGACCACCAAATGTTGTATTTATTCTCTGTAAATCAAGAAATGTATGCGTATGTATTTGTTTATGATGTCCTAAGTACCTCGCATTTGGTCTTTTTTTTACTTGCCGATTGTTTTCATTTATATTTAAGCTTGTCACAACCTGTTTATTGATTAGAGTGTTTGACTTATTTCTCTTTTTAGTTCCTCGGACAACTATGTGCATTGTTTCTTGTCTTTAAGGGGCAATGCCCCGGGACGATTAATAAAATTCATTCATTCTTTGAATAGAGCTCAGCCTACACTTGTCAATTTTCGTATGTATTCTGCCATCACCGATTTTATTGCAAGACATTTTTTGTTTCATTCGATGAAATTGAACGTTTTTGTTAGGGTTAATCACTTCAATGTTCCTTGTCACTTGCAAAACGCATGGTGGGAACTCATTGATAAATAGGAGATTGGGCACGCGTTGAATTCCTCACTAAGAATTCACGGGAATAGGTATATCGGAAAATATTTGGACTTCCAAAAAAGTATGCAGGTGGAATATTTAATTATTGAAAAACTTTGATAATACTTTATAAAACGTAAATCAATATTTCGCCAAGGTATAGGAGAGAAAAGGAAAGAGAGAGCGTCCAAAGAAGCTGGCTGCCGATATAACAAAAATAATCTAACGTATGTTAAGTATTGCAACAATTATTATTCGTTTTTACATGTCTCTGTAATACATGAAATGCAATTATAAATTTTAAGTAGATGGATGTAATATATGCGTGGAGATTTTAGCGCGTAAACTAGTATTTCGTGATGCCAGAGTAATGTAATAACTAGGGAGGAGATTTTTAGCAACTTTGTAGCCATTGTTAAGCGGTACATGCTTATCAAATTATTTTAAAATTGAGTTTTGAGATGTCCTAGTGCGTTGCTCATTACCGTTGATTCCTTTTTTTGAGCTTAATTACTCTACCCATAATTTGTTGCTTGACGGTGCCGGCTGTAACCTTATTTCGTGTAGAAGGCTGTGATAGAACACATTTGAGCATCATTTCCACTTATTTCTATGAAAGTTAGCCATAGCTATTAAGGTCAAGTAAATGACAGTGATATTCACTTTATGACTTTATTCTCAGATATGAGACCTACATACCATTGCAATATTCTTGCATAATCATTGCAATAATCTTTGTCCATTTAATGGCTGATTAACACATGACACAAAACTTAAGTTATTAAGTAACCTAATTGAAATACTGTCACGTAAAGAAACATTACGTAATTATGTGATTATCTAGGAGGTAAATGCAATGGATTTTTGGCTTTCAATGGGTTTCATTATGAAGAAGTAGAGAAACATAAAAATCACCCCTTAATGGCATTCAGGTTTTTAGAAATGCAGGAGGACAAGAGCAAATTTTAAATAGTACAGATTACTATTTACCTGCATCACTGTCGTGTAATGAGATCCACTAGCAGTGAGTGACACTGTACTGGAGCATGAACCACGACAAAAGTACGCGTGATAGCCTGGAGGTTGAAGAATCCATTCATCCCAGCCAATGGCTGCAAAGGAGACGTAAAGGCTCTCTCGGCAACATTCCGATAGCCCAGGAACACAATCCACATTCCTCTTAGGCCGTTGATACTGTCCAAAGTAACAATGGAGAATTTGTTGGCAATATTAATGATAATTGATGAGTGGCTCAGTTTTTCACGCTTCGCCACACCGAATGAACATAATACTTTTACCAAACTCAGAATCCTCAGTAAAAATTACTCACTTACGTGACGAAAAAGACAAACGAAGTATACTCTTTGTATTTACAAAGGGTATTTATAATTCTGCCCAGACCTGTCTCGATACAAAACCGCCAAAATTTTCACTGAGCATCATTAAACTAGTTTTTCGATAAACAGGGATTTCCTTTTGTTATTCAGCATGCTATACACCGAGGGCATATTTATTGTTTAAATCAGGAAATATTTCTCACTATCTCCTCATGTCCAGTGAAAACTATTCACTGGCTGTTTATCTCATTATTCAACGAAATTGCATTCACATTCTACGTACTTTTCTTGCTCAAAGTACGTAATCATCTCAAGGTAGGAAGTAGTATAGGTATATAATTTGTTGGTGACAATTCTCAACTGGCTAGACGCTATTCTACACGATATTTGATTGAAGGGCGCGATCGTGAGTGTCCTTTTCTTCATGTTCACGGTGTCAGTTTGTAGCCGGGCGGCTCATATATGAAAAGTTCTTATAAAAACCTCCAATTTCCTCTTAAAAATCTCCAAAGTCAAGTTGATATTGCATTTTGGAAGTAAATATGTGGTATAAATTTATTTCACATTATAAGGCACTTCTTTATTCAACTATATTAATTTAAATGAAAAATTGTATGTATTTACCATTGCACATGCATAGAGAGATTCTTTGGTATTGCATTTATTTAGTAAATTGTTGGCTTTTTGTTGAAAAATAGGTTTTAGTAATTTAATGCATCGTAACTCGTACCAAAAGACTGCAAGTTGAACTGAGTGTTTATCGGAATGAAATTTTTTGCTATTTACGACATCGAAAATAAAAGCAGTTTTGTCGTCGGGAGAAAAATTCGGCTTTGCCCTAAGGCGTTAAGGGATTAAGTGACGTAGTAATTTTGGTGATTCGCTGCACTTCCATAAGATAACCGAATAAGATAACCGGAGACTATCAACAGGAAATCCATGAAATTGAACACCATAGTATACACTTCGGGGAAATGGATGCTCGTCATATTATAGGTAGAGTGTGGGTCAAGAGCATAAAGCTTAGGAAAGGTAGTTTGGGACACAGGGAAATTCGTTTTGAATTCTATGGTGTTGTATCGACTGCAGCTCCACTTTATTTTCAATAAAAGAAGAAAACCAGATGAGGATAAGAATTTTGACGCGCCAAGGTGGCCAGTGAGGGTGTTTCGCGTACAGAAATTATTAAATTTTGGCGTACATAAAAATAGATGAAACAAGTAACACATTGCAATATTTGCAAACAAATAGCATGCATAGAAGTCAAGTCCTTGTGACTATCATTTTATCATAGTCTATGTTCTTTTGCTTACATTTTCGTGTTAAATTGATGGACTCTTGCCTCGTCCTTCCGATGCAATCGGCTTATATAAAGACTTTAAATACATTAGGGGACTTTCCGGACAATACATCTAGTTTCCAATAAAGTCAGCTCCGCCAATTTACTTATCTGCATATTAATACTCGGCAAGGAAGGTAAGGTTTTCGTGAGTTGAACCTTCTCCACCTTTTATTTTTCTCCTTTGCGACGAGTACTTGTGTTTTTAATCGGAAAAATGGACTTATTCATGAATATGATGTGCAGTTTTGCGATGGTGAGCGAATGGTGCGATGGTGATATGAAGAAAGGCTGAAAGCAAATGCATCAAGTGAAGACAGCGAAATGTGGAGTGTCAGTGAATACTCTGTTACTAGTGGAGCTCATGGAACTGCACTCTCTCTTATAAGGATTTTCTCTAACAATGTATTTCAAAGTCGTATGGTATTATTAATGCATTTCCTTTTGCACTAAGTTTTGGCAGTTTAAAATGCTAAAATAGTAAAGAAATGCTGGAATATTGGCTGGATATGTTCATAAAGCCATCAGCAGGACAGGAGTGCTTAACAATAGAATAGCTTTCAGACAACAGGATCGTGTCCTTCTAATTGCCATATTTTTCCGGATTCTGATATGACATTTGTAATTGAGGTTCATTTATAGGAAATGATGAAGTAATTATATTAACATGCTTGGGGCACAGTTTATTAAGGCATCAAGCAAAAAATCAAAGAATTAAGTCACAAGGTGACTAAAATTCAGGATATCCGGAATTAGATAGGTCGTATTGCCCCGACCTCCGGATCCTATTGCATTTGATCCTCTTTAAACACCTTACTGTACACAGGACGGAACTTAAATGGCATTATCATAAAGAGTAAGGTTTACAATCAATGATCAAAATAAAAAAGTCGATGAAAGTGATATCTGCTAGGTAACAGAGTGAAAACAAAAAAATCCACCCTGAATTCCCCCATCCTTCTCGGACGCTTCCTCCGCCTGCATTCCAAGAGCTAACACGTGCATTGTAATTTTTGCAACGCCTACAAGGTAGGATTTGTCCGACTTTCGCAGGAAGGAAGAGTAACCTATCCGGTGTTTCGACAACATTGAATTTTCGTCGCAGAAAGCAACTGCAAGGCAAAGAATGATGTGTAAGTTTCTGAGGACCTCCAGATGCAGCGATTTACCAACTTGAAGACACGCATGACTCCGAGATATTTTTCTGCATCTTTTAATGGAATATCAATGCTTCATGTTATATCCATTAAATCAGGGGTCTCCAAACTACGGCCCGCGGGCCGGATGCGGCCCGCGAGGCCCTCTCATCCGGCCCGTGGAGACCTTTTCATCTGCGGAAAAAAATTACGGAAATTCACGTGTATTCTGCTAAGATCAGCCGTCGCTTACGTGGATGTAATATTTTTACCGACTTAAAAAAGAGGCGCGCAGCAGTGTTTCTACTTCTGTTCACAGTCAATGACAACACCTAATAAGTTTCATACAATGTTCTTGGTCCAAGAGATGATACAACGCCATCTAGTGGTAGAGTTTTTAAATGGTTTGCTGCTTGTTAAAGACTTGATTATTTTGATCCCAGTTTGCAAGTTGCAGTTGACTGCTGCGATGAGGAGGGGCTGGTGTCAGTTAGCGAATTATAATTGCGAAACATGTTGCAATCTATTTTATTTAGTGATAATTTCCTTCGCGTAATTACTTACCAGTGTGTATAAATACTGGGTGTGACGTCAGTTTAACAAGAATTTTCCGAATATTCTGAAGAGGGAACGTTAAAAGAAACAATCTTTCTACGTGAATCTTTCTATAAGTGGATATATTTTCTGACTGTATTCAGGTATGTTTAATTTTAGAATTCAAGAAAGAATTTTCAAAAATTGTTTCGGGTTATTTCCAGCTATAATTCAAGTATGTTTAATTTTAGAATTCAAGAAAGAATTTTCAAAACTTGTTTCGGGTTATTTCCAGCTATAATTGCGACGAAGTTAGTGCGCATAATCAGGTTTTTTGAGCAATATTTTGTGCAACATACTTTCCATTTCACTATTTATACACGTTGAAGTCACTTTATTTTAGTTCCCAATGATATCCGAGAAGAGGAAAAGAAAAATAGACGACGAGTGTCGGCAATTTCAAGAAGAATGGAGATTCAAATACTTCATCAAATCCGGCGAGAGAGCATTGCGTGTGATTTACAACGTAACCGTGGCTGTGATGAAAGAATACAACCTGCGCCGTAATCATCGAAGCAAAGATCAGGAGAAATATGCAGAGTTTGAGGGTAAAGTCCGTGCAGAAAAAATTTTCTAAATTACAAAATCAATCTCAGAGGATTTTGTTCAGATAATCCTCAAATGAAAACGTATCCTTAACTAAGCCCAGTTATAAAGTTGTCTTGGTCCTGTCCAAAAGTGGCAAACCGTTTACCGATGATGAAGTACTGAAGGAATGTTTGTTGGAGGTGGCTGTGGAACTTTGCCCAGAAAAGTCGAAACAATGGGGGCGTTTACTCGGAACCGAAATCGCTATTTTGTGCACGAAATTGTTAGATGGAAACGAAAAAAGAAATTTAGTGAAAAAATTAATCTTCTAACCACAACCATTCACTCATAAATCAGAAATTAAAATAAGCAAAAGGTGACGCCCACCGAAAATGCTGCTGTGATAACATTGACGTCATTTTCCTCCCGTCCTTGACTGCTCTTAAGGGGAGGGATGGGAGTGGAGGGGAATTCTCGGAAGGTCTGCTCGCACAGATGCTGTCGCAACTGCTCCGATTGGCAGAGTCAGCTGTGTCCCCCCCATTGCGATAAGGCAAAGTAGCTTCGCGGGCTCAGTTGTGATTGGATGAAGTCGATATACGTCAGAGGTTGCACCACACCCACTTTTCCGAAAGGGTTAAAAACATCAGTTTTTCGCCGCCTATAACTCGAGAAATAATTGACGGATCAATAAACGGAAAAATACGGGTCTTTTTATTTTACAAACTCTATCTTATTCGGCAATAAAAACATGGTAAACGACCCCATGTAGCTTTGGGTGCAAATACCATTTCCTGCCATGTTGCAGACATGAATGAAAATATTGTGACTCAAAGAGCGAAAAATGCAAGCATGTTTCGCTTTCCAATTGCAAGGTGGACAGCTTTTTCACCTCTCAACTGCTTGTGTTCATTAGAGGTGCGGATGAAGACACGAACATAACAACACAAGAGCATTTCCCTGCATTCCTTCCATGCAAAAAAGTATTTGCTGATTATAACTTGGACTGGACTAACCTCAGTTGCCTAACTGTTGATGGAGGAAAGAACATTAGTGGCATAAAGAAAGGCTTGGTTGGACAAGTGAATCAGATGTGTAGTGAGAAAAACATTCCACAGCCAATGTTCCTGCACTGCATTATTCACATGAGCTAGCTTGGCGTGCTAAATATGTGGGCATTAGCAGTGTACTGAATCTTGTGGTGAAGATGGTAAATTTAATAAGGTCACATGGGCTCCACCATAGGCAGTTCAGAGACATGTTGAAAGATACAGACACAGAATCGTAATTTTTATCGAATTATACAGCAGTAAAATCGCTGAGTTGTGAAAAAGTTCTGAGCAGAGTATTCGAATTATGAAAGGAAATAGGTGACTTCCTGGAAAGTAAAGGCAAGCCACAGCCATTACTGTCTGATGAAGAGTGGGTGTGGAAATCGGCCTTTGCTACAGACATAACTAGTCATTTAAATTTTCTGAACCGAAAACTACCAGGAGAGAAAAATCTATTTTCTGATCTATATACCCACCTAAAGGCCTTAAGATAGTTTTTGGAACAAGTACAAGGCCAAAAACTTGATGCACTTTCAGCAGTGCAAGGTCTTCATTCCTGAAGCAACAGCTGAGTTCCCCACGTCATTTGCAAGCGAGATCATGAAATACCTCCAGCTGTTAGTTTTAGGGGCTGTTTTCTGACTTGGATTCAAAGGAAGAAGTAGTGAGACTGTTTCAAAACCCATTTGAAGCAGATGTGGCCAGTTGCCCAGATGAACTGCAGCTGGAGGCCATTGAGTTGCAAGAAAATGACCTGGTTAGGGACAAGTTCAAAGAAGGACTGGTGGGTTTTTACCAGTTTTTGCCCATGGAAGACTTTTATAATGTCAAAACTTTTGCATCAAGGTACCTTTCAATCTTTGGAAAAACATACTTGTGTGAACAAACATTTTCAAGAATAAAATACGTGAATAACAATTTGAGAACAAATTTGTATGATGATAATTTCAGATCACTGTTGATGTTAGGTACATCAAATCTAAAGCCATAAAGTCTGCTATTTTGGCATTCAGGAAACAATTTCGCCATTCCCACTAATACAGGTGCTCATGTTCAATGTGTTATTAAATAATAACTCAATAAAATAATATTAAATAAAAAATAAAAACAACATCTATATTTTGATTCTTTTTTATTTGGACCTCAAATGTGTAGTCGGCCCCCAAACTGCTGTTTGGTAGGTAATACGGCCCGCAAGCTGAAAAACTTGGAGACCCCTGCATTAAATCAATGAGTGATTCTAACTACCGTCACAACTAGAGTCTCCCCAAATATCCCCTAAACAGATTCTACCGCGGACTACAGAATTTTCGATTCGATTTTCAAATTTGTGGAGAGCTGTCTTCATTATTTTCAGTCTAGTAACTGGAATACGATTGAGGTTAATTTCATACTTTGGCGCTGCTGGATTGAGATCGAGTTAAATACGGAATTTATTCTCTTTAGATCATTAGAAGCAATATCTGTTTAAGTATTCTTTTCTTACCGAGCTGTCGGAGTTTGTATTCATTATAAGAAACGGTCTATTTTCAGGCAGCAAAGATATCGGCGAACTTGAAGCATCCGTCCCGCAAGTCTTGCAAGCCACTTGAATGGTATGAGGAAGCTGAGAATATTCCAGCCAATGCTTGACTGCCCACAGCAAATTTAGCTTCACCCAGCCCTCTGAAAAGAAAAAATGGAAACATTAAATGCAGAAATAAAATAAATTCAAATATTTTCTTCGGATTGGCCGTTACGTTTGCTGTATCGTTGAATGGCAGTTTCTATAGGTAGTTCAATCAAACCTAATTCATTAAATTGTTACCTCAGACACATACTAATAAAGTTGGCTAATAAAGTCCCTTTGCGTTGATGGTTCTTATGTCATCAGATTGGACACTCATCATTATCTCAACGGCATACTTCCCATATCTTTCCCTACGCATAGTTTCCTCTTACTTCTTGTCCATGATATTGGTCGCCTGCTCCCACTGGCCCTGAGAGTGGCTACTCGTTTTAACTTGAGGTTGGTTGGTTTTGCACCAGGTTGGGGCCATTCGTCAGGGTCCTTTCATGCCTTACGGACGGTAGCGAGAACGCGTCTTTGAGCCCTCCGATGGCCACGTGTGCCGCGACCACAGCGCCATATTCGTGAGTGTCCCAAGCGTCCCAAGAGACGCATTTCAGGGACCAAGAACACTGTATAAAGCACTACTAGATTGGCAGTGCTCTATGCTTCACCGTAGGCGCCACTGAAGCCGGATAACGGCACTGGTTGCTCTTTCGCCGCCATATTGGGCTCACCTTTGCGAGCTATTTTCCATTGCGACTAGTGTGTTTTTTGTGACATTACCAGCTTCAAGAAAGAAGAATGGTTAATCATTGTGTTGTGTGGGGATGCACTTTTAAATATACCACGCGGAAGAAAAATCCTGGGACCGAAAATGTGTCTTTACACGCGTAAGTACATTAATAAACCTAACTTTGATAAGGGTGACTCATCTTTCATCAGTACATTTTTTCCCTCTGGAAAAAACGTAAATTTGAAGTATTTATTACTTATATTAGCATCAGACAATTTCGTCGTACACCTTACCCCACCTCATGAGGTGGGGGTAAGGTGTACGAATTCTTGGTACAGTTGGCTTACCACTTTACTCCTACCCCTTTCATCGCCAATATAGTAATATATATCTGTGGTATAATGAACGTTGATCTTGTTGCGCATTCGATCGTTTTTTGCTTCTATTTCAGTCGCGGGTTAATAGGGTTCCTGAACTTGCCGACAGGTAGCACTAGTGTTAATGTGTGAGGCACATGTGTATGGGTTTATATGGGCATTGTTGTATTGTTTTGCGTTGAGGTAGGATTGCGCTTTCAATTCATTTTGGTGAGACTTCGATTGAAAATGGGTAAACGGAGTTGTTTTGTGCCGGGGTGCTTTTCAGAATAGTCTGATGTAGTAAAGAAGAACCGGATTCTTGGTTTAACGAAACAGAAGCTTATTTAAGGCTAAGGTTAGTAAACTCGGGTGACGCTCGTCCCCCCGAACAAGCGTTAAAGGTTGTTTCTTACGTATCAAAACCGAAATCGTTATATTTTTTGTATTCGAACTCATTTATCAGTCTGAGTCCCAGCTTCAGTTCCCAGTGTATGATATGCATTGTCTATCTGCAGAGATAGACTGCATTTAGTGTAATACTGACTTTGCCTCCCAAGTGTAGTCATTCCCAAAGTATGGCATGAATTGTTTATCTGCGGAGAAAGGCTGCATTCAGTGTAAGCAATAATGACTTGCGAGTTCCGAGTTTTGTCATTCCCAATGTATGACATTCATTGTTTATCTGGAAAGAGAGAGAGAGAGAGATGCTGCGTTAATTATAATATTGCCTTATGTGTCCCATGTGTAGTCATTCCCAGTGTATGGCAATCATTCTTTATCTGCAGAGAGAGAGACTGCATTCAGTGTAATAATGCCTTGTGCGTTCCGAGTTTTGTCATTTCCAGTGTATGACTTTCTTTATCTGTGGAGAGAGAAAGGCTGCATTCAGTGTAATATTGACTTGTGCCTTACAAGTTTCGCCATTTATGAGTATGTCATTCATTGTTTATCTGCAGAGAGAGAGAGAGTGAGAGACTATATTTACGTGGGCCTTCCGAGTTTCGCCATTTTAAGATTATGACCTTCATTATTTGCGAAAGACTGTATGCAGTGTAATATTGGCTTGTGTCTCCCAAGTTTTGTTATTGTAAGGGTATGAAGTTCATTGTCTGCGAACGAAAGACTGTATATTGACCGAAAAACTGGTTTTACATGCCCCATGGTGTCCATCATTTATTGTTAGGTCCTTTCTCATCGGCCGTAGTCCGTAGGTGAGAAATGTTTGGTAATAATAGTTAATTCCCAGTCTTTTGTATCATTTGATTCCGTATTGACTTGAATGAAGCACAAACGTTGTTCGAAAATAAATTATCTTCATTCCTATTTCCTTCATTCACAAATTTCTGTGCATTATCCTATCATTATATGGGGAATAGTTAATGTAAAGACATCATGAGCTGTCTTCTCTAGCGGCGTGATTAGAAATTGCATGTTATTTGGCATAGAATGACGGGGAATAATGAAATAGCTTTCGAATGATTCAGATTAATCAATCGTTGTAATATTTTACTGTGTCATTCATATTCATAAAATCAGGATTGTTAGAGAGGAATTTGGTATTTGATTCCGTCGTTCACGTCGACAAATTCGTCTGACATCGGGTATTTCTATTTCCTGAATCCCTGGAAGGTTCTCACGACGAAGGCTCTTTACCTAAAGTATATAAAATTATTATCTAATGCTCAAAATAATTACTTGCAGTATCACTCGTCATGGTTCCGTATAGGCGGAGGAAATAAATCGTGATAATACACATAGTTACGGCCATAAGCGCCTGCTACGAGCCTCTAAATTGACTGCAGCGTCATCCGTGGCCAAAGATGGAACTTCTAATTTTGTCACGCCCAGTGGCAACACTGTTAAAATACAACAATAGAAAATCAACGTCCTTCTTGCTGTGGTCTTGTCAGGAATCATCCATTCATTACGCAACGCTGATATTCGACTTTTTAATCCCCCATCTCTTTAACATTTACACCCACACCCTATATTAAGCATTAAATATCCATGACCAATAAACATCCAACAAATGCCAATGAGCTCTCTCTTTGTCGTGAATGATAATAAACATTATTCATATATGGGTCATTTCCATGTCCATTCGACCAGGCCTTTAGGGTAACCGATTTAGACCAAACTTGACAAATCGTCATCATTTGATTGGAAAATGAAAACTCCAAAGTCGTTTTGTAAAACACGCAGCCGTTTACGAGATATTGCAACGTTGCAAAATTCGAATTTTGCAAAAGTTACTACACAAAAGCATATCTCCGAGACTGTTAAAGCTAAATATTTGCAAAAGGGCTTATTTTAAAGGATTTAAATTTAACAAATATAATAAGGGATTATATAGTAAAATGTAAACAATTTTATAAAGTTTATAACAATTTTAAATTTGCAAAGCTATTTTAGACAATGTACCTATGCCCTCGATTTTGCTCATCTTTTACATGTTGTAGATACAACCCTCCTCTACAAATTAAAAAAGTTTGCCAGAGGTAATATTTCAATTAAGAAAGTAAATAATTTTTGAGTGTAGGCGTACCGCCCGCTGGTTGCCGCGGCGTCAGGCTCACGGTCGACCGTACGGTACTCTGGCGTCTCTAGATCTCCGCGCACTGCCTCTTTCTCCTTCTTCTCTCCAAATTTAACCACATATATACTCTTAAATCCTCTTCGCCCGTGCCACTCGCCATTTGCTAAGCGTACATGAGAACACCGCCCTAGAATCAGGATGTGACCCGGAAAGGCACGTTACGTTTCGTGCCGTACCTGGGAGGCGCCCGAACTCGGCTTTGAATGAGACCGACCCCTTCACCGCGGGTGGTTTATAGCACCAACTGACCTGTCACACTATAGTTTTTAACTTTTTAAAGTTAAACATAAATCGCACATTATGTTCCTCTTTGTTTTGTACTATTCACGTTGATGAAAATGGTTTTCTAAACACAGTTATACGATATATATTAACAATTTTACGTTCATTAATAAACCAAGCCAATTTAATGTACATACATTAAATTACTAAAGCATGTAAATTGGTTAACATCTACCGTATGCGTGCGATGAAAAAAACCATTTTCATCAGCGTGACTAGTGCAACACAAAGACGAACATAGCTTTGTGATTTATGTTTAACTTTAAGAAGTTATAAACTATAGTGTGACTGGTCAGTTGGTGCTATAAACCACCCGTGGTGAAGGGTTGGGTCTCCTTCAAAGCCAAGGCTCGGACTCCGAGATCGGGTGCCTCCCAGGTACGGCACGAAACGTGAAGTGCCTTTTCGGGTCACATCCCTGCCTAGAATACACGAGGGCGGAACCAGGCCTTGAGTGCGTTCGGCCAAAGAGAATAATAGAAAATCATCGTTCAGTATTCGGCTTTCTTTGTTAATGGCTGTTTTATTTTTTTAAAACTGATATTTGCTTGATCTGTGGCATTTATTTATCAATATAAGGTGTTTTATCCAACGATTTCCAAGTCTCGTTTAAATTGCCTTTTCTTCCTGGAGTACAGACTCCCAGTTTTCTTCCTTTGATTTCATCAGTTTCGCTCTCTTTCACGTTACTAATACATACCTCTGACTCTGACCCTTCACATTTATTTGGTGATGTATTACGGTATTAAAGTCCAACTTCACCATAAGAGGTCATCTGGTAGTCGTACTTGGAGGCATGAACTGATTGATAGTATTACTGACTGACTTCTGCCATCTTTTTCGACTTGGTGAATTTTCCCAAACCCACTCCACATGATGAAAAACGCTTGAACCAATGAGCTTAGGAAAATTTCTGTAACTATAAACTAAAGTTGAGTATGTAGATGTTTTCTGCGGGGCCTTTGCTGAGGATATTATAGGAGTACGACGGCATTTTTACATTTCTCATTTGGAATCTGCGTATTACTTAAAAGTCTGAGATAACCTGAAAACATATGAAGTCGTCTTTGTGGGCAATTTCTCCGAGTCATTTTCTCTATGTACCAAGAATTGGTATAAGGTGTGGACTGGAGTAACTGTGAGACCACAGAACATTCGATTAGTTGTTGAAATAGGAATACGAACGCTCAGGTAATACCTCTCAGTCTGGCTATTATTTCATACTCTATAAAGCACAACGTTACTACATTTTACACAATTCAAAGTAAGCTGCTCCATAGTGTAGCTAGTGTAATCGACCTGAGCAAAATTTTTACTTTTTCGAATGTGTTGTGACTCAATACGAGAACCGCTACAATGTGTTGTAAAAATTGGATCTCCAAGATTTCGGAGTCGATGCTGAATGATATTTCTATACCACATCTCAAAGATTCAAGTGACGGACTTGCGGGTACCCTGAATAATCTGTAGTTCGTTTGTATAGAACAAATTCAGACTCTTGTGGAACTTTACAAATTGACCAAATTGAGCGTGAAAGCAATGAACCACGAATTAGTTACCGACGAGCAAATGGAGGAGGAGAAAAGAGGCGGGCGAGAAAATTCCGGGATGCACGTGCCGTGGAGTATCCGTTCGGCACAAGACAAGACTTGCTGTGGAGAAGCCGTTCCCAGGCATCCGAAGGAACAAAGTTCCACTTTTGAGGCACAGATTTGGATAGTTTAGAAGAGAACACAGAAGTGTTTGAAGGTCATGTACGAAGTGAGTGTATTTTAAGTTGTGTAAAATTTCTATTTAATAAATAAAAGGAGACATAAACAATATTTTCAACACAGCTAAATATTAAGCACGAAACTACTTCCCAACGTACCCAGAAAACCTTCTCCAAAAAAGAATTTTAAAAAAACCTTACATCCCACAGCAACCCCACACCAAAGAACAAAACTCGCCTTCTCCACTCACTTCCTACTTCCCAGGCGCACATTCCTTACAACGAGTCCTACAAGATCTTTTCCCTATTCTTGCAGACCACAATTCCACTTCAAAACTTTCCCCCAAATGCCCCCTTATTGCATGCAAAAGACCGCCAAATTTAAGCAACATTTTTAAAACTACCCGACCGCTTCTCAAATCCCTGCCATACACCTACGTCCCCCCTCTCCATGCAAATGTCCGAGATGTAAGACTTGCCCTATATTCTCTTCTCCTCCTGCCTCCTCCTTTCCCACACTCAAATCTCTGCCAATTATTCCTTCATCCACCTGTGCTACCAACATCATCTACCTCCTCCAATGCAATTTCTGCCCGGCCTCCTATGTACGACAATGCACCACCCCTCTCAACATTAGAATTAATAACCACCGCGTCTCTTGCACTTCGTCATCCCCCCACTCATCTCTTCCAGTACCTAAACACCCGTCCTCTCATGACTCACTCTTCAACTAATGTTTCACTGTGTCGATCATAGCCTCCCTCCCCCCTTCAGAATCCGCCGTCGACCTCCACACCCTTGAGTTAACTTGCATTTTGCTTCTCAAGGCATGCATCCCCCCTGGGCTCAATGTGTCCTTTGAACCGACACTTGTGTCAAGGCGACTACAATGTGTCCTCACCACTTTCCCTCACCGCTTTTCCCTTTTCACCCCGATACACTCTGTCCCCCTACAGCTCTTAATTTTTCCTTTGGGCTGAGAAAGACAGCAACGCTTGTCGAAAGCTCCCATTATCTATACGATTGTGTTTTTTTTGTTTTTCCTGATTGTTTACGTCGTCGCAACTAGTGACTATTAGACTTTTGTGTATATATATATATATATATATATATATATATATATATATATATATATATATATATATATTCACTCACGAAGAGGACTCAGCCAGCAGTCATCGGCAGTTAACCTTCTTCCGTTGAAAAAGGCGGCATGACCGCGGAAACGTCCAAACTTTTGTGAGTGTATTTTTGCGTGTTTTTTATGTTTTCGTCGTCTGTTTTATTTTGTATTTATCATGACTGCGTAGTGCGCTTTTCTGGCGATTATATATATATATATATATATATATATATATACAAGTCTTGGGAGAAGCCACAATCGTGGAAAATAAACAATATCACACCTGTGATATTGTTTATATATATATATAAACAATATCACAGGTGTGAAAATAAAACAGAGACACAGAAAAAGAACACTCACACGTATAGTTGAATATTTCGGTGGTCACAGACACCTTCCTAAACAGTACCTATCCTACTTCATTCTCACCCACAACGCCTTCTCGTTCAACAATCAACACTATCTTCAAACCAAAGGTTGTGCCATGGGAAGTAGGTTCAGCCCCTCGTACGCCAATCTTTATCTCGGCTTCCTTGAAAAGAACTTTCTTCCCCACTACCCACTTAAACCCCTACTATGGGTGAGATACATTGATGACATTTTCCTCCTCTGGCCGCATGACATTGATTCCCTCAACACTTTCATTTCTTCACTTGATGACTCTTCGTCTCTTTCTTTCACTTCAACCACCTCTACCACTAACATCTCTTTCCTCGATGTCAACATTTCCCTCTCAGACAATAAATTCAAAACCGCAGTCCACATAAAGCCAACTAATAAACTTCAATATCTACACTATAGCAGCTGCCATCCCTCCCACACTAAACGCTCTATTCCCTTCTCTCTCTCCATCCGCGGCCACCGCATTTGTAATAACCCGGACTCCCTACATGAATTCCTTTCGACCCTTCATAAGTCTCTTCTCTGCCGTGGCTACCCAGAATCCCTTCTAAACAAAAAAATCCTTAAAACTCCGTATCAACCTAAACCTCCTCTTCCGAATCGCCACAACATCCCCTCCATCTGCACTACCTACTTCCCTGGCTCACATTCCCTCAAACTTATACTTAAGGAACTCTTCCCCATCCTTTCCAACAGCAGCTCCACCTCCAAAATATTCCCTGTCTGCCCTTCAGTTACCTACAGACGCCCAGCCAACCTTAGTAGTATTTTCAATAGTACTAATCCTCTTCTCAAAGACTCCCACAGCATTAAAGCCACCCCGACTCCATGCAATCGCGCGAGATGCAAGACATGCCCTATTTTCACCGCACCACCCACATCTCTCTCTCATCTTCTTAACTCTCTCCCTCACTTTCCATCTTCCTCCTGTATTTCCAGTAATGTTATTTACCACCTTCAATGTAGTCTCTGCCCCGCTTTCTATATTGGCCAATGCACCACACCCCTCAATATTCGCATGAATAATCACCGCGCTTCTTGCAATCCCTCCTCTCCGCACTTCTCTCTCCCTGTCCCCAAACATGTCTCTGAACATGATTCTTCGTTCAACTCGTGTTTCAAAGTTTCAATTCTTTCCTCTCTCCCTCCTACAGATCCACCCGTTAAATTGCACACCATTGAGCTAACATGCATCTATCTTTTAGATGCATGTAAATATCCTGGAATCAATGCGATGCATTAACCCTCCCCCACCCTTCCCCCCACCCTCTCCCCCATCCTCTCCCCTACCCTCACGAGCACCCTCTCCCCCAAGCCATCCTTTTCCCTCTCTCCTTCCAACCGTCCGTCTCCTCACTTGTATTCCTCTTCTTGTTGAGGAAGGTGTCTGTGACCACCGAAATATTCAACTATACGTGTGAGTGTTCTTTTTCTGTGTCTCTGTTTTATTTTCACACCTGTGATATTGTTTATTTTCCACGATTGTGGCTTCTCCCAAGACTTTTATATATATATATATATATATATATATATATATATATATATAGCAAAATGGTGAAAAATCCCATTGGACGTACAATAAAAAATTCACAGAGCAGACAGATGAGGCGACACAAAAAGAAAAAACACAAAAGTAAACATACTTGTTTAAATTTTCGGAGGCATGGACCTCCTTCCTCAGAAGATTAGAATGAAGTGCGGCCGTTGGGATTGATAGGAATTAAGGGGAGGGGTAGGGAGGGGAACAATTAGGGCTACGTTGGAATGTGGAAAGAATGCGCCCACCCCACATGGACACGTACGATCCGCGAAGAGCGGACCACACGCGCACACGCGAAATGGGCCTTAGAGGTTTAGGTTGAGACCGGGTGGGCGTTTACAATGTAACAAATGGATGTGTGCGAGCTCAAGAGTACGGAGATTGATTTCAGGTGAATTAGGCGGAATTGAGGCAATTATCGTAATGCGGACACAAATGTCAAACTTACTATTATGGGTGGAAGCATGAATGGGCACCGGGAGATTCAAATTGAGGTTATTGGTAGTGCAACGGTGATTATTAATTCGAATGGCTAGGGGATTGGTAGAAAGACCAATGTAAAAAGCGGAACAATGAATACAGGTGAGTTTATAAATAATGTTATTCGAGGTGCAAGTCGTATGGGAGCGAATAGGGTAGGTGAAAGGTGTGTTGGGGCTGGAGAATTGGGAATCATTAGTGAGGAGTGGACAAGATTTACAACGAGGGCGATTACAAGGGTAAGTGCCAGGGGGTAACGGCGAAGGAGAAGGAGGTTCAAGTGTGCGTGTCCGATTGAAAAGCATCTTTAGGGTGGGTGGTCTACGATATGTTATGGAGGGGGGTTTCGAAAAAAGGCTTTTGGTAATTTTGCTATTACCAAGAATGGGGTAGAGTTCAGAGAGAAATGACTTTAATCGGTGGATGCCGGGGAAATATGTGGTAGTGAGGTTAAAGGTGCTTGAATTGTCTTTTGGGCGGGGTGTGAAGTCAGCAGTGGCTGGTAAAATCCTTTTGTCAAGAAGGTGCGAAGGATAACCGCGGTGGAGAAGGGCGGTGCGTAGCTGAGACAGGAAATGAGAACGTGTCTCAGAAGAGTTACAAATTCGGTGGCCACGAATGGAGAGAGAGTATAGTATAGATCTTTTAATATGAGGAGGGTGACAACTATTAAAATGTAGGTATTGTTGTGTGTTTGTAGGTTTAATGTGCACAGATGTGGTGATTTTCCCGTCGGATAAATTAATATTGACATCTAAAAAGGTTATGGAGGAATCTGAGATGAAGTGAGTGAAGGAAACAGAAAAAGAGGAGTTGAGGGCGAGAAGGAAGGAGTTAAGAGAATCATGACCATGTGTCCAGATGATAAAAATGTCATCGATAAAACGGAGCCAGAGAAGTGGTTTGAGAGCTTGTGAGTTAAGGAAAACTTCTTCAAGGTGACCCATGAATAAGTTGGCATATGAGGGTGCCATTTTCGTACCCATAGCCGTCCCTTTTATCTGCAAATAGAATTTGTCTTGGAATTTGAAGCAGTTTTTAGTAAGAACCAATTTTGATAAAGAAATGAGGAAGTCAGTGGAGGGGTTATGGGGAGTGGCACGATGGGATAGGAAATATCTCAGGGATTCAAGACCTTCAACGTGGGGTATAGAAGTATATAAGGAGGTGACATCGATGGTAGCAAAGATGATGGATTGATTTAAAGGGAGAGGAGTGTTTTTTATAATATCAAGAAAATGGTAAGTGTCTTTTATGAAGGAAGGAAGGGAGGAGACTAAAGGTTGGAGGTGAAAATCAACAAATGCAGAAATACGTTCGGTGGGGGAATTATAGCTAGAAATGATAGGTCTACAAGGGTGGCCAGTTTTGTGGATTTTGGGGAGAAGGTAGAGGTGAGGAGTTCGGGGATTAGGAGGGGAAAGAATGTCTATGTCTTGGGCGCTGAGGTTTTCACTAGGACCGGAAGATTTAAGGAAAGCCTTGATTTGTTTACTATAGGATGGGTTGGGGTCAGATTGAAGGATTTGGTACGAAAGGGTATCACTTAAATGCTTGAGGGCCTCATTGACATAAAAAGATTTGTCGAGGATGACAACTGTCGAGCCTTTATCGGCTTTAGTAACAATAATGCGGGGATTACGGCGGATGGTTTGCAATGCTCTACTTTCAACAGGGGATAAATTGTTCGGGGGTGAGAGGGACTGGAGAAATTTAGGATCGGACACTTTTTCAAGAAGGAGGTTGCAAAAAGTTTCAACAGGATGATTGGGAGGATACGATTTGGGTTCAGCATTGGAAGGGGGTCGGAATGGCTGTAAGGCTGGGTGAAGTTTATTCGTTGAAGGAATGTGTGAGTCCCAAAACACTCGCCATTTCAGATTCCTGCAAAATGTAACCACATCGGACATTAAATTGATGTGATTAACTTTGGGAGTTGGAGAAAATGATAGCCCTTTCCCGAGTAGGGACAACTCACCAGGGCTCAAAGTGTGGGAGGACAAGTTAACAATATCACTTGAAGAATGTGGGGTGGCACATTGTTCAGAAGGAGTTTGAGGTTTGGGTGTCTGATTTTTATGGGGAGGTTTCGGTAGGGTTGGAATTATGTTAGGAGGCCGAGGAAGGTTAAAAAGAGTGGCTAGATCAGGTTTATCGCTATACAGAGGAGGTGGTGTAGGTCTTGGAGTGAAAATATTTAGTGGCAGGGGTAGTCCTTTGTTAAAATGTGAGCGATACAGGGAGGATAATTTGGACAGATGCTTCTGTCTACGCCAGTGCATTCGGCGAAGGGAAGCGCTAGTGATGGCAATTACTTTGTCAATGCATGTGGGAGCGAAAGTTGAGATGACGCGGGAGAGGGAGGAAACTTGCTGGAAATGAGTATTTTTAGCAGTAATATACTGGGAAAGAAGAAGGTATGATAAATCTAGTGAATATTTATGATGTAGTTTGAAGAACGGTGGTCGAAATTGTGGGGGAATGCCATCAAGGGGGAGATGCACGGTGAGGCCATTGGGTGATATGCCAAATCTTAAGCAAAAAGTTAAAAATTCGACGTGACACGTGAACATAGCAAGTTTTTCAGAATGAAATTTGATACTCTTGAGCCAGGATTGAACATAAAAAGGAGTGGCCATGATGTAGGGGAATAGGAGAAATGGAAATAAGTGAGGAAGATGGAAAATGGAAAAACAATGAAAGGAAGATAGGGTGGAAAAAGGAGTAAACGGCGCACTAACCGTTGCGCGAACACGAAGAAGATGAAGCTCGGCAGATGACCGTAGACAGCAAAATGGTGAAAAATCCCATTGGACGTACAATAAAAAATTCACAGAGCAGACAGATGAGGCGACACAAAAAGAAAAAACACAAAAGTAAACATACTTGTTTAAATTTTCGGAGGCATGGACCTCCTTCCTCAGAAGATTAGAATGAAGTGCGGCCGTTGGGATTGATAGGAATTAAGGGGAGGGGTAGGGAGGGGAACAATTAGGGCTACGTTGGAATGTGGAAAGAATGCGCCCACCCCACATGGACACGTACGATCTGCGAAGAGCGGACCACACGCGCACACGCGAAATGGGCCTTAGAGGTTTAGGTTGAGACCGGGTGGGCGTTTACAATGTAACAAATGGATGTGTGCGAGCTCAAGAGTACGGAGATTGATTTCAGGTGAATTAGGCGGAATTGAGGCAATTATCGTAATGCGGAAACAACTGTCAAACTTACTATTATGGGTGGAAGCATGAATGGGCACCGGGAGATTCAAATTGAGGTTATTGGTAGTGCAACGGTGATTATTAATTCGAATGGCTAGGGGATTGGTAGAAAGACCAATGTAAAAAGCGGAACAATGAATACAGGTGAGTTTATAAATAATGTTATTCGAGGTGCAAGTCGTATGGGAGCGAATAGGGTAGGTGAAAGGTGTGTTGGGGCTGGAGAATTGGGAATCATTAGTGAGGAGTGGACAAGATTTACATCGAGGGCGATTACAAGGGTAAGTGGCAGGGGGTAACGGCGAAGGAGAAGGAGGTTCAAGTGTGCGTGTCCGATTGAAAAGCATCTTTAGGGTGGGTGGTCTACGATATGTTATGGAGGGGGGTTTCGAAAAAAGGCTTTTGGTAATTTTGCTATTACCAAGAATGGGGTAGAGTTCAGAGAGAAATGACTTTAATCGGTGGATGCCGGGGAAATATGTGGTAGTGAGGTTAAAGGTGCTTGAATTGTCTTTTGGGCGGGGTGTGAAAAGGCGGCATGACCGCGGAAACGTCCAAACTTTTGTGAGTGTCTCTTTTGCGTGTTTTTTATGTTTTCGTCGTCTGTTTTATTTTGTATATATATATATATATATATACTTATGCTGGTCACAGTGTGACAAAAGTATAAAAGCACATAAATAAAAGACACTCACAAAGATATTTTTCCGATATTTCGGTGGCCACTACCACATTTCTCGAAGGAGAGGACAGAACTGACTGAGGGGGCAAGACAGGTGGAGGAAACAAGTGAAGGGTAGAAGTAAGAGGGGTAAAGATGAGTGGGAAGGGAAAGGGTATGAGAAAATGTATGAGAAAAAGAGAGAAAGACAGAAGGTTCCTTTAATGAGCCCTGTTGATTCCCGGTTTGCGGAAAGCATGGAAGAGCCAAACTAAAGATTGCTCCAACGTTTTAAGTTGAAGGGGAGACGCTGAAGGTGGGAGGGAGGCCATTATGCCCACCTTGAAACAACTATTGAAGTTGGATTCGTGATATATACATATATTCGCAGAGAGGACGCACTAAGCGGATGCACAGAAATTCACACAAAAAAAGAGACTGAACAGTTAACATAGACACATGAAAAAAGGAGACAAAAAGTTATCTTGGAGACGTTTCGACGCTCATGGCGCCATTCTCGATCCGGAGAAAGTGACGTTCTCCGCGGAGAGTAAGGGAATAGAAAGGGAAAAGGGTGAGGGGAAGAGGGGTGGGTGGTGGGGAGGAAAAGGTGACCAATAGGGACTCTCAGTGTTTCTGGTTGAGGCCTGGATGTTCCCAGGCCTTTGAAACGATTATATGGGCGGATTCTCTGGTTCTCACCTCTATGTTTCCGGCAGATTCAGGGAGGACTTCAATGATATTGAGGGAAAAGCAATGGTCGAAAGCAATGCAGAATTCGACTGCAATGGCAGCGTCATCTGTTGAACGTAACAGCAACACACGGGATATTAAACATTGCTCTTGCCAGACTTATTGCTTATTGACAGCTGTTGCACTTTGTATTTTCAATTTTTCCGTGTGTACTGTTGTTTGGTACATTTTTAATATTTTCATTGCTTTAATTCGAATATGATTTATTAAACACTGTGCTCTGATTTATCAGTTTCGATGTATTTTTATTTCATTAACCTGTGACATGTAAAAACATTCTTTTTTTGAAAAACAGCTTTTCTAGAAAACGAACAACGCGTTTATTTCAAAGTTGCAAATGTGCGACAGATAGCCCTGAATCCACCGACTACAACTTAAACTGCTTTCTTCAAGCTTATTATGTCAAAATGACGCGTTTGCGAAAACACTGCAAGATTCGGAAGTGTCTACGTATTGCACAAAGAATTCAAGTAGAAATCATTACAACGACGCAAAAGAGCGAGTCAATGGTAGACATGGCACATTCAAAGAAACTACAACAGGCCGAGCATCCCAATCAAGATGAATGCTTCTATCTTCGCATGTTGTTGGTGAATGTGCCCGGTCCATCGTCTTCCCAACAATTGAGAATTGTCAACGATGTTACATATTCCACTTTTCGCTGTACATGTCAAGCTCTGAATTTATTGGAGAACGATCGACACTGGGATGTACCTATGTATTACTGAAGCATGCAACACTTCAAATGCAAATCAAATTCGTGCATTATTTGCAATCATATTGACCACCTGCTCTCCTTCATCTCCAAGAGAATTATGGGAGAATTATAAATCGCACATGGGTGAAGATATTTTCAGTCGAATACGCGAGGAATCTTCAAATATGAACATGGATTTCACAGCAGAAATCTACAATGAAGCGTTGATAATGATTGAACATTTGTACTTAGCATCGGGAAGTAAGTTCTTGAGCAATTAGTAATGCCATCACCCAATCTATCTGCTGCTGCTTAGTTCGATGTAGAATTGCGTCCTGAACAAAATTGCAATTCTGTTGACCTTTTTCCGTAAGTGCAAGAAATATTCATAAGCTAACGCTTGAGCAAAAAGACATTTACGAATGCAAAATATCAATAACGGGTTTGGAGAAATATTCTTCTGAGATGCGCCAGGAGGAACTGGTAAAACGCGCCTAATTAGGCGGATTCTGGCAGCCCTTCGATCCCAAAATCCCATATGCTTAGGTTTTGCGTCGTCCGGAATAGCTGCGAAATTGATACCAGGTGGAAGAACTGCTCATTCTGCTTTGAAATTGCCATTGAACATGCAATTAATTGAAACCCCCACGTGCAACATTTCTAAAGCATCCGGCATGGGAACGGTATTGCAGAAATGCAAACTTATTGTTTGGGATGAATACACAATGGCACACAAAAAATCGCTCAAGGCTCTTGATCAATCATTGCAATATTTGAGTAAAAACATCAGACCATTTGGTAACGCATTAATCTAGCTTGTAGGAGATTTCAGGCAAACATTACCTGCAAGTCCACGATCGGTACCAGCGAGCGAAACAAATGCTTGCCTGAAATACTCTACTTTGTGGCGACACGTAAACACGCTGAAATTAACTACAAATATGCGTGTTCAGGTGAAAAACGATCGATCAGCTGAAATATTCTGACGTCAATTGCTGGAAATTGGGAACGACAAGGTGCCGGTTGATCTGACCTCAGGACGAATTTCATTGCCTCATAACTTCTGCAATTTAGTGACTTCAACAGAAGAATTTGTTGAAAAAGTGTTTCCTAATATTCAAAACAATTATAAGAATCACTATTGGCTGAGTGAACGAGCCATTCATGCCGCCTAGAACAAAGAAGTCTACGAAATTAACAATATTATTTATAGTTTATAACATTCAAAGCGAGACAGTTACATAAAAATCCGTCGACACTGTTATGGAAGCAGATGAAGCGGTTAATATCCAACAGAGTTTTTTAATTCACTCGATCTGCCAGGGATGCCACGTTCTGCAATTGAAAAGCGTCGTGCCAATTATCATGTTGCGAAATTTCAACCAGCCAAAGCTTTGCAACGACACGCGGCATCCAGTAAAAAATTTATGAGCAACAACGTAGAAGCAACAATCTTGACAGGACCTTTCAAAAGTGAAGATATCCTCATTCCTCGCATTCGTATGATTCCAACAGACATGAGATTGCCATTCCCAAATCGATTGGCGTTTGCAGTCAGTATGAACAAAGCTCAGGGCCAATCGTTAGAATTATGCGGTTCAGATCTAGACACGGATTGCTTCTCACATGGACAATTATATGTTGCGTGTTCTAGAGTCGGCAAACCAGACAATCTCTATATCTGCACAGACAATGGAACAACAAAAATATTGTATGCCCACAAGCATTGAGACGTGAAACATATTAGAATGGTGTGATTTCTCTCTTCTTTCTTTTCCATTTCACCAGACTGAGTCACAGCAACGCGTGGCCGGGTAGAGCTAGTAAGAATTTTACCTCTACCAGCAGTTTCGGATTACACATCAATTTATGGTTAATATTTTTAGCGTGAGTCCCTTGTCCAAGCACTTGGAAACATGGGAGACTGCAAAATGATCTGAACGTATTAGCAAAAGGAACTATTATAAATTATTTTTAATCAAATTACTATTGCATATTTCTACAAGTTTTACTTTGATAATATATTTTAAAAGGTGACTCACCACCGACAGATGTGACCTGACTTGCAATAAGTTCCGACTTAGGCACGCTCCTGTTGACCTCCCAACTGGCTACCTCAGACACTGTAAAGGTTTGATTTCGACCGTCAAAGTGGCGACCCCTTTCCTTATAAATCCAAAGCTGCGCGGCGACCACGTCCTCGGGAGCCAGGTCTGCAGGGAACGTGAAGGTGATGCATGCGGCTGAGTGCAGTCGACGACGAAGACACTTGTCGTCCCCTGGAAGCATGAAGCGGTGAACATACATTCCCTCCCCGCTACGCATTTGGGAACAAAGGAAAAATACAGGGTCGAACATATTTAAGAAATTAATACCACTTAAAAGTTTGAATAATTTGTACAAAATACAGAAGATCGAGTCCATTGCTGGTCGAATAATTGCTACTAGCTCAATTTTCCTGCACTGTGAGACATGATTTCTGAGATTCGTGAGCAAAATAAAGAAATATGACTTTTTTTCCCAATTACCCTGGTATCGCGAGAAAATAATGCGTAGAATGCCACGCGGGTAGCCTACACTTGCCGGGATCAGGCGTACATCAAGAGCTACTTTTCTAGAGGAAGTTCGATCCCTATCTCACTTTAATATTTTCTTTCAGTCATTGCATCAAAAATTTTATCATTCAATTTAAAACCCTTACATGTAAATACTCACTTTTTTATACTTTTGTTGTTTAAATTAGATTTACAATGTATCACTAAAATTTAGGGATGGTTGGGTCGGATCAGAAGACCCACGCTTCACTCGCTACCGAAATCAGATCCGAAGACAGTATAAATTACGATTCGGATCGGTGATTTTAAAATTTTGCGGCTTAGTGTTCGATACGCCCCGCGAATGGAATGTAGGCACGGTAGATACTGAAAAGAAGAGGATTTGTAACTCGAGTTACGAAATGAGATGAAAAATTTTTCCGTGCTACTGGAAGCTACAGTTCCGGATTCGGCTCCGAAAAATAACCTGGATCCGTCCTTCACTATATGTAACTAAGGATCCGAAACTAAGACAAAGATCCGTAACCAAGGCCAGGATCCGGTTCCGGATCTGAATCCGAAAAAAATTGGATCCGTCCATCACTAGTCGATACCCTTACGAAACACGAGTTTCTCGTCAAAAATGAGAAACATATTTTTCACAGCAGGAGACATTTGTGACCAGAAACGAAATCGCCTTGATCCAGAGAGGCTAAAAATGTTGTTTTTTGGACAAAAACAGTAAGCTCAAGGGTTTGTGTCATCACATTTTATTCTTATTTCTTAATTTTTAAAGTTTGCATTATAATTTAGGTTAGTGTTTTTATTACTCTAATTATTAATAATATTAAAATTAAACTTATGACATGCTAGTCATATTATTTTGAATCTGTCATGACAACTTTTATCTGATACTAAACATGTTTTCTTATTAAACATGCTTCTGTAAAAAAATATATAACTCTGTGTTATCAAACAGTTTAAGTTTTTTCCCAAAGTAAATAGTATATTCAAATTTTTGTTTTGTAAAATTGTATTTTTAAATTTTAGGCTACATTTTTGTAATAATGTATATGAAAACTAGGTAAAAATAGGTATACATGTATAGGTCGATGGTATCGGTATCGAGAATCGATAAATTTTTGTATCGACTCATCTCTAATTTTAACCAAGTATTTGATAATAATTCCCAACGTAATTATTCTACTAGTTTCGATTCACTGCTATACGCATCAGAACACGTTTTCGTAAATCTAGCTGCTCTTCACTAAATTGAAATAGGGTGATCCATAACGGTGTGAAATTGCTTTTTTCACTAGTTAACTGAGTTAAAATTGATACAAAAGATGATGTGGTTGTGTGTGTGAACGTTGTAATCTGGTGTGTCCTGAGTGTACCTGTAAGAATTACGGTGTACAGTATTTGTGACGTCAAGTCTAGAAGACGAGACAGTTGGCGACGACGGTTGAGTTTGGTATTATTTAGTGTTTGGTGTACCATGGCGTCACCTTTGGTATTCAACTCACTTGTTGGGTTCATGGAATATTTTGATCCAGAAAAAAAGGATTTTCCTGGAATGCGGAGTGTTTTGAGAAGTTTTTATAGCTCGGGCTGTCGCGCAGGTGTGTGTGTCCGTCCCGGTGGTCATTATATCTTGTGAAGGGTCCACATAGGCTCTCTTGAAAGGTTTTCCATTCCGAAAAAAACGTAACTGTGAGTCTTTTCAAAATTTGTTGTTTACGCCCAAAAAAGTCGAAAGATTCGAAACTGCTCTTGGCTTAATCAATTGGAAGAAAGGGCGCAGAGGGTTCAATAACTCTCTACAAAACGCAGCATCGGGTTCTCTTTGAAACCGTGTTACATTCACGCCGTGATATATGTCTCCTTGGTTTTGTACTGTATTACGAAGAAAAATTCAAAGCTGTTTTTGTTTGCAGTAATGTTTCGTTAAACGCTCACAAGTAGAGAGAACGGGAATTAAATTTAATGATATTTGGCGTATTGTAAGCCTATTGCAACGGTAGTAAAGCAAAATGGAAAATTCCCTCTACGAGCGAAGGAAGTTAATTCTAATCCTTTATCTACGAGCGAAGCTCATTATTAGGAGACCATTTAATGATACAAGGGTACAATCTGAAAGGAAGTAAGTCATTGCATTACCTCTGTTGAAATTTGAGGCAAGTGGAAGCTGACTTGACGTACGATACGAAGGAAATAACGATCATAAGGCAAAAGGTCCACGGTCGGGGTGATGGGTCTTATTGCGGCTATCGTTTGCAAAAACACAATCCTTTGTAGCGGCATACTGCTCGCAGTAATCGACAAAAACTTTAAAGTGAAGATATTTACTAAGATATTTGTTAAAATCAGGTGATAGAGTGAAATAAGAAAGGATTTACGCCGGAATTGGCGGATTTTGCATATAATTCGTCTCGCTGTGAAGGCAGCTCGGGTACTCCAACGAGAAATACGGTGGAGTATTCAAGCACTCCACTACCAGCATACGCCGGGGAAGCTTGCGATATATAGTCGTCTGGTGTTTACCTTAAGTCTTGCCTTGCTAACAGTAAATCATAAATCAGTGACGCAGAATAAATTGTCTTCAAAAACCAAGCAAAGATCTCCCAACCTCGAAATGATACATTTTCATGGTCATAGTCATCCTTCCGGCTCTTTTCGTGAGGAAATCGGCTTGACAATGGACAAAAGAAGTAATAGATTGCTAATTTTACAGTTTAATATGAATGTTACTGGTAGCTTGGTCTAGCTGCCAACTAATACACCGATTGTCAATCGCTCTAAATCCGTCACTAAAGAAAGATTTCCAATTACCGAGGACATATTTAGTAGATAAGAAGTACCAAGAGAGTCGCAGATTAGAAGAAAGAATTCCAGTGATAGTAGTGAATTACCCTACTTAAGAAACAACATAGAGGAATATCACCACCTCATTCAAAGTACTTAAGTTATTAGCAACAAATATACCGGAAAAAGCTCTAAATATGGTTACAGACAAAGGATTCATTGGGGATTATAGGTGTTTATTAAATATTTCTGGATTTTCCTATATAACGATGTTGCACCAGATACTTCTGGCATTGCTAGCAACAAGTTGCTCAGAAGAGAAGGTTATGAGCGGATTAAGAATTGTAAAAAATAGGTTGATAAGCAACATGGGAGATGTCTGGCTCTCCGACATGTTCGTCCTTTCCTTCGAAAAAGACATTTTTAAATCCATTCATAACAGTAAAGTTATAGAAAAAAATTCTTTGTCAAGTGAGTAGTGAAAAAAAACTCCAACTGTATAAAAGACATCAAGGGTAGGGTAGTCAAAATGGTACCACCACCACCCGCACCCATTTTATCTGTATTATTTTATGACTATTATTTGAATTTTTAACCAGTATAATTTATTAATAACAGCTATAAATAAGGATGTAAATAGGTACCATTTATTTAAGTACAAATGTTTATTTAAAATGTTTTGTTTATTTAGATGTCCCTATTTTTTGCACATTTCACTGATACGAAGGCTTATGGCGTTCGGATGCGCAGAAGAAGACGTCGTGGAGTGGTAAAGTTTGGTGCAAGGGGTAGGGAAAAGGGACGCAGGGGAAAGCGAAGACATGGTGCCATACATGAGTGCATTTAAAACAATGGAATATGTATGACGCGGACAACAAACGCTGCGCATCCGAACGCTGTAAGGTGTATACCACATTTCTCATTTTAGTGTCTTTGCAGTATGCTGACCGCCTATTTTGTTAGATACAGGATCCAGCTGTTTAGTTTTAGGAGCGCAATATTCAATATATTTCTCATATCTTTTCTTAATTCGAAATATGAAAGAAGTCTTACTTAAGTCAAATATAACAACAAAACGATTCTCATTTTCACAATTTATTCCTTTTTTAAGGATGCTATTATAAAAAATAAACTCTCAAATCCTTATGGTTTTTTGTAGCGTTGTTTTAAGTTTTAATTTAAGTTTACCACACCTCCGTTCCTCCTCCCAGTCTGAGATTATGTCTGCCCTTTCTTTAATCCCTCTGGTGACCCGTAGGAACATCTCTGACCTGTCTTTTCTCCACACTGCTATTAACGGTCAGTTCCGCTCCACAGAAATTCTTCCATACTTCTCTCTCCATGTCCCAGTCCGTCCTTTACGTAGCAATCACCTCCTCTACCTTCCAAAATTTCGACTTTCTCTCTCCCAGCGTTCCCTTTCTTATAGACTTCCTAAATTGTACAATTCTATCTCATCTTCTCACCCTTCCCTTGATCTCTCCGCACACTTCCGAACGTTCAGCAACCACCTTAAAAATATCTCCCCGACTCTTAACAATCACCATTAACAATTCTGTTTCTATATCTTTTAATACTGACATGCTGTTTTTCATTTTGTTATGGTAATTTATGTTTTATTCTTTATTTTGTATACAATTTTTGTTGTTTTTGCAGATTTTATGTTAATTTGTTCACTGTAAAGGCCGGCACCGGCTGTTTTTGAACATTTTAAATAAATCAAATCAAATCAAATCAAATTAGTTCCCCTATATAAGCGCAATAGTTTGCTTAAGATTTTATATCTATTTTTAGAGTTACTTTTTGAGGGTTTGGTCATATATCATTGAAGCCAAACCCTCAAAACCAACTGTAAAAATATAGGTTTCACAGTTATCGACAATGTGTATGATGATTTAAGATTTTATTGCTAGAAAAGTGTTAAAAACGATTTTGTGAAGCTAATGATTAAAAACTCCCCGAATCCACCGTTCCCCTCGGCGTTACTCCATACTCCCTTGGACAGGCTATCAAATTACAACCTGGTAAGTAGAGGAATGGTGGGGGAGGGGGGAGTTTACCGTGGGGGAGGAGAATACCGGCGAAGGAAGGGGGGGAGTAGTTGGTTTTGGGGGGGGATGCGCCATCAGCATTGGGGGGGGGGGGGCGGCCATGCGTAGAAGGACTAGAGAAATGTAAATTACCGTAATTTTCAATTGAGGTAAATTACCGTGTAAATTAAGGTAATTTTCCAAAATTACCGTAAAATTCCGGTAATTTTAAGTTTTCAGCTGCAAATCCTTATCAGAGGCCTCAAAACGAATTCAAATAGCATTGAGGTATAAATTCCGTCGCTTATATCAAACATACATGAAGTTTATCTATTATAACTCATTAAAAAATTATAACTGGGTTGGCAGCAACATGCAATTTGCCTATCTTTTGTCACACCATGAGAATTTTCATTCCAAACTCTGCGCAATGTGCATTTGTTATTTTACTCTGAATTAATCACGGACACATTGTAGACAAAATCGTTTTAGCTACTTATATCACCCATTCCAATGGTTTCTTCGTGAAGAAGAAATTTTCTGAAAAAGAACTTTTCTGAAAATTATCGTATAGTACGGTAATTTTCTGGGGTGTGGGTAATTTACGAAAAATACCACGGTTATTTACAAAAATTACCGCAGTAAGTTACGGAGTTGCCCATCTCTAAGAAGAACATTATAAACTAAGGGGAGGTTATACTTAGTAGATGATACGTGGAGAGCATTTCTTGAGGTCACCCGTAAAGTAGTTAACAAATACATTATTATTATTATTGTAAGTATTCTACCGGTGAAGGTAGGTTTAAATGGACATTTAATTCTTCCCACCCCCTAAATTTCACACGATGTCCCTCTTCAGCCCCTCATACCTCCTGCCACCTATTATTCCATCCAAGCTACCCGTTCTCCTTCTCCTTCTTCCCCGCTTACCCAACGCTCTTCCCCCAATCACCTCCTTCAAAACACCATCCCCTTTTATTACCTTTTCCATCCACACCTTCTGCCTTCTCCTAATTTCATCTATCAAATTTCTTTCCTCTCCCATCAATTCTAACACTTCGTCGTTCGTTTTCTTTTCGACCCACTTTATTTTCTCCATTCTTCTCCACACCCACATTTCAAAAGCCCTAAGTCTATTTTCATCTTCTTTTCGCAAAGCCCACGTTTCCGCCCCATATAGTGCAACGCTCCATATTAAACTTTTCATTAGTCTTTTCTTCACTTCCCTACTCAACGCCCCAGTCATTAGTTCACGCCTACGAGTAAAAGCTTCTTTTGCCAATGCAATTCTCCTTCTCACTTCAATACTGCTATACCCTTTTTCTTCCAACACACTACCCAGATAGCTAAATTGCTCTACCTGCTCTAGCTTCTGACCTCCCACTTTTATCGTTATACTGGCCCTTTTTGTTCTTGAAAACCGCATTACTTTCGTTGTCTTCTGGTTTATCTTCATCCCGTATCTTTCGCACTGTCCCTTCAACGCATCCAGCATTTTTTGCAAGCCACGGGCTGACTGGCTGACTATCGCTTGGTCATCCGCACACCTCACTGATTTTATCAATTTCCCCCCGACCTTTACTCCAGCCTCCAGCTCATCCCAAGCCTCTCTCACCATTTCCTCCGAATAGATGTTGAAAAGTACCGGCGATAACGGACAGCCCTGCCTAACTCCCCTCCCTATCGTAGCCCAATCCGATTCTCCATCGGCTACTCTCACTTGCGCCTTCTGCGCCATGTATAAATTCCGGACCAGTCTCCTGTCTCTCCAGTCTACTCCTATCTTCCGCAATATTTCCATTAACTTGTCCCACCTCACTCTGTCGAACGCCTTTTCGAAATCAACAAAGCACGCGAATACGTCCTGATTGTATTCTAGATTCATTTCCACTAGTATTCTCATCACTGCAATCGCATCCCGAGTGGCCCTCCCCTTCCGAAATCCAAACTGATCCTCGCCTAGGAATTCGTTTGCTCTCTTTTCCATTCTCCTATTGATGATTATAAGCACTACCTTTGCCGCATGAGAAATCAAACTTATCGTTCTATAGTATTCACATTCCTTTGTCACTCTCTTTTTCGGTATAGGTATTAGCACGGTTTTTACAAAATCCTACGGCCAAGCCCCCTCCTCGTATATTCTACGAACAAGTTCATAAAATCTGTCCCTTCC